>CM064566.1:26369717-27026375 GCA_032716605.1 Paralithodes platypus
GAGAAGAGAGACAGGGAGGAAGGGAGACAGCGCGTATGAAGGAGAAGGGAGGAGAGAGAGAGAAAGAAAGCGAGCTAGCCAGAGAGAGAGTGAGAGAGACAGACAGACAGAGAGAGTGAGAGAGACAGAAAGAGAGAGAGAGAGAGAGAGAGAGAAAGAGCGAGAATACAGAGAATACAGAAATAAGGAGAAACAAGATAAAATAAGAGGGCTTACCGAAGGAATAATAGACGCGCGTGAGGCCGAAGTCAGGACAAAGCGAACGCATCTGAACGTGCCTGGGAAATACACCAAAAAGTAGCCTCCCTTCCTCACCTCCTTCCACCCTCCACACTCGCTCAATTCATTCAGAATAGACTTCTATGGGGAGACGAAGAGTTGTTCGTTCCAAAAATCATCGTTTCGTTCCGATTGGAGCCATAGTTACGGCGCTAGGGCGAGTGAAAGTGAGCGAATATTTCGGGATTGTGCCCGCTGGGCGGCTCGGTGTAAAATACCGCCTAACCCGCTAATAAGGTGTTAAGACCTTTTGTGCCATTTAGGTGTCTAGTTTTTCACAGGAGAGCGATAGTGAGCCTGTAATTTAGGAGTAACCAACATTCGGTTGTCTTTCGGAAAATCTTTTACCAAAAAATGTACAAACTTATCTCAAAGGTGTATATATTTAAGCTTGATGGAGGACTTGGGAGGAAACTAAAGATAATACTATGTAAATAACAAAAAGGCAGATTCTAGATACAAATCTCCCCTTAGAGGGGATGGTTCACTTATTGGTCGAGTTTTTCATGTATTTATTATTTGTCCGGTTTCCTCCCTAGACCTCTATCAAACTTGAAAAAACAATCGCAGGATCTCCCTTCAAGATATATTTGTACATTTATCGGTAGAAAAATATCCCGGCCAAAGGCTGGTTCCTCCTAAATTACAAACTCGCTATTGTTCGCCAGGAAAAAAGTCGACACGAAAAGTCTTAATATTGACAAATAAAAGGGGCGAAAGGTTATAAAATCGCCAAACTAATTGGCTGAACGTATTAAAATCTGAAAACTAAAGGGGCTAAACATGAGGGAGAAAGGGGACCAAAACAAAAACGACCCATCTCCCCTTAACCCCTACTGTACCGGCGACGTCTTTTTAATTCTCTTCTGGCTATATTTAGACGATTGTTTGCAGTTTCAGAAGGATCTGAGGTAGTAAAAAGAGTTAAGTGAGATCATTCGAAGCCTGTTAGATGCTGGAGGCCCTTCATAAACTGAATAACATCGTTTAATAGTAGCAAGAATATCATTTAAAATACGTCGCCGGTGCAGAAGGGATTAAGGAAATGTGGGGTGTTGGGGAAGTACTTAGAACATGTCCAACTTTAATTATTTAATTATAATCGCTACTTCACTAAAATATCTATTTGTATATAACATGGGTGAGGGCTGGTCCTGTCCAGAGTGAGGTTTGGCATCCTCTACCCAACCTTAGCTGTTTCTGTTTGTCTCTTTTACCCTCTACTTTTCCTTCTGGGGGCAGGGGGCTAGGAATCCTCCTCCTTTTGTATAACTCTCCTACTCAACGAAAAAGAGAAACAGGCAAGGGAACGTGAAAGTGGTCCCGGACCCTGAGAATAGATACTTTAAATATTTCGGTTCGGGTTCTGCCTCGTGTCAGCCACCCCCAGCAATAGGGTATGTGCCAAAGTATATACTTAGTTACATACATACATACATATACACAATACACATATAACATAATCACAATTCTCTACAATAATATATACCCCGAGGGATATAATTCTGTTGAAAATAATACGCTAGAAAACACAATTTGGTTTTCTGTATGAGCGAACTAATGTTATTGACAACCGATATGTACAGTATGTCCTGGTATTTTTAGTGAATAACATTTTACAAAGGGAGGTTAACCCTTAACTGGCAGCACCCGGCTATTGTCGAGTTAAATAAATGTGGCCTATGTGGCGGGTCCCGGTTATTGTCGAGTGCAATTTTGAGCACGTAATGTGCTCTTAGAGAGAGCGGAGCAGTGGGAGGAGCGTAGGTTACCTCATGACCGCTCACCACGGTGGCCGTGGAGCTACTGAGCTGTACTCCTTTGTACTCCACCCTCTCTCACTCGTTTCACACGTAATAATGTAAGGAAATTACTGTATTTTACCAATTTTGCCCTTCGGTTGCACGATCGTTGCAAGACAACCAGCCTTCATAGAAGGATGGTTCTGGTGTCATTGGAAAGCTGAATTAACGCCCTTTCAGGGATGCATACCTGTATTACGCTCTGGCTCTTGTTTATGCATGAAAACGAGCACGGAAACAAGCTCGTTTACGGTAAAACCCCCCGCTGGGTGGAACATCAAATATACTCCTCTACCCGCTCTTAAGGTGTTAACCCAGGAACTGCGGGAAGACTCTTAAGAGTTCCCCCGGCGGACTGCGGGAAGACTCATAAGAGTCAGAGAAAGCAAAAATCAACTTTAACCCTTAAAAAGCGGCTCACCACATAAGTCGTGTTGAAAAAATGGCAAAAAACGGGTGAAAAAAGGGTGGAAATAGAGTGAAAATGGGTGGGATAGTAATGATCCATACGTCCGACATCTGTGGCCTCCCGGCCCACACTAACTCCAGTTCCCCCACCGCGCCTGAGGATGACAGTGTAACCAATAGTTCGCTAAAAGTGAGCAAGGTAGCAAAATCTGCTAAACTTCCATCTTCGAGGTAACACTGTCAGTGCTCCACGAGTGCTACGTAGCTGTATGTGGCGTCATTGTGTAGCGATTTCCACCTAGTTTTCGGCGCAATACAGTTCCTTTCATACTGATGGTTGATATAGCAGTCAGAACGGTCCAGAAAGTCCCAAAACGGCCACAGAGCACCCGCTAGAGGAGGGTTAAACATTGAAAAAAATAAATAAATAAAAAAAAATAAAATAAAAAAGTTGCCCCTGGGCCATGCAAAATATCACTCCTCTACCTCCCCTCCTTCCCCACTTTCCTCCCCTCCTTCAGTTATCACCTATTTTCCCTGTTATTCCCTTATTCTGAGGTATATTTTCGTGCTAACATTAGCGAGTTGCAAGCAGGGCATTGTCATCACTGTTAGCAAGAGAGAGAGAGAGAGAGAGAGTATCGATCGACAGTGTCTCTCCAGACTTGGGGAAAAGTGGCGGGAAAGGAGGTTGCCTCAGCCATACATTATGTAACTCCCGACCTGTATCGCTGATTTTGACCATCCAAACGCTGTTTCCACTTGTTTTATTGTTGTAACAGGTTAATACCTTTATAATCAACCTATAATAGGCGCATATGGATAAGTATTAATGCTATTTATGGTAAAATGAATATATTAGTGATGGAAACAGCTCAAATACATGCGCACAGGCAGAGGTGTCTAATTACCCCCATGCGCACTTCTGAGGTTAAAAGTCACCATTGCTGAAGATTGCGTAAACAATCTTTTATTTTTGTTTGAACTTGTATTTTAATAAGTGTGGTGTGAACTAAATAGTTCATAAATATTTATTTAACATGTGATGTTTATACGAGTTATTCGTAATTTTTAGTTCTGTTTGATATTTACAGTATATCATTTTCCAGTTCTGCTGAATTATTGAGTTCATGAAATATGTATTTTTTTGTAAGCTACCAACATAAATTTTAGTAACTGTGCAACTATGTAATATCATAGTATTCCCATTGAAATAGAGTATAGTTGGGGATCTTACATTGCATTGCAATTCACCGCGGGGTTCATTTCCAAATTAAAGCCCTTTGTAGCGTGTGATTGTATCAAATCAAGTAACTAAATGTAATAACAGTCAGCAAGACTACATTAGTTCAATTCATTCCGACCCCAAATCCCAAATTGAATGAGGTTACGTATTTACAGTATGCCTTGAGTTAATTCATAGTCACTAACTCTATTACAGGAGTACAAGATACAAGAGTCAGTGTTCACAACAAACTCAAGTACTTTTATACAGGCCTGTTAACTCGGGAACAGCGCCGAGACTCTTAGGAGGTTTTACTAGGCGAAGGAGACAGGACTCTTAACCCGTGGAGCCCCGGCTAGTTTTGTAATGTTTGTTCACCAGAACCCGGCCGGTTTTCAAAAAATGGTTTTATTCCAGAAACAATAGCGAATGGGTTAGGAATGAAGGAAAAACCACGAAAAACCGCTCAAAAAGCTTAAAGAATGGTCCTACAGAGCCCCCGAAAACGTATTTTACAAGAGTAAAAAATTGAAGGCAATTACCCCAAAAATCCAGGTTATTGCGCGCTCACGCGCACGCACGTGGACTTTGAGAGTTTTCAACCATCGGCACGGTTGTGTGGGATACATATACAGTTCCCATACAAATCTGAGCCCTCTTGAGTGGCTACACCTGAGGTTACGGTCGGCGCAATTAGGGTGACGCGCCAGGCGCGTCTCTGGGGCTGTGCGTTACATACATCGCCGACGCGTCAGACGCGTCGCTGGGGCTGTACGTGTTAAGATCCAAGGCCTATAAAAAGTGTTTTAAAAGATCCCAGTGGCACTCAAAACAAAGGAATATGTGATTAAGTGAGAAAATTCCCTGCCATACCTCTATCACTCCTCCACATTTGTCGAATCCCCCCCCCCATTCAATTACCACCTACTTTTCCTCTAATTCCCTTGTTTATCGGTTTATTTTCTGCGCCAAAATCTCCCACGCGGTTTCAAGGTCGAAGGGGAGGCATATAGAGGTGGTAGCAAGAGAGAGACTTCACTAGCAAGACATCAGTGTCGATCGACAAGTGAGAGGCGGAGGGTGTGTACCGTGCCGGCTCTCCTCTCATGAATGAACCGGTCGGCAATATTTCGTCTTTTTCACCCCCCAAATGCTATTCCCACTTGTTTTATTGCTGTTACATGTTAACCCTTTATTAGCGGCTCACCACTTAAGTCGTATTTAATAAATCTGGACTATCTGGCGGCGCTCGACATAGGTCGAGTGGCAATTTCAGCACGTAATGTTGCTGAGAGAGAGAGACAAGTGGTGGCAGGAGACCAGCGAGCGTATGACTGCTCCAGACCACCGCGGCGAACCTACTGACACGAATCTCAGCTCCCTCCTCCCTCTCTCACTCGCTACATACTGAATTGAATGGGGAAAGTACCGAATTACATGCTTTTTGCACTCGCGTTGCACGGTTATTGCAAGAAAACTATCCATCGTACAAGGATGGTTATGGTGTCATTCGAAAGCTCTGTTCATGCCCTTTCAGGGATAAATACTTGTTTTACGTTCTGGGTCTTATTTAGGCATGAAAATGATCACGTAAACAGCCCTATTTTGGCTAAAAACACCCCGCTGGGCGGTACATATAAATAAACCGCATAGGCCGCTCCTAAGGTGTTAATATCATCATATTAAACGTAAAATAGGCGCCTATGAATAAGTAATATTGATATTGGCGGGCACTTTCAAATACCATAGCTTCACTGTTTAAAGGTTAATAGTTCCGTATCACCCATGCTCCTTCTCTCCAACTAAGAATACGACTGATTTTAACTCTCAAATATCAGGCCTTTTATCAAAGTCTCTCTCCACGCTAGTCCAATCAGGGCTTGAATTAGGAGTCACGTCATCAGGGCCGAGGTGCCGCTACGAATCACATGAGAGGCAGTGAGATTCGTCCAATCCCAGGCGAGGGCAGATCCATGGGCCAATGCGGTGCTCGGAATTTGGCGGGAACAGGCCCCCCCACATTTTTCCCGTTTTCTCCATCAAAGTAGGGACTGCCTCTCCCTTCATCACCTAACAATAACTTAAGCCTTTCATGACCTAATTAAACTATTGACTAATTTAAATCAAATTTGGCAACATATCTTACCCAACTAAGTCAAGCCAAGCCAAACCATACCTTAACTAATGTTAAGCTAACATGTTCCATATTACCCAAAGTAACTAAGTAAACAGTTAACGTAGCCTATCAATAACTTCCCCTAACTGAGCTGAATATAACATAGTCCAAAGCAACATAATCAACGATAGTCTGACATGAACCTAACCCAACCAAGCTGAACCTAACCTTAAAATAAAATATAATATTAACTGTATTCCAAATATAATCTTTACACTGGAACTAATAATGCGTATGCAAAGAACATATAAAGTGTCCATAATAATCTACTCACTTCGAGGTACAGTGTATAAAAGGTAGTTATCATTGTGGTGATAGATACCTTGACCTATCAGCGACCTATATTAGAAACAGGCAAAGAAGGAGGGTTAAGTGGATTTGGGGGCAGGACTGCAGGACACAAAAGTTACAAACCTCTCGACCAACTGGGGAAATGTTCTATTAACACCTTACGAGCGGCCTATGCGGTTTATTTATGTGTACCGCCCAGCGGGGTGTTTTTAGCCAAAATAGGGCTGTTTACGTGATCATTTTCATGCCTAAATAAGACCCAGAACGTAAAACAAGTACCTATCCCTGAAAGGGCATAAACAGAGCTTTCGAATGACACCATAACGATCCTTGTATGATGGATAGTTTTCTTGCAATAACCGTGCAAAGCGAGTGCAAAAAGCAGGTAATTCGGTACTTTCGGTACATAATTGAGTATGTAGCGAGTGAGAGAGGGAGGAGGGAGCTGAGATTTGTGTCAGTAGGCTCGCCGCGGTGGTCTGGAGCAGTCATACGCTCGCTAGTCTCCTGCCACCACTTGTCTCTCTCTCTCAGCCACATTACGTGCTGAAATTGCCACTCGAGTTATGTCGAGCGCCGCCACATAGTCCAGCTTTATTTAACTCGACTTATGATGCGCGCCGCTAGTTATGGGTTAAGATCTCTTGGTCCCTCAGATGTTTTGAAGAAAGAGACTGTTGACCCTGGCGGAATTATACCTATATTAGGAAAAGCAGAGACAACAAGAATGCGACAATAATTGATGAAATATATGAATTCTGAATAGCTCTATTTTATACTTAGCGGAAATATACATTACGAAAACGATAGCATGTGAACATAACGATAATGTATTGTATATGCAAAGTCACAAAGAAGTAAGTGCTCTGATACTTGACTTTGATTTCATTATTCATGTTGCCCTAAGTTCTACTCATAAATTTGTCAAATAGTGAATAATGCTCGAGTGATAAGTTTTCATGGGAATGCCCAACTCTAAGGGACAAAATTATACACTGTGGTCGTAATATTCAAAACCATTAATATCATTTGAATGTATCTCAGTTAGAAGTGGTAACATACAAATAATATGGAGAGAGCGTACCTGAGTAATGAGGTTTATGAAATAATGTTAACATTCATGAATAACTTCTGAATTATTCCTACCTCCTAAGTATAACATATATTAAAATTGTATACAACAACAATAAAACCCAATGATCTTCTATACCATTTTCATACCATGCTTATATCCTTGATTTTTTAAAGTAGGCTACATCTTTAAACAGTAACCAACCTAAGCTATCCGAACCTAATGTGTGAGCGAAACTATACATCGAGTGTGTGGGAAAATACCTGGGCAAACATTTCTGGAAACCAAATTAATTATCGAGAGATGGAGTTTGGTTTTAAAATGGTTCGCAAGGAGAGAAGATGTCAACTTGGGAGTGACGGTGTTAGGAAAGTAAAATGGAAGAGTACAAAAGAGAGAGAGAGGGAGAGTAAATAGCTTTGGTATAGAATTAAATTATAATAGAGTGATGAAGAATTGATAACAGTGGTATCGGTATAATATTATGAGGTATAGCTAGTCTGATATATAGGTTACTATACCCTGTATGAAACACTTCATGACACGAAGATAATATATACAGAAATAACGGTAGCGGTAAAAATAGTAAGATGACAATATACCTGTCGCTATAACTACTACTTTGTCTAGCCCGAAAAGGCCTCCATTATTTTGATCATTGTGTTACGAAAAGCTTTATATCGTATAATCAAAATATAGCTTCAGTGATTTAACAATTATGGTGAGGATCATATGTTTTTCATTCAGTTAACCCTTTGAGAACTAGCGACGTATGTTATATTTTATTTTAGCTATATTTAGACGATAATATGTATCTTGGGAAGGATCTGTGGTAGTTAAAAAGGTTGGTTGAGATAGCTTGAAGCCTTATTATTGCTAGAGATCAACGGTGTGGACGTACGAAGTGATCGCAGCACATCGCGTCACTAATGAAGGCTAAATGGACCTTATGCTTTATATTTTCACCAGGATTCCCAAGCTTAATTAATAGTTAACTCTCTGAGAACATATCAATTACACAAAATTATCTAGTGCTTGCCATAATACTACTATGGTGTACAAATAATGAAATAGATAGACTACGTACTTTTGCTGTTCATCATTACTCTGGTTGCAAGAAACTTAGACATTACTACTCTGTTTTTAGCGCAAATAGGAAGGATAGGCGATGCATTATTTATATATATATATCTTTATGATAATTCTTATAGGTTGATAGTAGGAAGGAAACAAATTACACCTAATGAGTAGCCTACCTAGTGAGCATACACTAGACAGTATACATAGCATACGCATCTCATCTTGGTATTCTATGGTTCTAGCCTATGTATTGGAAAGCTTTATGTCTAAGCAGTAGGCTACAACCTACAACATATTACAAGTTTAGCTCTAGGCCTATGTCTGTTATTCAGGGTCTTAGAGCCAAAACAAACAAATACACAAGTTGCTAGCGTGATCGCTAGCTTCAACTACTGTTTTTTTTTTTTTTTTTTTTGTATACTATTTGTTGTAGTAATTTATCGGTTTAGCGTTAACGAAGTTTATTTTTGAGTTGATGAAATACCAGTCATCAATGCCAACTTTTCGGTTAGCTTATATATTTGTGTGGAGAGAGAGAAACCTGCGTTGTACGATATGTTATCGTACATCAGTCAACCCAGCGAAGCCGTCATAAATCGTTCGATATCAAAGTGATTATTTATACTAGTCTAATTATTGTCCTATGACCATAGGGTCGTCAATACGGAAATATCTAGGCCCTTGCCTCGAATAGGGTTAACCTGAATAAAATCGCCTAATAACTGCCGGAATATGATGAAAAGAACACCACTGATACTGAAAGGGTTAAAATGTCCCCATTGCCGGCATTTAATGTGGCCTTTCAATCCAAAAGAAGACGGTCTTCACCTCCAATAAAGATGATGTACATTAGTTATAATGGCCAGCGGTGATATTGATATTACGTAATATTATACCAGGAGAATGCTAACTCCCAGAGACCGGACTTTAAGGGGAGAGGAGTCGTTTTTCTGGTCCCCCTTCTCCCACATGCTTAACCCCATTTGTTTTGAAATTATAAGACGTTCGGACCATTAGTTTTGCGATTCTAATACCTTTCACCCCATTTATTGGTTCGTGCTATTTAGGAGTCAATTTGCTCCTGGCGAGCGAAAGTGAGTCTGTAATTTAAGAAGGAATCGGCCTTTGGCCGAGACATTTTTCTACAGAAAAATGTAAAAATCTTGGAGGGGATCAAGGAGGGTGTTATTTTTTAAGTTTGATGGCGGTCTAGCTGGGAAACAAAAAAATAAAAAAATAAAAAAATCGAATAACATAAAACAACAAATAAAACAAACAATAACAACTAAATGAAAAAAATAAAACGACCACAAATCTTAGGAATGCATGCACTGTCGGGATGTGATACAGTGTCCTATCCATATGGCCATGGAAAGGTTAGTGCCCTGAATATCCTGTTGTCAAGAAACATCCATGGCCTGGACACTACTCTAGGAGAAGATGGTGCATCTCTTGAAGACATGATGAATGTGGGTCAGGAATTCTTCACTGCACTCTATGGTGTTGTTGTTGTTGTTGTTCCCCAAGCTGCCTGGCCGAACAGCCCCAAGGCCCCGAGCAAGGCCAAGGCCATAACCGAGCGCCCCCACAGAACCCTCCCTGCCGACCACAATAAAGCCTGGGTGACCGAAGCCACTCCATGGCGGGGAGCTGAGTAGGGTGACAGAAACGCCCGGGAAACCAAAGCCCCACCCAGGGCCCTGTGCCCCTCAGCAATTATGAAGAGAAAGCTGAGGGGCAAAGGAAAAAATGTGACTCTTTGGCTTCCAATCTTGGTAGATTGGGATCCACGGAAGAGACGCCGTCACTTGAGATCTAGAAAATATATAAGTAAAAGGAACAGTCAGAGTAAGCTATGGGTATGGCAGAGATCGCTCAGATCTCACTCTGATAGACCAGCCCATCATCACCTGACTAGAACCCAATCCTCTCAGCATCAGCTAGGAAAGGCCCTAGAAAGCCGCCTTTGGCGGGGGATAGCTCCCCTATTTCAACCCCTTTCGGGGTTGGGCACCCGCCCACTCTATGGTGTAGCTGAAGGCACATGCATGAATGAAGCCAGGTATGATATATATTTGAAAAAATCAAGAAATAAACTTCCTTCAATTAAATCGCTTCCTCCAACAAACCAAAACCTCTTGTATCATGTTCTACGTGCCCATCTTCTGGTGATGTTATGGAAAGCTGCAGACCAGAAACATCCACCCACTCTTGATATCACCAAGTATTGGTGGAAGCTTGTGGATGGACTTCCATCACCTTACATATCATCAAGACCAGTTGCTCCACCTGATCTGATGGATGTGGTCAGCTGCAAGTGCAAAGCAGAAGGGAAACAATGCAGTACCCATGGATGCAGTTGTCGATCATCTGGAGTATCCTGTACATACTATTTCGTCTGTGTTGGAGGATTATGTTGTTGTAACCCTCTCACCAAACAAGTTGAAGGAGAGGATGAATGTCTATTGTTGGAGGAAGATGACGATAATGAACAAGAACTGTATTAGTTAAATGATGAAAGTGATGAATTGTTAGAATAACTCAGAAGTTGTAATAGATGCTCTCATAGTGTTTACCTTTAGTACATTTATTTGTTTGTTGTCTTGTCATATGTAAATACAGTACGCATGCTTAACATTCAACATTCTCTTAAAGTTTTTTTTTTTCACCTCAAAACCTAGGTTTATAGAAAAAATTAATGTATATATCATTATCAAAATATTGTTTGGCTTATTTTGTTTCCATGTTCGGTCCTGAATCGCGGCAATTTTCAATTTAAGTCATGTTATCGACACCTAATAGTCTTCAAATGAATTCCATTGGATTCCTTATACCCAAAAAACATAGGTTTAGACACCAAAATCAGAGTTCTATCTAACTTTATTCAAAGGTTATGGTCGATTCCATATTCATCATGGTGGCCAGGGCAGCCATTTTGGATTTCCTCAATTTCTATAGATTCCCCAAAGATGTCACAGTGACATCCCATGGATCCGAGATTAGGAACCCCCAAGCTTCATGAATATGCAAAAATGTGTATTATTAACAATTTTTAGGTTATCCTAATGACAACTCGACTACTTGGGTTGGAGAATTGCACAGAGTAGGGGTAGGATTGTGTTGCAAGACGTTTGATATATACCCTACGTAGAGGAGGTGGTATACACTGAGAGAGCTCTGAGGGACACTGCTTATTGTAATAGCGGTAGAATAGCGAGAAAGATGCAACATTGCAGCGAAGAGAGAGATTGCAGGTAATCAGTGAGTGGACGTAAGTTAATGAGACGAAAGGCTTTCTTTCTACTTTGTCTAGAAATGCTGTGTGATTGGATCCTCCCCACACATGCGAACAATACTGAATACAAGGATGCACTGTGCCCCTGTACAGAGCAAGAAGCTATGCAGGGGTAAAGAACCCTCTGAGGCGGTTGAGTAAACCCAGCTTCTTGGAAGCCGTTTTAGCAAAAGTGGTAATATGGTTTTTCCAAGAGATGCAAAAGAAAAAGATAAAACAAAAATACTATGATAAGATGGAGGGTTGATTTTTGTATTGATGAAGTATAAGGGATATTCCTGTGGGAGTTCTTGGGATTGGGTTTTAGAAGTTTTGCAAGTAACAAAGTAGGTTTATTAACTGTGAATAATTACTGACATAACTATTGTATATAAACATATAGTGTGCTGCATGTGTGTCAGATTTGTGCACATGTGAGGCATGTAAGTTCATCCATGTGTATGCATTTGCGGTGTCCATGTGTATATCAATGATACCCTATTTAATTAAGCAAAGATTTTCCAAGATTTTCTGTTTATTTCTTGTTTTGCTTTTGCACGACTGCTCACCCCTGTTTCTGTAAATAGTTATATTGTAACTTATTTTTCAGATTGTCAGAGGACATACTGTATATGACGCATGACATCAAATCCCATTTGTTACAATTAACTTAGTACTTTGTTATAATATATTCATATAGAACAAATGTATATTATAACAATACAACTTTTGAATTGATTTGTTTTACTTGAATTGAAATACTGTATAAAGTGTAAATGTTAAATAGCTATATAAATACTATGTAAATTGTATGAATGATGTGAGCAATGATGAATAAGTCAATGATTGCCGGCAACGGTGTCATTGACAATAATAACTGAATAATAACTGTAAAATAGCACATACACACACACACACACACACACACAGGATGCAGCCCTCCTGGGAATACCCCTGTATAATAAAATATCGAGCCCATGAATGCTACCTCTGTGGTGGTTTGGAACATCATGCCAAAGCTCTCTATCTCTATATAACTGTGAAAAATAATAACTGTGAATGGCTGTGAGCAAGTGTGAGATTGTAAAGATGTGCAGGTGTCTTGTGTGGAGTGTGTGTGTATGTAGGGGGGAGGCGGGAGAGGCCATACTCTCACCAGAGTTACCCGAAAAACTTGCGAGTAATTCTGCCTCAGACCCCATCTATACATACTTTTCATCTCGTCATTATTCTGGCTACACATAACCTAGACACTTATATTTGTTTCCAACGTGAAGAAGAACAGACTGTAGGTAATCTATATGAACCATTACTGTATTTCTTTTATGTTAAGTATAGGAAGGAGAGATATTACGCCTAATTAGCTTAACCCTTCCAGCCCGGGTGTCATTTTAAAATGACACCTCGAAAGAAGGGCAGGTGCCCGGGTGTCCTTTTAAAATCCCTGTGCTTGAAAGCGTGCTTCAAAATTCGCGCGGCCAAATTTTACATTGCAGGGGCGACCGGAGCGCCACCAAGCCTCAACTACTAGTGGTATCAGTTGGTACGTGGCCGCCATAGCGAGCAATACTGAAAAAAATATTTCCGACGTGTCCGAATTGGTGCAACCTCCCAAGCGCCCCACTGCTCCCCCGCTCGCACCTTCGACGCCTGTTGCAACCGAGAAGATAGCTCAACGAAAGAAAGTGAAACGTTTGTTGAGTGATAGTGCTATACAGCGAGAACTTTTTGATTGTGAAGAGAGCAGTGGCGAAAGGTTGGTGGACAAAGAACAATTTATAAGTGCAAGCGAAGATGACGATTTTGTTGGCTTTGGAGACGACGATAATGTGGATTTATTTGAGGGTGGAGACAGTAGTGATGATCTTGATGTGGAAGTGTTTCAGGAAGGTGCTATTGAACTTCCAAGTGTGCTAGAACCTAGGCGTACCCCCTCGCCATCTTTTCTAGGTCACCTAGGCCTAGCCCTAGCCCATCCCCTTTGCCTGCCCGTACGCCCTTGAAAGTGGGCAAATATTTTTATAAACAATCGTTGGTGAAAAGTGCATCTAAAAAAGCACGCAGGGCAGCCGCAGAAAAGGATAGGGAAGCTGAAGACAGTGATAGTGACGCCGACCCTGGTCTAGCAACCACCCGCATTCCTTTGTCCCGACGCCTTGACCCGGGACGCCGCGTGGGTCACCCACAGCCCTCGGCTTCATCTCACCTTCAGGATGACCAAAGGGCCTCTTCAAGTGGTATTAGTGGTGTGCCACAGCCCTCAACACACCGCAGAGCATTATTTGATGCGGAGAAGCCCTCGGCTCGCCGCAAAAGGAGCCCAACTCCCGAGGCCGAGGCTCCCATTGTTGAACCTCCCGCACCCTCCTGTGCCCCACACCGCCGACGCCCGGCCACTTCTTCACCCGAATTGTCTCCTGAAGACGATGCTGACGACCCCAACATTGCCCAAGATGACTTGACGTCGCCTGAGGAGGAAGAGGAAGAGTAACAGGAACAGGAAGAGGAAGAGGAAGTCCCGACAAGACGAGTGAGAGGGCGAGGTCGTGGACGTGGTCAGTCTGCCGACGCCGCTGCCCCTGGGCGTGGGCGTGGGCGTGGGCGTGGGCGTGGGCATGGGCGTGGGCGTGCAGGGCGTCCGCGTGGCCAAGGGCGTGTGCCTGCTGCACCTGCACGTGCTCGAGCATCAACATCCGACCTGTTTGTGTGGACAGATGGGGCTGATTTTGAACCAGATTGTCCTACCTTTAACGAGGTACAGATGGGTTCCGGGGTGTCACCAACATTTCCCTATGGCCCAGGTGCTACCCCCAGTGAAATATTCTGTGGCTTCTATGACAATGAAGTCATGGAATACCTCGTCAAGGAGACCAACAACCATCATGAGATCTGTGCCAACTTTCTTGGGAGGAAGACCAGTGCCAAGATGGTGGCATGGAGAGCTGTCACTGTGGCAGAACTATATATGTTCTTGGCACTCACAATGCTGATGACACATATCAGGAAGCACGCTCTGGCAGACTACTGGATCACTGGCGACATCATAACGACTCCAGCATTTGGCAAGTACATGTCCAGGGACAGGTACTTCGACATCCTCTCCTATCTCCACCTGACAAACAACATGGCAGTCCTCCTTCCCGACTCATTATGGAAGATTAGGAAGCTGTACGACATGATACATCATCGGTTCACCACCTACCTGATTCCTTTCCAGAAGATGTGCCTCGACGAGTCTCTGGTCCTGTTCCGTGGTAGGCTGCACTTCCGACAGAGACACCGCTTCGGCATCAAGCTCTTCGTCCTCTGCGACTGTTTGACGGGGTATGTGCTGGACTTTGTGGTCTACAGCGGCAAGGGTGGAGAAGTTGAGACTGACCCCCTCATTGGTTTTGGTGGCGCTGTAGTGAAGAAGATGATGGAGAGGCACTTTAATCAAAACCACATCCTCTACACAGATAATTACTACACGTCGCCTATCCTGACCAAGTACCTCCATGACCGCAAGACCGGAACTGTCGGCAGAGTCAAGGGCAAGAGGAAGGGCATGCCAGGCTACCCAACCAAGACGAAGAAGGCGGACTTCTTCCACAAGAAGAGTGGCCCCATCCTCTCCATCCACTGGCATGACCAGCGGAAGGTCAACCTCCTCAGCACACGCCACAAGGCCGAGATGGTCCCCACAGGGAAGGTGGACCGAAGAAATATAATATAATGAACAAATTTATCTAAAAGGGGGATCTTGAGGATAATTTATGAAGCTTGATGGAGGTCCAGGGAGAAAACTATAGCAATATTACATATATAAATAAATACACCAGTAAACAAACCATGCCCCCTAAATTAGTTATAAAGACTAGCGGTGATAGTACATAATATTCCAGATACATAACTACCCCCGAAAGTTATATATGTATCGTGGTATATTTTATATCCCCAGAACCTTTTACAATATTACAACGAAAAGCCAATCCCGAGATTTCAGAATGAGGAAGGGAGAGAGAACGAGATCGAGGGACTCTTTTCATTGGGGAGTCTAATATCTAAAGTTGGAAATATGGAAGCAGTTTTGTTTACATTTATTCAAAATGTCTTTCTATATCATTTTAAAACCCGTGTTCCTACGGTTAACTCATTCAGTACCGGTGACATCTTTTTCATTACATTTTGGCAACTATTAGACGATTGCATTAATTTTCAGAATGGCCTCCAGCAATTAAGAGGCCCTGAACTATATAACTTTACCCTTTTTACTACCACATATCCTTCATAAGCTGCACAAAATCCTCTAAATATTGCTAGCATAAAATTAAAAAGACGTCGACGGTACAGTAGGGGTTAAGTCGTAATTACCAGTTAAAAATAGAGCCATATTACTCTATGACGTGTGGAGTGAGTCTTCATTACTTCGGAGTTATTATACATGTTAACCCCTTCCGTACCGGCGACGTCATTTTCATTTTATTCTGGCTATGTTTAGACGGTGTTGTGCAGTTTGAGAAGAATCTATGGCAGTAAAAAGGGTTAAGTGATATAGTTCGAAGCCTGTTGGTTGCTGGAGACCATTTTTGAAGTTAATATTATCGTCTAATATTAGCAAGAATATGATTAAAGAGACGTCGCCGGTACAGAAGGGGTTAAAAACATGGCACTAAGCACGGCAAAGATTCACAATTAACACGTCACTAGCTGGATAACCTGGGTCTCTGAGTTCCATTGTATCGCTTGTGCTCTGGGGGTAAATGGACACCACCAGTATATTTATGCTGCTATACTCTGTTCCAAATAAGTAGGCCAACACTCTTGAACATTAACCTCTATAAAGCACAAACGAATATAGTAATCCAGCTAATATTTCTACCATTTGTGAAGGGTCGGCCCGGGAATAGGTCTGGACATTTCTAGCCCAATTGCCGTAGCACTTTTTGAGTTATAGAAGTTAGGTTTCACGATTTTTGGTAAAATACTGAAGGTTCAACACAAATATAATCTTCATGACTTGCTTGCCGCTCTCTCCTGTCAACTTATATCTCCTGTCTACGGGTGTCATCCCCCCCCCCCCCTCTCTCTCACTCTCTTTATAGAGAGCCTGAGCACATATTCTAACCTCTACTGTACCGGCGACGTGTTTTTAATATATGTCTAACTATATTTAGACGATTCTGTGCAGCTTAAGAAGGATCTGTGGTAGTAAAGTGAGATAGGTCGATGTGTTTTAAATGCAAGAGGCCCTTTTTAAACTGAATAATATCGTCTAATGGTTGCCAAAATAAAGTTAAAAGGGCGTTACCGGTACTGAATGGGTTACGAAGGAAAGAACAAAGACGGAATATATGAACGAAAGGAACTTACTGGAAGAGGACTTGGGTGGAGAGCAGAAGTGAAATATGGTGAGATAGAGAGGTGATACAAAAATAGAAGATACCTGTTCAGACAGATGGGGTAAAACACTGCTTAACCTGTATGATGGACGAGAGAGAGAGAGCGAGAGCGAGCGAGCGAGCGAGAAGAAGAGCTGGAATGTGGTGAATATATACTGTAGATGTAGAAAGAATGTTAAACTACAAACAACTTTGGCTTTGTTTCCCTCCTGCCTTAACCCATTGGCTGCGGGTGACGTTCCAGAACGCATAGGCAATATAGAGCAATTTCCAGGCTTTAAAAGCCTGTAAAAGCCGTAGAAATTGAGTGTCAGTGGGCGGGAGCGTGAGAGATCTCCGTCCGACCCTCAGAGCAGCCAGCCGCTCACTGAGGGAGACTGTGGTCTCGCGCGGCTGTCTCGGCAGTGTTGCCGAGCGAGCGAGAGCTAATAATTAGCGAGTTTTCCCGAATGTCTATGGCAACGCTGCGGGTGAACCTCGCCACCTACGAAGCTCGTTCTGGTGTCATTTTGAAGTTATTTTCGCCTAGTTTTCGGCAGAATACCGTTAATTTAATGCAGATACTTGATTAATCATTCAGGAGTGCCTGAATATGCACTAAATAGCACAAATAAGCCCGCAGTGTAAGGCTTAAAAGACCTTAACCCTTATTTAGCGGCGAGCAACATAAGTCGAGTTAAATAAAGCTGGACTATGTGGCGGCGCTCGACATAACTCGAGTGGCAATTTCAGCACGTAATGTGGCTGAGAGAGAGAGACAAGTGGTGGCAGGAGACTAGCGAGCGTATGACTGCTCCAGACCACCGCGGCGAACCTACTGACACAAATCTCAGCTCCCTCCTCCCTCTCTCACTCGCTACATACTCAATTATGTACTGAAAGTACCGAATTACCTGCTTTTTGCACTCGCGTTGCACGGTTATTGCAAGAAAACTATCCATCATACAAGGATCGTTATGGTGTCATTCGAAAGCTCTGTTTATGCCCTTTCAGGGATAGGTACTTGTTTTACGTTCTGGGTCTTATTTAGGCATGAAAATGATCACGTAAACAGCCCTATTTTGGCTAAAAACACCCCGCTGTGCGGTACACATAAATAAACCGCATAGGCCGCTCGTAAGGTGTTAATACATGTAGACCGATATATACCCATTGTCTCCTGTAGTCCAGTACAGGTAACCCATTTCGGATCATGACACGTTTTTTTACCTTTATTCTGGTTTTCATTTGACGATTTTATATGGCTGAAGAAGAATCTGAGGGAGTTAAAAAGGTAAAAACTGGCCCAATAAATCTTCTGACTCACATATATCCTTCCCTCTCTAAATAAAATCGTCTAATGATATCCAGAATGAGCTGTCAAAATGCGTCATTACCGCAATGGAGAGACAGTCGGAATTGTGGAGGGGTTTCATGGCAACTTTTTTTTTAGTATTTTTTTTTTCTCCGAATATACTGTAAACAATTTCAGGAAAAGGTATATACGAGCTTTGGGAATATTGATATTGATGTACTCTTCTATCCCTGTATAAATTGTATAATATAGGGTTATCACCACTAACACATCTTTTGGCAGTGGGAAGCGACGTTTTCTCAAGTGATATTCCTATGAAAGGGTAGCTTATTATAGACACTTCAATAGTTGCTCATGTCATACCCATATTGGTTTATAGTGTATACAGTTGTGGCCAGAAGTATCTGTACACCAATTTGAAGAATAACTGTAAAACAGAGGCAGTACTTGTAAAATTGACACTGATTGAACCACAATAGGCCTACTGAATTATTGGGCTTCACAGCTCAGGATGATCCACAAACATGGAATTCTCACCAAAGTCCCAACACTGAGGATGACCAAGAATTAGTAAGATAAGCAAGGACATCACAAGTAGAGGGACCCATATTGGCGATCTGAATGTAGATTTTGGGAAGGCAAATGTTGAAGACATTCTGAATTCAGAATGGAACACAAATAATATTAAGAACAATTGGACGATAGTTGGAGAGTTGTGAGTGGTCACTCTTCTTTGGGACATGTTGAATAAGGGCAAACTTCCAGCAAGAAGGAAAGACATTGAAGGAAACAGAGACAAAAGAGTTTACCTAGGCAGGGAGTCAGCATGGAAAAACAGTTTTTTAATACAACGGAGGAACACCATCCGGTCCGTACGCCTTCTTAGTATTTAGCCCAGAGAGGGCAGACAGTACATCCCTAAAAGAGATTATGATATTTGGGATAAGTAAGTGAGAGGGGGGTGGAAAGGGAGGAACAGTGCCGGAATAATCCAGGGTGGAGATTTTAGAGAAAGTTTGAGTGAAGAGTTCAGCTTTGACAGAGGATGACGTGGTGGTGGTGCTGTCGGAATGGAAAAGAGGAAGAAGTAAGGATTTGTTGTCAATAGTCCCAAACAACTGGGTTTCGGTGAGAAAGAGAAGATCAGGGTTTGCAGAGGAGAGGTGGTGTTCAACAGAATAGAAGTTACAGGAAAGGCCACGAATGTTGCAGAAGTTGATAGTTCAGTTTTGATTCCTGAAATGGACCCTTTGGAATATGTAGTGGGTAGTGGGCTGGATTGATCAAAACATTACATTACACACTTACTAATATTTTAAACAAAACCATTCCCTGACCATTGTGTTAATCAACACGGTATATATGAAGATGGTAGTGCAGTGGTAAATTGAAATAGTATGATGAATCCAGGCTCAAGTTGACAGAAAACAAGAGCTAAAATAAATTAAGAAAAGACAACAAACAATGGAAAACAGGTAATGGGCAACCTATGTATAAGAAGAGAGTCAACAAATCCCCAACAGTGAAAACCTAAGCTCTATGCATATATTTATTAAGAAATATGAGTATATTTCAAAGTATGAATAAGCCCTAATCATTAACATTTCCCAGAACTTCACTCACATGTACTGTAATTTGTGTAAAGAGGGTTTAAGATCAGCCAAAGAGGTTGTCTCTCTACAAACATTATTTTCCATAAATTATGTAGGTTTTGTTTCCCCAGCTTGTATTCAGGACACTGTGAACTTTCCAGTCAATACTCAGTGAGCTAAAATTGTGAATTAGAGTAAAAACTTCACAAACAATATTTATATGATATATCACGGTGTTGAGAGTTACACATTTCTCCGAACCTGAAAAAAAAAATCATCCATTATTAGTTACATTAAAAAACTACAGAAAATACAACATTATACTATATGTGCAATGTGACGAGTGCTGTGATGTTGGTTGACTAGCTGATGTGGAAAGTTGTTTGTTGGGGAGGAAGGATATGAGGGAGGGGTTGTCATTGGGATCATCAGGGATACTGGCAGTGACCCACTGTTGTTGTCACTGGTTGGAAGGATATGAGGGAGGGGTTGTCATTGGGGTCATCAGGGATGCTGGCAGTGACCCAGTGTGGTTGTCACTGGTTGGAAGGATATGAGGGAGGGGTTGTCACTAGGGTCATCAGAGATGCTGGCAGTGACCCACTGCGGCAAATCTAATTGGTTAAATCTAGATAGATGCCACTCCTGATATTTCCCAACATGAAGGAAAACAACAAATTCGAGCACCTATTGGGTGATAAGTCACCATATGATTTGCACATCATGTTCAATATTCTGTCTATCAGTTTCTCACTCCCAGGTATATTGCAATATCTTAAAATATTGGTGGGAGCAAAATTCCCACATGGGTCCATGGCACTATTCACTCGCCTCTGCATATGTATTTAATTTGCATATTCATGGGTGAGAATGTTGTCCAGTCAGTCTATGTTTGTGTATGGTTCACTGGATCACATAACTTGACTGTGTGTTTAGATTGAACTTGTATCTCCTTACTTCATTTGGTTATGTAAAACAAGAAAAACAAATCATCAGTGTAACTTTTTTGTTCTATGTGTATGAAGGAGACACAAGACAAGTTGTATGTAACGAGTGTCTCCCCAAAAGCCAAAAGAGCGACAGGCCAAATTCAAGATACGTTGGGGTCAAAATGCCTTTTTAGTAATGTTATCGAATTTGTTGTTATTGAAGTGCTTGTTGTTTTTTGGTATCTTCACTAGTTTAATTTTTTCAAAACCTCGGTGGTGTAAGTCGGACCATCCATTATAAAATGTTAATACTATTATTCATGAACTCCACATTGTGATTAATTGCATGTTTTTTTAAGACTTAATTTGTTATATTAGGAATAATGTGCGAACTTTCAGGCAACATTATGTTGCATTTTTGTTTGTATAGATCATAGAGTATAAAGATGGGATAGTTTGACTGTACATCATTATACAATCAAATAGTGTATTGTAATAACGAGGCACACGTGGTGGAATTAACAAAAGTACAAGTCACGACCAAACTTACCCCGTTTTTAATCACTTGAGTTATGTATGTGCTATCTTCAAGTTCACTACTACAACAATGCTTTTTAGTGAAGAAGGAAATCTATATTGGATAAACGACAACGAGCTTTTCGTGATGCAATGGAGATACTCTTTTCCTTTGTTAGCGCAAGAATGAAGCAGTTGGAAGACAAGAACACCAATCTCGTTGTCTCACAGCAATTTACTCAAAGTGAAGCGGACAGATTAACCCCTTCTGTACAGGCGACGTCTTGTTAAGTTTATTCTAGCTATATTTAGACGACAATATGCAGTTTAGGAAGGATCTGTGGTAGTCAAAATTATAGTTATATAGTTCGATGTTAAAGTTCGATAGCTAGATGTGTCTGAATTTGTGTTTTATCTGTGTTTGTTCGTTGTTTTGTGTTTTGTGTTTTCTCTGTTCTTGCTCTGTCTTGCGTCGGCCACCCCCAAGAAAAATAAAAACAATATTAATAATAAAATAGAAAATAAAAATAAAAATCGGAAAAATGGGGATTGGGCCTGAGCATATAGATATATAGATATATATAGTTCGAGGCCTGTTAGTTGCTGGAGGCCCTTTTTAAACTGAATAAAATCGTCTAATAGTAGCCAGAATAAAGAAATAAAGACGCCTGCGGTACAGAAACAATAATTAAAAACAAACGAGAAAGGATACTTGCAAAGAATAATATCGCTGAAGAGGAAATAAAGAATGTACAGAAACTAATTGATTATACATCCAAATACTGTACATACAAGATTAATGACCGCTTCTTCCACAGCGTGGATTTAATCTCTTTACTGCAGTGCACTACCATAAAGACTTGCCACAACACAGCCTCATCATGTCATCACAGTGGTCGATGTTGGTATAGCGTTAACAGTGTATCAGCAAGACTCAACAAAATCCCCCTGAAGCACTTGCACCTGGCGTATCTGCACCACACCTCCCTTAACCATGCTACAATAAGGCAGTAACACGAAATCATCACTGTAACTGCTACAAAGGCTGACTGAACTACCGAAGTGGCGGGCGGTGGGGTCGCTGCATCCCTACTGAAGAGAAAGGCCGACTAGTGCCAGTGGGCTGTGAAAGTAAAGCCTGGTTCACACATACAAGAGTCGGTGCCCGAGTCCAGGACGAGTGAACGATGGGTGACACTCTTCATGGATCTCTGTGGCTCGGGCAAGAAGCAACACGAGTAGGTGACTGATCCCAACTCACCAAGAGTCAACACGAGTCAGTACGTGTTCATTCAAGAGTCAACACGAGTCACAAAAGAGTCTACGTGGATTAGTGAGAGTTAGTGGATTACACGAACCCAACACGAGTTGCAAAATTTTTGAAAAATAACGGTCAATTTTCCGGGCCGAGTCACAAAGTCTCTGTACGAGTCACGACGAGTTTAACACGAGTCAACACGAGTGTTACACGAGTCAACATGAGTCAACAAGAGTCGATAAGAGTGTAACACGAGTCGTTAAAGAGTAATTTCGAGTCCAACAAGAGTCACAAAGAGTGTTGCCAAGAGTGGCGGCCATTGTGCAGGTGACCTATATAAAAGCAGCCACAAGGACCGCCCATGCCACACAACCACTCACCACCACGCAGGATACACCCAGGCACAGACGACGACGGAACCCACGCAACATGTCCATCAGGCGGCGAAACGCGGCAGCTATGGTGGTACTTCTGAAAATGCGTGGGGGTGCATTAATAGGGGGTGTGAGGCGGGTGGAGGAGCGGCGTGGCTGGAAACTCGCCGCGCGGTGTTTCCACGACTCGGGCTACATTTCACGACTCGTGTAGACCCGTGTAGACGTGTGTAAGACTCGTGTTCCCTACGTGTAGACTCGTGTTGAATCATGCCCCAAATTTGAAATAACGGTCATCGAAATCACACTCTTTGCGATACGTGTTTACACTTGTGCATTACTCTGCGTGACTCTGGGTGACTCTTCGCAACTCGTGTAACACTCTTGTTGGACTCGTGTTACACTCTGGTATCGTGCTTGCATGCAACATTTGCACCACGAATCATGATTTCAACTCTCTGTGACTCGCGTTGCACACATGTTGAGTCGTATAGACACGTGTTGAGTTGGGTTGACTCGTGTACATATTGGCCTCATCGGACTGTCCACGATCGAGGCCGATTCACCAAAGAGTGTTACACGAGTTAACTCGAATCACAAAGAGTTATGCAGAGTTCAACATGAGTCCACACGTGTCTACATGTGTCACAACGAGTCGCCAAAAGTTCCAGCCCGGGGACAAGAAATTTCATGTAGAAATGAAAATTCTAGGCCACGTCACGAGTCAACACGACACACCCAGATACCAACACGAGTGTAACACGAGTCACGAAGACTAATTTTCGAGCCCGAGTCATGGCCGAATTGAAAAATGTCCTGACTCGTGCTGGACTCGGGCACCGACTCTTGCATGTGTGAACCAGGCTTAAGACACTAGGGAACCATGAGGCACACCATTATGGCCGCACTGCTTTCATCACTGTCAAGAATATAGATAAAAATAAGAATGATGAAAGAGGTCAAGTCAGAACTGATTATCAAGATAATAATTCCCGACGAAAACATTTCGGCATCCATGGTGTGAAGAAGGACGCTTAGGAAACGGGATAGGTGACACAGGAAAATTGAATGCAAGTGCTGAATGATATGATGGACCGTTCTGATTTTTGCTTTAGGAACCCTCAAGTCCATGGACCATTGTTGCCAGATTTGCAAGGTACGCGGACAAGCTACCATTCGAAGTTCAGAAAAGTTAAAGAACACTGATATAATATTTGAACACAAATTTTGAGAAATGGTAGTACATATCCTGGTGAACCAAGGGTTTAACTCAAGATATTTTGGAAACTCACTAAATAACTATGTGTTAGAAATATGATGGCATAAGCTTATTTTCCGCTCCCCATAAGTATTTTGTCTGCTCTTTTTTATGGCTTTGTACAGAAATATTTTTTTCTTAAACATTAGATAAATTTGTATATATATCTTTTTAAGCTTACATATTACGGTCGTCACACCAAAAACATTCACTCAGGGTTGGTTTTAAACCATAATAAATACTTATTATACAGTTTATTATACCTGTTCGAGGATCACAGCGTCCGGCAATAGATAGATAGATAGATACATAGATAAAACGAGGAAACGGTATTCTATAACATTCAGCTAGAAAAAATAATACCTCGAATTATCATCATGATAATTATGCCGGGAAAACAATCCGTCCATGTGTAACTGAACGGATTATTTCACGAACAACTTCAGTGACAACATAGTTTTTCTAGGAGTGCACTAAATACCGTTTGTATGCTCTTTCAATTGCTATCATCAAAATTCATATTCCAAAATATTTGATTTTATATGAATATGTTCATCCTCGTCATGTGCGCATTTCACCTAATCTGGTAAACTATGCAGCTATGAAATATACAGTAGTTCCAGACTTACGGCAATTACTAAGGAAGCTTTAAAAACGAGAATCAATTCTACTGCTAAAACTTGATTGTGAGAGTTCGATTACCTCGACAAATGGCGCGCACCATTTTTTTTTAAAGTGCCGCATATTCCAATAAATAATCTTCAATTGTGACAGAATTCATTATATTTACCATATAAAGCATAATTAATGTTCCATGTGTGTATATTTTATCTGTATGATGAACATGTGAACATTGAAGACCAGAAATTAGGTGTAAGCAGCAAAAATCCAGTCAAAAAACATATATTGTGACGGGGGAGGATTGAGGCATGTAACAGAGCGGGCGACTTAGACTCTCCCTCTCCAAGGTCTCACGAGGCACTAGCCATGAACGGCTACCTCTCACGCAAATTAGAGGGTGGGAAGGAGTGGAGTGAGGGAGGGAATGATGACTCGACATATTACCGGTGGGAATAAGAAATAGGGGGAAATACAGACAGAAAAATTAGGATAATTGTGGAGGAGTGAAGTGGAGGGAGAAGGGGAAGGGGGGGAGGAGAGGGACGGGAGATAAGGCGCATGTTAGGTAAAGGTAGGAGCTCATGGTAAACAGGCATACCACCTAATCACATATTGGTTTCATTTCACCGGTACTGGGGCATATTTGTTTTTTTGTTTTATCGGCTGCCTTCCAAAAGGCCTATCAGACACTTCCTGAAGGCCTATCGCACTTCTTAGGTTAGGAATAAAAACAAACGATAGAATATCGCATATAGTTCAGAAACAATCATTTCTTAACCTCCAAGCTGCAATGTTACTCTCGGAATGCTTTACTGGGCGGATTCAGCGTTCCTTAAGATGACACTTAAAAGCAAAAAAAAAAAAAGCCCCAGTGCCAGTGAAATGGAAGCAATATGTGATAAGGTGGCATGTCTCCTTACCACCAACTCCTGTCTTCCTCCTAGATGTGTCTACTCTTCCCCCTCCCTCCCTCTCCCCTCCCCTTACTCTCTCAACTTCCCCTGTCTTTCTATATTCTACTTCTCCCTGTGACGCTCACCGCTTCCCCCAGAACCGCATGGCTTACTCGCTAGGACTCGCCAGGGCAGAGAATAGAGCTACAGTCTACCTATCATAGTGTACTTTCCTTCTCGAGAAAGCTTGTGTTGCAGACAGTTCAGAACTGATCTTTATTTTCGTCTGTCACAATCCTTTCTATTTTATTTAGTCAATTGAAAGTATTGTGTTAAGTAGTTGAATGATGGGAAGGCGAGCGGGAGAGGGAGAGAGAGAGAGACAAGGTGGTGTGACTTGGTAGTGAGTGCGGCGCGTGGCTGGCCCCCTTACATAGGCCTCGCAGGATTCGTTGCCTCCTGCCTAACACTGCCTACTACGCGGCTGCTTACTGGACGACTGTCGCACGCCCTCGTGCCATTCTTGCGAACTGGTACTCCAGCCAGGAGGTCCATGGGAATATCCTTGTCAGATCCTTCCCAGACAGCATACTCTAAGCATCTCCCTTGAACTGTCCCACACTCTTGTCTTAGAATCTTTCTCTCCTACTGCCTCTATTATTTCCACTACTTCCTCACCTTTTATTAATATCGATCCCCCTCTGGTTCTCTGCATCCACACCTTGAATTGGTGGCCAGACTGTATTATATGCAGGATCTCACATTTCTTATGTACTAGATTAAGGTTGAAGATAGTCATTGTCTTTTTGGGAGATTGTATTGCTAAGACTGTCTCCATCAATCACTAATGTTTCTACAGGGTTAAATAATGCTAGACTAGGGATTAGGTACCTTGCTGTTGGTGTTTTCAATGTGTGTAGGCTACTTTTGAGCTACACGACACTACGGATTCTATGGGTTACCTGGGTGGATATTTTGTCTGTGTACCTTGGAGTTTAGACTGTGTAGTGCGTGAGGGCTGCTTGCCTAATCCACCCAACACTGTTCTAACTCTATTTGCTTTTACTTTTGAGGGTCACCAGGAGGATACTCGATACTTGTGATCGAGAATCCTCAACATAGCACCCCTTCATATTAACGTAATCAGGCCACACAGACCCAAGGTCCACACTAGGCTAGGGGCTGCCTTGCTCCACCAGAATTCTGTACCTTTGCGCATCCCAGCTAGACTTTATTAACCCGGGTAGACATTAGCTGGATTAGATCATATACTCTTTTATGCATACCCATTATGTTTACACAAGCATTTTGAGGTCTAGGTTGCTGTAGAGAGACACAACCAGCATAGACCGGTTTTGTTAATAGGAGTACTACTTTTTCGTGGCGAGCAATATTACAGTTGCACCGCTTATAATATTCTTGTGTCCAATAACATTATATGTCCAGCCTTTTTGTGTATTTAGCCTACACGTGCATTGTCCTGCCTCCTGCTATTTTGTGGTTCCATTTCCGATACGTTCTTCTTAGTAGCATCCAACATTATTCAGAAGATTCCTTGTTCGGTGCTTGAGGACTTTACAACACTTTCTTTCTTAAAGGAGTGACAGATATTATTGATTAAAGTAACGTTAAGTAAACCTTCTTCTTGTTTGCATTAGATCACTCTTGTGATTTAATTAAGTTAACTATCTTTTCCTTGTGTACCATAACTAAGCAACCATATGTTATAGGTAATAGGCTGTTTCAGAGAACATCAGCCTATAGTAGAAGCACATAGATACTGGGAGTTAAGATACCCCGGTATCGCAGATATAGCTCTGGAGGGTATAATTATGTGTTCTTTGTTCGACGGGATTATATATCAGGGGTTGGATCTAGCGTTTCCGTTGTTACATTTATGCCAGTCTAGTCCAATGTATAAGAGCCACTGATTTATACGAGACCCGATCGTAACAAATGGCGACCTAGCTCAGGATTTGGTGAACTGACATATAATTGCAGGTTATTGTGCAGATTTTTCTCACAGTTTAGGCAGTGAACATTTGTTGATTTTGTGGAATATATTTTGAGGACATGCAAGAATTATTTTTTTAGCAAAGTAATATAGCACTTAAGCTGTCTCCGAGAATTTGTTATTGTGAATATTGTGGTATAAGAGTTTGGGGTACTTCTTTTTTGTGTATCAAAGTGAAAAATCTTCAGTGAGCATCATGTCTTACAGCGGATCAGTGCAGGATGAAGACACAGTACGTGATGTAGAAGCTGAGGAGCAGCAGCATGGGCAGGTTGTTAACTTGGTGAACAGTGAGGAGGATACAAGGAATGTTTTACAATGGCCTGTTACTTCCGACCGATTGGTGGGTATGAATCGGTACGGTCTCCAGTGCTTAGCCGCAGCTATCGGTCATGTATGTACTAGTGGCATGACCAAGGATGACCTGATGACGTGTGTGCTGGGTTGGGTGACTGGCGTACGAGGTAGGGTGAGTGCTCAGAGTCCTTTGGCCGAGCTTCCCCTTCACTCGACTCCCAATCCTCCTATTGGAGTACCGACCCTGAGCACGCTTCCGCAGGGGGGTAGTGACTGGCAGGGTGGTTTGCCCCTGAGGGGATCACCGGGTATTTCTAACATCATTGCATCTCCTCCTCCTCCTCAAGGTTTGACCCCGGAGATGCTCTTTCAGCTCGAGATGGCAAAGATGCAACATCAGAGTCAACAGCAGATAGAGCTAGCTAAGATAGAAGAGAGAAACGAGCTGGCTAGGATGCAGCAACAGACGAGGGAAGCAGAGCTTAGGACTGAACTAGAATCTACAAGATACTGTGCCGACATGGATTTAGAGAAGTCTCGTGTTGAGACGACAGGACAGCTACTCGGTACTGGAAACCGTGCGCATGATCAGTCTCTGTCGCACCTTCTCAAACTGGTCCCTGTATTTGACGAGTCTGGTGTCACAGAGTTTTTCAATAGATTTGAGAAGAAGTGCCGGGAGCATCAGTGGCCTGAAGTTAAGTGGGCGGCCCTTGTGTCCTCTAGACTCGTAGGTAAGGGGCTCAAGGCTTACGATGCACTGCCTTTGGAGTCCTGCGTTGTTTATGAGGAGCTCAAGGAGGCTGTCCTGCGGGCATTCGACCTACAACCCGAGACATATAGGTTAAAGTTCTTGGGTGTGACTAAGGGGCGAGACAGTACCTTCTTGGGGCACGCCCGGGACCTGTCCGATGCTATGGGAAACTGGCTCAGATCAGAGAAGACAACTACGTTTGATGAGATGAAACAGTTGATGCTTCTAGAGCAGTTTTATAAGTGTACGGGCGGCGACTTGACTTTAAACCTTAAAGAGAAGAACCCAAGAACTCTCGTAGAAGCAGCAGAGATGGCTGATCTTCGGTTGTCACTAATTCAGGGGTGCGGCTCTGCACAGAGAAACGATGTAGGCGTTAAGGAGCGATACCCTCCCCCTCCCCGGAATATGGACACACATAAATTTAAAAGCAATGACACCAAGACTGATCACAAACCTAGCACCGCCCCGTTTAAGAAGGGTCAGGGGACTTTTACACCTCAGTATAAGTTCAAGGGGAAATTTGAGTGTTATCACTGTCACAAAGAGGGGCACATGGCAAAAGCTTGTCCGACCAGACCTCCCACGGCGGCTGTGTCATTGGCTCGCAGCATTGGGGTGTTCCAGAAGTCTTCTGGGTTTGCTGGAGGCATAAGATCAGAGGATGGAGCACTGCCAGTGAAGAAGGATCTGGAAGGCTCGAACCCCGTCCGCGATGCCTTCTGCAACCATAGAGGGCATGGCTGCGTGAAGTGGGGGGGCAAGAAGCACGGGGTACAGCTTTTGCGTGACACAGGTGCCTCTCAGACACTCTTGAAGAATTTCACTGGTAGACCCATAAACGCGGCGCGGGTAGTTGTGGTGCAGGGAGTTAATGCAACTAGGTTATACCCACTTGTTAGAATGGAGCTTGAAGTTGACGGTGTGACTCGTGAACTGGATGTGGGAATCGTGGAGAAATTGCCTGTTGGGGGCGTCGACCTCCTTCTCGGCAATGACTTTGCGGTGCCTGCTTCTAAGGTTTCACCCTTAGTCGTTGCCGAGGAGCCGGCCGACGTGAGTAGGGAGGAAGAGGAGTGGGTTGAGAAGTGTCAGGTGCAACCAATGGCGTGTGTTGTAACCAGATCTCTCGCATCCAGGGAGTCACAGCCTAACCAATAGTCTTCAAATAAGCGGAGGAACGGTCACGAGAAGGTGCTGAAAGCTGATATGGTGGAGAGTCTAGTACTAGCAGCGCTTCTCGGGGACTCAGTATTAGCACCGTTATTAGAGTCTGGAGAAGCACCACCACCTGTCACTGAGAGTGTAGAGGCAGGGCTTAAAGAGACTAAGAGGCAGCAACGGTATACACGGAGAGAGCAACGGGATGCAAAGTTCGATGTTGGGGGAGAGCATGAGTTGTTTCGCAAACACTTAGACAGGCTAGCTCCCTCAGATATTCGCAAATTGCAGCTAGAAGACCCGGAGGTTCTAAAGTGTAGTAACGGTGCTGTCGAACTCGGAGAGGTACCTGGGGAGAGTTTGGGGTTTAGCCCTAATGAGCTTGTGTTTGGAAACCGCGTCAGAGGGCCTCTCCACATGGTAAAGGAGATATGGGAAGGCACCGCTAAACCATGTTCTATGCTTAAGTATGTCCTTGAGAGTAGAGAACGAATGTTGCGTAGTCTGGAGTTGGCTGGCCGCAATCTGGTAGGCTCTCAGGCCCTCATGAAGGACAGGTACGACCACAAGGTGAAACTCAGGGAGTTTCACGTGGGTCAGGAGGTGTTGATACTACTCCCTCTTGTAGGGCACCCCTTATCCGCAAAGTACGCTGGTCCTTATAGGGTAGCAGAGAAGCTCTCGGACTTAGATTACCTGGTGGCCACTCCAGACAGGTGTAAGAGGAATCAGTTATGTCATGTCAACCTGATGAAGGAGTATGTGAGGCACTCACCTGAGCCTCTCACTGTCCCTGTGATGACTTTCAGCAGTCAAGGTGGAGAAGGAGAACGGGACAGTCATGCGCAGGTGGATGACAACTGGGATTATCATGTTTCTGCAGATCAGTGGGCGGGAAACACGAGACAGGCGGCTCATGAGGCTTTGCAACACCTACCTGAGCAACAGCGTGTGGCTGTCGAGCGCCTATTCGGTTTATACCCTACTGTATTTGCGGAACACCCACGCCTCACTACTCATGAGGTGCACGACGTTGACGTCGGAGACCACCCACCCTTCAAATCAGTGCCCTATAGGGTGCCCCCTATTAAACTTCCGGCCCTCCGGGCAGAGTTGAAGTATATGTTGCAACAGGGACTGATCGAGAAGGGGGCGGTAAAGTGGACATCTCCCGTAACGCTGCAACCTAAGCAGGATAGCAAGGTGCGCTTCTGTGTTGAATACCGCAGGCTAAACGGCTTGACTCCCACCAACCCATATCCTCTTCCCTGGGTCGATGACTGTGTAGACAAGATTGGCAGGGCCAAGTTCTTGACCAAGGTGGACCTGGTAAAAGGTTACTGGCAGGTGCCTTTGTCTGAACGGGCGAAAGAGGTGTGTGGTTTTGTGGTGGATGGTGCTACATATCGTTGTAATGTCATGCCGTACGGTCTAAAGAATGCACCAGCGACCTTCCAAAGCTTGATGAACGAGTTGGTGGCTGACATTCCGAACTGTACCGTGTACCTGGACGACGTCATTATCTACGATGACGATTTCAAGAGCCACTGTGAACATGTAGAATCCCTATTTAAGAAATTAAGCGAGGCAAACTTGGTGGTCAACCTGGGAAAGTGTGATTTTGTGCGGGCTACCGTGCAGTATCTGGGGTTCATGGTGGGTTTGGGCCAGGTGTGACCCCCACAGAACAAGATATTGGCTATTAACCACTTCCCCAGGCCGTCCACCAAGAAGCAGATCATGAGGTTTTTGGGCATGATTGGTTACTACCGCCGCTTTATAAAGGGCTATTCTACTGTGCTGGCTCCTCTGACGGACCTATTGGCCAAAAATAGAAAGATTAAGTGGGCGCCTGAGTGTGAGAGGGCTTTTTTGCTAGTAAAACACCTGTTGTGTACTCACCCAATCCTCAGGGCCCCAGACTTTAGGCGACCATTCCAGCTGGCAACTGATGCCAGTGGTGTGGGGGCTGGTGCCGTTCTGATGCAATCAGACGAAGATGGGCTGGAGCACCCCGTCAGTTTCTTCTCAAAAAAGTTCAACTCGGTGCAGAAGAACAATTCAGTAGTTGAGAAGGAACTGCTGGCGATGTTCCAGCCTATGGACCAGTTGTGGTGATCTACACTGACCATCACCCCCTCAAGTTCCTGAATCAATTCCATAACCGGAATATGAGGCTGACCAGGTGGTCATTAATGTTGCAGGAATACAACCTAGACATACACCATATTGCCGGTTCTGAGAATGTGATTGCAGATTGCTTATCGAAGGTGGAAGACCCGGGGTAGATCATCACAAGGGTAGCCTCCTACTTTGGTTTGATTAGTATGTTTACGTCTGGTGCTTGTTGGCTCGTGTGTGTAGCCCAGCGTATTGGGTCGTAAAGTAGGGGTTGCTGTGTTGGTATAGAAATAAAAACTAGGCTTGCCCCTGTAGTGCAGCCGCCATAAACATATTAAAAATATAAAAATCCTATAAAAACTCTTTCTTGGATAGTTAATTTTTTGTTAAGTATGTTATAGCAGAAATTCTGAGTTGTACTCCTCTCAGAAGGCTGGGATAGTGATCTCTTATGAGCATAACTATGTAATTTAATCTATTGTGTTGGGAAGGGTTGTTAATTTTTATAATGTGTTATTTTGATGAGAACTGTGCTTTACATTTCATTGTCGCTGGGTGGCTAGGAGTGGCGAATTTTGTATGGGTTCTGCGTGTCAGATTTAGAGCTCATAGTTGGAGCCTTGGGTGGGGTGTGACGCTCACCGCTTCCCCCAGAACCGCATGGCTTACTCGCTAGGACTTGCCAGGGCAGAGAATAGAGCTACAGTCTACCTATCATAGTGTACTTTCCTTCTCGAGAAAGCTTGTGTTGCAGACAGTTCAGAACTGATCTTTATTTTCGTCTGTCACAATCCTTTCTATTTTATTTAGTCAATTGAAAGTATTGTGTTAAGTAGTTGAATGATAGGAAGGCGAGCGGGAGATTGAGAGAGAGAGAGAGACAAGGTGGTGTGACTTGGTAGTGAGTGCGGCGCGTGGCTGGCCCCCTTACATAGGCCTCGTGGGATTCGTTGCCTCCTGCCTAACACTGCCTACTAGGCGGCTGCTTACTGGGCGACTGTCGCGCGCCCTCGTGCCATTCTTGCAAACTGGGACTCCAGCCAGGAGGTCCATGGGAATATCCTTGTCAGATCCTTCCCAGACAGCATACTCTAAGCATCTCCCTTGAACTGTCCCACACTCTTGTCTTAGAATCTTTCTCTCCTACTGCCTCTATCATTTCCACTACTTCCTCACCTTTTATTAATATCAATCCCCCTCTGGTTCTCTGCATCCACACCTTGAATTGGTGGCCAGACTGTATTATATGCTGGATCTCACATTTCTTAAGTACTAGATTAAGGTTGAAGATGGTCATTGTCTTTTTGGGAGATTGTATTGCTCAGACTGTCTCCATCAATCACTAATGTTTCTACAGGGTTAAATAATGCTAGACTAGGGATCAGATACCTTGCTGTTGGTGTTTTCAATGTGTGTAGGCTACTTTTGAGCTACACGACACTACCGATTCTGTGGGTTACCGGGGTCGATCTTTTGTTTGTGTACCTTGGAGTTTAGACTGTGTAGTTCGTGAGGACTGCTTGCCTAATCCACCCAACACTGTTCTAACTCTATTTGCTTTTACTTTTGAGGGTCGCCAGGAGGATACTCGATACTTGTGATCGAGAATCCTCAAGAGAGGATTAACGTAATCAGGCCGCACAGACCCAAGGTCCACACTAGGCTAGGAGCTGCCTTGCTCCACCAGAATTCTGTACCTTTGCGCATCCAGCTAGACTTTATTAACCCGGGTAGACATTAGCTGGATTAGATCATATACTCTTTTATGCATACCCATTATGTTTACACAAGCATTTTGAGGTCTAGGTTGCTGTAGAGAGACACAACCAGCATAGACCGGTTTTGTTAATAGGAGTACTACTTTTTCGTGGCGAGCAATATTACAGTTGCACCGCTTATAATATTCTTGTGTCCTATAACATTATATGTCCAGCCTTTTTGTGTATTTTGCCTACACGTGCATTGTCCTGCCTCCTGCTATTTTGTTGTTCCATTTCCGATACGTTCTTCTTAGCAGCATCCGACATTATTCAGAAGATTCCTTGTTCGGTGCTTGAGGACTTTACAACACTTTCTTTCATAAAGGAGTGACAGATATTATTGATTAAATTAAGGTTAAGTAAACCTTCTTCTTGTTTGCATTAGATCACTCTTGTGATTTAATTAAGTTAACCATCTTTTCCTTGTGTACCATAACTAAGCAACCATATGTTATAGGTAATAGGCTGTTTCAGAGAACATCAGCCTATAGTAGAAGCACATAGATACTGGGAGTTAAGATACCCCGCTATCACAGATATAACTCTGGAGGGTATATGTGTTCTTTGTTCGACGGGATTATATATCAGGGGTTGGATCTAGCGTTTCCGTTGTTGCATTTATGGCAGTCTAGTCCAATGTATAAGAGCCACTGATTTATACGAGACCACCCGATCGTAACATCCCTCACTCCCTATAAATCCTCTCTTTGCCTTAAATACTTTCAGTCACCCTCCTCTACACTTCCCCTACCTCCTCCGTCCCTCATACTGTGCAGGGGAACAACACGATCGATCGATTCAATGTGGCTCAAGCCTCCAGAGAAGGAGAGGGTGTCTGTCGCTCTCCCTTCCATGCACTCGTCACCTCCCCATCACAATATTATAGTTCTTCACTAAATAATTGCTCTTTACACCTATTTTCTGGTTGTTCAATGTTCACATATTCAATATACAAGTAATATATGAACATATGGTGAAGTAATATTGAATAACATGGTAAATATAGCTAATTTAGTCCGATTTGATGTTTAAAGGTCCCACACTGGAGGACCTTACAAAAACATGTTTCACGAAGCCTAACTACGTATATGGTGATGATATATAAGCGCTTCTACATCATTTTCCAATACCATATAAATTAATTTCAATCACATTTGGACTCAAATTATTCGTAGAAGCCTCGGTTCCAAAGATTTAAAGATTTTAGGAAAGCAATGTTCCCTGTCTGAGGCAAATAATTATTGAGAAAAATTTATGTTTGAAGCCTTTCCTGTCACAGTGACTTAGCCAAGCTTACAGTGTTGCAAGATATATCATGTAATTCCTTGTTTCTTCAGCTTCTCACAGCCTGAGTAAGGCGCGATTTGCATCCTTGGGTGATTTATGCCAACAATAGTTTTGGAAGGCACGAATCGCGCCTTGGTGCATTTAGAAGGTGCTACAGGAAGATTTGTGTGTCTTTTGGTAAGCGAAAAGGTTAAGATAAGTACATTGTAGCCATCATTTTTACACTTATAAATTAAATAAAACTTGTACATGGCTCATGTATCTGTTCAAATCTTAGTTTTCCAGCTTATTAACGACTGCACGCTTTTATGGATAAGTTTATATGGCTAAAGGACAATTAATGGTTGGTCGTTAACTTAATTTCAAAATATAGTGCCCCACTTTATTCGATGTATGTATATATGTATGTATGTATGAAAATACTTAGGCACATACCCCATAGCTAGGGTTGACTGACTTGAGACAGAGCCCACCGAAACAACAAAGTTCCAATTTCTAGGGTCTGGGACCACTTTCGCGTTCCATCGCTCGTCTATTAGGTGAATTTTACAATGGAAGGAGGACTCCTAGCCCCCTGCCCCTATTATTAGGTAATGACTATATAGAGAAATGGATAGTTCGACATATAGCCTATTTGACTATCTATCAAACTGTCTATGCCTATCTACCTCTCCGTAGCTCCCAACCCATCCTTTCTCTCAAACCAATTTATTCAATTAACTGTTCAAGCACTTTTTCTCGATTATTCAGAAATAATCCACCTCCTCATATGAATAAACAATGACAGGAAACAGGGAGACTTGATTTTATTTGCTTACACATTTGACTGAAAGGGAATGACAAGAATGTCTTACATTGTGAATTTACTTGGTTATATTTATTGCATGAGGTTTTATACGATTACATTTTGAGGCACATGAGGAGGCGATTACATTGGATTTCATATTATTAAACCCTTCTGTACCGGTGATGTACTTTTCATTATATTATAGAACTATTAGACTATTTTACTCAGCTTAGGAAGAATATCTACTTAATAATAGGCTACAGACTGTCTCAATTCATCTTTTTAGCTACCATATATCTTTCCTAAGCTTCATAAAATCGTCTAAATGTAGCTGAAATCAAATAAGAAAGACGTCGCCGGTACAGAAGGGGTTAAATATCTGCCTTATAGTTAAACCCCATACTGTATTATATTTGGCTACACCAAATTACAATCCGCCGAAAAGGAAAGACAATTGACTATACAACTATAGTACGACTTAATCACAATTAATATAACAGCTCCCTCGATATGTTGTGGTAGATGATAAATTTAGATCAAGTGACCACAGCTCAAATAACTAATCATTGTATGTGTAAATATATCAAATGAGTGAAATATGTTTTTTTAGTAAATATCACATATGAAGAAAATTAAGATAAGATAAGAACCGCTTTAAAGTGTGAGAACAAAACAATACATGACAAGCTAACCCAAACTCCAATTTACCCACACAAACAACACATTAGTACTAGGCCAATGGCTCTCCTGTTATACTTCTGACCAACCTGGCGAACAAGCTTTCATCTTTTCTATCCTAAGCAACCTAGAGCAGTTAGTCCAGCAACCCACCCGTATCCCGGATCGCTTCGGAGATCGGCCCAACATTCTTGACTTATTTCTAACTTCTAACCCTTCCGCTTATATTATACATTTTTATTCTCCTTTGCGCTCCTCCGACCATAAACTAATAACCGACACCTGTCCTATCTCTCCGGTCATGCCACCAAATCCTCCAAACCGGCGGCGCTTGTGGCACATTGGCGCTGCCGACTGGGAGGCTTATCGGCAGAACGTACTTCTGTAATTTCCCTTGGAATGACTTTTGCTTCCATGGCCGGGGACCCTCGGAGAGTGCTGAACGCATTACTGAGGTAATTGTCTTGGACATGGAAGCATACATTCCATTTTCTTTCTCTCAGTCTAATGCAAAAAAATCTTGGTTTACTCACGCTTGTTCTGCTGCTGTCCGCAACAAGATGGAAACATTCAAACAGAACCGACGCCTTAAAACTCTAGAATCTCATTCTTCCTATGTTTCTGCCCGGAATCAAGCCAAATCTGTTCTTCGAGTTGCCAAACTCTTTCATCAATAATAAATGCACTGAACTATCCAACTCTAGCTCTTCCCAAGCTTTCTGGCATCTAGCCAAGAACCTCTCCAACAATTTGTGTTCCTCATCTTCCCTCCCTTTTTCCACTTTGATGGCATAACCATCACTTCTTCCTCTGACAAAGCTGAACTCTTCGCTCAAACTTTTGCAAGAAACTCCACCTTGGACGATTCCTGTGCTATTCCTCCCTCTCCCCTATTTGTTCTTGGTGTCTCTTTTTCTTCTGCCCTCACTTGGAAGGACCATATTACCAGTCTTGCTGAAGCAGCCTCCCAGAAGCTGGGTGTGCTCAACCGCCTCAAGGGGTTCTTTACCCCTGCACAGTTTCTTGCTCTGTACAGGGGCTTGGTGCATCCTTGTATTGAGTATTGTTCGCATGTGTGGGGAGGATCCTCTTACACCGCACTCCTAGACAAAATAGAAAGGAAAGCAATTCGTATCATTAACTCCCGTCCACTCACCAACTCTCTGCAATCTCTCTCTCCGCCGCTATGTTGCATCTCTCTCGCTATTCTATCACTACTATAAATATAATCAGTGTTCCTCAGAGCTCTCCCAGTGTATACCCCTTCCTCTACGTAGGGCACATGGTACCCGTCTTGCAACACAATTTCACTGCTACTCTGTGCAACTCTCTAACCCTAGAGTGAAATGTTACTGTCAGACTTTCTTCTATTCAACAGCTGAGCTCTGGAACCCTCTCCCAGAATCAGTCTATGACTTAAATTGCTTCAAACTCTGTGTGTCTGGGCATTTTGGCTCGAACGTCCCTTGATTTTGGCCCTGTCACTCTTTCAACTCTGGGGGAGGCACTCGCTGCAGGCAGCTATGCCTTTTGCCTCTCTCACTTACATAAAAATACATAAAACAAGAGGCATTCAATAAAATGTCCTTTATTTCCTTACTCACATAATATCAGGTTTGAATCAAACAGTTTACTGAAACACACCCAAGGTATACAAGTATCAGTGAGCCTTTTTTCATCTATCTATCTATTTATCTATTGCCTGACGCAATGATCCCCGAAGGGGTGGCCACGAACGAACCGCCCCATGCACCTCTGTCCCCAGTCAGTCGACGCCCCTCCTCCCAACCAGCACCGCCTTCATTCCAATACTTCCTCACTCCATCCTTCCACCCTCCTTCGGTCTACCTCTCCCTCTCTGTCCTTCCACCTCGCTCTCGTACACCCACTTAGTCATTCTCTCGCTTCCCATACGTTCTATATGGCCGAACCATCTCAAGTTGTTCCTTTTCACATTTTCAAGCACATCTACCTCCACACCACACCTCCTTCTTACTTCCTCATTCGTCTGTCTATCCCTCCATGTAACTCTGCACGCACTTCTCAAGTAACTCATTTCCACCGCTCTCACTCTTGGTCTGAGTCTCTTCCCGAACGTCCATGCTTCGCTTCCGTAAGTTAGTGTCGGGATTACCACACTGTCATGCAAGGACTTCTTCACTTCCATACTGACCACTCTATTTCTTGTTACTGCTTTCAACGTTCCTACAACCCACTTCCCCTGTTGCACCCTCTCCCGCACTTTTTCATCCATAGTTCCATCTTTACTCAACACAGTACCCAGATACTTAAAAGAGCTGACGATCTCCATAGCCTGACCGTTCAACTTCACCTCACACTCTGTGACTTCAACCCTTTCGAATACCATAACCTTGCTCTTCCCCGCATTTACCTTCAAGTTCCGTTTTTCGCACACTGTTCCAAACTCATTTGCAAACCGCGAAAATGTCACATTTTCGCGGTTTCGAGGTTCGAACTTGGGGGTTCGTTCTCCGATTCTGGGTCCCCTACTGCAAAGTTCCATTTTCGTGTCCAGTCCAGATCTACTGTAGTCTATGAGTATATGTATAAAAGAGAAGGTTTTTGTTCATTATTTATCACTACAAAATATATAAGAGATCGATTAGCACATTTGAATGCATTGAACGACAGATTAATAGTTACTGGCATGAATACGAACACGATAGTTTATATGCACCTAATGCTTCTATGGTACTAAAAGCCTCAAACAAAGCAGTAATTTGAACGCAATAAAGGGTTAAGGTAAGATTGAATATTCAAAGAATAGCCTATATCCATAAGAATTCTGATACCGACCTATACCTAAACATTTTGGCACACAATGTATAAGGAGATTTGGCATAACACAGAATGACAATGAACAGTTAATATGCACTGAATCAAGAATTGAGGTGTGGGTACAAGGAGTTTTTGAAGATTGTGTGGCGGTTAAACAAACACTAGCCAAACCACTTGCATATTTATTAACGAGTGAGTCGAGAACCAGACTAAACTATTTGAACATTTCATGTTGTTTTTTTTTTTGTGTTGTTTCCTTATGGTAAGAGATATATTGTGTTGACTGTACTCCCCTACTGTATGTTATTCCTGAAGAAGCCTTACTGGCGAAACGTTGAATAAACTGGGTCCCTGCTCTGCATTTGTGTCTTAATCCCCAAATCAGTAGAAATACCATGCACACATACGTAATGTAAGTAATATACTGTAGGTTTATACGAAAAGGTTCTGAACAGTACGTAACAATTATAGGAGTGTGAAGGAGAAGGCAAAAGTCGTTGGAGAGTAGGCCGAGCAAGAACGGCCCTGTTGATTGAGGTCTGTATAGCCAGGTATTGTTCATGTCAATAATAAGTAATGTGATTAAGAGGACCATGATCAATTAACTTGTATAAAACAAATCTTGTGAATTGCAAAATTACCTCATCCCATTGTAATTGAACCCTGTTGGGTGTATTCATTTCAGGTATCTCTGATCAACAGTTTGAATACTTTCTCAATATAGGAACATTAAAGATAACTAATATATTCTTGGTAAATCGAAGAGAGCATTTTTTGTTTTTATTATTTAGTATAACACAGCGTAAAACTACATATTTTAATTATAATTAACTTCATAATGTTTTTAATGAAGTTCTTACAATCTGTATTCTCTAAAGCGCGATAGGTCTCACGGAAGTGTCTGTATAGCATACACGATAGGCCTTGAGGAAACGAGTCCATGAAAATTCACCCCCAAAATGACCCACAGCTACTCAAATGAAAGCAACATGTGATTAGGTAGTATAATCACTCCAATAAGTCCTTCCTCTCCTCTACATGTGTCTCCATGTGTCCACCCCGTGCTACCGCCAGACGCTGCAGACGCTCTGTCAACGCTCTCACGATATCGATCATAATTTGAGTATTAACTACTCATCCTCTTCATTCTTGTGCATGAAAGGTGGTTAAGAGCACGTTTAACCATCCTGTAGCTTAGTAAGTAACACTGCACGATATTTCGCTGTGTATTGACTGAAAAACTTTGTGTTTATCACAAGACTCCTGCTCGGACAGGGCGCCACTAGCGCCATCTATTGTTTTGTTTTGCTTTGTAAACAAACGCTCTCTTATTACTATTTTATATAAAATCGTAGCCCCTAATTTTACCCATTACCTACTGTAGTAAGTATCAATTTAACTGCCTTGTATGTAAGTAAAGCTTTGCATATTCATTTGCTAATAAACAATATTGTTTACTAACTAACCGCCTACAGGGACTAACGCCGACACCATTTTGTAAACAAACCTTTTTTGGGGATTATACATATTAAATTCCAGCAAATTTTGTACCAAATTTAAGTGCATTCATTTATCTTTTCCCCCTAGATATATTCTTGACTTTTTCTCCTCAGACTGATTTTACTTTAAGCTAAGGGTGGTATTTGTACAAACTAACCTAGCCTAACCCAACCTGCCAAGCTTTTAACCTAACCCAAACCTAGCCTAGCCTATAGCCAGCCAATCTGTTTTATTATTAACTCTTGTAGATATTGTTTTTGGTATCCTACTGTAGCTATATATATCTGTAATTTTAGTTGTTGCTTGCACGATCTTGTAATAACCTTTGACTGATACACTTTTTTATCTAAAAAGAGTAGGCTACTGCTTTACTAGGCTTCAGTGACACCAGGGTCATCTGTTGACACAGTATATTAACCCCTTGTGTGCAGTCACACTTTATTTTTTATAATCTCTATTTGGTGAATTGTATATTTAGTTACATATTCTGTTATACATATATTTGTTTAAGGTTAGGTTATCACACCTGGTAGCCTATTTCTGCGAATTTCAATTTTATTATATTCGGTTAGGCTATTCAACGCTGGTAGCCTATTATTGCGTATTTCAATTTAAAAAAAAAAAACTTTTGGTTAGGCTATCGCCCCTGGAAGCCTAATTCTGCGTATCTCAACATTTTTGTTTTCGGTTAGGCTATCACCCCTGATAACCTATTTCTGCGTATTTCAGCATATTTGTTTTCGGTTGAAGTGATTGAAGTGTTTTTAAAGTGAGTGAAGTGTTTTTAAAGTGAGTGAATTGTTTTTTAAGTGAGTGAAGTGATCTGAAGAAAGTGACTGTCACCATGCCTCGCGCTTGTGCGAACTGCGCCGGTAGGTTTGGTGAGTCCATGTTTGCTACTATCGATCTTCAATTCTGCCGGCTCTGCCAGCAACGAGAGAATTTTACAGTGAAATTAGATGAAGCCTACAACAAGATCAACGTCCTCACCATGAAGCTGGAATCACTCCAAGAGTTTGTAACACTCAACGTTGGAGTGCCACAAACTTCAATTGTCACCGCAACTCCAGCAGCCACCAACGCCCCAACGTCAACTGCCAACAATTCAACGCCTACAGTAGCCATTTCAGCTGATGTTTCCGATACTCAAGATACAAATAGCGACTCTCTTCCCCCTCAAGACAACTTCCGTGTCGTGAGGAACAACGTTTGCCCCAAGACCAGGAACACATACCGATTACCGAGTGTCAAAACCGTTTCCAGATATTCGCAGACTCAGATGACGAAGAGGAAATAGAAGAAGTCCGGCTCGTGGGAGACTCGATGATACGTGGTCAGCTCACAGAGTTTTGCGCCAGGGCACCTAAGACCAGGAAGCGTTTTTGTATCCCTGGTGGTGGTGTGGATGACGTAGTTGCAGCAGTTGACGAAGTATCAAAGCTGGCCCCTGCAAATACAATGTACGTCATCCACGTTGGATCCAACGATATACAGCGAACCCGGTCGGAAGATTTGCTTTTAAAGTACCAGCAGCTGATCAAGTCGTTTAGGAGAAGTCATCAAGGATCATCGTCTCAGGAATCGTCCCCCGGCTCGGTGTAGAGAGCCGATTTTACAACATAGCCACCAGCACAAATCGTTGTCTAGCAAACCTCTGCAGGAAGGAGAACGTGGGATTCGTCGACACCTGGGACAATTTCTACTACGATGACTATTTGTTTTCGGATGATGGAGTTCATCTGAACCAGGTGGGAGCAGCGCGTTTTGGGCGTCTTCTCAACGATGCGGTGAAGGATTTTCGGAGAAGAAATCGACTCAGCACAGGACAACCAGGAAAGAGGACCGAAGACAGCGAGGACGGCAATCTACAAAGGAATTAAATACTAATCCGTCAAGAACCGCGAATTTGGATAAAGCTCCACCAACACGACCCAAATTCAAAACCGTCAGGGATAACGACCGAGGACCGAGGACAGCCATGAATGTAAATGTAGATCCGACCAGAACCAAAAATTCGATGAAAGAACGATCTGCGAGTTCTAAAACCGCAACTTTAAAGGTTTTCTATGCAAACGCTCGTAGCATACGCAATAAATTTTCAGATTTAGAGGAACTAGTGTTTACAGAAAATTATGATGTGATTGGCATAACAGAATCTTGGCTCAATACACAAGATAGAGACTTTTTAGCAGAGTATTCACTTCCCGGTTATGTAATGTTTGAGAACAGCCGAATAAATAAAAATGGAGGTGGCGTTTTATTTTATATCAAAGAAAGTCTTAACCCGACCCTCGTGTCAAAACCTCAAATTGTGAACGTCGACACATCTTTTGTGCTAATAAAGAATAATAAAGGTACAAAAATAATACTTGCGTTAATATACAGACCTCCAGCTCAATCAGTGCAAACTGACCGAGAAATTTACGAACAAATTGCAGATGTAAGTAACTCACAAGATACCGTAATTTTTGGCGACTTTAATTTACCTGTGACCAAGTGGGGCGATACTCTTACTTCACACTCCGGACATGACTTGTATACGAACTTGCAAGAGAGTTCGCTTTATCAATTTGTTCGAATGCCGACCCGTGGTAATAACGTTCTTGACATTGTACTTGCAACAAAAGAAGAATTGATAGAGAATTTGAATGTTGGTGATGAATTCAGTAACAGCGACCATCGTACGATAACTTTCACTTTAAAGTTTACTAGTAACGAACCAAATAGTAGCATCGAAAAAGTCCCTAATTTCAAGAAAGCAAACTTCCATAAACTTAGAGCTATGTTTAAAGAAACTGACTGGAGCTTTTTAATTAACAATAACGACATAAATACATCTTGGAAGTTATTCGAAACCACTTACCTAAAAGCAGTGCAAGACTGCATACCATCGAAAATACGGCGTCCAGGCCATAATAATAAGCCCAAATGGTGGAATAAAGATATTTCAAACTGCCTGCTTGCTAAAAAATGTGCTAATGATAGATTAAAATCCTCACAAAATGACGAAGAACGGGTGAAATTTGTAGAGCTACGACGCAAAGCCAAAAAGTTAATTAAGCAAAGTAAAAAGACCTTAGAGTTACATATTGCGAATCAAAGTAAAACAAACCCGAAAGAATTCTATAGTTATATCAGAAAGAAAAAAGTAGTTACTTCAACTGTTGGACCGTTAGTCGATGAAAAAGGAGAATACACCAAAGACGAAGTACAAATGAGTAATGCCCTCAATACCTTCTTTGCATCAGTTTTTACAACAGAAGACCTCAGTGATATCCCTACACCATCGCCGATTCAGATTGATAATTCAGATGTTCTAAGCAATATCACCGTTACAGAGAGAGAAGTATTGAATTGTTTAGATAAACTCAAGGTAAATAAAACGCCAGGACCTGATACAATCTCGCCTAGAGTTCTAAAGGAAGCTAAGAATGAGCTCTCCAAACCACTGACATTACTATTCAATAAATCCTTGCAGTCTGGAACTATGCCTGATCAGTGGAAGCTAGCCAACGTAACACCGATATTCAAAAAAGGCAGCAAATCCCTACCCAGTAACTATCGTCCAATTAGCTTAACCTCAGTTGTATGTAAAATGCTAGAAACGGTCATACGAGACAGACTCGTAAATCACTTGGAGGAAAATAACATACTTAAAGATACTCAACACGGCTTTCGTAAAAAACGTTCCTGTTTAACAAACCTCTTAGACTTCTTCCACGATATCCTCAACCTCTACGATGAGAGTAAAGCTGTAGATATTATATACCTTGATTTTCAAAAGGCCTTTGACAAAGTTCCCCACAAACGTTTACTGCTAAAACTAAAAGCGCATGGAATACAAGACGGTGTGTTGAAATGGATAGAAAATTGGCTCAGCAACAGAAAGCAAAGGGTAGTCATAAACGGTAAGGCATCTAAATGGACCAATGTAAGTAGCGGGGTACCCCAGGGATCGGTACTAGGACCAATTCTCTTTCTAATTTACATCAACGACATAGATGAGGGTCTCACCTGCACAATCTCAAAATTTGCTGACGATACAAAAATTGCAAATAGCGTACTCTCAAAAGAACAAGTTGACGATATGCAACACAATCTAGATAAATTGTCATGTTGGGCCCAAATTTGGCAAATGAGTTTCAATGCGGATAAATGTAAAGTACTACATGTCGGATACCTAAATGAGAAAGCAAACTATTCGATGAATGGCACTCAGCTTAAGAATGTAAACAGAGAAACTGATCTGGGAGTAACAATATCGAGTAACCTAAAACCGAGTCAACAATGTTCAGAAGTTGTTAAGAAGGCAAACAAAATAATTGGCTTTATAGGCAGGTCATTTGAGCATAAATCCAAAGAAGTTATCCTAACCCTTTACAATTCCTTAGTCCGCCCTCTTCTGGAATACTGCGTTCAATCCTGGTGCCCTTATTACCAAAAAGATATAAACAAGCTAGAACGAGTTCAACGTAGAGTTACCAAAATGATACCTAGCCTAAAGAACAAACCATACGAAGAGCGTCTTAGAGAATTAAATCTATTTCCTTTAACCCAGCGCAGATTAAGAGGCGACTTAATTCAAGTGTTCAAAATCATCAAAGGCATCGACAATATGAACTGTAGTAAGTACTTCACTATCGACCAATCTAATTACACGCGGGGAAACGGTTGCAAAATTATTGGTAAATCTTTTAACTCGCACGAATCTAAGAATTTCTTCTTCAATCGAGTTGTCAACTTGTGGAATGGGCTTCCCCGAGACGTTATAGACTGCAGCACCGTTGATTCATTTAAATTCCGCCTAGACAAATATCTCGCATCAAACCCGCGACTGACTGCGTTTGTAAATTAATAACTTTATCCTCCCCTCAGTTACTAACCCATATGTCCCCTACTAACTTCCTAGTCCTGCCACGTTAGTGGCAGGGCAGTAGTTCCCTTTCCAATGTTCCCTTACCCACTCTAAACCACTGTTTGGACACTTGATCCTCAGTGTTTTGGAGGACAAGCAACCTAGAAGGGTCACTAGATATGTTGTTGCTTGATTTCCTTTGTACTCCTTTGTACTCCTCCTTCCCTCTCCTTTTCCCCTCCTCAATTATTGGCTATTTTTCCTCTTATTTTCGTCATTCCTCCCTTTCACCGCATTAAATATGATAAGTCACGTTCTTCCACACTCCCTCCTATCTCCTATCCTTCATAGGCGCAGAAGCCGCAGATTAGGGCTGGGAGAGTCACTTTGCCTCCAGCAGGTCCAGGATGCACACATATGGTGTAATCCCTCTCTCACCTCCCTCCACCATCTTCCGCCACACTTATATGTTTTATAATAGAAATTTGCTGTTTACACCTATGTTCAGGTCTTCACTGTTCATATTTTCATCATATAAGTAAAATAAACGCAAATGGAGCAGAAAAAATGCTATATGTGGTAAATATTACGAATTATGTCAGTATTGAAGGTATTTGTTGCATATGCAGGAAGAAAAGTGCGATTCCTTAGATTTTTGTCACTAATATTTTTGAATAGCAACAACAGATGTAATTATTTTGTGGTCGAATAAATGGGCATTTGGCAATCTTTAGGAGCACAATTTTATTAGTACTGGTACATTAGATTGGAAGATTCCCATCTCCTGGTAAGTATAAATGGGCTTTCCCTCTTGTGCGATTTGACACAATTTTCCGTCGCCGACTGCTTGTCGGCGACGGAAAATATGACTTTCGCAACGACTTGGCATTATTTATTAAAAATTATCGTTATAATAAGACTGTTGTTCATCACTCGGCAACATGTTTGGCGATAGTTGGCAACATCGTCAGCAACATACGTGATGGCTCGCTGATGTCATCGGCAACAACATAGGACAACTGTCAAATTTGAATTTAAGAAAACCATTACAGAAAGACTTCATGCGATTATTGGACAATTTCTTGGCAAATCGTTGACAACGGTACGGTTGCCAACATATCGGCGATGTTGCAGATATCGAACTATGGTAATGTGAGACTTGTTATTATTGTTTTCAAGGTAATTATGACCCCCCACCTCCCCCACCACATCCCCTTTGTTTGCTGATATATAAAAAGCATTTACGGGACTCGCATACCATTCTCACCAGAACTTCCGCACGTACTTGTCAAGTCTCAGCAATGTCTATGCAGGACATACGTGATTTAGAATGAATGCGACTGCACTTGCATATAACAAATCAGCGGCTGCATTTGTTAGCTGATTTTTATGCGCGGCAAGTCAAGGAGGAGGAGGAGCCAATGAAGAAGAAAAGGAAGACGCACAAAAATCGGTCGATGTGGACGAGGCCATGGCTTCTACGGCAAAAGACATTTGGGTGTTACGAGAACCTAATGAAGGAAATTAAAGCACAGGATCCTGCAGACTTAAAAAATATTATGAGAATGGACCCAGCCCTCTTGGAAGAGATCCTTGGGAAACTGAAACCATTGATTCCCAAAAAGGACACATATATAGTATGAGGAAAACACATCCACCTGGATTACGTTTGGATGTCACGATGCGATACCTTGCTACTGGGGACAGCTATAAGAGTCTACAATACGTTTTCAGGAGAGCACACAACACTATCTCCAAAATTGTGCCAGAGGTGTGTGAGGCCATTGTACAATCACTCATAAACATTCGCGGACCTCCCCTATTTCTAAATATGTAAGCATATCTCTGAAAACGAATTTATGCATATAATTGTCTATACATCAACTACAATAACTATAATATACTATTTATTGCAAAACAAGTTCCATCCAAAAATCAATCCAGAGAGTTATTATTGCATAAACAAAAACATAGGGGGTCAACGAATGTTTGTAAGTGACTATACACGTGTACATGGATGAAGTGGTTAATTGTCCAATCACATCTGAAGAGTGGAAGCCACTTGGATTGTTGAAGGGGTAGTATTGTTTTTCTCCTGAACCCCCTTCTACTTCTGTTTAGCCCCATTAGTTTTCAGATTTAGATATTTTCGCCCATTTCTTTGTCAATATTAAGAACTTCCGCGCTGCTAACACAACCACTATACAAACTTGCACATTCTTACACTCACACACACACAAACGAATCACACGCATTACTATTTCCCGTATTTAGCAGTAATTATAGTCTCTATGGAATCTGTGAATAATTTCTGATTTGATGGGCTAAATACAATTATTGTTCCACTAACACATTTCTCTCTCTCTCCTGAAGCTTTTGGGGTACAACATTATATTTTGTGGAGCCTTAACATAGTAATATAATATGTGGACGTACATGTTTTTTTTTATGGTGATGGGAAAGTCTAGACAAAATATAAATGAATGCTAAACATGACCAAGAAGAGAGTATAAAGAAGGGCACATCCATTGTATATGTGTTTAATCGTTTAAGTCAATGCTTTAAGCGCCTGGGTTATATTACGTTTGTAAATGAATAACTTTATTTTATTCTCCCCTCAGTTACTAACCCATCTGTCCACTACTAACTTCCTAATCCTGCCACGGACATTAGTTCCAGGGCAGTAGTTCCCTTACCCACTCTAAACCACTGTTTGGACACTTGATCCTCAGTGTTTTGGAGGACAAGCAGCCTAGAAGGGTCAGTAGACCTGTTGTTGCTTGATTTCCTTTGTACACCTTTGCACTCCTTTATATGTTGTATGGATTTGATATTGGTCCAAGAGGGTGTGTATCACATATTGCCCTCGACGGTACAGTCTGAGGTTCTTCCCTGTGTCTTAATATACTGTAAGTATAACCAACAATATTAATTTGTGGTCGTAATATGCTTTACAGTTAGTCTTACATATAAATATATTCCTTGCGTCCTGGGTTCGAATCCACGGAATGCCACATGTGTTTGTAAATTTCATTAATCGATTTTAGGAGTATAGTTGGTTGTTGGAAGGAACATAATAATTGATATTGGTTCAGGGGTAATTTATCGAGAGGACTTCCCTAGTGGTTAAGGCCCCATTAATTGCTCTTTCCATTCACATATGCATAGCCTACGTGAGTTGCAGTTGGGATGTGTGTACATGCTTAGATTGATATGCAGGATTCGAAGTTGCATAATAAATCGTAGGCAGTGTCCACCATCCTTTAACTGTCTTCGTGGTGCGATGCATAAGGTGTTGATTTTCGGTGTGAGCGTCCTGGGTTCGAATCCACGGACTGCCACATGTGTTTGTAAATTTCATTAATCGATTTTAGGAGTATAGTTGGTTGTTGGAAGGAACATAATAAAATATAAATATATTCCTTAGTTATTTCAATTTACACCAATGGCCAGTTTGTGAACAAATGTTTGCATAGTAAAGAATGTAAGTGGCCAGGAAACTTTCTTTGAATTTTGATACAGTACAAATATATATAATAACACGAGTGCAATATAACGAGTGTGAACATTGGCTGGAGTAAGCATACTGTTTGTATGTGTTACTCATTTAGTTTGCATAATGTAGGGTCATAAATGGTTCATCTAAATATTGCATTAGTATTTATGATCACAACTGTACACAGAGGGATTTCGGGTTTGCTATAGGCCTACCATCAGGTAAACATTTGGGATTATTCAACTATGCTGACAGTTTTCTAAATTAGTTAGATATATATTTATTAATTTTTCATTTGTAATGTGCCTCTTTTCGCGCTCTTTGTTACATTACGTGCTTGTGTACACACATGTAATGGGGACCATACACATAAACATATTTTGGTTATAGGTATACCAAGGCTGTGTACTCTTGTATTGTACAGTTGCCCAAATCAGTTTTGTTCCTCGCCGTAATCTTATACATAAAAATATAATGTAATGCACATGACTGAATTACAAGTATACTTTCTTATGCAATGGTTCTATCTATCTATCTATCTATTACCTGACGCCGTGATCCCCAAAGGGGTGGCCACGAACGAACCGCCCCCATGCACCTCTGTCCCCAGTCAGTCGACGTCCCTCCCCCCAACCAGCACCGCCTTCGTTCATGTACTTCCTCACTCCATCCTTCCACCTCTCATTCGGTCTACCTCTCCCTCTCTGTCCCTCCACCTCGCTCTCGTACACCCTCTTAGTCATTCTCTCGCTTTCCATACGTTCCATATGGCCGAACCATCTCAAGTTGTTCCTTTTCACACTTTCCAGCACATCTACCTCCACACCACACCACCTTCTTACTTCCTCATTAGTCTGTCTATCCCTCCATGTAACTCCGCACACACTCCTTAAGTAATTCATTTCCACTGCTCTCACTCTTGGTCTGAGTCTCTCAACCAACGTCCATGCTTCGCTTCCGTAAGTCAGTGTCGGGATTACCACACTGCGCCTATCCATTTCTCCGTTCTCACTCTCACTCTCTCAATCACTACCCTACTGTATACCTTCCCTACTACGGTTAGAAGACATATTCCTCGGTGGTTACCACACACTCCTCTTTCCCCTTTGCCCTTATATAGGGGGACTATTATGCCAGTTTTCCAGTCATCGGGTGCACTCCCCTTCTCCCATGCTAGTTTGCACATTTTCCATACCCATTCTATCACTATCTCACCACCATACCTCAACAGTTTCCCACACACTCCATCTGTTCCTGGTGCTTTCCCCAACTTCACTCTTTTCATGGCTTCCCACACTTCTGACCTCCTGATCCCCACCTCCTCCTCCACTACTTCTCTTCTTCTCCCTCCCATACCATATCTAGCTGTTTGCTGGCTCTTCATTCCTTACATTTAGCAACTCACTGAAGTACTCCCTCCATCTTTCGACTGTCTCTCTTGCTTCTCGGCTAGCATTCTTCCATTCTTATCTTTCACACCCTTACTGTTTCCCTTGCTACCTTCCCTAACTTCCTTGACTTCTTTCCAGAACAGTTTCTTACTCTCCCTCCATTTTACACTCAGATTCCTTCCAAATTCCTCATCTACTCTTCTCTCTTTTTTTTTTTTTTTTTTTTTTCAAAGAAACAATGAACGGAGAAAGGAAAAACACAGATAAAACAAAAAGGTCCATGTGCCTAAAGGCAATCTCCATTCATAAAATGTTTGTAACAACTGGATTTAAAACTTTTGTAGATTGTAAGTTTGTGGAAAGCAACTAGAGGGAAGTGAATTCCAAAGAGTAGTAGTTCTAGTGATAAAATAATTTTGATAAGCAGAAGTTCTGCATTGTGGAGGAGAAAGTGTAAATTCATGGGCGCTCTCAGCTGCCCTAGTTCTATGGGGAAAGATGTGGAGAGGCGGCACAATTGAAGCAAGTTCCTCGGAAAAATTGCTGTGAAAATATCTGTAGAATAATGCAAGGGATGCAACGTTTCTTCGTATGGATAATGTAGGAAGGTCCTGTGTGATTGCAGGGTTATTGATTAATCTAATAGCTTTATTTTGAATTTTGTCCAACTGCCTCAATGCAACCACTCCATTTCCACTCCTACTTACTTCTCTTACTTTCCTGCACTACTCTCTTCACCACCCTCTTACTCTCCACGTACCTCGCTTGTTTCTGTTTCTCGAAATCTTAATTTCCTCTATTACCCAACCACTCTCTATATGCTTTCTTCTGTTCTTCCACTGCTAATCTTACCTCTTCTGTCCACCATGCTGTACCTTTCACTCCCCTCCCTCTTCTCCTCACTCCACACACCTCCTCACATGCTGCACAGATCTCGTCCTTAAACACCTTGCTCATCTCCTCCACTTCCTCCATAACTTCCAGGTCGAACCCACCTAGTCATCTTTCCACTGCTCTCCTGTACTCTTCCCTGACTTCCTCCTCCTGCACCCTCTCCACCCTCCTCACCATTCCACCCTCCTCTCGCCTCCCTCCAGCTCTCCTCACCCACTTCTTTTGTATCCTAACCTTAGCTACCACTACATAATGATCAGACAGACCCCCTCCAATACCCCTATACACCCTAGCACCCATCACAGATTTCTTCATTCGTTCATCCACACATACATAATCAATCAATGACTTTCGTTCCACCACTGCAATGGTTAACTCTTCTAATTAGTCAATTCATTATTAAAACAAAAACACACACTTGCAACTCATTCATACTAACTTTACTTTCATACGTAAGATCACAACGAGGAACAGAACTTATGTGAGCAACAGTGCAATAGTTAGTGATGTGCCAACAATATATCAACTGAAGTAAGTAACACCCCGTTCTTAACATTAATCATCAATTACAAACCCCAATGTACCTGAACTAATGAAAGCATATGGTCCTCCCGAGATTCGAACTTGGGACACCACACACAGAACATAAGCATCTAAACCATTACACCACCAACCAGATGAAGGCCTTGCTGGGTTACTTACTCATTTATCATATTTTTCCTTCACGAACGTTGGAGGAGCCCGACACCCCCAAGAGAGATTGTAATCCACTTTGGAGTATATTACACCGGGTAGTGAGCTTTCCAGGCTCAGTCATACGGACAGTCATACGCACAGTTTCAGTCGCTTTTGTGAACAGAAACATTGAACATCTTTGGTACGGAATGCAGAGAGTGAATCTAATTGGCATACCAATGCAAACAAAATAATATGAATTAAATCATATTTCGTCCAATACATGACATACAAAAACAGTTATAACATTTGTTTGTTCATACATCGAAACATGCCTCTTAATATATAATATTTTAGAATGAACACATTTTGGGCAACCCATGATCATAAATAGGCGGGGTCTCCCGTCTACTCACTCCGAGGGAAAGCTGCAATGAAAAATGGATTATTAATGTTTTCTAATTATTTAAAACAAGATTGTTTTAAACCATTTGGTCTCGAAATGTCGTCCTGTAACAAAACAATAATATAAGGTCGGGTTTTGTGCCTACATTTACGGCAAATTGCGTGGACATCTAGTGTGAATAGATTTAGAAACCTGTAACACCTTTGTTTCCTATTTTCATTTTGTAATATCCCCACTCACTGTATATTGTAAAAGAATATTGATATAATAACATAGACACTCTTATCACTCACATATACTCATCCCTTCAGCATATTGTTTCTCAAGAATGTTAGGGATCGGAATATATTCAAGAGAAAGATCTTAACCCACAGAGCACCAGCTAATAAATAATAAAAACACACTGTAGGACCAGCGGATTTTAGTTTGTTTTGTCTTCCCCTAAAACAGCTTAACCCACTGAACCCCAGCTAATTATAAATAAAAGTACATCGAGGGACCGGCTGATTTGGCCAAATTTGTTTTTCTTCTAAAATGGCAGAAAAAGGTGAGAAATAAAGAAAACAAAAACAAAAACTCACCTCGGTCATTTGGGGGTCGTATGTGGGGGGGGGGGCAGCCTCATACATCAGCTGAGGCCGGGCGGCCTTCAAACTTCCCGCCCAGCCAGCCACAGTTGAGCGCGGCAGCATGGCAGATGTACGATGCGTCCAGTTTTCGAGTGACGGTTATTTACTCCACCCGAGCATCATGTGTGCCTTCATAGTTCATATACTTCTAACATGTATCACATAATGTCACCATAAGTGAAGTAATAGTGCGATTAGTGCTTAGATATAAGTTTGATAAGTGCTCACGAGTGGCAAGACCGGTGAGCGTCCCCGTTGCCATGGAGACTGGCGGCCATCATGGTCTCGGACAATAACAGAACGCACGCGCGTACACACACCCAGCTGACTGACAAACGCCCCCAACACTTTCCCTTTTCTTGCCTTTCTCTCTTACTCCCCCGCTTTATTCAGTTTTCATGTCACTTCCCCTCTTTATTCAGTTTATTACTTTATCATATGTTTTATAGTTATAAAATATGAGTTTCACACATTGTTTTACGCACGTTTGACTTAGAAATAGTACCGGTATATAATTACACTTATTGGTGTCCGTCACTGTTTTACGTATATTTGAGTGTCAATCTCACTTACATAATATTGTGTTCGGCACTTTGTATATATTTATTATTTACACTAGGTTTATATACACACACACTTAATAGCGTCTTTTATCGCAGTCTTTGAGTACACTCGTTTAGAAATGCTCAAGGGTGTGATACTCCCTGAAGCAGTCCGGGAGACACAGTCCAACATCACATTCTCTGCACATCCACCTGGTATCTGATCTCTCAGGCTCCCTCTGTGTCGTGTTGCGGCACACATGACACCTTCTTCGGGGTTTGTCTTTGTGTTCTGTGGGTGGCACATATTCAGGGAAGTGGCGTTGTGTCAGCCTGGCAATCCCTTTTGCTGCTGGCCGTCGATGGGCGGGGTGTTGCAGGAAGTTGGGGGCAGCCATGTATTCCCTCAACATATCCCTGGACAACTTGATGCAGAAGTTCTCCATCGTTTCCTGCTTGCCGGTGATTGTTGCGTAGAAGATATGGCTGTTATAGAGGGTGAGATCGAGGAGGTGGAAGAATAACTTCTTATACCACCTCATCGTCTTCCTCGCACACTCACATGACGAGATGACAGCATCTGATTTGTCCACCAGCAGCATGTTGATGTTATAATCACAGATGGCCAAAGGTTTCTTGATAATTTCGCCAGTTGCTCTGTCACGACGTCTGCTGTCTTGGAAGATGGGACGGTGGACTGTTGTGAGGACGTTCACATCCCGGTTATCAATCCAGGACAACATGAGGACATTGTTAGCCTGCTTGTGGATGATGAAGCCCTTTTCCCGCCTGGGTGGTAGTTCGGGCATGAAGATCCGATTCCTCCTGACGGTGCCACAGACTCCTGTAGTGCGGCTATGCAGGAACTTGGCAAGGGAGGGGCTGGTGCACCAGTTGTCCAGGTACAGTATGTGTCCCCTGTCCAAGTAGCCCTGGAGCATGGTGATGATGACGGTCCCAGAAATTCTGTATGTCCTCGTTTCCACCAATTCTGTTTTCTGGCCCATATACAAAATTAGGTCCTGGATGTAACCGGTTAGACAGTCACACATCACGAAGGTCTTCAGGCCATATCGATGTCGTTTGCTGGGCATGTACTGCCGGATGCCAATATTCCCCCTCCACAGCAGCAAACTCTCATCAATAATGAGCTTCTGATGGGGTTTGAAGGTGGCAGCAAGCTTCACCTTCAGGTACTCGAAGATGGGTCTTATCCTCTCCATGGGGTCCTTCATAGCTCTGGGTTGATCCTGATTTCTGGTGTGGTCTGCCAGGCTGTCAATGAAATGTAGGTTCCCCATTATGGCTGTGAACCTATTTCTGCTCATTATTTGGCCAAAAATAGGGGTTCGGACGAGGGGATCCCTGGACCAGTACTTTTTTATGGAGGATTTCCTTGTGACCCCCATCAGCATGACAATGGCCAAGAATGTGTAGAACTCTGGGACATCTAGGGAGGACCATGACAGCCTTGCAGAGTATTTTGTCTGCTCCTTCCCAGCCATGAAATAATAATTGTACCAGTTGGTCTGGTCAACAATTAGAGCCACGAGATTTGTAGTGAAGAACTGCCTGAAGATGTCAAGTCTCGTGGTCTGCCGCCCCTGGTTTGGGAGCGTAGGGCCGGCAATCCCAGCGCCCACAAAGTTGTAGTCGGTGGGCACAAAGTTGTCTCAAATCCCAATCCCACACGTCGGGTTGAGCGGCACCTTCGTCGTCAGACTCGTCAGGAGGGGAGTCACCATCAGGGCGGCGGGAGGGCCCTGCCCTGCCTCTTGCCATGCCTCTTGCCCCTCTTGCCCCTGCCCTCATCCTCGGCCTTGGTCGAGCCGGCCCAGCCCTTGCTCTCGCACCGCCAGGGGTGGGGCGTATTAGGGTCATCTTGGAAGCCCTTCGGCCACGCCCACGCACAGGACCACGGGCACGCCCACGTATGTTGATAGGGCGTTGCGCACGATCAGGGCGTTGTGGCGACGCAGGCGGTGATGGTGTCTGAGTGTCGTGTCTGTGGGAGGTCCCAGGCTGAGGAGAAGGTACCAGAAGGAGTATGGTAGTGGTGCGGGAGGTGATGGTGGGGGCGAGTCAATCCGGGGTGATGAGGGAAACAGGCGACGTGCGGGGCGGCGTGGGTGGCGTGGTGGAAATGATTCTAGGGCAGGCATATCCTCATCTGTTGCTTCTGAAGAAGAAGTCAATGGCTGTGCTGCTAATATGGCTGCACCCCTGCGCAACCCATAGAAAGTGTTAGGGGTTGGCGCTTTTAGTGGAGAGGGAATGCGGGATGGTGGGGAAGGCAAACGCGGCGAAGGAGGACCACGGCGAGACACGTGTGGTGTTGGAGCTTGACCCCCCTCATCCTCCTCCTCCTCCTCCTCCTCCTCCTCCTCCTCCTCCTCCTCCTCCTCCTCCTCCTCCTCACCTCTTCTCTTCTCAGCCCTACGATGAGAAGGTGGAATGTGGGGACTCCACTATGTCACGGGGAGCGGGGGAACGGTAGCTACTCTCCTCCCTTTCTTGTAACCTGGCGTACCGTTCAGAGATGGGGAGATAGGGTTCCTCCTCATGCATGTCATCTATCTCGGCCAAAGTGGGACTATATTCGTCCTCTGAATCGTCATTTGATGATCCAGTGTCACTATCAGGCACATCACTCTCGTCAAGTATGGCCATGGCATCGGCCAGGGATATTCCCCTGCGTGGGTAACGGCGTGGTAAATCCGACATGGTGTTGCACTCGCGAGATGTATGGGTAAACTGACTTTCCTTTGTCACGCACGTCCCTTGTCCCAACAAACCTAGATTTGGGTGTTGCCATACATTGCCTACATCCTAAGGAATATCCCATACAAATATCAAGCCTATAGCTACCATAGGACATGAGTAAATAAGGTCCAAAGTCGCGGTGAAATCAGTGGGTAAAGTGCCGCCACTAATCCGCCCAGCTGGACTTGGGGGATAGCTGACCATGGTCAAGTAATGCGTACATCCTAATGTGTGTCTCACACAAATTTCAAGCCTATAGCGACCATAGGACAAGAGTAAATGAGGTCGAAAGTCGTTGGGAGATAAGTGGGTACAGTGTTTTTCATCACCTCCCCCGCATGACCACCCGCCCGGCAGCACTTGGGGGGCTGAGTATAGCATTGTCATGCGTACATCCTAAGGAGCGTCTCACTCAAATTTCAAGCCTATAGCTCCCATACGACAGGAGTAAATAAGGTCCAAAGTCGCGGTGAAATAAGTGGGTAAAGTGGCGCCACTAATCCGCCCACCACCACCAGCGCGGCCTGGCTGGCCGGTTCCCGCATACCGTCCCTGTTCGGCAACACTCTACGGTATATCCCCTACCATTCTCAAGCCATTTCCTACCATACGAGCCGAATAATAGAGGTTTTAGTGGCTGACGCAACGTTGTCGTCGCAGGGGTTTAGCGTTACATACATTGCCGACGACAACGTGTCGTTGCTGGGGCTCAGTGGGTTAAATAGGTGAGAAATGAAGGGGTGGGCGGGGGGCTCAAGCATCAGCTGGTGCCGGGCGCCTCTTCAAACCTCCCACGCCGGCACACCACAGCTGGGCAAGGCAGCATGGCAGATGTACGATGCCTCCAGTTTTCGAGTGACGGTTATTTACACCACCCGAGCATCATGTATGCCTTCATAGTTCATTTATACTAGCAACATGCATCACATAATGTCATTGAAAGTGAAGTTACAGTGTGATAAGTGCATAGATTCAAGTGCGCGTCCTGGTTACTATGGAGACCGGCGGACATCTTGGCCCACGACGCACGCACGTACACAAGGCCAGCTGACTGACAGCCGACTCCCTATACACTCACTTCACTCACTTTCAGTTTTATTATTCCTCTCTCACGCACTCTGTTTATTGATTTTATACTTTATCGTATGTTTTATAGTTAGAATATGAGTTTCACACATTGTTTCAGGCAGTTTCGACTTAGAAATATGGGTTTGACATTGTTTTTTTAGTGGGGAGAGTGTGGGAGGTGGTGGTGAAGTCAGGCGTGGGGCAAGACCATGTACGCCGCACTTGTTGTCAACATGACATACTCTCATCCTCTGCTCGTCTCTTCTGACCCCTACGATGGCCTGGCTGAATTTTGAGGAATGCCATGGGGTATGGGTCATCCTCATCCTTCTCTTCTCCACTTGGTGGGGAGTCAACTATGTCATGGGGAGCAGTAGGGGAGCAATACACACTCTATTCCATTTGTTCCAACATCACGAGGCGACGAGGCAGGTCTGACACTCGCGAAGTCAATGGAACAACTGTCTTCCCCCCTCCTCCCGTGCATCCCTCTCCCCATTCCCCACCGTGGCTAGACTTGGGGGTTGCCAAGTATTGCCACTGTTCGGCAACATCATAAGGTAAGGTCATACAAATTTGAACCCTCTAGCTACCATAGTAGAAGAGCGAATAAGCTCGAAAGTGGCGGTGAGATAAGTGGGTAAACTGGCTTTCCCCATCTGCCTGTACCCACCCGCGCGGCTGGACTTGGGGGTTGCCGAGTATTGTCACTGTTCGGCAATATCATAGGGTATATCTCATACAAATTGGAATCCTCTAGCTACCATAGGACAAGAGTAAATAAGGTCGACAGTGGCGACGCACCCTATGCTGCTCTGGGGCTTAGCGTTACATACATTGACGACGCATACGCTGCGGCGCTGGTGCCCAGTGGGTTAATTTGATACAGTAATTTCAAAAGTCTAAAGTCTCCATTTCAGCATACTATTCACACCCAAACTTATTGTATATATATATATATATATATATATATAAAGAGACAGAGAGAGAGAGAGAGATATATAGGTGATATAGTAAGTGTGTGCCAAGCTGTTTATAGTTCTTACTATTTTCATCGTTGTCTATTTTATATACTGTATATTCTTATAATTTTATATACGTGTTAGTGTCATTGTATTTTTTTTTTTTTAGCGTTATTGTATTTGTTGCTTTGTGATACTTGTTAAATATTCTTTAAGTTTTTCTTACTGATTGGTAACTGTCACAGGTTAGGAGAGGTAAGTTGACTTCTACCTTTTCTTTCTCTATATGCCGGAAGATGTCTTGGAATACAGACGAAAGCTTGTAGCTCCTTCATTTCCCTAGCGAGTACAAAAAAAAAAAAAAAAAAAAAATGTATATAATTAATATTATAATTAATTTCATTGGGGGTGTGGTGGTGAGATTAATAAAAATAATATATATATATTGTATATTATATATATACCGGTATATATATATATATATATATATATATATATATATATATATATATATATATATATATATATATACTATATATATATATAATATATATATATATATATATATATATATATATATATATATATAGTTTAGTCGATAACAATCTGCTATTGCTAAACATAATCTTCGAAACCATTGATATAATACCTGTACAATCTCAAAATTTGCTGACGATACAAAAATTGCAAATAGCGTACTCTCAAAAGAACAAGTTGACGATATGCAACACAATCTAGATAAATTGTCATGTTGGGCCCAAATTTGGCAAATGAGTTTCAATGCGGATAAATGTAAAGTACTACATATCGGATACCTAAATGAGAAAGAAAACTATTCGATGAATGGCACTCAGCTTAAGAATGTAAACAGAGAAACCGATCTGGGAGTAACAATATCGAGTAACCTAAAACCGAGTCAACAATGTTCAGAAGTTGTTAAGAAGGCAAACAAAATAATTGGCTTTATAGGCAGGTCATTTGAGCATAAATCCAAAGAAGTTATCCTAACCCTTTACAATTCCTTAGTCCGCCCTCTTCTGGAATACTGCGTTCAATCCTGGTGCCCTTATTACCAAAAAGATATAAACAAGCTAGAACGAGTTCAGCGTAGAGTTACCAAAATGATACCTAGCCTAAAGAACAAACCATACGAAGAGCGTCTTAGAGAATTAAATCTATTTCCTTTAACCCAGCGCAGATTAAGAGGTGACTTAATTCAAGTGTTCAAAATCATCAAAGGCATCGACAATATGAACTGTAGTAAGTACTTCACTATCGACCAATCTAATTACACGCGGGGAAACGGTTGCAAAATTATTGGTAAATCTTTTAACTCGCACGAATCTAAGAATTTCTTCTTCAATCGAGTTGTCAACTTTTGGAATGGGCTTCCCCGAAACGTTATAGACTGCATCACCGTTGATTCATTTAAAATCCGCCTAGACAAATATCTCGCATCAAACCCGCGACTGACTGGGTTTGTAAATGAATAACTTTATTTTATTCCCCCCTCAGTTACTAACCCATCTGTCCCCTACTAACTTCCTAATCCTGCCACGGACATTAGTTCCAGGGCAGTAATTCCCTTTCCAATGTTCCCTTACCCACTCTAACCCACTGTTTGGACACTTGATCCTCAGTGTTTTGGAGGACAAGCAACCTAGAAGGGTCACTAGATCTGTTGTTGCTTGATTTCCTTTGTACTCCTTTGTATATACTTGACTGATCGTTTTCTAATAACACCTCGAAGCCTATTAACAAACTAATAATAATGGCCACCCCTTCGGGGATCACGGCGTCAGGCAATAGATAGATAGATAATAATGCAGATGTTAGAACAGAGTCCTCACGAAATATAATCAAGACACCCCATTTTCGAACTTGATACAAAATCATATATATTCATAATATTTTGAACTTTGCAAGAAAACATTACCACAAGTTTGCTAACAATGGTCAGGGGGGATAATGGTAGTGGTGATGGTGATGTAATGGTGTTATGATAGATCGGGAGTTTATAGAGGTACCAGAGGAAGGATGGAGTGGTAGGGGGTGACAGGGGAAGGCAGGGGTGGTAGGGGGTGACAGGGGAACGTTGTGGTGGTAGGGGTGACAGGGGAAGGTACTGGTGGTAGGGGTGACAGGGAAAGGTTGGGGTGCTACAGGGTGACAGGGGAAAGTTATGGTGGTAGGGGAAGGTTATGGTGGTAGGGAGTGACAGGGGAAGGTTGTGGTGGTAGAGGGTGACAGGAGAATGTTATGGTGGTAGCTGGTGACAGAGGAAGGTTGTGGTGGTAGAGGGTGACGGCAAGGTTGTGGTGGTAGGGGGTGACAGGGGAAGGTTGTGGTGGTAGGGGGTGACTGGGCAAGGTAGGGGTAACAGGAAAAGTTATGATGGTACATGGTGACAGGGGAAGGTTGTGGTGGTATGGGTGACAGGGGAAGGTTATGATGGTAGATGGTGACAGGGGAAGGTTGTGGTGGTAGGGGGTGACAGGGGAAGGTTGGGGTGGTAGGGGGTGACCGGGGAAGATTGTGGTGGTAGGGTGTAACAGGGGAAGGTTGTGGTGGTAGGGGGTAACAGAGGAAGGTGGTGGTGGTAGGGGGTGACAGGGGAAGGTTGTGGTGGTAAGGGGTGACAGGGGAAGGTTGGGGTGGTAGGGGGTGACAGGGGAAGGTTGTGGTGGAAGGGGGTGACAGGGGAAGGTTGTGGTGGTAGGGGGTGACAGGGGAAGATTGGGGTGGTAGGGGGTAACAGAGGAAGGTGGTGGTGGTACGGGGTGACAGGGGAAGGTTGTGGTAGTAGGGGGTGACAGGGAAAGGTTGTGGTGATAGGGGGTGACAGGGAAGGTTGTGGTGGTAGGGGGTGACAGGGATAGGTTGTGGTGGTAGGGGGTAACAGGGGAAGGTTGTGGTGGTAGGAGGTGACAGGGGAAGGTTGTGGTGGTAGGGGGTGACAGGGGAAGGTTGTGGTGGTAGGGGATGACAGGGGAAGGTTGTGGTGGTAGGGGATGACAGGGGAAGGTTGTGGTGGTAGCAGGTGACAGGGGAAGGTTGTGGTGATAGGAGAAAGTTGTGGTGGTAGCGGAAGACAGGGGAAGGTTGGGGTGGTAGGGGATGACAGGGGAAGGTTGTAGTAGTAGCAGGTGACAGGGGAAGATTGTGGTGATAGGGGAAGGTTGTCGTGGTAGCGGGTGACAAAGGAAGGTTGTGGTGGAAGGGGGTGACAGGGTAAGGTTGTGGTGGTAGGGGGTGACAGGGGAAGGTTGTGGTGGTAGCGGGTGACAGGGGAAGGTTGTGGTGGTAGCGGGTGACAGGGTAAGGTTGTGGTGGTAGTGGGTGACAGGGGAAGGTTGTGGTGGTAGGGGGTGACAGGGGAAGGTAGGGGTGGTAGAGGTGACAGGGGAAGGTTGTGGTGGTAGGGGGTGACAAAGGAAGGTTCGGGTGGTATGGGATGACAGGGGAAGGTTGTGGTGGTAGGGGGTGACAGGGGAAGGTTGTGGTGGTAGGGGGTGACAGGGGAAGGTTGTGGTGGTGGGGGGTGACAGGGGAAGGTTGGGGTGGTGGGGAGTGACAGGGGAAGGTTGGGGTGGTAGGGTGTGACGGGAAGGTTGGGGTGGTAGGGGGTGACAAGGGAAGGTTGTGGTGGTAGGGGGTGACAGAGAAAGGTTGTGGTGGTAGAGGGTGACAGGGGAAGGTTGTGATGGTAGGGGGTGACAGGGGAAGGTTGTGGTGGTAGGGGTGACAAGGGAAGGTTGTGGTGGTAGGGGGTGACAGGGGAAGGTTGTGGTGGTAGTGGGTGACGGGAAGGTTGTGGTGGTAGGGGTGATAGGGGAATGTTGGGGTGGTGGGGGGAGACAGGGGAAGGTTGTGGTGGTAGGGTGTGACAGGGGAAGGTTGTGGTGGTAAGGGGTGACAGGGGAAGGTTGTGGTGGTAGAGGTGACAGGGGAAGGTTGTGGTGGTAGAGGGTGACAGGGAAAGGTTGGGGTGGTAGTGGGTGACAGGGGAAGGTTGGGGTGGTAGAGGGTGACAGGGCAAGGTTGTGGTGATAGGGGAAGGTTGGGGTGACAGGGTAAGGTTGGGTGGTAGGGGGTGACAGGGGAAGGTTGGGGTGGTAGGAGGTGACAGGGGACGGTTGTGGTGGTAGGGGTGACAGGGGAAGGTTGTGGTGGTAGTGGGTGACAGGGGAAGGTTGGGGTGGTACAGGTGACAGGGGTAGGTTGTGGTGGTAGGGAGGAACAGGGGAATGTTGTGGTGACAGGGGATGGTTGTGGTGGTAGGGAGTGACAGGGGAAGGTTGTGGTGGTAGGTGGTGACAGGGGAAGGTTGTGGTGGTTGGGGGTGACAGGGGAAGGTTGTGGTGGTAGGGGGTGACAGGGGATGGTTGTGGTGGTAGGGGGTGACAGGGGAAAGTTGTGGTGGTGTGGGGTGACAGGGGAAGGTTGTGGTGGTAGGGGGTGACATGGGAAGGTTGGTGGGGTAGGGGTTGAGTATCTTATTATTCTGTGTTAGCCATCAAACTTCACAACGGTTTTGGACATATTCAAAATTCTATGACGTGCGCTGAATTATATTATATTTCATCTTTTACTGTTCGGAGTTGTATGTTTTTTTCTACTGGAATGATCTAGATTGACCTGTCCTCTATCCTTTGATAATTAATAGATTGCAGTAGACTCAATTTTTGTGGGGAAAAAATATTAATGGATGAACCGGTCATACTCAAAATCCCAATTGTAAGGTTTATGATTATATTCATATAAATAATAAGAAATTGACAATATACACATTGAAACGAGTCCGTTGGAAAGCCAATTTATTCAGGTACATTTGATTGCGAGGTCAGTCCTTAGAGATCTGTGCCCCATAAAAGGTGCTTTCCTTCCACTTCAAACATTGCGCTATTCAGTGTCCAGTTGGGTTTGAGTACATGATTAGATTGATATCCAGTATTGGATAAACATTTATATAAAATCGCAGTCATGTACTTAACTTTTATGATGTAATGGTTTGAGTGTTTAAGATATGTATGTTGTAACCCAGGTTCGAATCCCGGGTAGATCATATGCTTTCATTAATTTTATTGGGAGGTGTTTGGTGTTTGGTGTTGGTGTTGATGTATATTGAACGGAAATAGCGGGAAAAACCCCGCCTAGGCGTATTCTTCAACTCACCGCAATAAACGGTTAGGCCCTGCACAAGTTTGTAACCCATTTTTAACAGCTGTAGGTGATGATTCATATTGAGCAGTTTATAAATGAGCACAGGTAGATGTGGTGGGGCAGATGGCAAAGGAAGAATGCGCTGGTCAATTAACCTGACCCTCTAGTCTTCGGAGGCAAAAGTCGTGGTTCGTCTTGGCATTTTGTGGGATTCCGTAGATGGTTGATCTTAGTTCCAAGATCATCATTATTGCTCCGTAGGTTGTCACAGGTCTCTGGGAGCTGTCAACCAATAAATTCCGGGACAGATCGCAATCCTCAACAATGCTCTATAACTGCTCTGTAGGTACGTTCATGTGATTTTGTTCTATTTTGTAACTACTCCATAGCGCCTCCGCCGGACAGAGAAACCTGGGTCATAATCTCAGGATTCCTCAAGATTATCACACCTTGGAAAGTCGGCGTGTGACTATTGCAGGTGAGAAAGGGGCTTCACGTGCATCCATGTATGCACAGAATGTTTGTGAAAAACAGACAATGTGAAGAATACATGATTAAACCGTGTTGGAGCTGCTATATGAAATGCTTATAATACTTACAGTATAATGGGTAAGAATATATGGTTTTCAAAAGAGCGTTCAGAATATGCAGCCCAAATACTCTAAAACTCTTCACAATTTTTGTACCAAGTGAATTTGTTGAAGACGGTTTTCCTCACGAATAATATAATTTTGAAGGATATGTGGTATTTGACCTAATTTATATTTACACTGGAGCACAAGCAGTAATATAAGGAACATCTCCACCATAGCAATATGTAATATTAGATAAATATAATGGTGGCGTTACATGTGTTACTGTGTGATACAGACTGTACACACAATTATCTGTTTACTGAGATACCGATACTTATAGTATTATTGCTATAACATATATATAAATGTATGTTAGACGCTAGGGTATATAGTTGATATTATTTATTGATTTATTTGTTTATTTTTATTTTTATTTTTTGTTTTGGGGGGGATTCTGACCATTATGTTATGTAGACAAAGTTAGGTTACATAATAGGTGGAGGACGATAACTAGAGTAGGGCAGGAGGGAAGTGGAGTGCTGAAGAAGGTGGAATGGTTACAGGAGGAAGAATTTACGGAAGAATTCAAGAGGGTATTAGAAATAAGTAGGTTTGATTTGAAGCGAGTGGAAGAAGTAGAAGAGGTGAGCAAAATGTTTAACCCGTCCAATCCCAGCGACGTAGATAAGTCACTCCCCAGTCCCAGCAACGGCTAGTAGCCGTCAGTAATGTAATATCCTTGTAACTGCCTGCATCAGGCTGTGTCTGGTGCCACGACTAGATACTATGGATATGAAATTGGATCAGCAACAGAAAGCAAAGAGTAGTCATAAACGGTAAGGCATCTAAATGGACCAATGTAAGTAACGGGGTACCCCAGGGATCGGTACTAGGACCAATTATCTTTCTAATTTACATCAACGACATAGATGAGGGTCTCACCTGTACAATCTCAAAATTTGCTGACGATACAAAAATTGCAAATAGCTTACTCTCAAAAGAACAAGTTGACGATATGCAACACAATCTAGATAAATTGTCATGTTGGGCCCAAATTTGGCAAATGAGTTTCAATGCGGATAAATGTAAAGTACTACATATCGGATACCTAAATGAGAAAGCAAACTATTCGATGAATAGCACTCAGCTTAAGAATGTAAACAGAGAAACCGATCTGGGAGTAACAATATCGAGTAACCTACAACCGAGTCAACAATGTTCAGAAGCTGTTAAGAAGGCAAACAAAATAATTGGCTTTATAGGCAGGTCATTTGAGCATAAATCCAAAGAAGTTATCCTAACCCATTACAATTCCTTAGTCTGCCCTCTTCTGGAATACTGTGTGCCTGGTGCCCTTATTACCAAAAAGATATAAACAAGCTAGAACGAGTTCAACGTAGAGTTACCAAAATGATACCTAGCCTAAAGAACAAACCATACGAAGAGCGTCTTAGAGAATTAAATCTATTTCCTTTAACCCAGCGTAGATTAAGAGGTGACTTAATTCAAGTGTTCAAAATCATCAAAGGCATCGACAATATGAACTGTAGTAAGTACTTCACTATCGACCAATCTAATTACACGCGGGGAAACGGTTGCAAAATTATTGGTAAATCTTTTAACTCTCACGAATCTAAGAATTTCTTCTTCAATCGAGTTGTCAACTTGTGGAATGGGCTCCCCCGAAACGTTATAGACTGCATCACCGTTGATTCATTTAAACTCTGCCTAGACAAATATCTCGCATCAAACCCGCGACTGACTGCGTTTGTAAATGAATAACTTTATTTTATCCCCCCCTCAGTTACTAACCCATCTGTCCTCTACTAACTTCCTAATCCTGCCACGGATATTGGTTCCAGGGCAGTAATTCCCTTTCCAATGTTCCCTTGCCCACTCTAAACCACTGTTTGGACACTTGCTCCTCAGTGTTTTGGAGGACAAGCAACCTAGAAGGGTCACTAGATCTGTTGTTGCTTGATTTCCTTTGTATTCCTTTGTACTCCCTTTGTACGACCGTTTGAGCACTACTCTCGATATGGCAACACTTCTCAGCTTATATCCATCACTCTGCAAGCTGGGGGAGCCAGTCTTCCTTCATCTCTTGAGGTAGAAGGTTGTTCTATCTTGCCATTTTGGCCACATTGCTTGGGACTGGAGGGGACTTTTATTACTGTATCCTACGGTACAGTAGGGGTTAAGAAAGGGATTTGTGCGTGTGACGCTTCTGCATAGTAACCACGTGCGGGCATGCGTGCGCATCGGCTGCCCAGCCGTTTAGAAACTGGCTGGTGTTAGCCGGCCGGCAGGCTTTCCCTTAGTATATATCCTACGACAATGTAACTAATGTCTGGGATATTCTTATGTTGTTTCACAGCTTGAAGCTGCCCTTATTCTTAACCAACGCATCTTAGTATATTTTATTCTCGACAGTTGATTGTTTCATTATAATATATAAGATGTAAGTCTAGTGAGAGCGGGAAGAGATGAGCGGGAGAGAGAGACCGGCTTGGGACGTTGCTTCGCGCGGAGAGTCCAGCTTGGGACGAGCCTGAAGCGCTGCCACTTGCATTTGATTGCAACGTTAGGCTTAGTTTCGACTCACGCACGGGGTAGAGGATTTTGACTAGGCAACTGTGTTGAGTGTTGCCAAGCCTGGGATGTATGCTGCATGCCTAGGGCGGGGTCCAGACAGATTCAAGACTCAGAGCTCACCTCATTGTCGTACCCTTCGGACCCCTTTGATATCTGTCCCTCTCAACCCCACTTAGAAACGTTCTCTCTTACTTTGTATACCTTCTTTCCACTACTTCACCAATCTATTCAATTATCCCATCCCCTTGATAGACCTTATATCTATTATTGTATTAACGACGAGCTCTCAGATAACTAGATAGGATTTTGGGCCTTATGCAGGGATCTAATTGTTAATGAGACCTAGGAAGCTTTTTTGTTGTCTCATATTTGGTGGTTTCATGCTTGCTAGTGTGTTCTTGTGTCAGGTGAGCAGGGGCTAGACCGGAGGGGAGGCTTTTTGCGATCCTTTAAGTAAAGTCTGCTGGTGCGAGTCCCGTGGACCCGCACGACTTTACTAGGATACCCGTGGGAGTCTGGGGGCATTTTCTTGTCTGTGTCCCTGTGTGTCTAGCGTTGTGTTGTGTGAGGGCCCTTGCCTAGTCCCCTCAGCACTGCACTAGCACGTATTGCTTTTGTTTTAGGGTCGCCAGGAGAGAGTCAGATACTTGCGATCTGAGTCTCTCAAGAGAGCACCCTTTCAATTAGAGTAATTTGGCGCAAAGACCTGGGAACGTCCCTAGGCTAGAGCAGGTGGCTCAGCCCGGGTATCCGAAGCCTATATCCTTCCGGCTAGACCTCTGCCACCTGGCAGATTAACAGCTAGGGGTTTATTATCTCTGTATGCTTGTTATTGTGCCACAGTTTACCGTCTTTGTGAGCATTGTGAGTCAGGGTGTGGCTTAGAGACTCTGTCCGAGCAGGCTTGCCTGACTAAGAGTGAGAAGCACCCCTGTATGTGGTTATGTTGCGAGTTGCTGCCTTTATTTAATTATACCTATGCCATTATACACTGTATGTCCTATCACTAGTATTTAGTCCTGCTTATGAGTTAAGAGTTCTCTAAATCCGTAATGTACTTTCTTTGCTAAGCATCAGATCCTACAGTAGCCGCATGCAGTTTAGAAACCCGCATCTTGTCTACCTGTACGATGTTTTGAGGACTGTTTGCTTTCACCTTCTTTCACGCAGGGGTGATTAGTTGTATTAATTAACGTAACGTTAAATGTGCTTTCTTCTAGTTTGTTATTAAATTGTTTCTGCAATTTAATTCCGTTATCTATCTTTTCCTTGAAGCTTTAAGTCAACTTAATTGTGTGATCTTTTATATAGCCTGCTTGACTATCAGCAGTCTATAGTGCGTGCACCCTGTAACCGAGTCATAGGATACCTCGTTGTCCAGGCAGGACTCTTGACGGTTTAGGGTAGTTTGTTGCCTGGGTTTATAGATAAGGGTTGGATCTAGCGTTTTCCGTTGTTGCTTGTTGCCGCATACCTAGTCCAATAGGAAGAGCCCAGTGTTTATATAGCCCAGGACGTAACAAATGGCGACCTTGCATAGGATTTACTGAACAGAGGAATATAGTGGTCATTTGTTTTGAGATTCCTTATGATTAGAGGAATACAGTGGACATAGTTTTTTTGGAGCAACCAATACAACACATTAAAGACTTTAAATAACATTAGTATATACATACTTGCATAGGAGATAAGGCACATTCTATAACCGTGATAATTACTGCAGTACACAAACATGTCTAATACATCAGAACACAGTGATGGGTCAGATCACGATACGGGCTCGGAGGGAGAAAGACCTGTGGAGTGGCTAGTCGATAGCGAGGAGGGTGCTAGAAGATTTTTAGAGGTGCCCCTTACCGCTGCCAGGGTGTTGAAGCTGAATAAGTATGGCTTAAAGTGTGTTGCAGGTCTTCAGGGTCACCAGGGTTTAAGTGGCATGAGGAAAGATCAGCTGAGGACTTTGATATTGAGTTTAGAAGGGAGAGACCTGGGTGGAGAGGCGACTGGGGGCCCCGGTCCCCAGCCCCCCCTCCACTCTACCCCCATATCAAACGTCAGGGTGCCTGAATTTAGTACATACCCCCAAGTTGATGGTCAATGGCAGCGTGGAATTCAATCACAGGGACCCTCTCCATTAAATGCACCTTCCCCTCCTCAAGGGTTGACTCCAGATTTGTTGTTTCGGCTTGAGATGGCCAAGGTTGAGGCCGCCGAAAGACAGGCTAGTGTGCAGGCTGAGGCTGCAGAGAGAACAGCTATACGAAAGGCTGAACTGCAGGCAGAGTCTACTAGGTATCGGGCTGACAGGGAGCTGGAGAGATCTCAAGTGGAGGTAACAGGGCGAAATATTGGGGGAGGTAACAGACATCGGGACCAATCATTGTCGCACCTGCTTAAACTAGTTCCCGTGTTCGATGAATTAGGTGTGGCTGAGATTTTTTATGCGATTTGAGAAGAAGTGTCAGGAACACCAGTGGCCTCAGGAAAAGTGGGCAGCATTAGTTTCATCAAGACTCCTAGGAAAGGGGCTAAAAGCGTATGATGCACTACCTTTAGAGTCCTGTGTAGTTTATGATGAGCTAAAGAAGGCTGTGCTACGGGCCTATGAGTTACAACCAGAAACTTACCGCTTGAAGTTTCGGGGTATTACTAAGGGCAAGGATAGTACCTTCCTAGAACACGCCCGGGACTTGTCTGATGCACTACGACATTGGCTGCGTTCTGAGAGGGCAGCTACTTTTGAGGAGTTGAGTGAGCTGGTTCTCTTGGAGCAGTTCTTTAAGTGCACAGGCGGGAACTTAACATTAAATATAAAGGAAAAAAATCCTAGAACTCTCCAGGAGGCAGCAGAAATGGCTGACCGCCGACTGTCATTAATTCGAGGGTGCGGAGCAGCAGCTAGGAGTGAGTCGGGTGCAAAGGATCGTACCCCTCCCCCTCCCAAGAATTTTGATACACATAAATACACAAAACCATCTAGCACTGACAATAAAACTGAACATAAACCACATACCGTCCCATATAAGAAGTCTAATGGTACCTCCCACTCCCAAGGGAAACCAAAGAGTAAAGAGTGCTTCGCATGTTACAAGGAGGGTCACTTTGCAAATGCTTGTCCGAACAAGCCACCAAACAAGGTTGTGTCATTAGCCCGCAGCATAGGGGTGTCGCCTATATCTTCTGAGTTTGCCAAGGGTAGTTCGTCAGAGGGTGGGACACAGCCTGTGTTCAAGAGTCCGGAAGGCTCGAACCCTGTCCGCGACGTCATTGGGGGTCATAGAGGGCATGGTTTTGTGAGGTGGGCTGGCGAAAGGCGAGGAGTTAAGCTATTGCGTGATACGGGGGCTTCTCAGACCTTGTTAAAGAACTTTACTGGTAGACCGATTAACGCTGCTCGGGTGGTGGTAGTTCAGCGGATCAATGCTACGAAGTCCTACCCGCTGGTGCAGATGGAGCTGGAGGTGGGTGGTGTGGTGAAAGAGCTGGATGTAGGAATTGTAGAGAACTTGCCTGTTGGGGGCGTCGACCTGCTCCTCGGCAACGACTTTGCGGTGCCTGCTTCTAAGGTTTCACCCTTGGTCGTTGCCGAGAAGGCGGCCGACGTTAGTAGGGAGGAACAGGAGTGGGTTGAGAAGTGTAGCGTACAAACCATGGCGTGTGTTGTGACGCGTTCTCAGACATCCGGAGCCTTGCAGCCACCACCTCAGTCTATCAAACCGCGGAGGATAGGTCACAAGAAAACGGGAAGTGTTGGTCAATTGGAGAGTTTTGAGCTGGCAGTGTTTCTTGGTGACTCATTATTGGCACCTATGTTAGAGTCTGGAGAGGCCCCGGGGCCTGTCACCGCTAGTGCAGGTGCAGGGCAGGAAGAGACTCTGCGACAGCATCGTTATGCGCAGCGTGAGGAAAGGATGGCTCAGCGGGACATTGGAGGTGGAAATAAATTATTTAAGATGAACCTGGATAATCTCGCACCTGCTGATATATGTTCCTTGCAGCTGGAAGATCCTGAAGTCAGGGCGTGTGGTAATGGTGCTGTCGAACTGGAGAGCGATGGGGATGCGCAGCCTGGTGATTTTTTCTTGTCCGAGGGGATCTTGTATCGGAGACATCAGGATCCCAAGAAAAAGTGGGATGGCGGGTCTGGATTAGTGGACCAGTTAGTAGTACCGAGGGTGTGCCGTGAGAGCTTATTGAGATTAGCTCATGATGTGCCTTTGGCAGGGCACCTGGGGGCACGTAAGACGGAGGCAGCTCTGAGCAAGCTTTTCTGGTGGCCTGGGTTAAAGGCGAGTGTTGTGTCATGGGTGTCACAGTGTCACACTTGTCAAGTTGTTGGGAAACCCAATCAGGTCATCCCGAGAGCCCCGTTACAACCCATCCCTGTCATTGGGCCGCCCTTCAGCAAAGTAGTTATCGATATGGTTGGCCCATTGCCCCCAACTAGTGCCGGCAATAAATTTTTACTAACTGTAATGGATGTAGCAACACGGTATCCAGATGCTTACCCCATGCGCAACGGGATGGCTAAGACTGTTGTCAAAAACCTACTTGTCTATTTCTCTCGTTATGGCTACCCTCAGGAGATCCAGTCTGATCAGGGATCCAATTTTACTTCTGCTCTGTTTAAGCAGACCATGCAGCAACATGGGATAGTGTCTGTGGTGTCATCTGCCTACCATCCCGAGAGTCAGGGAGTTTTGGAAAGGTGGCACTCGACTCTCAAGAGTATGTTGCGGTGTTATTGCATGGAAAATGGGAAGGACTGGGATCTAGGTCTCCCATACGTTTTATTTGCTGCGAGAGAAGTACCTGGGGAGAGCTTGGGATTTAGCCCGAACGAGTTGGTTTTTGGACACAGGGTCAGGGGGCCCCTCCACATAGTCAAGGAGATCTGGGAGGGAGTCACAAAGCCATGCTCGCTTCTAAAGTATGTTGTTGAAAGCCGTGAGAGAATGCTAAAGAGACTGGAGGTAGCAGGTCGGAACCTTAAGAGTTCACAAGCTCAGATGAAGGACAGATACGACCAGAAGGTGAAGCTGAGGGAGTTTGAAGTAGATCAGGAGGTACTGATACTACTGCCTCTGGTGGGACACCCCTTGTCTGCCAAGTATTCTGGTCCGTATCGGGTTGTAAGGAAGGTTTCTGATCTAGACTATTTAGTAGCTACTCCTGATCGTAAGAAAAAGAACCAACTTTGCCATGTAAATCTGATGAAAGAGTATGTGAGGCGCCCCTCCGAGCCTCTCACTGTCCCAGTGTTGATCTGCAGCGATCGTGGTGGAGAAGGAGGAAGGAACAGTCAAGCTGCGGGGGAGGATAATTGGGATTGTCATGTTTCCGCGGATCAGTGGGCGGGGAATTCTAGACAAGTGGCTCACGAGTTGATATTGCACCTGCCTGAGCAACAGCGTGTAGCTGTGCAGCACTAGTTTGATTCAAACCCAGCTGTTTTCGCGGAGCATCCTAGCCTCACTACTCAAGCAATGCACGATGTCGATGTTGGGGACCACCCGCCCTTTAAATCAGTGCCATACCGTGTTCCCCCTATTAAATTACCAGCACTTAGGGAAGAGCTGGATTATATGCTGAAACGTGGGCTGATTTCGGAGGGTGCAGTAAGGTGGACTTCCCCAGTCACACTGCAGTTCCAAACCAGATGGCAAGGTGCGGTTTTGTATAGATTTCCGCAGGTTGAATGGTTTAACCCCCACAAATGCCTACCCTCTCCCTCGTGTGGACGACAGTGTGGATAAGATAGGAAAAGCCAAGTTCCTCACTAAGATAGACCTTGTTAAGGGATATTGGCAAGTGCCCTTGTCTGAGCGAGCGCGAGAGGTGTGTGGGTTTGTGGTGGACGGTGCCACATATCGTTGCCATGTTATGCCATACGGGCTGAAAAATGCCCCTGCAACGTTTCAGAAATTAATGAACGACATTGTAGCCGACATTCCCAACTGTACGGTGTACCTAGATGATGTCATAATATACGACGATGATTTTAACAGTCACTGTGCTCACATCGGACAGCTTTTTAATAAACTGAATGAAGCAGGATTGGTGGTAAACCTGGGTAAGTGCGATTTTGTCAAAGCCACACATTTGTACCTGGGGTTCGAGGTGGGGATGGGTCAGGTGTGCCCTCCACAGACAAAGATCAAAGCCATCGATCAGTTTCCCCAGCCTACGACTAAGAAACAAATCATGCGGTTTCTAGGTATGATAGGCTATTATCGTCGCTTCATCAAAGGCTATTCGACTGTACTTGCACCTTTAACTAACTTAATATCTAAGGACAAGAAGTTCCGGTGGTCTCCTGAGTGTGCAGAGGCGTTTTCCTTGGTGAAACACCTGTTATGTACCCACCCCATACTCAGGGCCCCGGACTTCAGCAGACCTTTTCAGCTGGCGACTGATGCCAGTGGCGTATGGGCTGGGGATTTCTTGTTACAGACAGATGATGAAGGTATCGAACATCCAGTGAGTTTTTACAGTAAAAAATTCAATAGTGCACAAAGGAATTACTCTGTAATTGAAAAAGAACTCCTGGCGATAGTGCTGGCGCTCAGGCACTTCGATGTATATGATCCTGCTTTCGGACCAGTCGTAATGGTTTATACCGATCATCACCCTCTGAAATTCTTGAATCAGTTTCATAACCGGAATATGAGGCTGACCAGGTGGTCACTCATGCTTCAGGAGTATAATTTGGACATACGCCATATTGCCGGTTCTGATAACGTGATAGCGGATTGTCTATCAAAGGTGGATGATGTTGGTTAGACTGCCACAGGATTGAGGGTTGAGTGTGGAGGAAAATAGGCTGTCACTGTAGTTCAGTCAAAAAAAACAAATTAAACAAAAAGCAAAAACCTTATAAAAACTCTTTATTTTTTATAACGTGTAGAATTTTGTATAAGATGTTGTAGCAGTATCTAAGTTGAATGTTTTCGCTTATTGTCGCAGAGTTAGTTGAACTTGCTCGGTGGAGCGCAACAGTCTTTATTTATTTTTTTATATATAGTGCCTTGTGTCGCAACAGTGTGTGGTACTATGAGAAGCTTTCTGTTAGACATGAAGAACTTAGTCAAGGGTTTTATATCTTGGGGGAGATGTGACGCTTCTGCATAGTAACCACGTGCGGGCATGCGCGCGCGTCGGCTGTCCAGCCGTTTAGAAACCGGCTGGTGGTAGCCGGCCGGCAGGCTTTCCCTTAGTATATATCCTACGACAATGTAACTAATGTCTGGGATATTCTTATGTTGTTTCACAGCTTGAAGCTGCCCTTATTCTTAACCAACGCATCTTAGTATATTTTATTCTCGATAGTTGATTGTTTCATTATAATATATAAGATGTAAGTCTAGTGAGAGCGGGAAGAGACGAGCGGGAGAGAGAGACCGGCTTGGGACGTTGCTTCGCGCGGAGAGTCCAGCTTGGGACGAGCCTGAAGCACTGCCACATGCATTTGATTGCAACGTTAGGCTTAGTTTCGACTCACGCACGGGGTAGAGGATTTTGACCAGGCAACTGTGTTGAGTGTTGCCAAGCCTGGGATGTATGCTGCATGCCTAGGGTGGGGTCCAGACAGATTCAAGACTCAGAGCTCACCTCATTGTCGTACCCTTCGGACCCCTTTGATATCTGTCCCTCTCAACCCCACTTAGAAACGTTCTCTCTTACTTTGTATACCTTCTTTCCACTACTTCACCAATCTATTTAATTATCCCACCCCCTTGATAGACCTTATATCTATTATTGTATCAACGACGAGCTCTCAGATAACTAGATAGGATTTTGGGCCTTATGCAGGGATGTAATTGTTAATGAGACCTAGGAAGCTTTTTTGTTGTCTCATATTTGGTGGTTTCATGCTTGCTAGTGTGTTCTTGTGTCAGGTGAGCAGGAGCTAGACCGGAGGGGAGGCTTTTTGCGATCCTTTAAGTAAAGTCTGCTGGTGCGAGTCCCGTGGACCCGCACGACTTTACTAGGATACCCGTGGGAGTCTGGCGGCATTTTCTTGTCTGTGTCCCTGTGTGTCTAGCGTTGTGTTGTGTGAGGGCCCTTGCCTAGTCCACTCAGCACTGCGCTAGCACGTATTGCTTTTGTTTTAGGGTCGCCAGGAGAGAGTCAGATACTTGCGATCTGAGTCTCTCAAGAGAGCACCCTTTCAATTAGAGTAATTTGGCGCACAGACCTGGGAACGTCCCTAGGCTAGAGCAGGTGGCTCAGCCCGGGTATCCGAAGCCTATATCCTTCCGGCTAGACCTCTGCCACCTGGCAGATTAACAGCTAGGGGTTTATTATCTCTGTATGCTTGTTATTGTGCCACAGTTTACTGTCTTTGTGAGCATTGTGAGTCACGGTGTGGCTTAGAGACTCTGTCCGAGCAGGCTTGCCTGACTAAGAGTGAGAAGCACACCTGTATGTGGTTATGTTGCGAGTTGCTGCCTTTATTTAATTATACCTATGCCATTATACACTGTAGGTCCTATCACTAGTATTTAGTCCTGCTTATGAGTTAAGAGTTCTCTAAATCCGTAACATACTTTCTTTGCTAAGCATCAGATCCTACAGTAGCCGCATGCAGTTTAGAAACCCGCATCTTGTCTACCTGTACGATGTTTTGAGGACTGTTTGCTTTCACCTTCTTTCACGCAGGGGTGATTAGTTGTATTAATTAATGTAACGTTAAATGTGCTTTCTTCTAGTTTGTTATTAAATTGTTTCTGCAATTTAATTCCGTTATCTATCTTTTCCTTGAAGCTTTAAGTCAACTTAATTGTGTGATTTTGTATATAGCCTGCTTGACTATCAGCAGTCTATAGTGCGTGCACCCTGTAACCAAGTCATAGGATACCTCGTTGTCCAGGCAGGACTCTTGACGGTTTAGGGTGGTTTGTTGCCTGGGTTTATAGATAAGGGTTGGATCTAGCGTTTTCCGTTGTTGCTTGTTGCCGCATACCTAGTCCAATAGAAAGAGCCCAGTGTTTATATATCCCAGGACGTAACATGCGGTATATGGGGTTAGGACAAACGGGAGAGAAGTAAATGGAACAGCATAGTGAAGTGAGGAGGTGATATAAGCAGTTGAGGAGAAAAACACTTATAGAGAGTAGTTGGGTAGTAGAACGAGCGAAGATTTGAAGAGACATAAAAGGGAAAGGTGTATGGAGAAAAAGAGAGTAGTGAGAGAAAAATGAGAAGAGTAGATAAGGAATTTGGAAGGAATTTATGTGGAAAGTGGAGGGAGTGCAAACAAAATGTTTGCGAAAGGGGTCAAGAGAGTTAGGGAGGGTGACAAAAGGAATTATTAAAGCTTTGACAAATATTATTGAAATCAATTGAAACCACAAGGAACTTATGATTATTCCTTTACATTGTTAATATAGAGGGTAGAGAAGGACATATGACAAGGAAGGGAAAGACAATGGGATGCAATGATATGAAAAGTATGCAGGGAATATAGTAGGGTTCACATACATTTTAACAGGTGCCCATAACAAAACATAACAATACAATAATATTATAATTATATACTGGTATAATGTTAAGCAAGAATACACTAAATGCGAAGAAGTATCAACATCAAAATGTCAAGCAATTTATATTTTTAAAATGGTATAATAGATGGGTGTTGGTGTGAACAATGTAACACCTAAGGCCATAGCTGTCCTGAGTCATCTCAGTCTACAGCTTTAATGGGGTAGTACTCGCTTTTTTCTGGACCTCCTTCTCCCTCATGATTAGCATATTAGTTTTGAGATTTTAAAACGTTCGTTTTATTAGTTTGGCGATTTTGAGACCTCTTGCCCCAGTTCTTTTTCAATATCAGGACCTTGCGTGCCGTTTAGGTGTAAAAAAAATCCTGGCAAGCGATAGGGAGCCTCTATTTTTAGAAGGAACCGGCCTTTGGCCGGTACATTTTTCTACCGAAAAATGTACAAATTAATCTTGAAAGGGAGTCTAGGGGGAGTTTTTCTAAGCTTGATAAAGGTCTGGCGAGAAAAACTAAAAAGTAAATAAATTAATGAATATATAGCCCAAAACTCAAAAACTACCCCCTTAACAAATTTAACGTTTTAGATGTTTAATTCTTTCAGAATGATAATGGTTTTATATATAAGAAGACAGTGTAATTTAGTTTAGGAAGAGCCTGTGGCTCACAAATGTTCATTGATACATCTCTACTGGTCGACCACTGTGTTATGTAATCCCTGTGTTCAATTGGTGTTGAGAGGGACCAATACACGATGTATTACAGTGCTGCATTTACATAAATAATTATACAATTTATGATTAGCTTCAAGAATACAAGCATTTAATTATGAGTGTATGTGTGGGGGTCGGGTAGTTGTTATAGCTTATGAGTGTATGTGTGGGGGTCGGGTAGTTGTTATAGCTTATCGGCCCTTATAGTGTATGTGTGGGGGTCGGGTAGTTGTTATAGCTTATCGGCCCTTATAGTGTATGTGTGGGGGTCGGGTAGTTGTTATAGCTTATCGGCCCTTATAGTGTATGTGTGGGGGTCGGGTAGTTGTTATAGCTTATCGGCCCTTATAGTGTATGTGTGGGGGTCGGGTAGTTGTTATAGCTTATCGGCCCTTATAGTGTATGTGTGGGGGTCGGGTAGTTGTTATAGCTTATCGGCCCTTATAGTGTATGTGTGGGGGTCGGGTAGTTGTTATAGCTTATCGGCCCTTATAGTGTATGTGTGGGGGTCGGGTAGTTGTTATAGCTTATCGGCCCTTATAGTGTATGTGTGGGGGTCGGGTAGTTGTTATAGCTTATCGGCCCTTATAGTGTATGTGTGGGGGTCGGGTAGTTGTTATAGCTTATCGGCCCTTATAGTGTATGTGTGGGGGTCGGGTAGTTGTTATAGCTGATCGGCCCTTATAGTGTATGTGTGGGGGTCGGGTAGTTGTTATAGCTTATCGGCCCTTATAGTGTATGTGTGGGGGTCGGGTAGTTGTTATAGCTTATAGTTAACCTGAAATATTTGATCTTTTCTACTGCTATATTTATTGATTTATTTTTTGCTCTGTAAGACACTCACATAGTCAAGGGGTCAACACAAATTGCATGTTAAATAATTACTCTAATCAAAATATTGCCTGGCAGACAATCTACCATAGTTTTTGGCTATACCGGGATGTCTAAGTCAGCGAAAGACCAACACAAATTGGATAACGAACACCATCTGAGGAGGAGCACTATATTGACAACGTTTTGCAGATAGCAGATAGTGAAACGTTGTCAATAAAGTGTTCTTACTCAGATGTTATTTGTATCCATTATGTCTAGCCTAATTTTCAAGTACCGCTCAACAACCAACACAAATCTCGCTCAATCGTGAAATCGCCATAATTGTGATCAGAGTTAGCCAATGTCTGGAACACACATCAAATGCCTTAATCGAATATACTTACGATAACAGTAACTACTGTATATCCTGCCATCATTTGTTTAACATATTAGTAATGAATATAAGAGAAGAAGGACAATGTAAAGTTAAATGGTAATATTAATCTAGGTTAGACGTATATTAGGTTGTGTTGCGTTAGGTTAGATTAATTTAGGTCGAGTTATTTTGTTTTTATTAAATTTGATTGTTTAAAATATAATATTTGGGTTAAGTCAGGAATGGTTAGATTATGGCGGGTCAGGCCAGGCCAGGTCAGGTAGTGAAAATATTTGAAGGCGAACTAAAACACAGATCCACAGAGCATTAGCTAGCGTTGTAAGGAAATAATTAGTAATGCAAAACTATTTGGTAATGCAATATAAATAAAACAATTATTTACTTACACACATAAGGCAAAATATTCACCCACACAATAGCATGCACATGCATTAAGTGTTATGTCGGGCTATAATATTTACAGCTCGTGATATAGTCTTTAAAATCCAGATCTGGACTTATAGACCGTAAATAACTCAACAGGGTCAGATCTAACACAGTCTTACTCTCACAAATAAGTATTCAATTAGGTACTACAGCACTCAATAACAACACACATAACAATTACACACCTGTGTGTTCAATTATATGTAATACCTGAAAATCAGAATGTAGCTTCACCTAGATAATTATTGGAACTATCAGGCAAGGATTACCAGTAATAAAAATGGTAGATCAAGAATGGGGAGCAATTGCTCTTCAACTGAGGTTATAACAAGGTGAATAATCTGCAACTAAATAATACACGTAACTTATAGAATCAACCCTTAATAATAATCGTGATGTGAGTCGAGTGTCTTCCGTGAATAAAACAACAGTGAAAGCACTAGAACACAATCTCAAACAAGAGAGGCTGGGAGAGTTGAGAGAGTAAACAATAACTCAGGTGGGGAGGCTGAGTCACACGACAGGTAGTGGCGAGCCGGCTAGGTAGTTGCGGTATTCTCAAGTGACCTTCCTACTTAAACTGTGGAGGTCAGGTCACCTACTAGACTGCGGTGGCTGAAATTAATCTAAAAATTAATGCAACTAGAATGGTAATTTAAATAATGTTGCTCTGAAATTGGAGGCAAAAGATGATATAATTTATTTTACAAAAGATTAAGTGGGTGGATTAAATTATGAAATTTCTAATGAATATCTTATATTCACGTCAACGATCGTATGTAAGAATAACGAAATGAGAGCCGAGGAATTCAGATATAATTGAAGATATAATTTGGAATGGAATATGGAAGGATATCTATTAATAGTATTTAAGAACAGATTATAATTGACTAAATAAGCTTGGACAATGAACGCTCTGGAACTATCAAGGAATGACAGTGTAATTAATAATTAATTCAATATTAATTATGAATAGAAGGTGGCACACAAGACGGAATTGTGCTAAGGTAATACTCAAAATAGTATTACCAAGATGTCTGAACGAGTTAACAGAGTCTTACAATGAACATACACTGGAATTAAAGGTGTATGGTAAGACGCACACGACGAAGTTGTGCTAAAGTAATACTCTAAACAGTATTACCAAGACGTCTGAACGAGTTAACAGGGTCTTACAATGAACATACACTGGAATTAAAGGTGTATGGTAAGTGATGTGGAATTAAGTAAGAGAATATAAGCAATGCTGGAATTCCTAAGCATGAAGAATCAGAATTACTTACATCAGTAATCAAATGAACGTAAATACTAGTTCATTAAATAATTACAATGGAGTTTAAGTAAGAGAGTAAAAATGGGGGAACTCGGGAAATAAAAGTGTTGATAAAGTAACAACACTTCTCAACGAGGATACTGTGGTAAATTAATTATAAAATTGGGTGTAGGTTCTAGGTAATCAGTGATGACTCAAGAAGGGTAATTACACACGAAATACACGTCGACCTCAACTTGCAAAATACACAACAGAATATATATATTAGGCAAATCTGTGAGTGTGGCAAGGTGAGTTAATTAAAACAAATATATATATAACGCATGCTAGGACGTTCTAGAGCAAATCAATTAATTATGAACAATAGGTCTTAAACACAGACCTTAACTAAGTCTTTATATATGTATATCGATTCTGAAGGATTAACACAATATGTAATTAAAGATCTTGGGCACAGATCTCAGAATTAATTAACACAACACGATTCATATATTTTAACCTATACCTCAACAACAATAACACAACGAAAAGACACACAGAACCTTAGGGAATGTTTGGAGGGCTGGTGAAGAGAGTGCAGGGCTGGCCAACGTAGGGCGTAGGTCATGGGGGCAGGTCGTCCTCGGGCAGCACTTCCGGGGGCAGGGCGTCCTCGGGCAGCACTTCCGGGGTGTAGGGCGTCCTCGGGCAGCACTTCCGGGGTGTAGGGCGTCCTCGGGCAGCACTTCCGGGGTGTAGGGCGTCCTCGGGCAGCACTTCAGGCTCCAGGCTTCAGGAAGGTGGGGCGTCCCTCCGACAGGACTCCAGGGGGCACTTCAGGATCGCACACTCTCCGGGCAGGGCAGGTGCAGGCTGGTGCCAGCTACACTGCTCCTTAACTACTCGGTTTCTGGGTAAGAGTTGAATAGTAGGGTGGTGTAGCTTGCATACTTTTCCACAATTTACCTGAGATAATGTGCGGCTTTTTACTCGACTCCCGTGGACAGGTCTTCGAGATCAGAGGGATATGGTGAAATCGTTGTGATGAAGTGCTGAGGCAATTACTTATCGTAGGTATACCTAGTGGTGGTTTACATGGATACATATGTGCTAGGTAGCTCATTAATGACTTAAAACCTAGTTAACTTAGTCTAATAAGGGAGAAATGGGATGTATACGGACTCGTCCATGAACTACATTCCTAAACAAACATTGATATAGCTCACTTAATAGTTGGTCTTGGTCGAGGTTTATTGTATCTCCCGATCCGCCACAATGTGTCCTCTCGTTTATATCCATTCCTGTCGGTAGATTCCAGGCCGTTGATGTTTTATTTGCATAACTACTTCTTCCGTGTCTTCCATATCCAGGAGCTGAGGACATGTAGCTCGGTGCCGGCACCGGGCTGCGAGGGGGCGTGACCCGAGCAAGTGGCTAATGAGTTGGGGTGACCTCTCACCTGTGGCTGTTGTCGCAGAAAACGGGGGAAACAGGGGTCGCTTTTCTATTTGTCCCTTGGCCAGAGCATGGGAAAACAGGGGTGGCTCCTGCATTTCTCTCGTCTTTATAGGGTCTTGGAGTTGCAGACTGGCTACTCTGCAACTGCATCTTGGATGGCTTGTCTTTAGACCCGTCACTCCATTAAGTAACTTAACATTTGGGTCGGATGAAAAAGAATCTACCACTATAAGACCTGTTAAGAAGGTAATAATACAAACAATAATTACAGCAACAAATGTCTGGACTGATCAGCGGCAAGGATTTCAGGCAAGCATAGAGAGGAAAATTGCTGGCGTTTGAGGCAGTGTTGCAAGGCGAGGGGATTATACACCCAACACAGTTGATGACTCTACCTTACACTATTCAACTAGCTTTTCAGAACCCCCCAACAAGCAATCGCTAACAAATTAATGTGGTGATGCCATAGAATACTTATCTTCTGACCTATCAACCATATCCATTTGGGGCAGAGTAAATCTTGTTGCTTTCAATGCTTCAAAACCCCAATGTATCCATTTGTCTACCCATCAAAAACTCCCACAGGTCTACCCCTTTTACTTAAAAACTACACAAATCGACCGTTCATCTTCTCTCAGTATTCTTGGTGACTCCTTTTCTTCTGATCTCACTTGGAAATACCATAAAACCACCCTTGCTAAAACAGCTTCCAGAAGCTGGGTGTACTCAACCACCTCCGAGGGTTCTTTACCCCTACACAGCTTTTTGCTCTTTACAAGGGCACAGTGCGTCCATATATTGAGTATTGTTCGCATGTGTGGGGATGATCCTCTCACATAGCACTTCTTGACAAAGTAGAAAAGAAAGAGATGGGTGTTGGTGAGAACAATGCGACACTCAAGGCCATAGCTGTCCTAAGTCATCTCAGTCTACAGCTTTAACATTTTAAAACAAAATTTATGTTTAATCCTTTCAGTATGATAATGGTTTTATATATAGGAAGACAGTGTAATTCAGTTTAGGAAGAGCCTTCGGTTCACAAGTGTTCATTGATACATCTCTTAGAAAAGAAAGCATTTCGTCTCATAAACAATCAATAGAAACTCTCTCTTCGCTGCAATGTTGCATCTCTCTTGCTATTGTACCTATATTACAATAACCCGTGTTCCTCAGAACTCTCTCAGTGTATACCACCTCCTCTACGTAGAGTACATAGCACTCGTCTTGCAACACAATCCCACCCCTCCTCTGTGCAATACTATTCTCCATCCCAAAAGTGAAACGATATTCCCAATCTTTCTTCTATTCAACAGCTGAGCTCTGGAACTCTCTCCTTGAATCCAGTTTCCCCTCATCCTATGACTTAAATTGCTTCAAACTCTGTGTGTCCAGGCATTTTGGCTCGAATATTCCTTGATTTTGGCCCTGTCACGTTTTCAACTCTGATCTAGGCACTCGTCACAGGCAGTTCTGCCTTTTGTCTCCCTAATCCACATAGAAAAAGAAAGAAAACAAAAGAAAACAAATACAAATAAACATGAACCAAGGACCTAGAACCAATTACTATGAACCAAAAACTATAAAGCAAGCATTTTGATCCAAGGACTGTAAACCAAAGACCATGAACCAAGGACTATGAACCAAGGACTGTGAACCAAGGACTATGCACCAAGGACCATGAACCAAGGACTATATGAACCAAGGACTATGAACCAATGACTGTGAACCAAGGACTAGGAAGCAAGGACCATGAACTAAGGACTATGAAACAAGGACTATGAACCAAGGACCATGTACCAAGGACTATGAACCAAGGACTGTGAACCAAGGACTATGAACCAAGAACTGTGAATTAAGGACTATGAACCAAGGATTATGAACCAAATACTATGAACCAAGGACTATGAACCAAGGATTATGAAACAAAGACTATGAACCAAGGACTATGAACCAAGGACTGTCAACCAAGGACTATGAACCAAGGATTATGAACCAAAGACTATGAACTAAAGACTATGAACCATGGACTGTGAACCAAGGACTATGAACCAAGGCCTATGATCCAAAGACTGTGAACCAAGGACTATGAACCAAGGACTATGAACCAAGGACTATGAACCAAGTATTATGAACCCAGGACTGTGAACCAAGGATTATGAACCGTGAACAAAGGACTATGAACCAAGGACTATAAACCAAGGACCTTGACCCAAGGACCTTTAACCAAGGACTATGAACAAAGGACTATGAACCAAGGACTATGAACCAAGGACCTTGAACCCAGGACTATGAACCAAGGACAATGAACCAAAGACTATGAACCAGGGATTATGAACCAAGGACTGTGCACCAAGGATTATGAACCAAGGATTATGAAACAAGGACTGTGAAATAAGAACTATGCACCAACGACTGTGAACCAAGGACTATGAACCAAGGATCATGAACCAAGGATTATGAACCAAGGACTGTGAACCAAGGACTATAAACAAAGGATTATGAACCAAAGACTATAAACCAAGGACTATGAACCAAAGACTATGAACCAAGGACTATGAACCAAGGACTATGAACTAAGGTCTGTGAACCAAGAACCATGAACCAAGGACTATGAACCAATGACTGTGAACCAAGGATTATGAACCAAGGACTGTGCACCAAGGATTATGAACCAAGGACTGTGAACCAAGGACTATGAACCAGGGATTATAAACCAAGGACTATGAACCAAGGACCATGAACCAAGGACTATGAACCACGGACTGTGAACCAAGGATTATGAACCAAGGACTGTGAACCAAGGATTATGAACCAAGGACTGTGAACCAAGTAATTTGTCCCAAGGACTATGTCCCAAGGACTATGAACCAAGGACTATGAACCAAGGACTGTGAACCAAGTATTATGAACCAAGGACTGTGAACCAAGGACTATGAACCAAGAACCTTGAACTAAGGACTATGAACCAAGGACTATGAACCAAGGACTATGAACCAAGGACTATAAACCAAGGTCTATGAACCAAGGACTATGAACCAAGGACCGTGAACCAAGGACTATGAACCAAAGGTCCATGAACCAAGGACTATGAACCAAGGACTATGAACCAAGGACCATGAACCAAGGACCATGAACCAAAGACTGTGATTCAAGGACTATGAACCAAGGACCATGAACCAAGGACCATGAACCAAAGACTGTGAACCAAGGACTATGTACCAAGGACTATGAACCAAGGACCATGAACCAAGGATTATGAACCAAGGACTATGAACCAAAGACTATGAACCAAGGACTATGAACCAAGGACAATGAACAAAGGACTATGAAAAAGGACTATGAACCAAGGATTATGAACCAAGGACTTTGCACCAAGGATTATGAACCAAAGACTATGAACCAAGGACTATGAACCAAGGACTATGAACCAAGGACAATGAACAAAGGACCATGAACCAAAGACTATGAACCAAGGACTATGAACCAAGGACAATGAACAAAGGACTATGACAAAGGACTATGAACCAAGGATTATGAACCAAGGACTTTGCACCAAGGACTATGAACCAAAGACTATGAACCAAGGACAATGAACAAAGGACTATGAAAAAGGACTATGAACCAAGGATTATGAACCAAGGACTTTGCACCAAGGATTATGAACCAAGAACTATGAACCAAGGACTATGCACCAAGGACTATGCACCAAGGACTATAAACCAAGGACTATGAACCAAGGACTGTGAACCAAGGACTATGAACCAATGACTATGAACTAAGGACTGGGAACCAAGGACTATGAACCAAGGACCATGAACCAAGGACTATGAACCAAGGACTATGAACCAAGGATTATGAACCAAGGACGGTGAACTAAGGACTATGAACCAAGGGCTGTGAACCAAGGACTATGAACCAAGGACCATGAACCAAGGATTATGAACCAAAGACTATGAACTAAGGACTATGAACCAAGGACTGTGAACCAAGGATTATGAACCAAGGACTATAAACCAACGATGATGAACTAAAGACTATGAACCAAGGACTATAAACAAAAGACTATGAACCAAGGACTATGAACCAAGGACTATGAACTAAGGACTGTGAACCAAGGACCATGAACGAAGGACAATGAACCAAGGACTATGAACCAACGACTGTGAACCAAGGATTATTAACCAAGGACCATGAACCAAGGACTATGAACCAAGGACCATGAACCAAGGACTATGAATTACGGACCGTGACCAAAAAAATATGGGCTTATCTCATACCGTACCCCAGCCGCCCCACACACAGTAAGATTGATGGACCAAGGGAACATAAGACTTCCACAATATATTTTTTTCTAAGGAAGAGGACACCAGCTGACTGTAATAATCCCAAAATGCCAAATACTCCCAACATTTCCAAAATGCTTCTCTTTCCATACATATGTTTACCCTCTTATTTTACTATCTTACTAAGCTCTCATATTATTGTTCTATCTGGTTAACTCAGTATTGCTTTTACACGTTTGCTTGTTTTTACATCCACCAAGGAAGTTGGACAGAACTTATGTTTTCGTTCTGTTTGTTTGTCTGTCTGTTTTTATGTCTGTCTCTTAGCCGCAATGTTGCATCTCTCTCACTATTTCACAGGTATTACAATAACCAGTGTTCCTCAGAACTCTCTCAAATATATATATATATATATATATATATATATATATATATATATATATATATACAGTATATAATTACACGGAAATTTGTTCTATAAAAATGAGGAGGGATTTTCAAATACTGTCGAGTTCCGACACAATCTTCATCAGTTGGCGGTACTTTGGAAACCATATCGGCTTTGGTAAGAAATTAGTATATTGTTCTCGCAAAATCTTACATTCACAGGCCCCCATGTATTTACGGAAAATTTAATCTCCGAACCATCTCACTGTCCGAACCATCACCGCTGTCCCTACACAAGAACACACACATCCTTTTGCTAAATTCATCAAACTTGAAGACAGGAATATCTCAAGGTCGGCCAGTTGAAATTCTTGCCGAGTGTAAGTTACCTAATCTCTTGCATATTTAACATAGCAAAAGCTAACGAGGCTATAACTTTAGCCTAGCCAATCTTATACTAGCCTAGATCTACTCGTAGCCTTTTACAACCCTAACTAAACAAATCAACACAAACCTAATTAATTAGCTAAACTAAATTAGTGTAACCTTAACTTGACCTAACTTAATTAATGCCAACTCACCCTTTTTGCTAACTTAATTATTATCAACCCAGCCCATCTCCAGGTACCAACCGAATCAGCTAAGCTAAATTATTGTAACCTTAACTTGGCCTAACTTAATTCATGCCAACTCACCCTTCATTCTAACCTATAAAATAACCAACCCAACCCATCTCAAGTTACCAACCCAATCAACCTCAAAGTGTGATCGAAACTGTAACTAACCATAACTCGACTGTGGAAGAAAAGAGTGGCGGGTAAAACACGGGGAACCAAAGAATGATGGCGATAACAAGTTGGAAAGGAAGGCGGGGAGTGGGTTGTTAACTTTGGAGTCACGTTGCAATGAGGAAAAATGGAAGAGTGAATTGAGACTGACGAGAGTGAGAGAGAGAGAGAGATTTACATAGATGTACATATATACACTGGCCACACAGACCTTACGATCCAAACGAGGTGGTCAGGACTTAATTCTAGCAGAGATGGTATAGCCGAAAGAAAATGAAACTTGAAAGAAAGGATAGCAAAGAAGAAGGAGAGAGAGAGAGAGCAAATAACAAATGAGACGAGGTTAGAATTTGAAATAATATTTAAATGGACGCATGATAGGGAATGCTGGTTGGGGGGAGGGGCGTCGACTGACTGGGGACATAGGTGCATGGGGGCGGTTCGTTCGTGGCCACCCCTTCGGGGATCGCGGCGTCAGGCAATAGATAGATAGATAGATGATAGGGATTGCAACAAAAGCAAACGTACATCTTGGGTCTGGATGGCACGGAGGAAAGGGACATAAGATAAAGGGTGGAATGCACTTAAGAGTATTTGAAGAACATATGGAGAGTGATGATGGAAAATAAAAGAGAGAGAGAGAGAGAGAGAGAAAGGAGAGTATAAGGGATGAGAGGAATTTCCTCTTAAGCTTTTTCTTCGAATATAATCTTATTTTTCACTTCTCCTTCTTTCTTCTCTATTTGATGTCTTGCTTTCCTTTAATTTCCTAGTTTTGCCTAAGGTGAGGAAGCCGTTTCAAAGGCGTGGCTGAGGTGGGAATACCCGGCCGGCCCCTATAAGAAGAAGAAGAAGGAGAAGGAATCATGCAACCAAACTATGAATTGTAAATAGAGAAAAAGGAACACATAATAAAATGGAGCACGTCACATGGAGGGCATAAACCCTCAGGGGAGTGCCGTTAGTAAGGCATATTACTTCACGAACCTCAACTGAACTGAACCAAAACTGTTTAGCCCACGGTATTATTCGACGTTTAGCCTATGTATATTTTCCTTCAAAACTACTACGACTACTACTACTACTAATAATAATAATAGTAATAATAAAAATAATAATAACAATATTAATAATGATAGTTATGATAACAATATTAACAATATTAATACTAATAAATATATTACAAATAGTAATAATAATAATAATAATAATAATAATGGTAATAGACTGAAGAGTGTAGAAGATATAAAGTTGAATGCAAAATCCTAACAATATTGAGGGAGAATCAGATCAAAGACAGTTTTCCATTTATCTTGGGACCTGGCCCCTTTCGTCATGCATATATACAAGATCACATACACAGACACTCAGTTACATAGCCTACATATAGTTGCCCACATAAGTTCTGTTCCTCGTCGTGATCTTAAGTATGAAAGTAAAATTAATAGGAATGAATTGCGAGTGTGGTTTCTTGTGCAGTGGTTAACAGTTACTCATCTAATTAGTCAAGTGATAATTTAAAATAAACCACATTCTCAATTAATTCATACTATTTTCCTATAATACTTAAGATCACGATGAGAACATAACATATGTGGGCAACTGTACATACTCAGACATCATTCTGCCAATTATAAAGATGACAAATTAAATCTCCCACTGTGCAGACATATTTGTATAGGCTACCAGTACTGGATTCTGTTGACATTTGTGCGTAAACGGAGAGAGTTTGTGTGTGTGTGTGTGTGTGTGCATTTGCTTGTTAATGCAGTGTTTAATAATAGAGTGGTTTAACCCTTAACTGTCGGCGCACAACATAAGTCGAGTTAAATAAAGCTGGACTATGTGGCGGCGCTCGACATAGGTCGTGTGGCAATTTCAGCACGTAATGTTGCTGAGAGAGAGAGACAAGTGGTGGCAGGAGAGTAGCGAGCGTATGACTGCTCCAGACCACCGCGGCGAACCTACTGACACGAATCCCACCTCCTCCCTCCCTCTCTCACTCGCTATATACGGAATTGTATGGGGAAAGTGCCTAATTACATGCTTTTTGCACTCGCGTTGCACGGTTGTTGCAAGAAAACTAGCCATCATAAAAGGATCGTTATGGTGTCATTCGAAAGCTCTGTTTATGCCCTTTCAGGGATAGATACTTGTTTTACGTTCAGGGTCTTATTTAGGCATGAAAATGATCACGTAAACAGCCCTATTTTGGCTAAAAACACCCCGCTGGGCGGTACATATAAATAAACCGCCTAGGCCGCTAATAAGGTGTTAATGTTGTTTCTAGTCTATTTGTTGTTATATTGTTACGACCGGCACTACGAAATAAACAAGGGCACTTAATATTGGACTAGATGATAGGCTATATCTGCAACAACGGTACGCTAACTCCAAACCCTCGAACTATTACGCCGGTGAACAAAACACTTAAACCCTCCAGAGTTAATCTACTGGATAACAGGGTATCAATTAACTGGGTTTTAGTGCACTTCTACAAAGGCTTTCCGGTGACGGCAAAGCCTACTCACAACAGGAGTACTCTACGTTAATAAAATGCTCTCAAGTAATAACAATGCTTAAATAAACTATAACAAGATTTAATAAAGGAGTATATGCTTACGTTAACTTTAGTGTGAGTCTGTACTCAACACTAACCTCTTCAATGCTCTATGAAAACACTGGAAGTCTAGTCCTACAGCAAACAGATAAGGAATCTTCTGAAAACGTCTGATGCTCTAAGATGCTCGTCGAATATAGAACAGATATAATGCAGGGGCAGGACACCGAAGCGTGTATCTTAAATACACCAACAAGTAGGATACATATATATAAAACAAGGGAGTGCAACAACTCTGTGACAGCACTAATAATAACCACTCAAAACAGTACTTCCTTAGCCAAAGTAACAGCCATACTGGGTTGTGCACCAAGCATCAACCTAGACTAAAATAATACGTGAATAATTCCTAAAGCATACGCAGTTAAAGTTAATAAACACAATGCTGTCTTTATTACTATTAAAGTCTAGCAGCGGCATAAAAGGTACAAGGAGGCTAGGCAGAGCGCAAGCATGCTCGTAGCCTACTGTCTCCCCTTGAACAGATTTCCCTTATGTTACGTTAAGTGACTAGGAGGCTCTCTTGGTAGTCCAGATCTCAAGTATCTGGTCTTGCCCTGGCACTCCACAAAGGTCAACAAAATGAGGCAGCAAGCATACAAGTAAGAGTAGGCAAAAGCCCTTCGCTTGTATACTGCTACACTCGCAAAGGAAAAATATGCACAAGGGTTACAGGCTACCTAGCTCCGTCGAAGTCGTACAGGCTCTGACTTGCCATATACATAACTCAGACAACGACCAAAGATACCCTCCACTGTCTAGCATTAAATAGTAACAAAGAACAACTCAATAATTAGAAGCACCCAATGATAATAGGACTCCATGTGACTATGACTAATAATCTCTAAAGCTAGTGCAAAACATGTATGTGACAACTGGTGCTGGTAATACGACTGGCCGACTATGGAAGTCATATGCAGAACCAGAAGGGATAAGTAATTGAATAAAGATAAGAAGTATTGGAAAAGAAGAAGTTCAGAGAGAGAAACAGTAGTACAGGGGGTTAGATTGGGGACAGATTGCAAGGGACGTCTAGGACCAAGCACACCATGCCAAGCTCTAAGGAGACACACGGGTAGGAGCCCCCCAGCACCAAACTGAGACAACGGCACCCAATCATAGACCACTACATCATGAAGAGCAGGCATCATATGACGCGCCAGGCCCGCCGGCCAATCACGAGCGTGGGAAACTCCGACCGAGCGAGGAAGGCACACGTACATACACACGCACATAATACCACCTCGCTGCCTCCTTCGTTCTCTCTCTCCTTGCAATTCACACTACATATCTTATACTCTATCACTGATATAAAATACTTCCAAGTGTTACAGACAAGAATAAAGACCACCACTGATCTGTCTGTGACATTCTGGCAAGCTGGCCAGCGTAACAATATTAATTTCACTCCAACATCAAACACCTCCAATGAAATTAATAAAAACACGTGATCTTCAGGGGTTCGAACCTGGGTTATCACACACATTACTAATTACTCTTATATAAATTAAGTATGTTCACAACCTTTTTTTCTATCATCCAGTCGTTGCTCTCTCTCTCTCTCTCTGTCTCTCTCTCTCTCTCCCTCGTTATAGTCCTGTAATATTCCTGTATTGCCACGAATAGGGTGTCAAAAGTGAAAGAATGGCAAGGGTGTAGCATTTGTGTAGTCTGCAGATTTTGGTAATGGTATTTGCTTCCCTTCTCGGTGATTATTTCTATAACTGCCTAATTCAGTATTATCTGCCAACACATTTGGGATCGGTGGAGGTATTTCTGTCTGTAAACAATATTTCTAAACGTAATTATGTTTTTTTTTTTTTTTTTTTTTTTATCTAATGAATCCGACCATAAGTTACCGAGATAGCCTACTGGTGCTGGTAATGTTTTCGTTCGACTTTTTTGACAGCATATATATATTTAGCCATTGCTGGACGCTGCAGCTTACTTCCGTCTATGAGGGTGGCCATGTACAAAATGCCCCCAAGCGGACCTATCCCTGTAAGGACAACTCGTGCCTGTTTTCTGAACGACTTGCAGGATTGACCACTAATCTTAGGGCCTATTTATTTTGTTAATTCGCTGCTAGTCACTAAAATATATTGAACATGTATTTTAGAGTTAACCTTTCTGTACCGGTGATGTCTTTTGAACTATATTCTGGCCACTGTTAGACGATAATATTCAGTTTCAAAAGGGCCTTCAGTAATTAAGGAACAACCCGTTCTTACCATTAATCCTCCATTACAAACACCAATGCACTAGAATAAACTAATGAAAGCATATGATCCACCCGGGATTCGAACTCGGGACACCACACCCAGGACATAAACATCCAATTCATTACACCACCAACACAGTTAACAGGCTTCTTTGTAGTACCACAGATTCTTCTAAAGCTGCACGAAATCCTTTAAATATAGCTAGAACAAAATTATACAGTCGTCGCCGGTATAGAAGGGGTTAATAATTGTATAAGCTCTATGTGTGGATACCTCCTTCTATTCCACTAAAAACGAAAACATAAATTACAAATACAACATCATAATATTAAAACACATACACATCTAAATAACTCTTAAGGGGAGATGGGCGTATTTATTTGCTCATTTATGTGTTTTCGTTTTGGTATTGTTTTAGTTTCCTCCCTAGACCTCCATGAAGCTTAAAATAACACCAGCCCAATACCCTCCTTCAAGATAGATTTGTAAATTTTTCTGTAGAAACATTTCCCGACCTAAGGCCGATTGCTCTTAAAATACAGGCTCGCTTTCGCTCGCCAGCAAATAATCGACACCTAAATGACACGAAAAGTCTTGATATTGACACAGAAATAGGGCGAAAGGTTTTAAAATCGACAAACTGTTGGGCTGACCGTCTTTAAATCTGAAAACTCTTAGGGATAAACATGAGGATGAAGGGGGAGCAGAATATCGATCCATCTCCCCTTAACGCCGTGAATAATTTAAAAGAATGAGAGTTGGGAGCGTACTGTGTCGGCTACCCTGCTGGCACTTACATACTCCAGATATTCCATTCCTAAACTTTTTGTCTATCTATTTATCTGTCAATCTATATACTCTGACACATACCCCATTGATATATACTGTAAATATATATATATATATATATATATATATATATATATATATATATATATATATATATATAATTATATATATACATATATACAGTATATTCTGTATATGCAGTATATCTGTATATATATATATATACAGTTATATATATATATATACTGTATTTATACATACAGTATATATATATACAGTATATATATATTTTATTTTTATTTTTTTATTCTATGTGAATGAGGGAGACAAAAGGCATAACTGCCTGCAGCGAGTGCCTCCCCCAGATTTCAAAGACTGACAGGGCCGAAATCAAGGGACGTTCGAGCTAAAATGCCTGGACACGCAGAGTTTGAAGCAATTTAAGTCATAGGTAGAGGCAAAGACTGATTCTGGGAGAGAGTTCCAGAGCTCAGCAGTTGAATAGAAGAAAGTCTGAAAATAACGTTTCACTCTTGGGTTGGAGAGTTGCACAGAGTAAGGGTGGGATTGTGTTGCAAGGCGGGTACTACGTACCCTACATAGAGGAGGTGGTATACACTGGGAAAGCTCTGAGAAACACTGATTATTGTAGTAGCCATAGAATAGCGAGAGAGATGCAACATTGCGGCGAAGAGAGAGAGAATGCAGAGAGTTGGTGAGGGGACGGGAGTTAATGATACAAAAGGCTTTCCTTTCTAATTTATCTAGGAGTGCGGTGTTAGAGGATCCTCCCCACACTGGGGAGTGGGACTGGAACAAAACCTCACGGGCTTCACTGTTCATTGTAAAGCGGTGAATGTTAAGGCTCTCAGCCTATGCCCGAGAGGAAGTAAGTTGGAATATAAAAAAAAAAAAAAAAAAAACATGTGGGGAGGATCCTCTCACACCTCTCAATACAAGGACGCACTGTGCCCCTGTACAGAGCAAGAAGATGCGCAGGGGTAAAGAACCCCTTGAGGCGGTTGAGCACACCCAGCTTCTGGGAGGCTGCCTTAGCGAGACTGGTAATATGGTCTTTCCAGGTGAGAGCAGAAGAAAAAGAGATACCGAGAACATTGAGGGAAGATGAAGGGTTGATTTTTGTATTGTTGAAGAATAAGGGATAGTCCTCTGGAGGTTCCTGACTGAGCCCAGAAATCAAAATTTCAATTTTTGTTGTTCTTGTTCTATAATGCTTCTTTCAACATAGGAGAATAGCATAGGAGGGAACAAAAAAACCATATAGTTTGCCCACGACCCCAGAAAAACAATTTTGTTTTCCTTTCAGCCACCAAAATAAAACAAAATTTGTCTTTTGTCTAAAGGGCTTCTGTAAACAATAGAAATGATCATATGAGGGCATAAACACCCATATGACATCCCTAGCACCCCTCTGGGGGGGCCCCAATATCATGGATTTTGGTAAAAAATGATGTGAAATTATTTACTTATGCTTGGCCCTGCCGAAATTTTAGTTTAGTTGGTCATAAAACTCGATTATCATGAGCGTGCCATGATAGAAAACGTTCTCTAAGGAGGACTAACTAATATATCTCCCCAAAATGGTATTTGTCTGCTGAAAATCTAAGAATTTAAGTGGCCAGCGATCATATATTGGCACTTACGAGTGCATCTATATTTTGTTGTATAGCTCAAATTAATTCCCCTTCTAAACACTATACATAGGGGTATATAGGAACGCCTGTACGTTTATATAATGGCCGTTTTGCCGAAAAAATCCGAGTTTTGACCATGTTGGTGTCAAAATCAGCTGTACCCCAAAAATAATTATATAATATATTTTTTTCAGCACCTTCTATTATTCAATATGGGTAAACGAAAACGCTACGTAGTAGGGGATGGTTGTAGGATACGCCATGCAAAAATTGCGGGAAATTTGAACATATTTGAGAGACTAGATGATTTTACAAATAGTGCAATGAAATTCTGCGCTCGTGCGCGCACGCACATAGAGAGCTGATTTTTTTCAGCGAGTCTTAGTATTTCCATTGGTAAAAAGAACCGAATTGGAAATAGTAGCTAGATCAGAAGATAAGCATTTCATGGCTTCATTACGTTTACTTTTGAGGGATTGCTGGCTGGGGCGTTCTGGAAAACTAATTGAGTGGTGTAAAGTAGAGTCGTCTGCATATGAATGGATGGGACTGGATGTACAATTGAGAAGATCATTTATGGAAATTAGAAAGAAAATAGGAGACAGGACAGAACCCTGAGGAACACCAGAGTTGATAGGATGAGGAAATGAGCGATGGCCATCCACAACCACAGCTATGGAACGGCCGGAAAGGAAATTAGAGACAAAGGCACAGATGGAGGGACAGAAACTGAAGGAGGGCAGTTTGGAAATTAAAGATTTGTGCCAGACTCTATCGAAGGCCTTCGATATGTCTAGTGCAACAGAAAAAGTCTCACCAAAGTCCCGAAAGTTGGATGACCAAGAGTTAGTAAGATATGAAAGTAGATCACCAGTAGAGCGACCCTTAAGGAAGCCATACCGGCGATCTGAGAGCAGATTATGAGAAGAGAAATGCTTAAGAAATTTGGAAGCAAGAATAGTTTCAAAAACTTTAAAGATACAAGAGATGAGAGCAATTGGACGATAATTGGAGGGATGAGAGCGGTCACCCTTCTTTGGGACAGGTTGAATGAGAGCAAACTTCCAGCAAGAAGGAAAGAGGTTAGAGGAGAGACAGAGACGAAAGAGTTTGCCTAGGCAGGGGGTCAGCACGGAAGCACAGTTTTTAAGTACAACAGGAGGAACACCATCCGGACCGTACGCCTTCTTAGTATTAAGTCCAGAGAGGGTAGAAAGTACATCTTTAGAAGAGATTAGGATATTAGGCATAAGTAGGAGAGAGGGGGGGGGGGGGAGAGGGAGGAATAGCACCGGAATCATCCAAGGTAGAGTTTCTGGCAAAAGTTTGAGCAAAGAGTTCAAACTTTTGCCAGAAACTCTCTCTCTCTCTCTCTCTCTATATATATATATATATATATATATATATATATATATATATATATATATAGTTATTTATTTATTTCTATTTATTTATCGTCCAGTAGAAATACCCAGAGACCCAGTACAAACTACCGGTACTTAATACATTTCCCACCTAATTAAAGGATTGTTGTATCTAACATGGTTCAAATCAAAGTACTGGGCCAGATTCTGTAATTTGATGATTCCTAATAAGGCAAGCTTTCTTAAAATCCAATTAAGGGGGAGGTAGCGGTATTTTCTTCTTCATATTTAGTCTCAATAGCTTTACGGTTTTAAGACGTTCGTTCCATTAGTTTGGCGATTTTATGACCTTTTGCCCCATTTATCGTGCCATTCGTGCCATTTATCTGTCTTTTTTTGGCCTGGCAAGAGATAGCGAGCCTGTAATAATACGAGAAACCGGCCTTCGCCCGGGTCATTTTTCAACCGAAAAATGTAAAAATATATCTTAAAGTGGGGTCTAGGTTGCATTTTTAAAGCTAGGTGGAGGTCTAGCGAGGTTACTATAGAATGTATTAATAAATATATAAATAGACCAAACATTAAACAGTACCCCCTTAACGGCTAGAAGGAATACAGATACTTCGTTGAGAAAGGTTATGACTTCGAAATACTACCTCCACAACAATGGAATATATATATTAAAGATTACAATGGGAATTCTGAGTTCTCTTTATAGCTACAGATGTTCATGCAGAGACCCTGTTAACCCCTACTGTACCATAGGGTACTACCATAAATGTACCCCCCAGTACCAAGCAATGTGGCCAAAATAGCTTCAGAGGCAAGATATAACAACCTCCCACCTCAAAATATGCAGGAATACTGCCTCTCCTAGCCTGTGGGAGATTGGATATAAGCTGAGAAGTGTTGCCAAGGTCTTAGAGAAGTGCTCAAACATTGTGGTACCAGGCACTGCCTGATACTGACAGTTACAAGGATCGTATATTACTGACGGCTTGCAGCTCTCGCTGGGATTGTACGGGTTAATAATGTAGAATACAGCGTCTCGTGTCTAATTGTTCGACAAAAATTGTACCAGAAACTTTTGACTCCATGTTACATACATATTATCATTTTAATAATTTGCTTGTGAGAAGCCCTTCCTAAGCTGAAACTAGTTGTCTAGTGATAGCCAGTGTTGACCTTAAACATAATTATACTGTATATGCATACCAGTACACGTTATCTTATTGCAAGGGATAAGGAGAAGGATTGTATATCTCATTGATCAGAATCACTTTAGTCATTACATGGAAGGGTATAATAATATTGTTAGTTCTATATATATATACACATTACATGGAAAATCTGGCAGACATTAAATACCACAGTAAGGATAACACACATTTTGGCAAAAATTACCTGACCAATTAAACCACAAAACCGTAATCCCAACCATACAAAAACTGTGACTTCATTGTAAACAGTCCAGCACCGTAATGGCTTGGTTGGTGCTTCTCCTGTGCTCTGTTAATGGTTATGGCAGCCATTCAGAGAGAGAGGGAGAGAGAAGGAGTTACAAGCAATAGTTAGTATCTCAGAGAACTTGCGGTCTATTCCGAGGACATGCTCGAAGTGGAAAGAGAGTGAGACTGTTTAGTGCATTACACTCTTTACAGAGTGTACATAATACTATCTACTCTATTCTTAAAATGCTCTACTGAAGAACTATTTACAACTTCGGAAGTAAATTTGTTCCAGATAGAACAGATATTATAATTATGTGAAAATGTTTCCACAGATGCTAGTGCTGAAGCTTTTCAATTCTAATTTCCAGCCATGGTTGCATGTTATTATATTTATATTGAGGCTAAACATTTTGCTATAATCCACATTGTCAAAATTATTAACTCATAAGCTGCACAGCTATGGTATTTGAAAGTGCCCGCCAGCCATGCGAAGGTATTCGGTACATTCCTTACAAAAATTTTCAATTTACTTATATATAATTAATACTTATCCATATGAACCTATTTTACTTTTAATATGAACATATTGTGACGCCTACCAGCGTTGGCAGAATCGCCTCTCGGTAGCCACTAGCGCTCGCCAGGGACATCGAAGTGGGCTACAGTTATCAGAGAATGTTGTTCTTTCTTTCCTAGCAATCATATTGTCACAGACAGTCCAGTGGTGGTCTTTATTTTCGTCTGTGACAACGGGAAGTGTTTTATATCATTAACCCTTTAGCGCACCTATAGTTTCCAATCAAAGTTTTTCCCACTCCCAAAGTATATCTCAGCTCACTCAGAGCCAGTTTTGTGCCCGGCGATAATTTGTTTCTGTGACGTTTTCATCCACCAAAAAATCCTTTTATTTCGATTAATGAGGTACTATCGGCTTCGTTATTGATTGAACTTGAAGATAAGCGAACAAAAACATAGAATAAATACAAAACAACCACATTGGGGCACTCCGAATTAAGAATTGTAAAAACAAAAGTAAATACCTTATCTCCAACTCGCGCTAGCTCAAAATTTTGCCCGCAACATTTTTGATTTGCATACATATATGGAAGCGGAATTTAATGAGGATCCACTGGTAACTTCAGAATTACTATAAACCTAATAGTTACTGAGATACACAAATAAACGTGAAAGTATCGAAACACAAGCTGAGCTGTACTCTGCTCCCTTCCCAGCCAGCCGTGAGTAAACGGTTAAACTGAGGGGGTTGCCAATTGTACCCATTAAACTAGACGTAATACTTAATATATATGCCAAATATGACGCGCGTCAGAAGAAAACTTAATTTTTGGCGAATATTTTTAAGTTTAATGACTCTTAACGAGTCATCGTGCGCCTAGGAATAAAATACCTAATGACTCTGAACGAGTCATCGTGCGCCAAAGGGTTAATAGAATATAACATGCATTGTACAAAGTTAAGGAGAAAGAACGATGTAGGCAGTGTGGTGGTAGTGTGTATGCATGTGCTGCCTCCCTCGCTCGGAGGCTCGCGCGCGGGCTTTCTCACGCCTGTGATTGGCCGGCGTGTTTGGCTGTGTCACAGTGACACCTGCTGCCTTGTGACGTCTCGGCCTGTGATTGGCCGACCACCGCGTCTTTGTGGGCTCCTGTGTTCATGGGGGTCCACAGGAGCTGTCCTCCTCAGGACAGGCTAGGCATGCATGCATCTAACATCCCTTGCTTACTCTCTCCCCCGATCACCCCCTTTAGAACGGTTTCTCTCTCTGAACTTCTTCTTTTCCATTACTTCTCATCTTTATTCAATTACTTGTCCCCTTGGGTTCTGCATACGGTTTCCATAGCCGGCCCATTGTATTGCATGCGCCGTCCTCTGAGATATTTACATGTACTTAGAATAGGTTTTGAGATTTCTTAGTTAGTATAGCTTATGAACTCTATGTGTCTCCATTATTGATTTAGTGTTTCTGCTCTTTTATTTAATGCTAGACTGGGATAAGGTAACTGTAGTCGTTGTCATCGATGTGTGTATGGTTTGCTTATACCTACACGACTTCGACCGGTCCTGTGGTGGCAGTGCACTAGTAAGTCCCACCCACACATCCCCACCGCGTGAGCTTGGCTCAGTACCGCTCTAGCCGCCACAATGGAGAGACAAGATTTGCCTGTGTTCGATTCGGTGCCCGCCCCTAGTACGTCGCGCCAGCCAAGGCGTAGGGCCCCGCTCTCAGCCGAGGAGTTAGTTCTGCTGATGAACTCTTCAGCGGTATCTAGAATATCGTTGAATGAAAGCATGGAAGGGCTTGGTGACAGTGGGGAAGTGAGGAGGAAGAAGAACTGGAAGATAACCCTGTCATCGGTTTTCACAGACGGCATAACTTGCGGGGCGAAGATGGTGAAGATAGTGACGAGGAGCTTGATGAACACACTGGTGTTGGTGTTGGTAAGTACAATGTACATTTATATTATTTGAGAGATTGATAGAGATTATATATATTATATATATCGGTGTACAGTAGAATACATTCCTTACGCATGTGACTGAAATTGCTCGCAAGTTTGATTGCAAGCGATTGAAGATTGTGGTGTTGGTCTTCATATATTACGTTTCCATTCATTATTTATAGGCGTAGGCTATATAATACATATATATATCGGTGTACAGTAGAATACATTCCTTACGCATGTGACTGAAATTGCTTGCAAGTTTGATTGCAAGCGATTGAAGATTGTGGTGTTGGTCTTCATATATTACGTTTCCATTCATTATTTATAGGCGTAGGCTATATAATACATATATATATCGGTGTACAGTAGAATACATTCCTTACGCATGTGACTGAAATTGCTTGCAAGTTTGATTGCAAGCGATTGAAGATTGTGGTGTTGGTCTTCATATATTACGTTTCCATTCATTATCTTATAGGCGTAGGCTATATAATACATATATATCGGTGTACAGTAGAATACATTCCTTACGCATGTGACTGAAATTGCTTGCAAGTTTGATTGCAAGCGATTGAAGATTGTGGTGTTGGTCTTCATATATTACGTTTCCATTCATTATTTGCATAGGGTGTGAGTGTAATTGTTACAAAGTGATATAGCGCTTGAAATGATGGTATTGATATTTATATTTCGTTTTGCGAGTTTTCATTATCTGATAGGCGTATATCATCGGTGTAGGATTGATTCCCTACATAGTATGAAATTGCCTACACCGTTATAGACGCCTATCAAATGATGGTATTGATATATTATTTCGTTTGCGAGTTTTCAATCATTTGATAGGCGTATATCACGGTGTAGGATTGATTTCATAGTATGAAATCAACCCTACACCGTGATATAGACGCCTATCAAATGATGGTATTGATATTATTATTTCGTGTTTGCGAGTTTTCAATCATTTGATAGGCGTATATCACGGTGTAGGATTGATTTCATAGTATGAAATCAACCCTACACCGTGATATAGACGCCTATCAAATGATGGTATTGATATTATTATTTCGTGTTTGCGAGTTTTCAATCATTTGATAGGCATATCACGGTGTAGGATTGATTTCATAGTATGAAATCAACCCTACACCGTGATATAGACGCCTATCAAATGATGGTATTGATATTATTATTTCGTGTTTGCGAGTTTTCAATCATTTGATAGGCATATATCACGGTGTAGGATTGATTTCATAGTATGAAATCAACCCTACACCGTGATATAGACGCCTATCAAATGATGGTATTGATATTATTATTTCGTGTTTGCGAGTTTTCAATCATTTGATAGGCGTATATCACGGTGTAGGATTGATTTCATAGTATGAAATCAACCCTACACCATGATATAGACGCCTATCAAATGATGGTATTGATATTATTATTTCGTGTTTGCGAGTTTTCAATCATTTGATAGGCGTATATCACGGTGTAGGATTGATTTCATAGTATGAAATCAACCCTACACCGTGATATAGACGCCTATCAAATGATGGTATTGATATTATTATTTCGTGTTTGCGAGTTTTCAATCATTTGATAGGCGTATATCACGGTGTAGGATTGATTTCATAGTATGAAATCAACCCTACACCGTGATATAGACGCCTATCAAATGATGGTATTGATATTATTATTTCGTGTTTGCGAGTTTTCAATAATTTGATAGGCATATATCACGGTGTAGGATTGATTTCATAGTATGAAATCAACCCTACACCGTGATATAGACGCCTATCAAATGATGGTATTGATATTATTATTTCGTGTTTGCGAGTTTTCAATCATTTGATAGGCATATATCACGGTGTAGGATTGATTTCATAGTATGAAATCAACCCTACACCGTGATATAGACGCCTATCAAATGATGGTATTCATATTATTATTTCGTGTTTGCTAGTTTTCAATCATTTGATAGGCGTATATCACGGTGTAGGATTGATTTCATAGTATGAAATCAACCCTACACCATGATATAGACGCCTATCAAATGATGGTATTGATATTATTATTTCGTGTTTGCGAGTTTTCAATCATTTGATAGGCATATATCACGGTGTAGGATTGATTTCATAGTATGAAATCAACCCTACACCGTGATATAGACGCCTATCAAATGATGGTATTGATATTATTATTTCGTGTTTGCGAGTTTTCAATCATTTGATAGGCATATATCACGGTGTAGGATTGATTTCATAGTATGAAATCAACCCTACACCGTGATATAGACGCCTATCAAATGATGGTATTGATATTATTATTTCGTGTTTGCGAGTTTTCAATCATTTGATAAGCGTATATCACGGTGTAGGATTGATTTCATAGTATGAAATCAACCCTACACCGTGATATAGACCCCTATCAAATGATGGTATTGATATTATTATTTCGTGTTTGCGAGTTTTCAATAATTTGATAGGCATATATCACGGTGTAGGATTGATTTCATAGTATGGAATCAACCCTACACCGTGATATAGACGCCTATCAAATGATGGTATTGATATTATTATTTCGTGTTTGCGAGTTTTCAATCATTTGATAGGCGTATATCACGGTGTAGGATTGATTTCATAGTATGAAATCAACCCTACACCGTGATATATACGCCTATCAAATGATGGTATTGATATTATTATTTCGTGTTTGCGAGTTTTCAATCATTTGATAGGCGTATATCACGGTGCAGGATTGATTTCATAGTATGAAATCAACCCTACACCGTGATATAGACGCCTATCAAATGATTGAAAACTCGCAAACACGAAATAATAATATCAATACCATCATTTGATAGGCGTCTATATCACGGTGTAGGGTTGATTTCATACTATGAAATCAACCCTACACCGTGATATATACGCCTATAAAAAATGATGATCTCAATATACGGTATATATATATATATATATATATATATATATATATATATATATATACGTATTATATTTATTGTTCTATATATGATATTTTGGAGAAATTTACTTTCTCTCTCTCTCTCTCTTTCTCTCTTTCTCTTTCCTTCTTCCTATCTTGTTTGTGTGACTTACTGATTACTGTAGGCCACTCCTCAAACAACCAACCCTCACAGCCACCCGGGCAGTACCACCAAGTAGGATTTTCTTTCTCTACCTTCATGTATTCATGTATTTATTCATTTCTTCGCGTGACTCCATGTTGCTTGCAATCATTTGATAGGCGTATATCACGGTGTAGGGTTGATTTCATAGTATGAAATCAACCCTACACCGTGATATATACGCCTATAAAAAATGATGATATCAATATACGGTATATATATATATATATATATATATATATATATATATATATATATATATATATATATATACTGTATATATATATATATACTGTATATTGGTGTATATTGCTTGCAATCATTTGATAGGCGTATATATCAAGGTATACGGTACATTTGTTTCCTTACGAAGGTGACCTTGAAATTGCTAGGACTTTTCTCTCTCTTTTCGTAAGGAAAGAAATGTACTGTACACGTTATATATACGCCTATCAAATGATTGCAAGCAATATACACCAATATGCAGTATATATATATATATATTTATATATATATATATATATATATATATATATATATATATATATATATACTGTATATTGGTGTATATTGCTTGCAATCATTTGATAGGCGTATATATCACGGTATACGGTACATTTGTTTCCTTACGCAGGTGACCTTGAAATTGCTAGGACTCTCTCTCTCTCTCTCTCTCTCATGTCTTAGTTGTCAAGTTTGAGTCTGCACATCCCTCATACGAAATACCATTCCCACAATTTTCATAGGCAACACAAGACAGGCCAAACGAAGAAGATCGTCATCCCCACAGCCACGCCCATCCACATCCAGGCAGCGAGCTTCGTCAGAGCCTCCAGTGATGCCCGGTGGTGAGCTAGGGAACATCTCGGGGGTAGTGCAGCTCTCACCACTAACCCCCGCCCATGGACAACCAGGACCATCGACGTCAACACCAGCTGTTGTTGCTCCTCCCAGGTTGTCAACGCCACCCGGGCTGCAGCGGATGAGGAGGACCAGGAGGACCAGGCGTCGGCTGACGATGTCTGAGAGTGATGCCGGCACCGGCTCAAGCTCTCCCGATTCGCCTGAAGCCAGGATATCCCCCACGCCAGCAAGCGACTCTAATGGCGGGCAGGCACAGCCACAGCCACAGCAGGGACCGCCACAGCAAGGTGCCCGCGCAGGGCCCGAGGAAGGGCCCAAGGAAGGGCCCAAGGAAGGGCCCGAGGAAGGGCCCGAGGAAGGGCCGCAAGAGGTGATCAGGTACGTGCTCGGGGAGGTGCCCCAGGAGGTGCCCCGGGAGGTGCCCCAGGAGGTGCCCCGGGAGGTGCCCCAGGAGGTGCCCCGGGAGGTGCCCCAGGAGGTGCCCCACGAGTGGTCGGGAGGGGCAGGAGGCCGGACGAGCCACCTATCTTTGAGTGGGAGCACTGCGAGCCTCGGGATATGCCTGGGGTTCCACCCAATTTTGATAAGGGGCCAAATGGCGTCCAGCCTGCCTTTCCCTGTTCAGAAAATGACACCCCTTATGACTACTTCCGAGCATTCTTTGACGATGAATTGCTCGGGGACATCGTCAGGGAGACAAACCTCTACGCAACCCAGCACTCCGAAGAGATGGCCTCGCCCCACATGAGGAGATGGACGCCCATCGATATCCCTCAGCTCCTCGTGTTTTTGGCCCTCACCATGCTAATGCCCCACATGAGAAAACACAACATGCTGGATTATTGGCTGATGCATGACATTAGATCAACGCCAGTCTTCAACATGTACATGCCCAGGGACCAATACCGGCAAATTCTGAAGTGCTTGCACTTTGTCGACAACACTGCCGCACACGGAGCTGACAAGCTTTGGAAAATCCGGCCATTCCTGAACTCCCTCCTGACCAGGTATCGCCGGCTTTTCAAACCTTTTCAGAATGTTGTGATTGATGAGTCCTTGATCCTCTTCCGTGGACGTCTCTCTTTCAGGCAGTACATTCCGTCGAAGCGTCACCGCTTCGGGATCAAGTTCTTTGTACTGTGTGACTGCGAGACAGGATACGTGCTGGACCTCATCATCTACACCGCTACTGATGTGGACATTCCAAACGACCTACTGGGTCTTTCAGGGGCGGTTGTGAAGACACTGATGGAGCCGTATCTGGATGCCAACCGTATCTTGTACAGCGACAATTTCTACACCTCTCCTCTCCTTGCCAGGTATCTCCTTGCAAGGAGCACGGGAAGCTGTGGAACTGTCAGGGCAAACAGGAAACACTGGCCCAAGTTTCATGCTACACGGAAAGGAGACATCTTCCGGAAGAAGAGCAGCAGTGACAGTATACTGGCTATTTGTTGGCATGACACAAAGCCAGTCAATGTCCTCTCCACCTTCCACAAGTCCACAATGCGAGATAGCGGGAAGAAGAGATACCAAATGGACCCTGTCACCCGCGAGAAGCATCTAGACCCTATCTCCAAACCTGACCTTGTTATGGACTACAACATAAACATGCGGTTGGTGGATAAGAGTGACATGCAAATCACTGCTGTTGACTGCCTCAGGAAGACGTGTAAGTGGTATAAGAAGGTGGTACTCCATCTTCTTGATGTCACTATCCTGAACGCGTACAACCTGTGGATGACGCGGACAGGAAGGAAGAGCTCGGTAAGGCTGTTCGCGAAGGACATCATCGACTCCATCTTCAGGAAGCACGGAACCACACGTATGCTACCACCTCCGAGGCCGATCGTGAATATGCCTGCCCGCCTTGAGAGCCGGGACTACTTCTTGACCCACATGCTTGTGTTTTGCCCCCGCTCAGCATCACAGATCGCAGCCAACCGGAAGCACGGACTGAAGCAGTGCCACGTCTGCAGACATACAACAAGGAGGAACCAAATTAGGAAGGAAACTACGTTCATGTGTAGCTATTGTAATGTGGGACTATGCGCTTCTCCATGTTACACAGAGTACCACACACTGGAACACTTCTAGACCTCTTCCAAGACCTCCTCCTCCTCTAGACCTCTTGCCAATCATTCATAAGTTCATGCAATCATTCATTCATCTATTTCAAACTACCTCATGAATTCATGTCATTCAATCATTCATATGGTGGAATAGCACACTACCCAAACACAAGTGCATTCATCATCATCAGCAACATCACCCATTACATCCATAAGTTTCTAATCTCATCCATCCATCTGCTTCTTGGTCTACCTCATACATCCATGTCATTTGTCTACCTCAATCATATAACTGCCTTTTATCTACCTCAATCCTATAACTGCCTTTTCTACCTCAATGAAATGTGGATTACACCTCCTGGGAACACCACAAAAAAAAAATGAGTCATCAACACTACCCCATAGGGTGATTTGGAAATGTGTTGAAATAATATTATTTATAAAACAAAACAAAAATTCCTGCAAAGCAAGCGAAACAGAGAGAGAGAGTGAAAATGCACGCCTATATATATATATATATATATATATATATATATATATATATATATATATATATATATATATATATATATACCGTATATTGGTATCAATCATTTGATAGGCATACATATCACCATGTACGTACCGGTACATTGTAGGGACAGAAATGTACCGTATACCGTGATATATACGCCTATCAAATGATTGAAATCAATATAGACCAATATACAGTATATATATATTGATATCAATCATTTGATAGGCGTATATATCACGGTATACGGTACATTTTTCTCCTTACGAAAGGAGAGAGAAGAGTCATAGCAATTTCCAGGTCACATGTACGGTACATAGTAGGGACACAAATGTACCGTATACCGTGATATATACGCCTATCAAATGATTGAAATCAATATAGACCAATATACAGTATATATATTGATATCAATCATTTGATAGGCGTATATATCACGGTATACGGTACATTTTTCTCCTTACGAAAGGAGAGAGAAGAGTCATAGCAATTTCCAGGTCACATGTACGGTACATAGTAGGGACAGAAATGTACCGTATACCGTGATATATACGCCTATCAAATGATTGAAATCAATATAGACCAATATACAGTATATATATTGATATCAATCATTTGATAGGCGTATATATCACGGTATACGGTACATTTCTCTCCTTACGAAAGGAGAGAGAAGAGTCATAGCAATTTCCAGGTCACATGTACGGTACATAGTAGGGACAGAAATGTACCGTATACCGTGATATATACGCCTATCAAATGATTGAAATCAATATAGACCAATATACAGTATATATATATTGATATCAATCATTTGATAGGCGTATATATCACGGTATACGGTACATTTTTTCTCCTTACGAAAGGAGAGAGAAGAGTCATAGCAATTTCCAGGTCACATGTACGGTACATAGTAGGGACAGAAATGTACCGTATACCGTGATATATACGCCTATCAAATGATTGAAATCAATATAGACCAATATACAGTATATATATATTGATATCAATCATTTGATAGGCGTATATATCACGGTATACGGTACATTTCTCTCCTTACGAAAGGAGAGAGAAGAGTCATAGCAATTTCCAGGTCACCTACGTAAGGAAAAAAATATTCCGTACATGGTGTTATATATACGCCTATCAAATGATTGATATCAATATAGACCAATATCCAGTATATATATATTGATATATATTTGATATATATATCACGGTATACGGTACATTTCACTCCTTACGAAAGGAGAGAGAAGAGTCATAGCAATTTCCAGGTCACATGTACGGTACATTGTAGGGACAGAAATCTACCGTATACCGTGATATATACGCCTATCAAATGATTGAAATCAATTTACACCAATATACAGTATATATATATATTGATATCAATCATTTGATAGGCGTATATATCACGGTATACGGTATATTTCTCTCCTTACGAAAGGAGAGAGAAGAGTGATAGCAATTTCAAGGTCACCTTCGTAAGGAAACAAATATACCGTACATGGTGATATATATACGCCTATCAAATGATTGATATCAATATTCACCAAAATACAGTATATATATATATATATATATATACCGTATATTGATATCAATCATTTGATAGGCGTATATATATCACCATGTACGGTATATATTTGTTTCCTTACGAAGGTGACCTTGAAATTGCTATGACTCTTCTCTCCTTTCGTAAGGAGAGAAATATACCGTATACCGTGATATACACCGATATACAGTATATATATATATATATATATATATATATATATATATATATATATATATATATATATATATATAATCATATATATATACCGTATTTGTACGGTAGCTTGTAAGGAATGAAATTTATTAGTGATAAATGAAAGAGAATACAGAAACTGAACTGAAAATAGAGTGAAAAAGATATAATAATACAGAAATATTACAAGCAAATAAAGAAAGAGGGATTAGAGAAAAGAATAATGGGAATTACATATACGAAAGGGAGAAATATAGAGAAGAGAGACAGGGAGGAAGGGAGACAGCGCGTACGAAGGAGAAGGGAGGAGAGAGAGAGAAAGAAAGCGAGCTAGCCAGAGAGAGAGAGAGAGAGTCAGACAGACAGACGAGAGGAGTGAGAGAGACAGAAAGAGAGAGAGAGAGAGAGAGAAAGAGCGAGAATACAGAGAATACAGAAATAAGGAGAAACAAGATAAAATAAGAGGGCTTACCGAAGGAATAATAGACGCGCGTGAGGACGAAGTCAGGACAAAGCGAACGCATCCGAACGCGCCTGGGAAATACACCAAAAAGTAGCCTCCCTTCCTCACCTCCTCCCACCCTCCACACTCGCTCAATTCATTCAGAATAGACTTCTATGGGGAGACGAAGAGTTGTTCGTTCCAAAAATCATCGTTTCGTTCCGATTGGAGCCATAGTTACGGCGCTAGGGCGAGTGAAAGTGAGCGAATATTTCGGGATTGTGCCCGCTGGGCGGCTCGGTGTAAAATGCCGCCTAGCCCGCTAATAAGGTGTTAATTAGCGGCTCACCACATAAGTCGTATTTAATAAAGCTGGACTGTGTGGCGGCGCTCGACATAGGTCGAGTGGCAATTTCAGCACGTAATGTTGCTGAGAGAGAGAGACAAGTGGTGGCAGGAGAGTAGCGAGCGTATGACTGCTCCAGACCACCGCGGCGAACATACTGACACGAATCCCAGCTCCCTCCTCCCTCTCTCACTCGCTATATAAGGAATTGTATCGGGAAAGTGGCTAATTACATGCTTTTTGCACTCGCGTTGCACGGTTATTGCAAGAAAACTAGCCATCATAAAAGGATCGTTATGGTGTCATTCGAAAGCTCTGTTTATGCCCTTTCAGGGATAGATACTTGTTTTACGTTCTGGGTCTTATTTAGGCATGAAAATGATCACGTAAACAGCCCTATTTTGGCTAAAAACACCCCGCTGGGCGGTACATATAAATAAACCCCATAGGCCGCTCTTAAGGTGTTAAGCATCGAGCAAGGAATCTTCTGAAAAAAGTTAGATGCTTCTCGGATGCCCGTAAGAAGTACGTATCGGATTTTGAACAGTAATTCAATAAGCAAAAACACTGGCAATTAAATATTATTAAAGGCTTAAATTGGCATAAGAATAATTAAAAGAATATGCAATAGTAAATGGCAAACATTAAAAGGAAGTACTCCGCAAATGCAACGGCAATAGCCTACTCGGATTGTGCTCGTGGGCCACTAATCACTAAAGTAGCCAAGCTTGCAACACATGAAATCAATAGTGCATAAACAATATCATACATAAGGAAAGCTTCAATACTATTCTGTATCTACTAATCGAGTAAAGTCTAGCTGGGGTACTGTAGGCAAAAAAGTAGCAGTGACTGAGCAAAAACGGCTCGTAGCCTAGCGAAGTCCTCACGACTGTTTAAAGTATTACGTTAAAACTAACAAGTGCACTTTGAGAAATCCAGATCCCTAGTATCTGGTTTTCTCCCGGCTCCTTGACAAAGTAAAAACAAGCTGTTAATAAAATACAGGGTGGTTAGGCTCTTGCCCTCACGCACTGTAAATTATTAACTCAACACAGTCAGCCGCGAAGACAACCTAGGCTTCACTAAACCGAAACGAGTATGCAGGTTTATCGCTTAACCACTGCATCAAACAACAACTCGTAACACAGAAAAGCCTTACCCCAGTCTAGCATTACCTAGACTAGCAGAAAACAGGAATAATAATAATAACACACAGGGAAATGCATATACAAGTGCAACAAACATAAATTAATCCTATTTTAAGTCAACCCTTCCAAAATAGGCTATCTAATAGGCAAGTATCTCGTGAGAACTCAAGCGATAATACGTTGGCTGACTAGCTCTGCACCAACGGGACCATGGAAGTTAAACAGGGCAGGGAAAAGAGGAGATATGAATGTAAGGTAGTAGAGAAAGTTTCCATCAGTCAGAAGAATATATATAGTTAGCAAGGGAAATGAGAAGTCGCTCTGCCTAATGAGTTCTGATGAAAAAATGGCTAGACTTCCCTTTTTATACCCGGCCCTCTAGTGAGCCCAACGTGAACTACTAAGGACCGCCCACTGACAACCATTACGTAATTTCTCTCTCTCCTCTGGGATACACAAAGGCTCCCCCCTAGCACTGAGGGAGGGAGGAGTGCTAGTGAGTTAGGCCCACCTCCCGCCTGGCGTACCCACTGACACCCAACTGTGGCTGTTTCTCTTTCCATCATTACAAATAAGTTTTACACACAATACTTATAACTAATGATATAAAATAGAACTCGTTAATTCAGATGAAAACAAAATACATATTCATAATACTTATAGTACAACGGCTCACACGAACTAAGTTAGGAAACTCTACATAGACTACAGCCAAAGTTCCTGCCCTGACGATCCTAGCGAGAGTGGGGCATGACTAGGCGTTCTGTACAGCATGCTCACACGTGGACATGCGTCACACCTCCCCCAAGATTTTACTCGCTCAACCCTGAGCTAAAATCTGACAAACACAGAACCCCATCAAGCCCCCCACACCCAGCGACCGAATGGCACTAAAACAAATCTGAGTTTATCACCAAAACACATCTTAATATAAAAAAAACAAAAATCACATTTTATAACTCCTCCCAACAATAGCAAAAAGACACAATATCATGCTCCCAGAGCGAGCTTACAGCAGCTCAGCCGTTTGATAGTTTGTGGACTACTCAAACTCTATAGGCTATGACAAACTTATACGATTACCTATATCAAAAGAAAGAGTTTTTATATGATTTTTATATTTTAATATGTTTTTCCCGGCTGCACTATAAGGGCAGCCTATTTTCCTCCACTCAAACCCACACACCTGTGATAGCCTACGACTGATCATCCACCCTTGATAAACAATCCGCGATCACATTGTCACATCCAGCAATATGACGGATGTCCAGGCTATACTCCTGCAACATCAAAGACCACCTGGTCAGTCTCATATTGCGATTGTGAAATTGATTCAGGAATCTCAAAGGGTGATGATCAGTGTAGATAACCACGACTGGGCCATAGGCTGGAACATACACCTCGAAGTGCCTGAGCGACAGCACAATCGCCAGTAATTCCTTTTCTATTATAGAATAGTTCTTTTGTGCAGCATTGAACTTCTTAGAAAAGAAACTTACTGGGTGTTCCACACCTTCATTGTCTGTCTGTAGCAAGAAGGCACCAGCCCCTACACCACTAGCATCTGTTGCCAGCTGAAAAGGCCTGTTAAAGTCTGGGGCCCTGAGTATCGGGTGAGTACATAGCAAATGTTTCACCAAAGTGAAAGCCTTTTCACACTCAGGTGCCCACAAAAGCTTTTTGTCTTTAGATAACAAATCTGTGAGAGGTGCCAACACCGTTGAGTAACCTTTTATGAAGCGTCTGTAGTAGCCTATCATACCCAAGAATCTCATAATCTGCTTCTTGGTTTTTGGGTGCGGACATTTATTGATAGCCTGTACCTTGTTCTGAGGAGGGCACACCTGTCCCCTTCCCACTACAAACCCAAGGTACTGCACAGTGGCTTTTACGAAGTCACACTTTGCCAAATTTACTACCAGACCTGCTTCACTAAGTTTCCGGAACAAGGTCTCAAGGTGCTCACAATGGCTCTCAAAGTCGTCATCATAAATGATTACATCGTCCAAATATACGGTGCAATTTGGAATGTCCTTTACAATTTCATTCATCAGGCTCTGAAACGTTGCTGGTGCATTCTTAAGTCCGTAAGGCATAACATTGCACCGGTAGGTACTCCCGTCCACAACAAAACCACATACCTCTTTAGCACGCTCGGACAAAGGTACTTGCCAGTAACCTTTTACTAAATCTACTTTAGACAAAAAACGAGCATTACCAATTTTGTCAACACTATCATCAACCCGAGGAAGAGGATATGGGTTAGTTGGAGTCAAACCGTTTAACCTACGGAAATCAATACAAAAGCGTACCTTGCCATCTGGCTTAGGCTGCAGTGTTACGGAGGAAGTCCACTTAACTGTGCCTTTCTCTATCAACCCTCTACCGAGCATATACTCCAACTCATCCCTCAGAGCTGGTAGTTTTATGGGGGGCACACGGTACGGGATTGACTTAAAGGGTAGATGGTCCCCCACGTCAACATCATGCATAACCTGAGTAGTGAGGCCTGGGTGTTCAGCAAATACAGTGGGGTATGAACCGAACAACTGACGGATTGCATCAAACTGCGGCTCAGGCAAATGAGCTATAGCCTCGTCAGCCCTTAGGCTCGAGTTCCCCGCCCACTGATCCGCTGAAACATGTTGATCCCAGCTATCCTCCTCTGAAGCTTGACTGTCCCCCTCTCCTTCTCCACCACAGCCGCAACAAGCCAACACAGGGACAGTGAGAGGCTCAGAGGGGCGCCTCACATACTCTTTAATAAGGTTCACGTGACATAACTGGTTCTTTTTCCTCCTGTCTGGAGTGGCAACAAGGTAATCTAAGTCTGAAATGTTTTCTACAATTTTATAAGGTCCAGTGTACTTCGCAGAGAGGGGGTTACCAACCAAAGGCAACAAAATTAATACCTCTTGTCCTACAGTGAACTTCCGGAGCCTCACTTTGCGATCATACCTGTCCTTCATCAAAGCTTGTGATTCTGTCAAATTTCTACCTGCCATCTCCAGACTCTTAAGCATGTTAAGGGGGCCCTGACACGGTGTCCAAAAATCAGCTCGTTTGGACTAAATCCCAGGCTCTCACCAGGTACCTCCCGAGCAGCAAACAGCACATAAGGCAATCCAAGATCCCAATCCATACCGTTGTCAGCACAATAACACCTGAGCATGCTTTTAAGTGTAGCATGCCACCGCTCAAGCACCCCTCGACTCTCAGGGTGATACGCTGATGATACTACTGCTCGTATCCCATGCTGTTGCATTGTTTGCTTGAACATGTTGGAGGTGAAATTAGATCCCTGATCAGACTGAATCTCCTCCGGGTACCCGTACCTTGAGAAGTACCACAACAAGTTACTGACTACCGTCTTAGCCATTCCATTTTTCATAGGGTATGCATTGGGGTATCTAGTGGCAACATCCATTATGGTTAACAAAAATTTATTTCCAGCCTTAGTGGGAGGGAGTGGACCAACCATGTCAACAATAATTTTACTAAAGGGTGGCCCAAAATCACAGGAATAGGGTGTAACGGAGCCTTAGGAATAACTTGGTTCGGTTTCCCGACACGTTGACAAATATCACATGAGTTTATCCATGACTGCACATGAGACTTCATCCCCGGCCACCAAAACAATTTCCCCAAAGCCGCCACCGTTTTCTTGGCACCCAAATGTCCTGATAATGGAGAATCATGAGCCAACCTAAGCAAACTTTCCCTGCAGCCCTCTGGCACGACCAGCTGGTCAAATGTACTTGATCCGCCCTCCCAGTTCCTTTTAGGATCTTGATATCGGTGGCATAAAATTCCATTAAAGAAAAAAAAATCCCCTGCCTTTGCATCCCTATCTTCTTCTAACTCCACAGCCCCATTGGTACACTGCAAAACCTCTGGATCCTCTAATTGCAACTTTCGAATGTCTGTGGGAGCCAACATGTCTAACTGCTTGGTCAACAACTCATGCCCTCCCCCAACATCCAACTTAGACATCCGGTTTTCTCGCTGCAGGTAACGGTGCTGTCTCTGAGTCTCTGCCTCCTCCACTACTTTATCAACTGTGTTAGGCACTGGAGTTACAACAGACTCGGTCAATGGTCCTGCTATTGGGTCTTTTGGGAGAGCCACTGGTTTTAAACTCTTCAAACTTTTCCCAGCCTTCCGCTTCTCCTTAATTCCCTTCCTCCGCTGTTCTGTGGCCTGGGAAATAGGCTGTGATACCTTAAATGCATGGGAACGAGTTACCACACATGCCATCTGTTGGCGTTGACAACTCACGACCCACTCTTGTTCCTCCCTACTCACGTCGGCCGGCCTCTCGGCAACGACTAAGGGTGGAACTTCTAAAGTAGGCACCGCAAAGTCGTTGCCGAGAAGAAGGTCGACGCCCTCCACTGGCAATTTCTCAACGATCCCAACATCTAAGTCCTTAATCACTCCATCAATTTCCAGCTCCACATGAACCAACGGGTATGACCTGGTCGCATTAATACCCTGAACAACAACCACCCGTGCCTCATTAATTGGTCGCCCCGTGAAATTCTTCAAGTGTCTGTGAAGCTCCAGTATCACACAAAACTTCCACCTCATGCTGGCAACCCGCCCAACTTACCCTACCGGTCCCTCTATGGGCGCAAAAGACATCACGGACAGGGGACGAGCCTTCCTGAGTCTTATACATAGCCTGTGACCCTGCCGCTGGCAAACTACCCTGGGTACATCCAGACCACATTTCAGCCACACCTATGCTGCGCACCAAAGACACGGCTGCAGTTGGCGGCTTACTAGGACAAGATTTTGCATAATGCCCCTTCTTTCTACAATGAAAACATTCCACTTCCCCTATCAGTCTCTTCCGATAAGGGGCGGAGTTCTGACCCTTCTGTAATGGGACGGCTGTAGTCTTTGGTTCAGTCCTGGTATCTTGGCTTTTAAACTGAGGTTTATATCTATAGTGATTGTCCTGAGCTCGAGGGTTTGGAGTATCGCGCCCCTTGGGAACTGCATCAACACGCTTTACAGATTCACATCCCCTGATTAGCGACAACCTGCGGTCAGCCATCTCAGCTGCCTCCTGTAGAGTTTTTGGGTTCTTTTCTTTAATAGTTAAAGTCATTTCTGCACCAGTACACTTATAAAACTGCTCGAGCAGAAACAGCTCAGTCAACTCTTCTGCCGTCTCAGCTTTCTCAGAACGTGTCCAGTTTTTAAGTGCATCTTTTAAGTCCCGGGCATGTTCAAGAAAGGTCGCCTCCCTAGTCTTTGTAACACCCCGAAACTTCAATCGATATGTTTCCGGTTGCAACTCGTATGCCCGTAGGACAGCTCTCTTCAATTCTGGGTAGTCAATGCAAGACTCTAAAGGCAGTGCATCAAAAGCCTTCAGACCCTTACCCGTAAGTCTTGAGGAGACTAGAGCTGCCCACTTCTCTTCAGGCCAATTATGCTCCCTACACTTCTTCTCAAAACGATTAACAAATTCTGTGACTTCAGTTTCACTAAATACCGGCACCAATTTGACTAAGTGGGCTAAGGACTGTTCTCTTACTTGGCCCTCACGGCCCATCCGAGTCCCTGTCGACTCTGCACGAGTCTTATCTAAATCTAATTTAGCACAATATTTCTCTGAGTCGTACCTAAGCTCAGCCTCATGCCTCCTGGTCTCATCCTCCTGCCTCCTAACCTCAATCTCATGCCTCCTCGTCTCATCCTCCTGCCTCCTGGTCTCAATCTCCTGCTTCCTAGCCTCAATCTTAGCAAGCTCAAGTCTAAATACCATATCTGGAGACAGGCAGGAAGAGGGAGCTGCCACTACTGAAGGAGGGGGGGGGCAAAAACTGGGGAACCACCACGTGCACCACCCGAGGGCACTCCAATCTGCCAATTATCATCCCTCTGTGGGAGAGTGCTAACCTCCGGTAACTGAGTGGACGGCACTGTGGGAGTCGAGTGAGAGGGGATCTGGGGAGGAACCCCCCCAAACGCCCTCTCCTCCGAAACCCCATGTCGCCCACGCAACACCCAGGAAATCAGCTCCCCCTTGGACATCCCTGCTACATTGGAAATGCCCAAAACCTTGGCTATCAGGTGCAAGCCACAAACATCCACCCCATTCAGCCTCTCCTCCGTCACGTGGTACCGCTTACTCACAAAAACTCTAGCATCCTCCTCACTGGTTACTAACGGCACACCTTCAAATGACATCTCTCGCTCATCATCAGTGCTAATGCACGACATACTGAAGTCCAAAAAAAAATTCTCGAGACAAAAGTGTTAAACTTCCTATGCAAGCACTAATTACTAAATTAACTGGAGTCTCTTAAATGCTTTACTAATTGCCATACAAAAAAAAATATTCTTCAATATGCACGCTAAAATACAAACAAACAAATGTTGTACAACTCTGCAAAAATTTATACTGTTCACAAAATCCTAAGCAAAGTCGCCATTTGTTACGAACTGGCAATCGGGTACACAAGGTCTCTCAATCAGGACTCGAATACGGCTGGCTGCCACAACGGAAACACACGATCCCAACCCCTGAGTACTGCCAGCCGAACAAAAAACACCAATACCCTCCAGAGTTCAATCTGCTATAACGGGGTATACAAGAACTCGGTACTAGTGTTCAACAACAGACTAATAAAGAGACAGGAATTATCTAGTCTGGTCAACAATCAAACAATGAAGTAAGAAACAACAACACCAAAGAATAGTGTTGGCCGAAGCCGAAGTAATCCACCCTTGACTATGAACTTAAGAAGTCCACCACCCTCTACTTCGGATCGGCACTATTACGTTACGTTAATTAATAGTCCTTAAGCATCGAGCAAGGAATCTTGTGAAAAAAGTTAGATGCTTCTCGGATGCTCGTAAGAAGTACGTATCGGATTTTGAACAGTAATTCAATAAGCAAAAACACTGGCAATTAAATACTATTAAAGGCTTAAATTGGCATAAGAATAATTAAAAGAATATGCAATAGTAAATGGCAAACATTAAAAGGAAGTACTCCGCAAATGCAACGGCAATAGCCTACTCGGATTGTGCTCGTGGGCCACTAATCACTAAAGTAGCCAAGCTTGCAACACATGAAATCAATAGTGCATAAACAATATCATACATAAGGAAAGCTTCAATACTATTCTGTATCTACTAATCGAGTAAAGTCTAGCTGGGGTACTGTAGGCAAAAAGGTAGCAGTGACTGAGCAAAAACGGCTCGTAGCCTAGCGAAGTCCTCACGACTGTTTAAAGTATTACGTTAAAACTAACAAGTGCACTTTGAGAAATCCAGATCCCTTGTATCTGGTTTCTCCCGGCTCCTTGACAAAGTAAAAACAAACTGTTAATAAAATACAGGGTGGTTAGGCTCTTGCCCTCACGCACTGTAAATTATTAACTCAACACAGTCAGCCGCGAAGACAACCTAGGCTTCACTAAACCGAAACAAGTATGCAGGTTTATCGCTTAACCACTGCATCAAACAACAACTCGTAACACAGAAAAGCCTTACCCCAGTCTAGCATTACCTAGACTAGCAGAAAACAGGAATAATAATAATAACACACAGGGAAATGCATATACAAGTGCAACAAACATAAATCAATCCTATTTTAAGTCAACCCTTCCAAAATAGGCTATCTTAGAGGCAAGTATCTCGTGAGAACTCAAGCGATAATACGTTGGCTGACTAGCTCTGCACCAACGGGACCATGGAAGTTAAACAGGGCAGGTAAAAGAGGAGATAAGAATGTAAGGTAGTAGAGAAAGTTCCCATCAGTCAGAAGAATATATATAGTTAGCAAGGGAAATGAGAAGTCGCTCTGCCTAATGAGTTCTGATGAAAAAATGGCTAGACTTCCCTTTTATACCCGGCCCTCTAGTGAGCCCAACGTGAACTACTAAGGACCGCCCACTGACAACCATTACGTAATTTCTCTCTCTCCTCTGGGATACACAAAGGCTCCCCCTAGCACTGAGGGAGGGAGGAGTGCTAGTGATTTAGGCCCACCTCCCACCTGGCATACCCACTGACACCCAACTGTGGCTGTTTCTCTTCCCATCATTACAAATAAGTTTTACACACAATACTTATAACTAATGATATAAAATAGAACTCGTTAACTCAGATGAAAACAAAATACATATTCATAATACTTACAGTACAACGGCTCACACGAACTAAGTTAAGAAACTCTACATAGACTACAGCCAAAGTTCCTGCCCTGACGATCCTAGCGAGAGTGGGGCATGACTAGGCGTTCTGTACAGCATGCTCACACGTGGACATGCATCACAGACTATACTTCACTTTCTTTCAGATAGGAGTGAAGAGTTTATTGTTGTTTAGAGTAACTGTATTAAAGCATCTTTTTATTATATTAAATCTTGCAGTGATTTAATTGATCTTTCCCTAGATTCTTGTTTATGCATTTTAACGTAACTTGCATCCTGTGTGTTATCAGGCTATACCAGTGTGGGTTAGCCTGAACTAGAGTACATTCATGACCAGTTAAGGATTCCCCCGTTATCGCAGATTAACTCTGGAGGGTATAGGCGTTTTATTCGCCGGCATATAAGTTCGAGGGTTTGGATCTAGCGTACCGTTGTTGCATAGTGCCCTATTACTAGTCCAAGCATTAAGTGCCCTTGTTTTATTCGCAGTCCCGGTCGTAACAATATGAACATTGGAAAGCAATAAAACAAGTGGTAACTGCAAATGGCTGGTGAAAATTGTATATTTTAGCTCCACGGTCGTAATCTGACCTTGACCGGCGAGAGAGAAACACTCTCCCTCTCTTGTGTCTGGCATGGTACTGAGAGACAAGGAGAGCCCTCAGACTGGCTTAGAGGGTTGAAAATACACTCCTCCATCCGCCCCCTCTCTCCCAGCCATCCTTGCACGAAAATACTTGATAAATATCAGGAATAATAGGGAAAATACCGGATAATTTAGGAGGGGGGCAGAGGGGGAAGGACGGGGTTGGGACATATGTGTAGGAGTGGTAGAAAGTAATGGAGCGGAATTTTCTCACCTAATCACAAATTGATTTGTTTTGAGTGCTACTGGGGTGTTTTAAGTTTTTTCTTTAAGTCTTGGATCGAGTTTGGCCGCATTCGCCCAGTAGAACCTCTTTCGAGTCTGGCTGCAGTCCCTGGGTTAAGTATTTTAAGAAACTTCAATGAGCTAACCTCGTAGTCTGCGTGTCTTCAACGGGAAAAGATCAAGAGCTCTCAATCGGTCCTCATAACTCATTCTTCTAAGCAATGGAGTAAGCTTTAAATCCCTAGCTTGTACTCTTTCCAGCCGCTCTATATTTCTATATATATAGCTCTATCTTTCCTTAGTGCTGGAGACCAAAATTGAACAGCATACTCCAGGAGAGGCCATATCAGAGCGTTGCAAAGTGTGAGGAATATTTCCTTATATCTATATATAAATTGCCTCTTAACCCGGGAACTGCAGGGAGACTCTTAAGAGTTCCCCCGGCGGACTGCGGGGAGACTCTTAAGAGTGAGTGAAAACAAAAATCAACTTTTGACATCGAAAAATTTTTTTTTTTTTTTTTTTTTTTTGGCCCCTGGGCCATTCAAAATCTCAGTCCCCTACCTCCCCTCCTTCCCCACTTTCCTCCTCTCCTTCAGTTATCACCTATTTTCCCTGTTATTCCCTTATTCTGAGGTATATTTTCGTGCTAACATTAGAAATCCGGTTGGAGGGTGTGGTCATCACTGATAGCAAGCGAATGCAAGAGAGAGAGAGAGAGTATCGATCGACTGTGTCTCAGTGGCCTTGGGGGAAATTGGCGGGAAAGCAGCTTGCCTCACCCATACATTATACAACTCGCGGGCTATATCTCCGATTTTGACCATCCAAACGCTGTTTTCACTCGTTTTATTGTTGTTTCAGGTTAATACCTTTATAATCAACCCATAATAGGCGCATATGGATAAGTATTAATGCTATTAACCTTTAATTAGCGGCTCACCACATAAGTCGAGTTAAATAAAGCTGGACTATGTGGCGGCGCTCGACATAACTCGAGTGGCAATTTCAGCACGTAATGTTGCTGAGAGAGAGAGACAAGTGGTGGCAGGAGAGTAGCGAGCGTATGACTGCTCCAGACTACCGCGGCGAACCTACTGACACGAATCTCACCTCCCTCCTACCTCTCTCACTCGCTATATAAGGAATTGTATGGGGAAAGTGCCTAATTACATGCTTTTTGCACTCGCGTTGCACGGTTATTGCAAGAAAACTAGCCATCATAAAAGGATCGTTATGGTGTCATTCGAAAGCTCTGTTTATGCCCTTTCAGGGATAGATACATGTTTTACGTTCTGGGTCTTATTTAGGCATGAAAATGATCACGTAAACAGCCCTATTTTGGCTAAAAACACCCCGCTGGGCGGTACATATAAATAAACCGCATAGGCCGCTCTTAAGGTGTTAAGGCACAATGAATATTTTAGTGACGGAAACACCTCAAATACGTCAGCACAGGGGGACGTTTCCAATTACCCCCATGCGCACTTGTTAGGTTAACACTCCACGAGCGGCTAGGTTAATAACTTCTACTACCTGCCCAGCGGGCATATTTAACCTAAACGAGCTTCATTCCATGCTCTTTTTCATGCATAAAGAAGAGCCAGAGCGTAATACAATTATGTATCCGTGAAAGGGCGTTAATTGAGCTTTCCAATGACACCTGAACCATCCTTCTACGATCATGGGTTGTCTTGCAACGATCGTGCAACATGAAGGAAAAATCCCTAAAATACGATAATTTCCTGACATATTTCCCTGTCTAGGGAGGCAGTGGGTGTGGATGTGTGTGGAGGTGGGGCCAGTCGTGGCGCGGGAGCCGTGCCAAACGGTCAGAGCCAACCTACTCTCCTCCCACCGCTCGGACTCTCTCTCAGAGCCAATTATGTGCTTAACATCGCATACGACTTAAGGCGGGCCCCGCTCTTTAGGCAGGTGTTCTCTAGACCGCCTTAAGTCGGGCCCCACCAAAGAGGGGTTAATATAGCCCAATAATTTCTGAGCTTTCTTCTCTACTTCAATGCACTGCTTGGAAAACTTTAGGTCACTGCTAATTAGAACAACCAAATCCTTTTCCAAGTCAGTCACTTCCAGAGGCATTCCCAATAGTGAATAGCCTGAATTGGGGTTTGCTTGGCATTACTTGCACATTTCCAAATTTAGAGGTATCTGCCATGTTTCCGACCATTCACCCAGTCTGTTGAGGTTCATCCTGAGCTGTTCAACTCCTTTGGGGTCTTTCATATTTATTCCAAGCTTTATATCGTCTGCAAACTTGAAGATCACAACTCAACTGACCAATATCGATATAATTGTCTAATTTTCATACATTATCATCTCAACTGTACCTCCAGTCCCATCCATTCATACGCAGATGACTCTACCTTGCACTACTCAATTAGTTTTCCAGATCGCCCCAGCCAGCAATCCCTCAAAGACAAACGTAATGAGGCCATAGAGATGATAGAACACTTATCTTCTGATCTAACTACTATTTCCAATTGGGGCAGAGAAAACCTTGTTGCCTTAAATGCTTCCAAAACCCAATGTATACATCTATCTACCAATCCGGAACTCCCAGAGGACTATCCCTTGTTCTTCAACAATACAAAAATCAATCCTTCCCTTCATCTTCTCTCAATATTCTTGGTGTCTCTTTTTCTTCTGCTCTCAGTTGGAAGGATCATATTACCAGTCTTGCTAAGGCAGTCTCCCAGAAGCTGGGTGTGCTCAACTGCCTCAATGGGTTCTTTACCACTGCACAGCTTCTTGCTCTGTACAGGGGCACAGTGCGTCCCTGTATTGAGTATTGTTCGCATGTGTGGGGAGGATCCTCTCACACCTCACTCCTAGACAAAGTAGAAAGAAAGGCATTTCGTATCATTAATTCCTGCCCATTCACCAACTCTCTGCAAACTCTCTCTCTCTCTGCCGGAATGTTGCATCTCCCTCGCTATTCTATCGCTACTACAATAATCAGTGCTCCTCAGAACTCTCCCAGTGTATACCACCTCCTATATGTAGAGTACGTGGTACCCGTCTTGCAACACAATCCCACCCGACTCTATGCAACTCTCCAACCCAAGAGTGAAACGTTACTCTCAGTCTTTCTTCTATTCAACAGCTGAGCTCTGGAACTCTCTCCCAGAATCAGTCTTTCCCTCCTCCTATGACTTAAATTGCTTCAAACTCAGTGTGTCCAGGCATTTTAGCTCGAACGTCCCATTGATTTTGGCACTGTCACTCTTTCAACTATGGGGGAGGCACTCACTACAGGAAATTCTGCCTGTTGTCTCCCTCATTCACATAGAAAAAAAATACGATAAGCAATAGTGGGCCAAGGACAGATCCCTGTGGAACTCCAGAAGTGACTTAAGTCCACTCAGAAGAAACACCATTGATTACCACTCATTGTGTCTACATTTTAGCCAACTTTCTATCCAATTTGTGACCTCTGTATTGATACATAGCGCACTCACTTTTGATATTAGCCTGTAATAAGGCACTTTGTCAAAAGCATTTTGAAAATCTAAGTAAAGGATTACTATGGCTCTACTCTTGTCATACTCACTCAGCATTTCATGGAATAATTCCAGAAAATTGGTAAGACATGATCGGTGTCGCCTGAGTCCATGTTGGGAATCTGTATTAAAACTGTGGATTTCTAGGTAGTCAACCATCTTGTCTACTAGTATTCCTTGTAAGAGTTTTGCTATGCTAGAAGTCAAGCTAATTGGCCGATAATTCTTGGGACACTCGTGATCCCTTTCTTAACCCTTTGCCTGCGGGAGACGTTCCCAAATACCATGGCAATTTACAGGCTTTTAATGCCTCTTATAGCCTGTAGAATCGAGTGCGAGGGAGCGGGAGCGCGACAGGCCACACGTCATTCCCCCATCCAGGCGGCCGCGGCACTGAGAGCTCTGAGTCAGAGTCTCGCGAGATATACAGTGCTGCCAAAGGCAAATGTACTGCGACATTAGCGATAATTGCTTATTAACCCTTTCACACTTTTATGACACAGAGGTTGCCAGATTAGCAATAAGAAATAGAGTTCTCTCACTCTTATAATTACCTCTCCAAAATTAGTTTTCTGCCCACAGCCAACTCAAAGACAACTGCAGAGGTTGAAGTAACTAAACTAAAGGTTTCTAAATACCCTTGATGGTAACAAAGATTTTAAAGTATCCCCAATAGGGGACTTGGCATGTCACTGGTTTTTTCCCTTGTGAATACTGAAGCAAAATAGTCGTTTAGGGATTTAGCTATATCAGTGTCAGAGGTTTGTAGTTGGCCTGTTGGATCCTTTAGAGGCCCAATGCTACTTTTGAATGGCTTCCTGCTGTTCACATAGCTGAAGAACTTTTTAGGACTCTCTTTGCAGAGGGCTGCAACCCTGAGATCTTCATTCTGCTTTGCTTCCTTGAGAGATTTCACTCTTCTACACATATGTTTGAAGGACTCTAAATCTCTTTGGCCTTTCTGTATGCAACCTTTTTGTTTCTAATTGCTGAAGCTATGTCACTTGTGAACCATTTTGGTTGGGTTGAGCCAACTAGTGGGAACAATATACTTGACCTTGTGCTCACCAGTGAAGATTAAAGTGTGAATCACTCGGAGGTAGTGACCACAATCTAGTTAGGTTCTCTCTTCACACCTTTAGCAGCAGACCCACCAGTCCTCAGAGTGCAAAACTAGATTCTGAAGGCCTTTGGGGAAGCTTATCCCAGATCAGACTGATGGGTGAGAATGTTAATGTGATCTGGTGCTAATTCAAAGAGTAGTTTCTGGCTCAACAAGCTGCATTCGTTCTTAATAAACTTACCAAATTAGTTCATTCACCCACTAGGTCAAAAAGTTATCATTAGCAAAGTCTACTAGATGCCTACCTTCAGCATCTGCAGTTTTTGCTTCCCAGTTTACTAGGCAATTGAAGTCACCTAAGATCACACTGGTTTTACCCTCGATAACAGCACTCAGCGTTGTCTACAGAAGTTCATCCCTTTCAACATTTTGATGTGGAGGCCTGTACAACAGAACAAACCTATAGGTAGAGTTACCTATATTGAAGTGCACTCCAAGCAGTTTATATTCTGACCTGATCTTGCAGTCAATTGGGTTTAGAAAATCTCTTCTGTACAAAAGAATTCCGCCCCTTTCTGCATGGTTCAGTCTTTGTGGAACATTCTATAGCCAGGTATTTCAAATTCCCAAACATAATCTCTGGTATCACTGTGAATCCAGGATTCAGTGATAGCTACTACATCGAAGCATTCTATATATAACAATGCCCGAAGTTCGGAGAAGTTATTCCTAATTCACCTGGCATTAAATAATACTACCTTAAGGGGATTCAGGTTTTTCTTAGAACCCCCTAGCTTACCCTGTTTCCCGAACAGAAAGGGGTCTCTGGAGGTAGTGCATTTTCTTGCACATTATTTCTCTGTACACTATCAGAGGTGTTGCAATCTCCTATACTTAGTGAATCCTCACCTGAGGTAGAAGAACCACTATCTAGTGGTTCAGAAATTGGCAACTGAGGTGTAGAGTCTAGAGGGAGTTGCAGGTCATCACTCAATCTACTAGAGAACTCTGTTTTTTGGTTGAGAGGTAGTCTTGCTCTCAGAGGGACTAACTCCCTCTTTTGTGAGACCTCTTTTGGAAGTTTGAGATCAGTTGCTGATGAAGGTTTGCATTTTTCCTGCTGGGGGGTGCTTTCTACATTTTTTGAATGCCCTCAGCAAGCTGTAAAGATGGTGATCTAGGAAATTACCTAGTTTGATTTTACCACTAGTGTTCAAGTACACACTGTCACAGAGGTACAGGTTGCACTTCCCATGGAACTCATCAAATGGGTCCACAAATCTCACCCCTTTCTGGGTACACAAGTCAGCTAACCTACCAGGACTCTTAAGAGCTTAGGCATACAAAATGTATTTCAAAACACCCCACTGCCACTCAAAAACAAAGCAATATGTGATTAAGTTCAATAATTACCCTCCATACCTACTATCACTCCTCCAGATGTGTTCCAACCCCCCCCCCCAAACCCCTTCCCCTCATTCCCCCTCCTCAATTATCCGGTGTTTTCCCTATTCCCTATTATTCCCGACATTTATTGAGTATTTTCGTGCCAGGAAGGCTGGGAGAGAGGTGGGAGTGTATCTCCGACCCTCTAAGCCAGTCTCAGATCACCCCTTACTCTTTCAGTACCATGTGAGACTTGAGAGAGGGAGGGTGTGTCTCTATTGCCGGTCAGGGTCAGATTACGACCGCAGGGCTAAAATATACAATTTTCACCAGACAATTGCTGTTACCACTTGTTTTATTGCTTTTCAATGCTCATATGTTAATATTAAAAGTAAAATAGGAACATTTGGATAAATAATTATGATATATTTGGTAACATGACGATTTTCGTCATGAATGAATCAAAATTTCTTTGCCTGGCGGGACGTTTCAAATACCATAGCTTCGCGCTTTAAAGGTTAAGCCTATTGCTTTGCTGGTAGCACAATCCCATCCATACATCCTTGGCAAAATACCAAGTAGTATGCCTCTGTCTGTTTTGAGTCGGAGCTCATCAGCCAGAAAAATGACCTCTCCTATTATTGACTCTGTGGCAAGGACTTTATTTCCTTTGAGAAACGGATCATTACCACTGACCTGGGCTATTATTGCCAACCCCTTAGTCTTGGACCAGACTTGTTCTACTTCCTTTGTGATCTTGGAAGTCCTTTCACCTGAGAGGCTCTTCACCTTTCGAACATCTCGGCGAAACTTAACAAAGTGAGACTCTTGTCCTTTGACCTGGGAATCTCCAATAAAAAATTTGTTTGTCTCTTTGTCACTAACATGACCAAACCTGCTTGACATGTTAAGTCTGTATTCTTTGTTGTCTGAATGATGCATAGTAGGCCTAGCATTTCGCTGCCCATTCTGCTTTTGACTATCCTTTTTCCCTCTTTTCTGTGAGGATTTAGGGATGCATACTGACTTTTGGCACTATCTAGAGTGCTGAATCTATTTGAAGAGTTAACCTCATATTCCTGTCTGGCTCTTTTCTTCCTTTTATTTTTGACCTTTCTCCAGGTATAGCGAGGGTCACTAGCACTAGCTATAGCAGGACTCGCAGCCTTTTCCATAGTTTCTGCTTCAGCTGTTGCCTCCTTAACATGCATTGTCCCACCCGCATGGTTTATACTAAAAAAACAAATACAATAAAATAATAAAATTAGTTTATTGCCATGGAAAATCTTTTACATGCATAGTGTCCAAGAAGTCTTACATAATATTCAAATACATATATATAGTATTTGTTGGCTGAAAAATCTGTACACTAAAAAATGAAGCAAAAATCCCATGAGTAAGATGTGCAGAAAAATGGTAAAATGCAAATAATGACTACTGGTGTTTGAAGGAACAGCTGCCACTCTTACTTTAGTTTCACTTCTAAGGTTATATATTTCCTTTGTAAACTATTATATTTATTTTCTTTCTTAAACAATTTCGTTCTTCAGGATTGTGTTATCAGTGTCTCATTGTTTCAGTTGTTCCTTGATCCCAGCTACCTCATTATTGAGCTTGCCTTCTATCTCACAAATGAGACAGAGACTATCGTGGTGGATGCTGGCATATGCACCTTCTTTGAAGTCGATACACCACTTTAGCTTCTTGCACTTAGCGCAATATATTAAGTTGCTTTGAGTTTTGAAGCATCAGAAGTTGACATGAGAGAGAGAGAGAGAGAGAGAGAGAGAGATTAATGATTATATAATCACCTATATGCATGCTAAATATACCCTTTACACTACCAGTTAGGCTGATTTAAATTAATAGCCTACACTAATACAAAAGGGACATCTGCCTTAAATCATTAATGGGATGCGCGATCATATTTGCTCTCAAGTCTCTGTCTAACGCACTTCAAATTATGGGTAAAATGTATCATTTATTGGTGAAAATACCTTTGGGAAAATGACAAGAAAGGTGGGTGAAGGCGGGACTTATATATGTTTTGTTTATCTTTTCTTCGTTTTCTTCTTTTATCCTTTGAGATTCAGCCCCAGAACCAAACCTTCAGTAGTCTTAAGCTCTTGTAGTTAAGGGGGGTGACCTGCTGTTTTCTATCCTTTTCTCTCTTTTTCAGGCTTGTAGCCATTCGGCCCCATTCAGCCTACTGTTTTAAGATGTTTATACACATCCAGGTGTTGATTTCTTCCTGGTGAGCGATAGCGAGCCAGCATTGTATGAAGAAATCCGGCTTCGCCGGAGAAATGTTTCTATCGAAAAATGCACAAATTTAGCCTGCTGTCAAAAACATTTAAATATAAATGCTGGCTCGCTACCACTCGCCGGGAAGAATTCAACAACTGGATGGGGTTAAACGTCTAAAAACAGTAGGCTGAATGGGGCCGAATGAATATAACCCATAAAGAGAGAGCGAGAGAAAACAAAACCGAGGTGGGTCCTTAATAACCGTGTAGGGGTGCAGTGTATCTTATATAATTGACTGACGAAGGCTAGGACAGAGTACACGTCACCGTATATAAGGTTTGATTTATAAGTTACACAATAAGTGCAAGAATGTATGTTGAAGGTGATTTATGTAAATGTTTGCAATAATTATTGATGGAGGATACATATACGCAATTCGGTAACATAGATATGGAAGGGAGAGTGGGGAGAATGGAAGGGCAGGTAGTATGTATTCTAATGGTATTGTAAACAAGATATTACATTAAGGTAGCAGTATATATATTTAATATTAGAGAGACCTCTTATATCTATATCATATATATTCGTTTCGTCTTAGGCAAGGCAACAGTCGTGTGTATTGTTGATGTTAAATCTTTAGTAGCGATCTCAAAAATAGAGAACAGTAATACGAGCTGAAGGTACACTCTGATGCCATAGTCTCTAGCCCACTCATAAGAATTTGAGGACACCCTATGATTTTCTTTATGCAATTATAACTATCAGGATTGATTTTTTTGTTAAAACTTGCTTATCAATAAATAGTATATATAGTTTTGTAGTTGATGTGTAGAAAATATTATTCATAAATTCGTTTCCAAAGATATACTTCCGTAATTAGAAATAGGTGAAGTCCACAAATATTTATGAGCGGGCTAGAGTCTATGGTATTTGAGTGTACAATGCTCCGCTATCTCGGTAGGATAGTTTTTCCAGGTGTCTCGGGTAGGTCCTGGTCCTGTCAACTTCAATCTTTTCGCTGCTCCTCGGGTGTTGTCAGGGTTCTTAGTTGTGGTGCCTGGTTGTTGCTTTCTTTCTGCTGGGCTGGTGCCTGATTTGGTGAAGGTATGTGCCTAAGCCCTAAGGTATAATTAAAGTTGCAGTAACCTGGTTAAGCATTACTGTGCCAGTGCCCTGGGTAAGCGACACTGCTTGTTTCACCTGGGTAAGCGTAGACCAATGGAGAACCGGGGTAAGCGTTCTCTTTCCAGCTTGGGTAAGTGCTGGATATGAGCTGCCGAGTAATTTCCACATCTTAGCCTCTACCCTTCTTCGGTGCTGATCAGTAGGGGCTGGCTTCTGGGGAAGAATAGCAGGAGTGATTCATATGATACGGCCGAAGGTGAACCCCTCTATCATGGAGGTGTTAATTATAGGCCTAGTGTGTGGTGGGGAAGGAGGTAGTGGAGACTCTTGTTTTCTGTTGGCTATTTGATAATAGCAATTGTTATTTTTCTGGCTTGGTGATTCTGGCAAAGGAGATATTCGGGGCAGATTGTCCACCATAGGCCTAATAGATGGCAAGGGCCCCGTAAATAATGGTACTGGTGGGCCGAGTTAGTTGGTGGCAATCATTGCGATCATGAATTCTGTCATAGTTGCAACCTGGCGTTCTGGCATATGAATATGGTACTAGGCACGGCAAACATTCACAATATACAGGTTTTACCGCCAGCTGGACAACCTGGCTATCAGAGTTCCAATGTATCGCTTGTATAAATGGGGTAAATCCTGCAGTACTAAGCAGGCTATTGAAGAAAGTAAGTTTGTTTTAGTGTCAATGTCTTATGATTAAGTACAAAAATATTCCCTATCCCAAACTAATAGTTCAGAAAGTGTGAACCCTAACCTTTGTAACTCAAGAAGGGCTAGATCAAATGGGCTGTACATTTCCACACCTATTCCCTGGCAGACCTTTTCAAACGGTAGAAATATTAGTTTGATTACTCCAGTTTATTAATTTGGAATAGACTGTAGGTGTCAGTAGACACACATTATTAACAAGGATTCAAACTCCGATCTTGTAGTTACTAGGCCATGCACTGACGATTCAACTACTGTTATTACGATGCTATGTTGTTGTGTCAACCTGTTTCCTAATGTTTTCGTATATTATTTGAATACGTTAGTACTATATTTATGTTGGTGTTTTCTTAAGTGTGCTGTTTTTCACGGGTATTATCTCTGGTTCCATATCGCTTGTTTGTGTGTACTTGTTTTCTCTGGTTGATAAGTGTCCTGTTTTGTTTTGCCTTTGATTTCTTTCTTTTCTTTTTTTTTGGCCGATAAGCAGCTTTCTCCTATCGGATTTGATCTCCTGCCTTTCCCTTCTCTCTCTCTGCCCCTCTCTCTCTATTTCTCTCTCTCTCTCTCTCTCTCTCTAGAATTTATAAGAACATAAGAACATAAGAAAATGAGAGTCTGCAGAAAGCCGATTGGCCCAAGCAAGGCAGATCCCTGTCCCACACAACCCCAATTCAATTACAAAGCCCAATTATAGGCTCAACACTCTAATACCCTGAGGATCATCTTACCAAAACGGTTAGAGATTAACGCAGGATTATGGGGGTCTGCAGAGCGCCGATTGGCCCAACCCAGCTGATCCCCCTTCATACCCAACCCTTCTCGTCCATATGATTATCCAATTTTATCTTAAAGCTCCCTACCGTTTTAGATCCCACTAATGGACTTGGACTTGGACTTGGTCTAATGGACTTGGTAGTCCATTCCACCCATCTACAACTCTGTTACCAAACCAATATTTGCCTATATCTTTTCTGAAACGAAATTTATCTAATTTGAAACCATTGGTACGAGTTCTTTCGCTATCACTGAGCTTTAGTACATTTGTCATGTCTCCTTTGTTAATCCCACTAACCCACTTGAACACCTCTATCATATTCCCTCTAACTCTGCGTCTCTCTAATGAATGTAAACCTAATTTCTTCAACCTTTCTTCATACGGTAGATTTCTAATATTATGGATCATATTTGTCATTCTACGCTGTACTCTCTCCAATGAATCTATGTCCATTCTGTAATAAGGACACCAAAATTGGACAGCATAATCCATATGGGGTCTCACTAATGACAAGTAAAGTTTTAAGATAACATCAGCAGTTCTGTTACTCACACTCCTAGAGATGAACCCGAGAATCCTGTTTGCCTTATTACGAACGCTTATACACTGTTTTCTAGGTTTCAAATCATTGCTAACAAACACACCTAGATCTTTCTCGCAGTCTGAATTTTCTAATTCTAAATTAGCTAGTTTATATTTAAAATTTGTTTGCATCTTCCCTATCTTTAATACCTTGCATTTGTCAATGTTAAACTTCATCTGCTAATTTACTGATCATTCCTGTAAGGTATCTAGATCCCTTTGGAGGCACTCTATATCGCTATCTGAATCAATTGATCTCCCCATTTTAGTATCGTCTGCAAATTTACTTATCCTACTAGTTATACCTAAATCTAGGTAATTTATGTATATAAGAAACAACAGGGGACCTAATACCGATCCCTGGGGGACACCACTTTTGACTGCTCCCCACTCTGACTTGGTACCATTTATGCTGCCTCTCTGTTTCCTACCAATTAGCCATGACCTAATCCATCCCAACAACGATCCTCCTATTCCATGTGCCTCAACCTTTCTCATCAATCTCTCATGAGGGACTCTGTCGAAAGCTTTACTGAAATCTAAATAAATAATATCATATGACTTGTCACTATCTACTGCTTCATATACCTCTGAGAAAAAGCTAAGCAAATTAGTAAGGCAAGAACGTCCCTGAGTGAATCCATGCTGAGAAGAATTTATTAAGTTAAATTTGTCTAAGTGGCTTCTAATTTTCCTAGCAATAATAGACTCTAGCAACTTTCCTACGATTGATGTGAGACTAATGGGACGGTAATTGGATGCTATCGATTTATCACCTTTTTTGAAGATCGGAACTACATTTGCAAGCTTCCAAGCTTCTGGAACTAAACCTGTTTCTAATGACTTGTTACATAAAAATGCTAATGGGCTACTTACTCATCTCTGCATTCTTTTAATACTCTAGCATATACCTCGTTAGGACCAGGCGATTTTTGAGGTTTCAGTCTGTTAATTTCCTTAAGCACATAATTTCTACTTATACTAACTGTACTTAACATATTTTCTATACAATCACTATATACCATATTGACTTCTGGAATCTGTGCCAAATTTTCATTAGTGAAAACGGAAAGAAACTGACTATTTAATGTACTGCACATTTCTAAATCATTTTCTGTTATTTCTCCTATTGATTTTTTTTTAGGGCCTATTACATCTCTAACTTTAGATTTATATAGCTGGTAAAAAGCTTTAGGGTTATTTTTTGAGTCACTGGCTATCCTTATTTCATAATTTCTTTTTGCTTTCCTGCTTTCCTTTTGTATCTGTCTTGATAGAGTCTGATAGTATATATGTAGATGATTTTCGCCTTTCTTTATTTTTCTATATATTCCTTTCTTTTTTCCTATAAGATCTATTAGCTGATTAGTCATCCATTTTGGTTGGTTCTGCGTCGATCTAAATCTTCTTTTAGGGATATATTTATTTTGAGCATTGTGGAGTGAAGCAATAAACTGGTTATATGTAGGTGGCAAGTTTAACTCTGGCATACCACTCATAATCCAATACATTCCTACGCAGATGACTCAACACTCCACAGTTCCTTCACATTTACCAATTCTTTCACCCAACCCGATCTTATAAATTCAAAAATAAACACTGCAATTTCTCTGAACCAGGACCTTTCTAGAATTAATGGATGGGGACAAAAGAATCTAGTTTCCTTTAATGCACAGAAACCAAGTACATTCAATTTTCTAACCGACAGAATCTCACTGACTCCCATATATTTTTTAATGATGTAAATATTCCCACTTCCCCTAGTATTGACATTCTCGGTGTAACATTAAAACTAACTTGAGCTGGACACATTATGTTAGAAGCATTGCTAAGAATGCCTCTAAAAAACTGGGACTCCTGTACAGAGTTCGAGAATTCTTCACTGACGAGCAGTTGGCCGTGATATATAAAAGTCATGTGCGTTCTCAGATGGATTACTGTTCACCTCTGTGGGGTGGAAGTGGAGTGGTTGCATTGAGGCAGTTGGACAAAATTCAAAATAAAGCTATTAGATTAATCAATAACCCTGCAATCACACAGGACCTTCCTACATTATCCATACGAAGAAACGTTGCATCCCTTGCATTATTCTACAGATATTTTCACAGCAATTGTTCCGAGGAACTTGCTTCAATTGTGCCGCCTCTCCACATCTTTCCCCGTAGAACTAGGGCAGCTGAGAGCGCCCATGAATTTACACTTTCTCCTCCACAATGCAGAACTTCTGCTTATCAGAATTCATTTATCCCCAGAGCTACTACTCTTTGGAATTCACTTCCCTCGAATTGCTTTCCACAAACTTACAATCTACAAATGTTTAAATCCAGTTGTTACAAACATTTTATGAATGGAGGATGCCTTTAGGCACATGGACCTTTTTGTTTTATCTGTGTTTTTCCTTCCTCCGTTCATTGTCTCTTAAAAAAAAAAAAAAAAATATCCTGACTTAATTGCTTAACAATAGGGTCCACCCTTAAGTCTCTTCTTAGCCCACCATAATCGGCTTTTCTGAAATCTGGGATAAGTGTCGTATTCTCTTTACCATTCCCTGTCCATTGTATATTAAAATAAAGAGATTTATGATCGCTATTTCCTAGGTGGTCACCAATCTCTACATCATTTATCATATGTTCATTGTTACTGAAACTAAATCAAGAATATTAATACCTCTAGTCGGCGTATCTATGAATTGAAATAAAAACTATCTTGTACTACCTCAATAAACTCTACTGAATCGGAGTCGCCTATTTGGTGCTGCCAATCAATGTTCGGAAAATTAAAATCCCCCATAATGCACACATTGCTAAACCTTGATGCTATTTTAATTTCCTCCCATAACGATGTTCCGCCATTTCTACTCATATTAGGCGGTCTATATATAACTCCAATAACTATGGTCTCACTACCTACGTTAACCTCTACCCTAACACTTTAATTATCAATATTTAGTCTAATACCTGATTTAATACAGTTTTTTAATGTACTCCTGACAAACACTGCTATACACCCGCCCCTCCTACTTGTTCTGTCATATTTAAACAAACTATATCCTGGAATATCAAATTCTGCTGAAAAATGCCTAGATTCTGTATTAATCCACGTTTCAGTTAGCGCTATTATGTCTATATTTTCTGTGCTAACGAGTACTCTAAGTTCGTTCATTTTGTTACATAAACTCCTACAATTTGTATAATATACCCTCAACCTATTACTTTTATTTGCAACTAATTTTCTATTGTGTTTAGCTAACTTATTATTTCCTGTTGAACTACTAGCTCTAGACGGAAATTCTACTCTATCAGTATTCTCATCTTTACTATCAGTTACATGTTGTTACGACTGAGGTTTAAATATATCAGGGTTCTTATTCATTGGACTAGTAATGGCATAAATGCTACAACGGAAAGCGCTAGATCCAACCTCTGATGTATATTCACAGTGAACAAAGAACACAAATACTCTCCAGAGTTCTATATGCAATAATAGGTTATTAAACTCTCAATAAATGTGCGTCTACTCTAGGCTTAATGTTATGTGAAAACAGCCTATTACTACCTATAACCGAAGGTGCTTGGTTATGGTATGCAAAGTAAGGTGGTAAGAAAAGTTACAGCTTACGTTACTTTAATCAATAAATGTCAGGCACTCCTGCATGAAATAAAGTGCACTAAAGTCCTTCAACACCAACAAGGAATCTTCTTTAAATGTTAGATGCTATCAAGATGCTCGAATCGGAAATGGAACCCAAAAAGGCAGACAGCGGAACAATGCTCGTGCAGGCTATGCCCACAAAAAGGCAGGAGATATAATGCAGTTGGAGCCAAGAATATCCTAAACGCCACAACAATAATAATAATCGCCACGACAATGCAGTATTCCTATCAACAAAAAGAGCCTAACTCGTTTGTGTCTCAATACATCAAGCTAGGCTGCGAAATGCTTGTGTAATCATAAACGGGTATGCATAAAAGAGTAATTGGTTTAATATACTTAATGTCTACTGTGACTGATACAGTCTAGCCTAGAGTCAATGATACGAGATACTGGTGTGCATGGCATGCCGCATAGCCTAGTGCAAATCTCAAGTCTGTGCGTCAAATATTACGTTATAATGAAGGGTAGCTCTCTTGAGAAACCTTAATACCGAAGTATTAAGCGTTCTCCTGGCGTACCTCAAAGACAAATAACCGAGCCTAGAACAGTGCAGAATGGCATAGGCAAAAAGCCCTCATTCGTGCATGCTCTATTCTCAATGGCACACAGACTAGAATTTACCCAATCAACTCCAGTTCTCAGGTATGTCGTGCAGCTTTTAACTAAAGCCAGCACTCATCGGAAACAATACCTTATAGTATCAGACTCCTAGTCTAGCATTATCTAATCCAGCAGAACACTAATAATTATAGGAAGCGGTACTAAACAATATGAATGCCAACCAATGCTTCATGATCAACTTATCTTAACAACTAACATACATGGGTTATATAAGACCTTAACACACAATACAACTGGCCAGCATGAAGCTGATTATGCAGAGTTAACCAGAGGGGGTATAATATTAATAAAAGGTGGTGAAAGATATGGAAAATGAGAGAGATAGGCAGAGGAAAAGGTTCTCAGGTGCAGCGAGTGGGACAGATATCAAAGGGATAAGAGGGATGTGTTCTAGAAATCAGATCTGAGGGAGAGAGTGGCGAGAGAGCTGTATATATACTAGCACTAGCTCGCACCGCATAGACAAAGGGTAACAATTCCTTCAGCCAATGACAAAGAAGCCAGCCAAACATGACGTCACCAAGCATGGTAAAAAACTCCTCCAACCAATCCCAGGCCAGCCAGCCGTGACGTCATCAAGCATGGCAAAAAACACTGCGCGCCTCCTCTCACTCTCTCTCTCAAATCCTATCACTACTACTTAATGATAAAACATATACTTTGCAATTAAATATATAAAGCCTTGACATGGGCGAAAACAAAAAGCCTTTCTGGACTGCCCATGACACGAGCTTTCATATGAAATAAAGCACACATAATACATCAACTGTAGCCACATCCACTGCCCTGGTGATCCTAGCGAGTCACTGTAGGACAAGCCATGCGGTTCTAACGGAGTGGGTAACGTCACCCCCCCCCCCCAAGATTTTTCCCAGAGGCCCAAAGGTCAAAACAAATCTGATGGTTAGAACCCATGCTATATCTCTACTTCCCATCACCCAGCGGCAGTAAAATATCTGGCACAGTTCTTCAACAAAACATTTTACAAAATTATAACCCTCCCCAACACAATAGGTTAAATCATATGTAGTTATGCTCCACAAGAGCGAGCTTCTCTAGCTCAGCATTCTGAGAGGAGTGCAACTCAGAATTACTGCTATAACATACTGACAAAATTCAACTATCAAAGAAAGAGTTTTTATTTGATTTTTTTTATGTTTTTAATTTGTTTATTTCGGCTGCACTATAGGGGCAAGCCTAGTTTTTTCTTCTATACCAAACGCTCAGCTCCTGCTTTACGACCCAATACGCTGGTCTACAACCGCGAGCCGACAAGCACCAAGCGCAAAATACCATTCAAACTAAAGCAGGAGGCTACCCGTGTGTCAATCTACCCAGGATCATATACCCTTGAAAGACAATCTGCAACCACGTTGTCACAACCGGCAATATGGCGTATGTCCAGATTATAAACCAATAACCTTAGTGACCACCTGGTCAGCCTCATATTCTGATTGTGAAACTGGCCCAAGATCTTGAGAGGGTGATGACCTGTGTAAACTACAGCGACCGGACCATAGGCTGGAACATAGACCTCGAAATGCCTCAGTGCAAGCACAACTGCCAGCAGCTCCCTCTCGACAACAGAGCAGCTTCCCTGGGCTGAATTGAACTTCTCCGAGCAGAAACTAACAGGATGTTCCAGCCCATCATCGTCCTTTTTCATAAGGACGGCACCAGCCCCCACACCACTAGCATCCGTTGCTAGTTGGAAAGGTAGGCTAAAGTCAGGGGCCCTGAGGATCGGGTGAGTGCACAACAGGTGTTTTACTACTCTAAATGCCTTCTCACACTCAGGCGCCCATTTGACTTTCTTATCCTTCCAGTTATCCTCCACCTGAGCTTGACTGTCCCGTTCTCCTTCTCCACCTTGACTGCTAAACGTCATCACAGGCACAGTGAGAGGCTCAGGGGGGTGCCTCACATACTCCTTCATGAGATTAACGTGACATAACTGATTGCGCTTACGTCTGTCTGGAGTGGCCACCAAGCAATCCAGGTCCGATAGCCTCTCAACCACCCTATAAGGACCAGTGTACTTCGCGGATAAGGGATGACCTACAAGGGTTGGTAGAATCAACACCTCCTGACCCACGTGAAAGTCCCTGAGTTGAGGTCGTGCCTTTCCTTCATGAGGGCCTGAGAGCTAGTCATATTACGGCCAGCCAACTCCAGACTGCGCAACATCTGTTCTCGACTGTCGAGGACATACTTGAGCATAGAACAAGGTTTTTCTGCGCCCTCCCATATTTCTTCAACCATATGGAGAGGCCCTCTGACACGGTGTCCAAAGACGAGCTCATTAGGGCTGAATCCCAAACTTTCCCCAGGTACCTCCCGTGCAGCAAATGAAACATATGGCAGGCCCAGATCCCAACCTTTCCCATCCTCAAAGCAACAACAACGAAGCATAGATTTCAAGGCTGAGTGCCATCGCTCTAACACACCCTGGCTCTCCGGATGATACGCAGATGACACAACCGTAGCAATCCCATGCTGCGGCATTGCTCAAACAAAGAGGCTAGAAGTAAAATTGGATCCTTGGTCTGACTGAATCCCCTGCGGGTAACCATACCGGGAAAAATACTCTAGCAAGTTTCGGACCACCGTCTTCGCTGACCCATTTCTCATAGGGTACGCGTCAGGGTACCTTGTTGCTACATCTCCCGACTGTGCATCACTGTCTTCCTCCAACTCGACAGCACCGGTACCACATTCAAGAACCTCCGGGGCTTCTAATTGCAATTTACGAATGTCCGAAGGAGCAAGCTTATCTAAGTGTTTGCGAAACAACTCATGCCCCCCTCCTACATTGAATTTAGCCTCCCGTTGCTCTCTCTCTGTGTATCGTTGCTGTCTCTTCGTCTTTTTAAGCCCGTCCTCTGCCTTCTTAGTAACAGTTAATGGGTCTTCTCCAGACTCGAAAATCGGTCCTAATAATGAGTCCCCGAGAATGTCCGTTGATAATAAACTCTCAACCGCATCAACTTTCAACCCCTTCTCGGTACCTTTCCTCCGCTTGTCTAAAGACTGTTGACCAGAATGTGACTCCCTGGATGCAAGAGATCTGGTGACAACACACGCCATAGGTTGCACCGGATACTTCTCAACCCACTCCTTCTCCTCCCTACCCACGTCGGCCAGCTTCTCGGCAACGACCAAGGGTGGAGCCTCAGAAGTAGGCCCCGCAAAGTCGTTGCCGAGAAGGATGTAGACGCCCCCAACTGGCAACTTCTCCACAATTCCTACATCCGACCTGGATGTAGGAATTGTGGAGAAGTTGCCTGTCACACCATCAACTTCCATCTTCATTCTTACAAGCGGGTATGACCTTGTTGCATTAACTCCCTGAACCACAACCACCCGCGCCGTATTTACAGGTTTACCAGTGAAATTTCTCAACAATGTTTGCGATGCCCCAGTGTCACGCATAATTCTCACCTCATGTCTTCTACCCCCCCCCCCACTCCACACAACCGAGTCCCCTGTGGTCACTAAAGGCATCACGGACAGGGAATAAGCCTTCCTGATCCTTCTGCACTGGCAGTGTATTTACCTCGGAAGAATTGCCTCTAACAAACTCCGATGTCCTCTTGAACACTCCAATGCCGTGAGCAAAAGACACGGCTGCCGGAGGAGGTCGACTAGGGCACTCATTTGCCTTATGACCCTCCTGGTGGCACTTAAAACACATAAATTTCGGTTTCGGCTTATACTGTGATGTAAAAAGACCCTAACTTTTCTCATACGGCGTGGTGTTAGGTTTGGATTCAGTTTTAGTTTCATTGCTCTTTTGTTTAAATGTGTCATAGCTATGGGGAGGGGGAGGGTAACGGTCCCTAGCACTTGCATCGTACTTCTGTGGGGACCCGCAACCCCGAATCAACGACAGCCGTCGATCAGCCATTTCTGCTGCTTCGACTAGAGTTCTTGGGTTTTTCTCCTTTAAGTTCAAAGTTAGATCACCGCCCGTGCTCTTAAAGAACTGCTCCAACATCATTAACTGCTTAATTCCATCAAATGTTGTTACCTTCTCAGATCGGAGCCAGTTCCCCATAGCATCGGACAAGTCCCGGGCGTGTTCCAAAAAGGTGCTATCTCTTCCCTTGGTTACACCCCGGAACTTCAAACGGTACGTTTCTGGTTGCAGTTCGTAAGCCCTCAGGACAGCCTCCTTGAGATCCTCATACACAATACATGACTCCAAAGGTAACGCATCGTAGGCTTTAAGACCCTTGCCTATTAATCTAGAGGATACAAGTGCTGCCCATTTATTCTCTGGCCACTGGTGTTCCTGGCACTTCTTCTCAAAGCGTGCGAAAAATTCTGTTACACCACTCTCATCAAACACCGGAACCAGTTTCAATAAGTGCGAGAGAGATTGATCATGAGCACGGTTACCAGCCCCAAGTCGCTGTCCCGTTGTCTCTACTCGCGACTTCTCTACGTCCATGTCGGCACAGTACCTAGTCGACTCTAAATCAGCTTGGATTTTTGCTACCTCTATGTGCTGGTGACTTTTTCTCTCTTCTATCTTGGCTCTCTCATCTATCTTGGCTAATTATAATTGCTGCTGAAGCTCACATGCCCTTTGTTGCTGCTGAAGCTTAGCTAATTCGAGCTGAAGCAATAATTCTGGAGTTAACGCTTGAGGAGGTGAAGGTGCTACAATGTTTGAAATTACCGGTGGTCCCCCCAGGGGCAACCCACTCTGCCAGCCACCAACCAACTGTGGAAGCGTACTCGGGGTCGGCAAACTACTGGGATGGCTGGGAGTCGAGTGTAGGGGAAGCATGGCCGAAGGGCTCTGAGCACTCAACCCATCTCGCTCACCAGTCACCCTGCCCAGTACACACGTTATAAAGTTATCCCTGGTCATGCTGCTAGTACCCGCATGACCGATAGCTGTGGCCAGGCATTGAAGACCGTACCATCCATACCCTCCAACCGCTCGGCAGTAACAGGCCATTGCAAAAATATCCTAGCATCCTCCTCAGAGTTCACCTGATTAACCATTTCATCATGCTGCGGTTCCTCAGTTTCGACATTACGTACTGTCTCCATTCTCCTCTGATCCTGTATAAGACATGATGCTCACAAAAATTTCTCACCTCAATATTCAGAAAAGAAGCACCCCACACTCTTATACCTCAATATACACACAAAAATTCTCGGAAATACTCAAGGGCTATACTATGTTGCAAAAAAAAAATATTCTTGCTGATCCCCGCAAAATATTCTCCAAAACAACAAATGTTCCCTGCTAATAAATGTAGGTTCACCAAATCCTAGGTAAGGTCGCCATTTGTTACGACTGAGGTTTAAATATATCAAGGTTCTTATTCATTGGACTAGTAATGGCATAAATGCTCTACAACGGAAAGCGCTAGATCCAACCTCTGATGTATATTCCCAGTGAACAAAGAACACAAATACTCTCTAGAGTTCTATATGCAATAATAGGTTATTAAACTCTCAATAAATGTGCATCTACTCTAGGCTTAATGTTATGTGAAAACAGCCTATTACTACCTATAACCGAAGGTGCTTGGTTATGGTATGCAAAGTAAGGTGGTAAGAGAAGTTACAGCTTACGTTACTTTAATCAATAAATGTCAGGCTCTCCTGCATGAAAGAAAGTGCACTAAAGTCCTTCAACACCAACAAGGAATCTTCTTTAAATGTTAGATGCTATCAAGATGCTCGAATCGGAAATGGAACCCAAAAAGGCAGGCAGCGGAACAATGCTCGTGCAGGCTATGCACACAAAAAGGCAGGAGATATAATGCAGTCGGAGCCAAGAATATCCTAAACGCCACAACAATAATAATAATCGCCACGACAATGCAGTATTCCTATCAACAAAAAGAGCCTAAGTCGTTTGTGTCTCAATACATCAAACTAGGCTGCGAAATGCTTGTGTAATCATAAACGGGTATGCATAAAAGAGTAATTGGTTTAATATACTTAATGTCTACTGTGACTGATAAAGTCTAGCTAGAGTCAATGATACGAGATACTGGTGCGCATGGCATGCCGCATAGCCTAGTGCAAATCTCAAGTCTGTGCGTCAAATATTACGTTATAATGAAGGGTAGCTCTCTTGAGAAACCTTAATACCGAAGTATTAAGCGTTCTCCTGGCGTACCTCAAAGACAAATAACCGAGCCTAGAACAGTGCAGAATGGTATAGGCAAAAAGCCCTCATTCGTGCATGCTCTATTCTCAATGGCACACAGACTAGAATTTACCCAATCAACTCCAGTTCTCAGGTATGTCGTGCAGCTTTTAACTAAAGCCAGCACCCATCGGAAACAATACCTTATAGTATCAGACTCCTAGTCTAGCATTATCTAATCCAGCAGAACACTAATAATTATAGGAAGCGGTACTGAACAATATGAATGCCAACCAATGCTTTGTGATCAACTTATCTTAACAACTAACATACATGGGTTATATAAGACCTTAACGCACAATACAACTGGCCAGCATTAAGCTGATTATGCAGAGTTAACCAGAGGGGGTATAATATTAATAAAAGGTGGTGAAAGATATGGAAAATGAGAGATAGGCAGAGGAAAAGGTTCTCAGGTGCGGAAAGGAGGACAGATATCAAAGGGATAAGAGGGATGCGTTCTAGAAACTAGATCTGAGGGAGAGAGTGGCGAGAGAGCTGTATATATACTAGCGCTAGCTCGCACCGCGTAGACAAAGCGGTAACAATTCCTTCAGCCAATGACAAAGAAGGCAGCCAAACATGACGTCACCAAGCATGGTAAAAAACTCCTCCAACCAATCCCAGGCCAGCCAGCCGTGACGTCATCAAGCATGGCAAAAAACACTGCGCGCCTCCTCTCACTCTGTTCTACTCTCTCTCTCTCTCTCTCTCAAATCCTATCATTACTACTTAATGATAAAACATATACTTTGCAATTAAATATATAAAGCCTTGACATGGGCGAAAACAAAGAGCCTTTCTGGACTGCCCATGACACAAGCTTTCATATGAAATATAGCACACAATAATACATCAACTGTAGCAACATCCACTGCCCTGGCGATCCTAGCGAGTCACTGTAGGACAAGCCATGCGGTTCTAACGGAGTGGTTAACGTGACAATGTGTAGTGTTTTCGATACTACTATTACACATCACTATATCCGCACTATCTTGACTGATTATTTCTATTTTACTCACTGGTTTGTCACATGAAGTACCTGCTCCATATGGAGACTTACTTACTTATTTTACTTACACACCCAGGTTTTTTTAACGAAACCCCCGCAACAATCTTATCCAGTGAGCTGGCTAAGGTCGAAACTCCTACTCGAGAAACATGTACTCCATCCCAGGCATACAGTTCATCCTTACCATAGAAGTGGGCCCAGTTATCTAGGAATGGTATTGACTTTGCCTTGCAATACTTCTCCAGCCGGCTATTTACACCAATAGCCCTGGAGGACCATTCCTTCCGTACCCCTCTTCTTGGCAGGATACTGTGTACCCCAGGAAATCCACCCTTCTCCTTGATCCTCTCCAGCATTTCCTGGTACTTGGTCAGCAACTCCTCAGTCCTGCATCTCCATATGTCATTGGACCCCGCGTTGATGAAGATGATGGGTCCTCCCCACCCACTCTAGGACACCATCCATCTTCTCTGCCACCCTCCCGACTCCGGCTCCAGGTAGGCAGACAACTTTACTAACATGAGTGTTAGTAGCCCCGTCAAGGTACCTAACCATTGAATTACCGACAATGAACTTAGCTTTTTTCCGTTGTCGGCGTGTAGCAGCAGTTGTTGCAGCAATAGCAGCAGACTCCCCCCCCCCCCCCCCCCTCCCCTCTCACTGCCTCGATGATCGCCCCTTCCTCGCCATCACTCTCATCAGCCAAGGTGCTGAAGTTGTTGTGGGTCTTGAGTGGCTGCCTTTTCAGCTTGCAGGCCGTTGCACTTGTTGACACCACTTTCCAAGGGGCTTCACGATCCCTGGGAACACTTCCGGTAGCCTCACACTTCTTCTCCGCCATAGCTAGTCTCAAGGCCAAATTTTCATCTTTGAGATACTGAATCTCCTGCTTCACACTCTCCAGTCTTTCTTGCAAAGCAAGACAAAGCTGGAGAGTATGGGAGGAGACAGCAGACTCATCAACAACAGCCATCACTAAGAAAGTTCACTAGGACCTCACTAAGGGTAAACAGGACACTAGCGGTCACTGGGGACGTCCGCACTGGTCAAGGGTCAGAGGGCAACTGAATTATGAACGATAATGTCCTATATCAATTAGTTCAGACCCCCACTAGGGTTGACAATATATTAGATTTAGTTATCACAACTCACGAATATAATTATAACGTCAAACTTACAAGTTGGTGAACAGTTAAGTGGATGTGATCATAATAGCATCAGGTTCCAGATCAACATGACTCACACCACCAATATTAGCGAAACATTCATACCTGAATACAACAAAGCTGATATTAGCGGACTAAAAAAAGAGATAAACGATATCCATACACGCATAAATAGTCTCTCTAGTACCGAAGAAGCTTGGATAACATTCAAAGATCTTTTCTTTACTGCCCAAAATAAATATATCCTTATGGGTAAATGACACAATAATTGTATAAATAAACCCCTATGGTACAATAACAATATTAGTAGAGCAATTAGTGAAAGAAATCGTTTATACAAACTAAAAATGGACACAGTTAATATTACCATCCAAAATCAATACTCGGTTGCGAGAAGAAAAGTTAAATCGCTAATTAAATCTGCAAAGAGGAATTACGAAATTAAAATCGCACATGCGAGCAAATCTAATCCAAAACAATTATATAGATATATAAATAGCAATAAACAAATTAAAGGTGGCATTGGCCCGATACTAACTAATCGAGGTGAATTAGAATCAGATAGCAGGGACATAACTGCTACTCTTAATCAACACTTCTCATCTGTATTTAACACCTTACGAGCAGCCTATGCGGTTTATTTATGTGTACCGCCCAGCGGGGTGTTTTTAGCCAAAATAGGGCTGTTTACGTGATCATTTTCATGCCTAAATAAGACCCAGAACGTATAACAAGTATCTATCCCTGAAAGGGCATAAACAGAGCTTTCGAATGACACCATAACGATCCTTGTATGATGAGTTTGTCTTGCAATAACCGTGCAACGCGAGTGCAAAAGCAGGTATTCGGTACTTTCGGTACATAATTGAGTATGTAGCGAGTGAGAGAGGGAGGAGGGAGCTGAGATTTGTGTCAGTAGGTTCGCCGCGGTGGTCTGGAGCAGTCATACGCTCGCTAGTCTCCTGCCACCACTTGTCTCTCTCTCTCAGCCACATTACGTGCTGAAATTGCCACTCGACCTATGTCGAGCGCCGCCACATAGTCCAGCTTTATTTAACTCGACTTAAGTGGTGAGCCGCTTTTTAAGGGTTAATACTGCCAGTAACCAAAACGTGCCACAATAAAATAATCAAACATGTAATTACAGTATGTTCTTCAAGATTGTATTACCCAGTCAGAAGTAATTAAAAAAATCGACTCACTTATGTCAATAAATCACTTGGGCCGGACATGTTTATCCCTAAATTTCTTAAATTAGTCACAGAAGAAGTTGCAGGGGCACTAACCATAATACTAAATATGTCACTCAAACAAGGACATGTACCCACCGACTGGAAGATTGCCAATATAACACCGATATTTAAAAATGGTGACAAAACACTACAAATTAACTATAGGCCGATTAGCTTAACTTCCGTAATTGGAAAAATATGTGAATCAATCATAAGGGATAAAATTGTATTATTCCTTGAGAACAATAACCTTATTAACAATAGTAAACACGGATTCAGAGCAAAGAAATCATGCCTAACTAGTTTAATATAATTTTATGACAGCCTATAGCCCTATACAAACTAAATGACTTCACCAAAAGCCTCGACATAGTGTATCTAGACTTTCAAAAGGTCTTTGACAAGGTCCCGCATGATAAATTATTACAGAAAACAAGAGGCATAGGAATACAGGGCAAAACGTATGATTGGATTACAAACTGGCTAAGTGAAAGAAAGCAAAGAGTAGTTATCAAAGGTGTGGAATCAACATGGAGCCCAGTAACTAGTGGAGTCCCCCAAGGCTCAGTATTGGGACTAGTGTTGTTCATAATATATCAATGATCTAGATAATGGCATAAATAATTTAATTTCCAAGTTCTCGGATGACAAAAAGATAGGTAATGCAATAATTTCCGAAAGTGATAGAATAAACCTTCAAGCTGATTTAAATAAAGTCGCAGAATGGTCGGAGAAGTGGAAAATGCCGTTTAATGTAAACAAATGTCAGATAATGCAAATAGGTTCTAAAAACAATAAATATGAATACTACATGAATGAAGAGAAGATAAAAAATGTAACGCAAATAAAAGACTTGGGAGTGCTGATAAACGAAAACTTAAAATCTTCTAATCAATGCACAGCGGATGCAAACAAAGCAAACAGGGCACTAGGTTTCATCAGAAGAAACTTCCACTATCACAGCAAAGACATAGTTTTACCCTTATACAAAAGTATGGTGAGACCGCACCTCGAATACGCTGTGCAGTTTTGGTCACCTCACCTCATAAAGGATGTTAACAAATTGGAATCTGTGCAAAGGCAAGCCACTAAACTAATCCCTTCATTGAGAAATAAATCATATGATGAAAGACTGAGAGAACTTGATCTGTTTTCACTAAGAAACGAAGGATGAGAGGCCAATTGCTAGGGTTTTAAAATTCTAAAAGGATTCAGTAACATTAACGTAGCTAAGTTATTCCAAAATGCCGAAGACACATCTACAAGAGGAAAACAAATTAAATTATTAGGTCGGAGAGCGAATCTAGATACAACAAAAAATGTCTTCACTCACAGTATAATTGATGAGTGGAATAAACTTCCAAATAAAGTAATAGACAGCTCCTCTATAGATACATTTAAGACAAATCTAGACTCATACCACAGAAAAATTGGTATGGAGTAGGCAGTAATTATCATTGTTATTATTTGTTCAGCTGAAGAGAGCGTTAGAAAAGAAAAAAAGTATATAAACAAATACAGAATAATAGTTATAAAAATCATCATTAAAATTGTACATACTACTAAGGGTGATGGGTTGGATGATTCCAATTAACCCCAAAATGTACATGCAGCTAAGGCGAAGGGTTGCATATTTTTTTTCCAATCTTTCCTGTAAATTCCTTCTGGGGAATTCGAAGCCCAGCAAGGTTAATCACTTCCAACTTTTTCATGTACGGCAATTACCGGAGGAACGGAGGGTGGGGAGAGAGCCTTCTTCTTTTCTATCCTTTCCTTCAACTTTCCTGTTCTATCGGATATGCCACCTCTACTAGAATTAAGTCCTGACCACCTCCTTTGGATCGTAAAGTCTGTGTGGCCAGTGTATCTATGTAAATCTCTCTCTCTCTTACCACCACTTACCACTTACCACTTACCTAAAAGCAGTGCAAGACTGCATACCATCGAAAATACGGCGTCCAGGCCATAATAATTAGCCCAAATGGTGGAATCAAGATATTTCAAACTGCCTGCTTGCTAAAAAATGTGCTAATGATAGATTAAAATCCTCACAAAATGACGAAGAACGGCTGAAATTTGTAGAGCTACGACGCAAAGCCAAAAAGTTAATTAAGCAAAGTAAAAAGACCTTAGAGTTACATATTGCGAATCAAAGTAAAACAAACCCGAAAGAATTCTATAGTTATATCAGAAAGAAAAAGTAGTTACTTCAACTGTTGGACCGTTAGTCGATGAAAATGGGGAATACACCAAAGACGAAGTACAAATGAGTAATGCCCTCAATACCTTCTTTGCATCAGTTTTTACAACAGAAGACCTCAGTGATATCCCTACACCATCGCCGATTCAGATTGATAATTCAGATGTTCTAAGCAATATCACCGTTACAGAGAGAGAAGTATTTAATTGTTTAGATAAATTCAAGGTAAATAAAACGCCTGGACCTGATACAATCTCGCCTAGAGTTCTAAAGGAAGCTAAGGATGAGCTCTCCAAACCACTGACATTACTATTGAATAAATCCTTGCAGTCTGGAACTATGCCTGATCAGTGGAAGCTAGCCAACGTAACACCGATATTAAAAAAATGCAGCAAATCCCTACCCCGTAACTATCGTCCAATTAGCTTAACCTCAGTGTATGTAAAATGCTAGAAACGGTCATACGAGATAGACTCGTAAATCACTTAGAGGAAAATAACATACTTAAAGATACTCAACACGGCTTTCGTAAAACACGTTCCTGTTTAACAAACCTCAACATGACAATTTATCTAAATTGTGTTGCATATCGTCAACTTGTTCTTTTGAGAGTACGCTATTTGCAATTTTGTATCGTCAGCAAATTTTGAGATTGTACAGGTGAGACCCTCATCTATGTCGTTGATGTAAATTAGAAAGAGAATTGGTCCTAGTACCGATCCCTGGGGCACCCCGCTACTTACATTGGTCCATTTAGATGCCTTACCGTTTATGACTACTCTTTGCTTTCTGTTGCTGAGCCAATTTTCTATCCATTTCAACACACCGTCTTGTATTCCATGCGCTTTTAGTTTTAGCAGTAAACGTTTGTGGGGAACTTTGTCAAAGGCCTTTTGAAAATCAAGGTATATAATATCTACAGCTTTACTCTCATCATAGAGGTTGAGGATATCGTGGAAGAAGTCTAAGAGCCCAAATTTGGCAAATGAGTTTCAATGCGGATAAATGTGAAGTACTACATATCGGATACCTAAATGAGAAAGCAAACTATTCGATGAATGGCATTCAGCTTAAGAATGTAAACAGAGAAACCGATCTGGGAGTAACAATATCGAGTAACCTAAAACTGAGTCAACAATGTTCAGAAGTTGTTAAGAAGGCAAACAAAATAATTGGCTTTATAGGCAGGTCATTTGAGCATAAATCCAAAGAAGTTATCCTAACCTTTTACAATTCCTTAGTCCGCCCTCTTCTGGAATACTGCGTTCAATCCTGGTGCCCTTATTACCAAAAAGATATAAACAAGCTAGAACGAGTTCAATGTAGTGTTACCAAAATGATACCTAGCCTAAAGAACAAACCATACGAAGAGCGTCTTAGAGAATTAAATCTATTTCCTTTAACCCAGCGCAGATTAAGAGGTGACTTAATTCAAGTGTTCAAAATCATCAAAGGCATCGACAATATGAACTGTAGTAAGTACTTCACTATCGACCAATCTAATTACACACGGGGAAACGGTTGCAAAATTATTGGTAAATCTTTTAACTCGCACGAATCTAAGAATTTCTTCTTCAATCGAGTTGTCAACTTGTGGAATGGGCTTCCCCGAAACGTTATAGACTGCAGCACCGTTGATTCATTTAAACTCCGCCTAGACAAACATCTCGCATCAAACCCGCGACTGACTGCGTTTGTAAATGAATAACTTTATTTTATCCCCCCCTCAGTTACTAACCCATCTGTCCTCTACTAACTTCCTAATCCTGCCACGGACATTAGTTCCAGGGCAGTAATTCCCTTTCCAATGTTCCCTTACCCCCTCTAAACCACTGTTTGGACACTTGATCCTCAGTGTTTTGGAGGACAAGCAACCTAGAAGGGTCACTAGATCTGTTGTTGCTTGATTTGTTTTGTACTCCTTTGTACTCTCTCTCTCTCTCTCTCAGAACTCGGTTCCGCTAAAAATGCTGAATTTCTTGAACCAGAACTCATATCGGCAAAGGTAAATGGAATGCCAAAATATGCTTGTATATAATTATGCGGGTGTTTCAGTGTCGCCTGGTGAGCGTGAACCTGTGTATGGGTGTGTGTGTGAGAGAGAGAGTGAGAGAGTGAGAGAGAGAGAATACTTGAAACTGAATGCAAGGACAGAATTCTCGCATATGATTACATTCACACACGTGTACACACACTTACATGCATACGCTTACTCATGGACACATGCTTGTATTTAACTCTATTGTAGACCTGGTTCAATTGAAATATGTAAGCCTGGGATTTCCGACATTATATTTAAATGAAAAGTAATAATTTAGCTATAGTATTTTACATCATGCATACCATATTTATTATGCTACCTGAACCCTTTGAGAGTTGAACTATCTTCAAAGGCACCTCTGAAAACTATTCTTATTGTTTAACACTCAACGAGCGGCCTAGGCGGTAATTTCTATGTACCGCCCAGCGTTTTTTTTTACCATAAATGGGGTTGTTTCCGTGCTCTTTTTCATGCATAAACAAGACCCAGAGCGTAATACAAGTATGTATCCCTGAAAGGGCATAAATTGAGCTTTCCAATGACACCCGAACCATCCTTCTACGATCACTGGTTGTCTTGCAACGATCGTGCAACCGAAGGGCAAAATTGCTAAAATTCGGTCATTTTCTTACGTTATTACGTGTGAAACGATTGAGAGAGGGTGGAGTACATCTCAGTAGCTCCACGGCCACAATGGCGAGCGGTCATGAGGTAACCTACGCTCCTCCCACTGCTCAGCTCTCTCTCAGAGCACATTTCATGCTCAAAATTGCACTCGACAATAGCCGTGACCCGCCACATAGGCCACATTTATTTCACTCGACAATAGGCAGGCGCCGACAGTTAAGGTTTAAGCCTATAAAGATATTTGGTACATTATTGCGAATGACAAATTAAACTTACTGTAAATATATAATTTTGTTATGCTAGACTGCCTAGACAAAACAATTTGTGTGGATCCACTGAATGCTAAGAACTCACTAGTTCAATATACATGCACAATACAAACACTTGGTGAGTTATGCAGTTAAGTACACTTGGTCAAAACAGTATCTGCCCCCTTTACCCTGATACTCTGGCGTGTACATCTTGGTAGGGTTTGCATATCTACCTGTAGCTATATCCATCTATATTACTGTCTACCTATACTACCTAAGACCTACTACCTACGACTTTCAACTTATACTACCAAGCTGTACTCACCAGATTATCAGGGTAGGGGTGCAGATACGTTTTTGACCGAGTGTACATGACAGCGTTTTATTTATACACAATTAGAGGGGTTTAAGTATCTCGAAACTTGAGATCTTGCATACACGATAAATATTATGAATACATGAATTACATACAAACTAATTTTGGAACTTTTATCAATGTGAGGCTCATAGATCCTCTGTATTATCTTCAATAAATATTATCATATTATTACAAAGAGTTTCTTTAATCTTAGGGCTTAGGCAATGGAAATTGTCTCATAGGTTCACTGGAACTTAATTAAATGGAAATTGAATATTTAAACAAATAACTTAGTCTGCCCAGGCACCAAATCATAGAGAAGGGAGTTAGCCCGTTATCGTACACGCTCGTATTACGTGTTACGTTCTCGTCTGCGTTTGGGATGGTAACTTATATACCATCATTTTAAATTGAAGTAAAGGGGTTAGATAAAATGGGGCCAAACCTCACCTGTAAGATTGCTAGCATGCAGGTGAGCAGAAAGGAGAAGCGGGACAACAAGAGCAAGAAGAAAATGCATCTACCAAAGTACCCCCTGACCACAGGAATTTCCCATATACCTCTACCGAAGCAACCCATGAGCCCAGGAATTTCCCATGTTCTACGGACCACAGAGCGATGTCACCTAGGTCAGCCACCCCAGCAAAAGGGAAATACCTGGAACCAATCACAGCCCAGCTTTCAAACCATGGTCACCAATCACCAGCCACCATTTGTTCAGCCACCGGATTTGCATTATAATGAAGATATGTTTAGGCAATTGCAACACCAAAGGCCTGAGTGCTACCGGAACAAGTGGGAATAGGGAATCCTACTTGTTTTTATGGTCCTGGGAAAATATCAAACTTAGTGGGAAGATAAAGCAGAACAGAGTTATTCAGAATATCACCAATGAACCTCAGTTATGATGTAATCACTACAATTACGAGTTTGTAGTAAGCTCCATAACTCTCATTTAAGCATTGGATAAAATACCCATTATCCTTATGCATCTAATAATAACCGTTATGTATGTTTGAGTTAAGTATTAACCTCAACAACTCAATCACAACGATTTACTATACCCCTGTAACATTGAATTCCTCTAAGTTAGAGACAAGAATTAATTCAAACATAGTCTCAATGAAACTGTAGGAAATTAAGCAAACATTCACTGGGGTAATGTCCTTAACCCTTTGGCTGCCGCCATTTTTGGGCTATTTAGGGCATATTCAGCCACTCCTGAATGATAAATCAAGCATCTGCATTAAATGAAGTGTATTCTGCCGAAAACTAGGCGAGAATAGCTTCAAAATGACACCAGAACGGGCCCCGTACGTGGTCTGGTTCACCCGCAGTGGTGCCAGTGAAATGAGGGAAACTTGCTATTATGTAACACTCGCTCGCTTGGCTACACTGCTGGGAGACACAGAGAGAGACCCGCGCGAGACACAGTCAACCTCAGTGAGCCGCTCGGTGCTCTGAGGGTCGGAGGTGGGCCCCTCACGCTCCCGCCCACTAACACTCGATTTTTGCGGTTTTTACAGGCTTTTAAAGCCTGAAAATTGCTGTAACTTGCCAGGACGTTCCAGAACGTCGCCCGCCGCGAAAGGGTTAAGGCTGAAAAGTCCGGGGCATCTAACTGCAGTGAAAAATTGTCTCGCCCTCCACCCTGCCCTCGAGAAGACGCCGAGCCTGTTGTGTGCCTTCTGAAGTCTGGATCCTGAAGCCCTGATTGTGAGAGGCAGCTCCTCCTGAAGTCCTGACCAGTGAATCTACGTTCGACGTTGGCCAGACTTACTCTCGAACCACTACCCTCCTACCTTTCCCTAAGTGTCTCTGAGTATCTTATGTTGTGATTATTGTTGTCAAGGTAAGGCAAAATATGTGAATATTACCGGCTGAATTCTATATAGATCTGTGTCCAAGATCCTTATTTATTGTGTGTAGATCTGTGTCCAAGATCTAGTGTTAATCTTTCAGCTATAACTCTCTGATAACGCCTCACACATACGTTACATACTCATGTTAATTAATTCATATAAGCCAAATACTCACTGATATTCCTTGTATATGTCCATTCTATTATGTATTTTGCAAGTTGAAGTTGAAGTGTATTCCGTGTCTTTATTCCCTTCTTAAATAATATTATCGCCTAGAACCTACGCTCAATTTCACATTTTATTTTTCTCAGTTCCCCCTCGTCAAGAAGTTTAACACTCAACGAGCGGCCTAGGCGGTATATTTGCACGCCCAGCGTTTTTTCTTTTACCATAAATGGCATTGTTTCCGTGGTCTTTTTCATGCATAAACAAGAACCAGAGCGTAATACAAGTATGTATCCCTGAAAGGGTCTTAATTGAGCTTTCCAATGACACAAGAACCATCCTTCTACGATCACTGGTTGTCTTGCAACGATCGTGCAACCGAAGGGCAAAATCACTAAAATACGGTCATTTCGTTACATAATTACGTGTGTAGCGAGTGAGGGAGGGTGGAGTAGTGTGGAGTACATGTCAGTGGGCCCACAACGGTCGTGGCGAGCGGTCATGAGGCAACCTACGCTCCTCCCACCGCTCGGCTCTCTCTCAGAGCTAATATTGCGCCAAAATTGCACACAGACTAAAGGCGGGCCCCGCCACATAGTCCAGGTTATTAGATACAGACTTAAGTCGGGCCCCGCTAATTAAGGGTTAATTGTTGATTAAATAAACTACTTTCTTCAAGTAACCCTGCTTCACACTTACCAACTGTTAAGTGTTTATTGTTTATTTTATGAACAGTATATCCGTTCATTCTATCATTGATGTAGATAATTTTGATTCTTCTCATCTAGGAATTCTAGCCTTGCATTGATCTATTATCTAAATATTCATAATTTGAATACACCGCTGATTGTGTGAATTCTCTATAGGAATCTGCTAACTCATTCAGACCTTCTTTTATACCTTATCAGGTATTTCCATTAGTACAACTTCGTTGTGTGCGCCATTTACTTGTTATTAGTGTTATGCTACTCATTCGTACACTTTAATTTTATTTATGCGTTAGTTACTTAATATCGGTTAACTACGTTAGTTCTGTTAACTGTATATTCTGCTATTATTTCATTCAAGGGATATTCATCCTTTGATTATCCATCAGTAGAGGTAAAATAGTACATCTGAATTCCTCGACCCCGAGATATAATTATCGCATATGATCGTTGACGAGCTACTTGTTTATATGATAATTTACTCAATTTAAGTTAAGTATATATTGAATTATACAAGTAATTCCGTATATCTCCCCTGTTAATCTCACTTGATTATCTCAAACATTAAGAATATAGTCGCACTCATAGTAAATACTATTTCCAACATCGCAGTACCTAGAATGACCTGATCAAGCTACCCGGTCAGTTTATCTTAATCCCTTCTATTTACCTTCTGTGCGCGCCACTCACCAACCATGATACATTGTTGAACTAAACCTCCTGTGCGTTCCTCACAACCTATAGCTTACGTATTTCTATTTCACGTAGTGTTCATATTTCAGTTCCAGAGTAAGAACACGTTAGACACTCAACTCACATATATATTATTATTCAAGGGTTGATTCTATAGGTAACGTGTTCCTCTTATTGCATATTTCCTAACTGTGTATTACCATAATACTTTAATATTTCATATGTTGATTAGAGACTGATGCTTGTGATCAAATACATTCTATCGTTTGCTTACTATTTCTAATAATAGCTAAGTTAACTTCAGTCCTTTTTTCCGATCTCAGTAAATTCGTGACCTAAACATTGATATGATTATCGCACGCATCGAGAGATCCAGAGCTTATAATAAGAAGTAAGATAAAAGTTCCTATATAATTACTTGTGTCCTTAATAAACTCAGTGTGTATAATTTACATGTGTGTTATTATTGTAATTGTAGCACCTAATTGAGTACTTATTTGTAATTAAGAACGTGTTAGATGTGTTCCTGTTGAGGATATTTATAGTCTATAAGTCCAGAATCGGACATTAGTGAAGACTGAGTAACGGGATTAACAAATTATATCCCGGCATAACATAAATTAATAGTGAAACTTCCGTATGTTGTGGTGTAGATATTATAGCCTCGCTATTAAATATTTTGAGTTAGGTTGACATGGAATGTCCAGCAATAACAAAGGATTATTCAATAGGGGAGAGCAAGGATAGATTGTGTGTTTTGTTTTCCTAGAGGAAACAAATGGGTGCACAATAAGGGACTTGAAAATACGAGACAGGAATTACGTTATTTCTTCTTAAGGGATTTTTAAGAAGTAAGGAGAAGAATAAATGATTCTCTCACGACTGAGATCTTAAAGGGGGACTTTATTGATGCATCACTATAGAGAGACTTGACATTCTTAGGCACTGTGGAAAGTATCAAACCAATTTGTTTAAGTATTGTAGAGACTCGGGATGTCTTCTTGGAAGGTCTAGAAGTGCTTCCCTCCAGATTTGTACAGTCAAAGGATATCCTCTTCTTGGAAGGTCTCGAACCGCTTATTTTATGTTTTGTAGAGTCTGGGGATTTCTGCTTCTTGAAAGGCCTCGAACTGCTTCCTGTAAGATCAGCAACTGGTGTGTGAGCCTCGAGCCTCACTGGGGGTTTGCTAGCATCGAACCTATACATGTGAGCATTGAGCCTTATTGGGGATTTACTAGCATCGAGCCTAGCTATGTGACCATCGAGCCTCACTGGGGGTTTGCTAGCATTGACCCTAACTATGTGAGCATAGAGCCTCACTGGGGGTTTGATAGCATCTATCTTTGTGAGCACCGAGCCTCACTGAGGGTTTGATAGCCTTGAAGTTAGGTTTGTGAGCATCAAGCCTAACTGAGGGTTTGGTAACATCGAGCCTACCTAGTTGACCAAAAAGCAAATAATTTGAATGTTTTTGATGCTTTGTTCATCAGTAGGGTCCATTTTGGCTGCTACTCCTGTGTAGGTGTAATTATATTTATTGATTGATTTTTGTTCTATGCGAGTGAGGGAGGCAAAAGGCAGAACTGACTGTGACAAGTACCTACCCCAGAGTTGAAAGAGTGACAGGGCCAAAATCAAGGGACGTTTGAACCTAAATGCCTGGACACACAGAGTTCGAAGCAATTTAAGCCATAGGATGAGGGAAAGATTGATTCTGGGAGAGAGCTCCAGAGCTCACCTGTTGAATAGAAGAAAGATTGAGAATAACGTTGCACTATTGAGTTGGAGGGTTGAACAGAGTAGGGGTGGGATTGTGTTGCAAGACGGGTGTTACGTGCTCTGAGGAACACTGGTTATTGTAATAACGGTAGAATAGTGAGAGATGCAACATTACGGCGAAGAGAGAGAGGCTGCAGAGAATTGGTGAGTGGATGCGAGTTAATGAGACAGAAGGCTTTCTTTTCTACTTTGTCTAGAAATGCTGTGTGAGAGGATCCTCCTCACACATGTGAACAATACTCAATACATGGGCGCACTGTGTCCCTGTACACAGCAGAAAGGGCTCGTTTGAGGTTTGTTTTCTTCTGAAGTCCGATGGTAACTGTCTGGATATTGAGATCATGGTGGTGGAGGCTGCTCCGGGCGAGAAGGGCATGCTAGATCTCTGTTGGTGGTAGACTTATGTTGTTTAGGCTGGTGCTGTAATGATGTTAGCTATCTATAGGCTCTGTATATACATTTTAATGTTGTTGTCATATGCTCTATTAATTATGGCCAGATGTTGAATTATAACAATATATGATAGACTCCCTCGGATAAACAAAAGGAAGTCTGGTGAATTTTAGATAGTAAATTGACTGATATAAACATTCTTCTGCTTGTGTCAACATTATATTATTCTTCAAATGCTAAAATTAAGGGATTCAAACAATCAGTTTGATTAAGATAACATCAACTAAATTTTATTCGGGCTAAAATTAGATAATCATATTGAACTTGGGAGAACTCAAGGAATAGAGGTGTTAAAATCTTTCATCTCCCACATATTTGTTCTTAATGTTATTAAATAGGCTAAATATCTATAGATATAATTACAAAAAATATATACGCCTACACAAGGGCCACTCGCCATCCCTTTTTAAATATTGGCGCATAGATAATGCCGAATACATTGATCTCATAGTACAATAACAATAGCTTCATAATATTTACATAGAATACAAATTTGAGGTGTACACAAAATGTGTTTAAAAAGATGTAAAAACACGGCTGAAATTAAGATACTGAAATGCAAAATGTAGTTGTGTGTGTCTGTATTAGTTCATACCTCATAAGGCCCAATCAGCGTTGTCAGCATGATCTAATTAGGATCACACTACTGTAGCTACGGAAATAGACGTTTCACCTTGTTCTTGTGTGGAGAGAGAGTTTGAACTTGTGTCAAAAGGTTAAGTTCTGGTTCTCACCAGTGTTTGTTTAATTAATTGTGATAGGCTACATATACAGTATACACCTATTGAACATATCTTATGGACCATACGAGGCAGCTACGGGCTCCAAGTGATTGTTCTATGGACAAACATTTATAGGCTATCCTCAAAGGGAAGTTTGTTACAGATAGGGCTCTCGTATTTAAACATAAATGTTTACACATACACAGTAATATAATGGTATATATATTTGTTTCATCTATATTCCAACTTCTCCCTCGGGCATAGGCTGAGAGCCCGTACTGTACATTCAACCGTACATTGAATGGCGAAGCCCGTGAGGTCTCGTTCCAGTCTAGGGAGTGAGAGCACTTTGGGATACAACCAGCCCCCGAAATCTTGCCTTCGCAAGATGCACGGTTGCCCACCCACGGCTCGAAGCAGCCACATCTCTGAAGCTGCTTCACTCCAGTGCTTCACTGTCTCACCACCTACAATCGGACCCACACTCGTTGAACGCCACCTATTGAACAATGAACTCACTAGACATTGCCCCCCTGTAGCATATTTTGAATATGGGAATATTCATACACTGCTATTTAATCAGGGAACAATGAAGATTTTTTGTTGGCGTTTCGGTGGTCTTTGTGGTAATGCACTGATACGAGGTACATCACAAATTCCATCCCAATAATATCTTCCCATTAATACATCGGGATTCGAACCCGGGACCATTGGATTACCAGTCCAGTGACATGACCACTCCACCACACCTCTCCTTTACATATTAAAAGATAAAGTACATTGCATATATATAAAATACTAATTACCTTGATAACCTCAAACTTAATTGCGTGACCAAAATATGTATGTTTAAAACTAAGCAATTTGCCGAACACATTATGCATATTCCATTTTCCAGGCTTAATATCACCATATAGTGAGGAAGTACATGAACGAAGGCGGTGCTGGTTGGGGGGTGGGGCGTCGACTGACTGGGGACAGAGGTGCATGGGGGCGGTTCGTTCGTGGCCACCCCTTCGGGGATCACGGCGTCAGGCAATAGATAGATAGATAGAATACCACCATAATTCTTCTTCTACTCGTTTGTTTATTACCAATCTACACCATTAACTAGTGTTGTCATATATTTGTTCTACTCCCCCTTCCCCGTGTTTATCATTCTTTTTTTCTCCCATCCTCCCTCCTTCACCTCATGTGCCTCATTCCTTCTTCTCTTCTCTTTCTCATAATTCTTTATTTCTCTCATCCTCCCTCTTCCTCCTCCTCCAACTCATTATCTTCTCCTCCCATCCTCCCTCCTTTATGTTCCTCCTTCTCATACTCTTCTTCCCTCTTCCAGCCTCCTTCTCGTCCTTAATCCCACTCTTCTACTTTCCTCCCTTCTCCTTCTCCACCTCATGTTCCTCTGCTTCTTTATTATCATCTTCTGCCATCCTTTCTCCCACTTCTCCTCCACCTCATAGTCCTTCCCCTTATAATTCTATTTTGTCCCATCCTTTTTTTCTTTCTTCTCCACCTCATGTTGCTCCCCCTCATTCTTTTTTTCTCCCATTCTTTCTACTCTACCTCATGTTCCTCCGCCCTCATCATTCTTTTCTTCTCTTATCTTTTCTCCTCCACCTCATCATTCTTCTCCTTCTTCTTCCATCGTTCCTCGTCCTTCCTCTTACTCATATTACCATGTCTGTATATCTTCCCAGAACCTCCCTTCTGTAATCCATAGCTCACTCTCTCAAAGAAACTCACTTCGTATTTCAGGCTTCTTCCGGGATATTATTTTATATTTACTTATCCAAACGTGTCATCTAATCGTATGATTTATTGTATTGTTTTATTGTTGTAGACCTTGTATAATTGTTATTGTTATGTTTCCTCTTATATTATTGCCCTCTGCATCTTTTCCATTTCCATTTATAATGTGTATTATTATTATTGATCCCTTTCTTTCTCTAATTTTGTCTTTTGATTCTTGTATTTCAATAATGAAAAAAGGTCATTTAAGGTAGACCATATGAGTATTAGCGGTCCTTCCTTTTGTGAAAGTCGTCTAGTGGTAGCTGCAAAGTGACAGAGAGGATTAATATTAGATGATCAGTCACACTCAACAATCGTGTTGTACAGTACCTCGATATTGTCAACTTTAGTTACCGTTGTAGTGAAAATACATAAAGGTACTTAGTAAAACACAAATACATATAGAGAAGATAAAAAACGAAGCGTGAATATTAATTCTTCTTTCACTTCTACTGATTAAATTATGTTCATGTATCGAGCCAACAAATGATTGAAGTGAATGGATCCTAATGAGAGAGGGAGAGTGTGCGTGTGTGTGGAGTAAGAGAAACAAGGTAGCGGAGTGGGTAAGGGAAGTGAAAACCCTGGCAGACATTGCAAAATCTGAACCACATGCTGCATATACTGCCTTCACATATGGTGTTAAGCACAGATGGACCTTTCTTATGAGAACAGTGCCTGACATTGGACCGATGCTCCAACCGCTGGAAGAAGCAATCAGAGGAGCATTCATACCTGCTTTAACAGATATGGAAGGCGTCACGCAAGAACTAAGAGATCTAATAGCTCTTCTGCCAAGGTTTGGAGGTATGGGGATCATAAACCCAGTGGAGGCGGCACTTCATGAGTACCAAAATTCCCTTAACCCTTAATTAGCGGCTCACCACATAAGTCGAGTTAAATAAAGCTGGACTATGTGGCGGCGCTCGACATAACTCGAGTGGCACGTAATGTTGCTGAGAGAGAGAGACAAGTGGTGGCAGGAGAGTAGCGAGCGTATGACTGCTCCAGACCACCGCGGCGAACCTACTGACACGAATCTCACCTCCCTCCTACCTCTCTCACTCGCTATATAAGGAATTGTATGGGGAAAGTGCCTAATTACATGCTTTTTGCACTCGCGTTGCACGGTTATTGCAAGAAAACTAGCCATCATAAAAGGATCGTTATGGTGTCATTCGAAAGCTCTGTTTATGCCCTTTCAGGGATAGATACTTGTTTTACGTTCTGGGTCTTATTTAGGCATGAAAATGATCACGTAAACAGCCCTATTTTGGCTAAAAACACCCCGCTGGGCGATACATATAAATAAACCGCATAGGCCGCTCTTAAGGTGTTAAACTTACTACGTCTCTGACAGAAAAATTACGGAAGCAAAATGAAAATGATGAGGTGGACGAAGAGGAACAACGAAGTGCAAGACAGGAAATTACAAAGAGCAGAGAAGAGAGACAGAAACATAGCCTAGAACAAATTAAGAATGAATGTAGTGAGGAACTGAAAATGAGAGCTGAGATAGCACAAGACAAGGCTTCAAATTGGCTCACTTCATTACCAATAAAGGAAAAAGGCTTCAGCTTAAATAAACAAGAATTCAATGATGCCGTACCCTTGAGGTATGGGTGGCCAGTTTCGAACCTGCCGCTGAAATGTGCATGTGGTGAAATAAACAACTCAGACCTCTGTATGACCTATAAGAAAGGAGGATTCATCTGTATCCGGCATGATGAAGTACGAGGCATCACTGCACAAATGCTGGACGAGGTGTGCCATGATGTCAGAATCAAACCAGAACTTCTGCCTATGGACGGCCAGCGCTTGGCCCACAATACTGCAAATACTTCAAATGAAGCAAGAGTGGACGTAAGTGCTCGAGGTTTTTGGACGAGGGGACAACGGGCTTTTTACGACATCAGAATCTTCAACCCAAGAGCACAAACATATCGTGAGCGAGGACTCAAGGCGGCATACTTGAGAAACGAAAGTGAGAAAAAACGCGCTTATGAAGAAAGAATTTTGAACAGGGATCAAGGAAGCTTTACTCCTCTGGTCTTCTCATCGTCGAGAGGAATGGGACATTCTGCAAGTGTCTTCTATGCCAGATTAGCTGAACAAATATCGGAGAAAAAGCGCCAGCATAGAAGCCAAGTCATAACTTGGATGAGATGCTGGCTCTCTTTCTCTCTTCTCAGGTCTCACTCCTATGTCTCAGGGGTACAAGGTCCTCCCCGCTACAGAGGACAAGAGTGAGAGACTTGGACTTTGAAATGGTCGTGGCGGAGGGCCGAATTGGGGAACAACTTGGTTGATTGTAGGGAGGTACTGGTACAATAAGATAAACTATAATGTAACTAGAATTAGATAGATTGTACACCACTGTGTAACTGTCACCTTAATAAAAAATAAATAAAAATAAAAAAATATAAAAAAAAGGAAAGGAAAAAAATAGAAGGAAACATGCATACATTACTGAATTGTTTGTGGATATAAAGTAATGCAAGTAATGGTCACTCTTCTGTAAATCTAAAATGGCTTACTTAAGAATGGGAAAGTGGTGGGACTTTCTATTTTTTTTTTAAATAGTGTGAGAGTAAGAGTGAGTGAGAGATGTAAACATTAATATGTTCCCCCTTCGATTTTCTGGATCGTTTCATATTACGTAAGGACTGAAGGACCATAGACGGAAGTGGTTCCCATATAATATATTGCCAACCATTATAGACGAGTGACTTTATGATAGTAATGATACAGAGCAAAGAAGTTTTGTCAAAGTATATATATATATAAATTATATAATCTTATTTAAAGAAAACATTCCATTCCATTTCATAAATCGTAAATCACTGCAACCGGAGTTATGTTGCGTGGGGATAGTTATATAATTCCTTGTATGGTACTCTGATATATGGATCCTACGACTTGTGTTTGAAATGGAATACTTTATACAAGTAGGATTCCTCTTTCTCCTGTAATATATATATATATTTTGAAATGATGGGGTTGCTACAGCCAAATACAAAAACCAGTTGCAGAATTGCCAGCCTGCAACTGGATCCACAAACTAAACCAACAACACAGAAGCAAAGGAGAGACAAGAAAATGCAGGAACCACCCCTGCCGCCCAGAGCTTCTCATGTTCTATGGGACCAAGCAGCAGTTATGAGCATGGTAGTCAAGGAAATGGGTGCAAGAATTGCTCACAAGGTGATACAAGCATGAAACTTCCCGGAAATGTTCACAAGGACCTACTTTACAATTTCAGAGCAGGAGCCACCGAGATTTCTGTATTGCATAGCAACGGTTGCTAGGCAAAGCATTTTCCTTAGCAACCGGCAGCAACGATGCAGTTTCTGAACTACTATGAAGTGTTATGACTTTGTACTTTTATTTATTTTCCTATATTCACTCCTAAAATGGTTCAAAAGATGTATAAAAGCATATATATCTATATAATAGAGTGAATGTCAGCACACAACCAGGGCACACTGGTGACATCACTGCTGTGTAACTCAGCATGGGGTTCAGTGCCAGGTGATCTAGATATACTAGTACTTTAATAAGTACTAGTATATCTAGATCTGTGTCCCAAATGCTATCTAACAGCCCCAAATCCACTAGCTACTGAACTGTAGTTTGTAGTTGTTAGATGTAGTTAGATAGCCGCGCCTGAATTGACAGGATGTGCCAGCGCGGGAGAGCCGAGCCAAGGGTAACGGGGCTTAAGAATAACCCGGAAGGTGTACAGATCGCACGGGACTTAAATGGCACTGGATGAACGATCGGGCTAGGTGTAGGGAAACTGAACCTAGTTGTATCCCATAAAGGAATGTGTGCAACAGATGTATTTGATAAAGGTGGTAAAAGGATAAACCCTCGGCCTTAATCATATTTTGTTTCCAGTTTCAGCAAGTTTGATATATTTAATCTGCGCACAGTGATAGTCAAGACGTACTGAATATTCACAGAAATGGCCAGTGCCTCATCTTCATCTGTTCAAGCAACTGATTGGACTATCTGTGTTTTTTGTCAACTGGACACCAAAGAGTCTCTCATATCACCAACTCTGAGAGGCTATGAAACCATAGTAGACAACATCACACAGTTTAGTAACCTTGACTCAATGCCAATCAAAATCAATCTGGCACGACTTGACCATGGGAATGGTATTCAATTAACATTGAAAGAACAGAATGCAAAGTGGCACAAATCTTGTTATCAGAAGTTTTCACATACCAAACTGGAACGCGCAAAACGAAAGCACAAGTCTGAGGAAGATGGGACTGCTTCAAAACGAATTTTCACACGTAGCACTAGCAGTGGTGGTGATACTGCCTCAAGTGGAACAGTTGGCAGCAATTGTCCCAAATGCTTCTTTTGTTCCCAGCAGCAAACAAAGGAGAACCTCCGCGAAGTCTTTACATTTCAACTAGATTTTGGTGTGAGGAAATGCGCACATGATCTACAAGATGAAAATCTTCTTGCAAAATTAAGTGCAGGAGACCTTATTGCCCAGGAGGCAAAGTATCATGCAAACTGCCTTACAAACCTGTACAATAGAGTACATGCAAAGGTATCACAGGATCAGGATGCCTCAGATGACCAGACATGTAAAGGAATTGCTTTGGCTCAGCTGATTTCCTACATTGAGGAGAAGAGGCAAGATGAGGATGTGAAGGTGTTCAGACTTGCAGATCTTGTGAAGCTCTACACTGACAGGCTAAATCAACTTGGAGTGGATGTTACTGCACGAGTAAACAGTAAGCATCTGAAAGACCGCATTCTCATGCATCTCCCAAGGATGAAAGCTTACAAAGAAGGATGAGATGTGTTCATGGCTTGTGAAGAAGATGTTGGCTCTATTCTCCGAGAAGGGTACCAGACTGATCGAGACGTGCAGAGTGTCATGATGACCCAAATTGCTGAAATGATCCGACAGGACATCTTCGCACACAAAATAACATTCTCTGGATCGTTTGGCCATAACAGCCAAGTGGAGTCTGTTCCACGGTCCCTTTTGTCACTGGTCAGCATGCTTATCAATGGTTCAAACATCACAGATTAAACATCCAACACAACTATCAGCCAACCAATACTATCCATTGCTCAGCTGTTGGTGTACAACAGCATCAAGAGACGCAGGGATTCTGTGAGAAATCCACAAGTATATCACAGCAAAGATCGTGAAACGCCACTACCCGTCTATATAGGTCTTAACCCTTTACGAGCGGCCTATGCGGTTTATTTATATGTACCGCCCAGCGGGGTGTTTTTAGCCAAAATAGGGCTGTTTACGTGATCATTTTCATGCCTAAATAAGACCCAGAACATAAAACAAGTATCTATCCCTGAAAGGGAATAAACAGAGCTTTCGAATGACACCATAACGATCCTTTTATGATGGCTAGTTTTCTTGCAATAACCGTGCAACGCGAGTGCAAAAAGCAGGTAATTAGCCACTTTCCCGATACAATTCCGTATATAGCGAGTGAGAGAGGTAGGAGGGAGGTGAGATTCGTGTCAGTAGGTTCGCCGCGGTGGTCTGGAGCAGTCATACACTCGCTACTCTCTTGTCTCTCTCACTTGTCTCTGTACACTTGTCTCTCTCTCTCAGCAACATTACGTGCTGAAATTGCCACTCGAGTTATGTCGAGCGCCGCCACATAGTCCAGCTTTATTTAACTCGACTTATGTGGTGAGCCGCTTTTTAAGGGTTAAGGCTCATGCACTAAACAGAGATATAAAGTTGATTGAGAGTCTATATACTCTTGGTATGTCGGCATCATACAACCGCACAATGGACTTGATCACATTATTGGGTAATAACGTCTGTGACTATTACCATCAGATTGGCACAGTCGGTCCTCCTCAACTTCGCAAAGGGCATTTCATCACCAGTGCTGCAGACAACATCGACCACAACACTAGCTCTGCGACATCTACAAGTTCATTCCATGGCACCAGCTTGTCCTTGTTCCAGAATCTCACTCCGCGAGATGTCTGTGAAGATGAAGACAATGGCCAAGGATTCACTAATTCAATAACTCAAGAGAGGGGGTTGAGGAAAATGAGCGACTTGCCCCTTTCGTACACTGAACTGAAACCAACACGGTTGCCAAAAAATGACGTCTTTGTCCACCCATCCCTGCAGACCTGGCTTCTTCCAACACCCCTTTGACCAAGGACATGGACAAGGAATATGACTGGCTGAGTCATGTTGAGAAACATCATGCAGATGACATATCAGCAGAGGCGACTTTGTCTTGGGCAGCATACCATGCCAGCAGAGTGCCAGACCCAGACATTCTGCCATCTGTGAATGCCATGATGCCTCTCTTTGTTGAGGAAGCCAGCTCACCATCTATGCTTCGGCATTGCATGGAAGTGGTGAAGTCAGCAGTTCATCACCTCAACCCTGGCCAGACTCCAGTGATTAGTGGGGACCAACCTCTGTATGCTACACTGAAGAAGCTGCAATGGAATATGTCCGAACTGTATGGTGAGGACAAGTTTGTAATGCTTATGGGGGGTCTACACACTGAAATGACAGGCTTGAAAGCTTTGGGTCATTGGCTTGATGGAAGTGGTTGGGTGGAAGTTCTCCAGGAAGCTGATGTTGCCACACCAGGCATTGCTGAGTCCTTCCTGAAGGCATCACATGTGACTCGAACCCATCATGCTCACCAAGTCACTGCATGTGCATTGTAAATCCTTCTCAAGAAGGCTTATGATGGATATGTTGCAAACAATTCCGAAGAATCCACAGACACTTTCAGCACATGGTGTGAACGGCGAAAAGCTGAAAGTCCTCAGTTCATGTACTGGCATACGAGTCTAGAGCTGGAACTTCTCTTGTTCACATTTGTGCGATCACTACGTACTGGTGACTTTGATTTGTATGTGGATACATTGAAGAAATTGACACCTTGGTTCTTCAGTCTCAACCACACCCACTACGCACGTTGGATGTCCGTACATGTGCGTGACATGAGCAGTCTATCTCACACTCATCCAGATGTTGCCAAAGAATTTCAGCAAGGCAAGTTTGTTGTGGCAAAATCCCAGAGAAAATTCTCCCTCATTGCTGTCGATCACTGCCATGAACAAAACAATGGAGTAATGAAGGATGAAGGCGGAATCATCGGGCTTACCCAGGATGCAAACTCCCTCTTGAGATGGGCAGTGGCAGGACCAGAATTTGTCAGAGTAATTTCTGAGTTTGAAGCGACCATGGTAGGGAAACAACAAAGTTCTGGGCAAAGAAACCATCATGAACAAACCCGGTCAGCCCAGAAGTTGTTTGCTGGACAGGTTCAGGCGGTAGTTAGTGTAATGGAGGACATGGGGAGCCCATTTGAGGAGGAAGGGCAGGACCTTCTCAGACTCCATACAAAGGACATCATGGATGAGCAGTCAGTCGAGTGTCTAACCACTCTCGCATCAAAGGGTCAGGAGCAGTATGCAACATTTGTGGAAGAGCGGCTCAGAACAAATACTAAGCCAATCACAGCAACAATTACCAGGAACAAGGTGGTACTGTTTAATGTCCAAGGCAAACGATCAAACAAATCAGGGGACAAAGTCAGTCTCCTCAAAAGTGAATCTTCGCTGTTTGCAAGTCTGTATGTTGCATGTCAGACAAGGAAAGGTGACTTGAACAATTTCTTCAATCATGAAAACCTCCCATTTCCTCCATCTCTGTCTGCCTATGGGCAGCTACGTCCAGGGAAGAAGTCTGATCTCATAGAATGTCTTGAAAAGAAAGTAGGGTCATCAAATGATGTGACACCAGAGACTGAAGTGCGAATCATGGATGGTGCGGCACTTGTTCACTTTCTTAGACCTGAGGGCTGCAAGACATTTGGAGACTATGCTGCCAAGGTCTTTCTTCCATACATAAACAATGCTCAAAGTCAGGCTCTGAGAGTGGATGTTGTCTGGGACCAGTACTTCGATAACAGCCTCAAGTCACAGACAAGAGAACAACGTGTCACTGGTCCTATTCAGCGCAGACGAGTTGGGGCGTCTAGCCCATCACCAAAGAACTGGCAGCAGTTCCTTCGCTTGGCCAACAACAAGACAGACCTCTTTACATTCCTGAACAAGGAACTGCTGGAAAATGCATCAGGAGACCAGACTCTCATAGTTACTGATGGTGACAATGTGCTATGCTTACCTACACGAGACATCAGCAACATTGCTCCCTGCAACCATGAGGAGGCAGACTCGAGGATCATGGTGCATGTCAGTGATGCTGTTATGCAGGGCTTCCACAAGATCCTTGTTCGAACTGTGGACACTGACGTGGTAGTATTGGCAGTGGCAGTCGTACAGCAGCTGGCTCAGAGACAGCAGATAGAACTCTGGATTGCCTTTGGTTGTGGAAAGGACTTTAGGTACATCCCAGCTCATGAAATATGTGCTTCACTTGGCACAGAAAGATCCTTGGCACTGCCTGTGTTCCATGCTTATACAGGTTGTGATACCGTGTCCCATCTGGTCCAGGTGGGAAAGAAGACTGCATGGAAAGTGTGGGAGGCACATGATGAATTTACTGCGACATTCTATGAGCTGCACTATGCACCTGAACAAATTGGTGAAGCGACTGAGGCTTCTCTGGATTACTTCACCATTCGACTCTATGACAGGACAGCAACTTCTCGTTCCATCAATGAAGTCAGAAAGAATCTGTTCATCCACAAAGGACGTCAGATATCATGTCTACCTCCAACCAAGGCTGCTCTACAGCAACACATGAAGAGGGCAGTACTACAAGGTGGGCACCACTGGGGCTGCACCACGGTGCCAGAACGACAGTTGCCCTCTCCATGTGAGTGGGAATGGACTTGCCCAGAAAAGTGGAGGCCTCTGTGGTCTAACTTGCCCGAAGCCAGTGCAACCTGCCCAGAACTACTTAAGTGTTCTTGACGAGGAGGATGCACAGACTGCAAATGTGTTGATGCGCATCTAAAATGCACAGCCTACTGCAAATGCAAAAGTGACTGTGACAACAGGGTCTGAAGCTTTAGGAGTGGCATTTTTATAGCCTGACTTGCCCTAAATTGGATTTTATGCCACATAATTCTTGTATATGATCTCCAAATGCAATGCTACATGTTTTTTAGAACAAGGAGTTGAGAAAAAACCATAGCACCTCACAGTTTTCCAGAAACTGCATTGTTGCTGCCGGTTGCTAAGGAAAATGATTTGCCTAGCAACCGTTGCTATGCAACACTGAAATCTCGGTGGCTCCTGCCCTGAAATTGTAAAATAGGTCTTTGTGAACTATTGTGGAAAGTTTTATGCTTGTATCACCTTGTGAGCAATTCTTGTCCTATTTAGTACCGATTGCCCTCACTATGGGAAACTGTCCCAACCAACCACAGCCCTGCTTTCAAACCACAGCAGCCAATCACAGGATAGCATTCCCTCCATCCCCGGATATGCAATATGATGAAGACTTGTTTATGCAAGTTGAACACCAGCGACCGGAAGCTTACAGGTACAAATGGACCTGAACAAGAGTACCAGTTATGACGGTCCTGTAGATGTAATAACCTCAAGACAAGAAGCACAAAATAAGCCAGCAAACCCAAGTCTGGAAAATGATGTAATCCTTATAAGTAAGATTTCTCCATGAATAGGTTAAATAAATGCCATGTATGATGTAAATGTGTTACCTAATATATAAGTAAACCTATAATTATTAACCAGCCATGTCTACGATAAGTATTAAACCTCACAACTCAATCACAACGAATTCACAATACCCCTATTACCGCGAGGCTGTATAAAAGAGAGTCAAGAATTAAGTCAGATATTACCTCAAAGATTTGGTGGAAAAGTATGCAAAAATCCACTGCGGTACTGTACTCAGTCTGAAAAGGACAGGACAGCTAACCACAGCAGAAGCTTGCCCCAAACCTGCCCCCTGCCGGAGAGAGTGCTAGACCTGTGGTGCCCTCTGATGTCTGGAACCTGAAGTCCTGCTCGAGTGACGCACTACCCCCCTGAAGTGCTGCTCCACGAACCTACGATCTACGTCGGCCAGCCTTGCTATCTCTCTACCCTCCAACTTTACCCTAAGTGTCTCTGTATATCTTACGTTGTGATTATTGTTGTTAAGGTATAGGTTACAATATGTGAATCGTGTAAGCGTGTGATTATATGTAGATCTGTGCCCAAGATTTGTATTTGCGTATGTGTTAATCCTTCTGAAACTGATATCAATTCTTATCTAGATCTGGGTTCAAAATCCTATATTCATCTTGTTTAAATATGCTCTAGAACGTCCTACGCATACGTTATATACTTGTGTTAATTAATTTATCTCGCCACGCACTCACAGATTTTCATAGTATATGTATTCTGTTATGTATGTCACAAGTTGAGGTCGAAGTGTATTTCGGGTTGTAATTCCCCTTCTTAATTCATAACTTATTACCTAGAACCTACACTCAATTTCATCTTAAATTTATCTCAGTATCCTCGTTGTGAAGTTTATCTCAGTATCCTCGTTGTGAAGTTTATCAATCACTAAGTTATATACTTTCCAAGTCCCCCATTTTACATTTGATTACTTAATCGTTGTTGTAATTATTTTATGAACTAGTATTACCGTTCATTTGATTATTATTGATGTAGATAATTCTGATTCTTACTGTCTAGGAATTCTAGCATTGCATATAGTTTTTTATCTAAATTTTCCATCACTTTGAATACACCGCTTATTAAGGTGAATTCGTATTAAGACTGTTAACTCGTTCAGACATCTTGTTAATACCCTTCTGAGTATTTCCATATTACAACTTCGTCTGGTGCGTCTCTTTTAACATAATTAATATTTCCTGTATATAATATCATCTCTTCAAAGCATTTGAGCTGCCAATGACCTCTTAGAATTCAGGGTTACCAACTCCAGTCCGCTAAATAGTAAATAAAAGCCGAAAATCGCTAGAATATATCGAAAAAGTGCTAGATGTAGCTGAAAAGTGCTAGAATCTAGGGAAAAAGTCCTAGAAATTGCGGAAAAGATCTAGAAAATAGCGAAAAAGTGCTAGAATCTAGCGAAAAAGTGCTAGAATTAGCGGAAAAGTGCTAGAATTAGCACTCAACTTATTAGATTATTGGCTTATTACCATTATAAGCGTTTCTAGGACATCTGTTAACTAATCGCATTTGGTTAATTAGACTTTGTCTTTATATACAATTAGTAGATATTTCTCTATAGTTAATTCATAATTGTATTAATAACATTACATCTGAATTCCTCGACCGAGTTCGTAATTATTACATACGTTCGATTGAAGTGAATATAAAGTTCAAATCATAAATTACATAATTTGAGCTACATACATAGTAAATTGTGAAAAGAATTAAGTAATACCTTGCCCCAAGTTTCATTGTAATATCTCTGAGATTAAGTTCTTATTTACACAAACAAGAATTGTATTTTTCCAACCCCGCAGTAGAACGCATGACCTGACACGCTAGCTGATTAAAGGTCGCGTTTACCTGAGAGCGTTTACCTAGCTGAAGCGCGCGCGCCCCACTCGTACATCTCGGTCACTGCCTGAATTTATTTTACTTCTCAATTCATTAATTCTCACTTGTATCGAGATTGTACGATTCTCTTTATTGTTGTTTAATTCACGAAAGACACTCGACCCGCATCATTATTATTATTAAGGGTTGATGCTATAGGTCACGTGTTTATTTAATTGCATATTTCCTGCTTTGTTTATCAACACCACTGAAGTAGAATTGGTTTGTTCTACTTATATGTATTCTCTTCATTGCCTTATAATTATAATAATTATTAAGGTAATGCTACACCCTGAGTTACAGTCATATATAAAAGAATTGAATATTTATATGATTATGCTACGATATCCTAAATCCAAAGCCAATAAGTAAAGCTACCATTTCCATGCCTTTGAATAAACTTGTGCATATAATTCACATGTATGTTGTTACTGAGTTCGTAGTTGAATACTTATTTGTGATAATGAGAACTTGTTCGGGAAGTGAGTTTATTTACGGTCTATAAGTCCAGATCTGGAATTTAGTAAAGACTATATTACGAGCTGTAACTATTATAGCCCGACAAAACATATATATATATATATATATATATATATATATATACAGAGAGAGAGAGAGAGAGAGAGAGAGAGAGAGAGAGAGAGAGAGAGAGAGAGAGAGAGATGCTCCCAAGTTTTGCCATGAACAATTAGGTTTTGCTAGCCAAGTTAAATAATAAACAACTGTAGTGTGAGTATTGATAAAAGTTTCCTAGGTCGCCTCGTTAATTCTTCTTGGCAATTTCCTGGCAAACTTTTCAATCAGGTTTTTATTGATGGATGGAGAGTCACATGGAAAGCTTACAGACATGTATTTGGCGTCTATGCTACTGGGCAGAAATAAAAGGATCGTGTTTTCTGTGTTGATGAATTTTAGGGCTTTGGGTACTTAATTAATCTAGAAATGGCTCCTGAACCTGCACACCAGGAGTGAAAACACTGCTAAAGTGTCTCCGTGCTTTGTGGTGATAACAAAGCCTCTCCCTCTAACACATTCATAATTACTTCTAGTATCACAAGGACTGTGACAGATACACTTATCATTCAGATAATAACACGTGAATAATGAAAGACGATTGGCTATCAGTGTTTAGCAACCCTTCTGTTCCAGCGACGTGTTTTAAGTATATTCTAGCTATATTTAGACGATTTTATGAATCTTAGGAAGGATTATTTGGTATTTAAAATTATGAATTGAAATAGTCTGTAGCCTTTTAATGGGTAAACGTCCTTCCTAAGCTGAATTAAATCGTCTAATCATTGCCAGAATATAACAAAATAGATGTCATCGGTACTGAACGGGTTAAGTAATACAAACGGTTCGCTCCAGTACAAGTGTTTGGGTTTCCGGAAGCCCTGGATCATAATAAGAGGGTTCATTACTATAGCAATCGTTTCCCATTCTCCTCTACTTTTATTTATAATCTCTCTATGTGCAAGGGACTGGAGTTTTCGAAAAGGGGCTCCAGTGTGACGTTATGCTTCACTTACAATGTGTTGGCTTAATAATCCAGAATAGTGGATATCCCCTGAAGTCTTATTTTAGCCTCCATATGATCTAATTTCTCCTAATCATCGTTTCCCAGTGTCCCTAATCCCTCCCTCCTACCAATCCTCCTCGTACAGTATGTTACTACCCTCGCCTGGCCAAACAATTTGTTAATAGCTTTGTATTAAACTAATATACAGTAGGCCTTTGATATCGCCTGTTTTATCATAACTTCAAAAGATTATATTTCATTGCATGAATATTATTATTATTTGTGTGTTTTTGTTTAGAAAACAATATACAAATACACTGCGGCTATGTACATGAAACCAGAGCAAATAATGAACACAAGGAAGCACACACACACACACACACACACACACACACACACACACACACACACACACACACACACACACACACACACACACACACACACACAGACACACACACACACACACACACACACACACACACACACACACACACACACACACACACACACACACACACACACACACACACCACACACACACACACACACACACACACACACACACACACACACACACACACCACACACACACACACACACACACACACACACACACACACACACACACACACACACACACACACACACACACACACACACACACACACACACACACAATATGGGGTGAAAGGTTTTAAAATCATCAAACTAATGGGCCGAATGTCGTAAAATCATCAAACTAATGGGGCTAAGCATAAGGGGGCAAGGGTGCCAGCAAAAACAACATCCCCCTTTTATTATAATTATTATTATTATTATATGAGATGCCGAAGTCTCCAACCAGGGTGCAGAAACACCAGCAAGATGAATCCACACAAAACACCAGGAGGCACTGGAGAGAGACTACGGCATCTTTAGGAAAAAAAACAAAAAACAAAAACATATATTATACTGTACTGTATACTGTATATACATATATTAAACACAGCTAAAATTAATAATAAAATATTATGCAGTGGAGGATATCAAATATAAATATAAAACAATAAAATAGAATAAAATAAGTTTAAAAATTAGAATTAATGCTGCAAAAAAGCATTAACTCTAGACTTAAAGATGGAGATATGAGCTGAATTGACTATAGGTCATTTGGCAACTTATTCCACAAGTCAACCATGGCCGGCACAACACACCGTGAAAACTGTGTAGTAGAAAAATTAACACGGCTCATGGCAAGATCATTAAGGTTGCTTGTGAACCTAGTTGCACGAGCCCGGACATAGGGCCCAGGCAGAACCCCATGTAAGGGATGCTGAGGGTTGTTAAAAACTTTAAATAAAAGACTAAGGGCACCAACTTTACGTCGATGACACAGATTAAGAGACAAATGAGGTAGAATAAAACTGATAGAATTTAGTGACCTGTCAAGCAACTTGAGATAGCAGTCAGCTGCTGACAACCAGAGAGGTGAGCAGTACTCGAATTGTGGCAAAATAAAAGCATAAAAAGACTTGATAACTGTGGCGTCACAAGCAAACGTTTTATAACACTTGCGAAGCAGACCAATTTTTTTGGGAAATGGAAGAGGAGAAAGAACGAATATGCTTTTCAAAAGTAAGTTTGGGATCCAGAGTAACTCCTAACAAACGCAGAGTATCCACATTCTCAATTTGCTCGCCAGAAACTTGTAGATAAGGATGGGGAGGATCCAAGGTACGAGATCTGCTGATAATAATGGAGTGTGTGTTACTATCATTAAGTTACATACCCCAAGGTTCACACCATGATGTTATTTTGGCTAAGTCCCTATTCAGAGCAGTAGTAATTTTGTGTCGATCAATTGGTGATGGAATTGACGCATATAAAGTTGTATCATCTGCATAGGAGATTAGTTTATTTATAAGCTCGGAACACAGGTCAGCAGTAAAAATAATAAAAAGCAAAGGACCAAGGACACTGCCTTGTGGAACGCCAGAAACAACAGTAACAGAAGGGGAATGACACCTATCAATGACCACAGACTGAGATATTTTTTCAAAAAATCTTCAAAGATCCTTAAAAAATTGCCACCAATACCGATGAGCTGTAACTTATACAGAAGTGCTTTATGGTTGACAACAAGCAAAGTGACATGTAGGCAAGAGCATAATATTATACAGTAGCGAACCATCTGAATCTGAACTGGAAATTTCAGGTCGCGTTGATTTGTACCAGTACGTTTTAAGAAATTTGTTTGTGATTCGAATACTTTGTTAATGTGTATATTTATGTTCTGTGAAGATCAGAGGAGGGATTTAAATACGAATATGTAGACTAACAGTATGTTTAAGTTAACTGAGCTGATGTTGTATTTGGTAACTATTCAGATTCAAATGACCAACAAAGAGACAACATTGAATAGAGAACAAAGTAAACATCGGTAATCAGTCAGCACGTGTGTGTGTTTGCTTACTAGTTTATATTTTGACTTTAGCCTGACTACAATATTTATAGAATCTTAGATATCAAATCTCTATCTATCTATCTATTGCCTGACGCCGTGATCCCCGAAGGGGTGGCCACGAACAAACCGCCCCCATGCACCTCTGTCCCCAGTCAGTCGACGCCCCTCCCCCCAACCAGCACCGCCTTCGTTCATGTAGTTCCTCACTCCATCCTTCCACCTCATATTCGGTCTACCTCTCCCCCTCTGTCCCTCCACCTCGCTCTCGTACACCCTCTTAGTCATTCTCTCGCTTTCCATACGTTCCATATGGCCGAACCATCTCAAGTTGTTCCTTTTCACACTTTCCAGCACATCTACCTCCACACCACACCTCCTTCTTACTTCCTCATTAGTCTGTCTATCCCTCCATGTAACTCCGCACGCACTCCTTAAGTAATTCATTTCCACTGCTCTCACTCTTGGTCTGAGTCTCTCAACCAACGTCCATGCTTCGCTTCCGTAAGTCAGTGTCGGGATTACCACACTGTCATGCAAGGACTTCTTCACTTCCATACTGACCACCCTATTTCTTGTTACTGCTTTTAGCGTTCCTACAACCCTCTTCCCCTGTTGTACCCTCTCCCGCACCTCTTCATCCATAGTCCCATCTTTACTCAACACACTGCCCAGATACTTAAAAGAGTTGACGATCTCCATAGCCTGACCGTTCAGCTTCACCTCACACTCTGTGACTTCACCCCTTTCGAAGACCATAACCTTGCTCTTCCCCGTATTTACCTTCAAATTCCGTTTTTCGCACACTGTTTCAAACTCATTTACCAGACCCTGCAACTCCCATTCATTATCACTCATCAGAACTGTATCATCCGCAAACAGCAGTATAGGTAGCTTCCACTCAATTCCCTCCCTTTTCAGCAATACACCAACATCCACTGCTCTTGATAGTATTTCTTTCATAACTCCATCCATATATACAGTAAACAACCACGGGGACATCACACACCCCTGTTTCAAACCAACATTCAGGTCAAAGAACTCGCTCTGCTCACTCTCCACACGTACTGCCGCCTTTGCACCCTCATACATGCTCTTCACTGTTTTCAGCAACTTGCCCTCTACTCCGTATATTCTAAGTACTTTCCACAAACCTTCTCTATCCACTCTGTCATAGGCCTTCTCCAAGTCCATAAAGGCAACATACACCTTTTTTTTCTCCAGATACTTCTCCACAACACATTCAGGGTAAAAATCTGATCTACACATCCTCTTCCCTTCCTAAAACCTCCATGCTCGTCGCCTATCCATTTCTCCGTTCTCACTCTCACTCTCTCAATCACTACCCTACTGTATACCTTCCCTACTACGCTTAGAAGACATATTCCTCGGTGGTTACCACACACTCCTCTTTCCCCTTTGCCCTTATATAGGGGGACTATTATGCCAGTCTTCCAGTCATCGGGTGCACTCCCCTTCTCCCATGCTAGTTTGCACATTTTCCATACCCATTCTATCACTATCTCACCACCATACCTCAACATTTCCCCACACACTCCATCTGTTCCTGGTGCTTTCCCCAACTTCACTCTTTTCATGGCTTCCCACACTTCTGACCTCCTGATCCCCACCTCCTCCTCCACTACTTCTCTTCTTCTCCCTCCCATACCATATCCAGCTATGTTTGCTGGCTCTTCATTCCTTTCATTTAGCAACTCACTGAAGTACTCCCTCCATCTTTCGACTCTCTCTTGCTTCTCGGCTAGCATTCTCCCATTCTTATCTTTCACACCCTTACTGTTTCCCTTGCTACCAAATATCCCTTGATATCAAATAAAATCAATTATTTATATAATTAACGTCACAACAGATAAATAATACCATTCGACAACATCTGCACACGCAGTGAGCTCGTCAAAAACGTTCCAAATATAAAATAACAGCAGTATCACCTATACATTTTAAATTGACATATACAGTAGGTGAAAGTGACAGAGCCATATATAGCGGGGTTCATATCGGAACGGAACGCTCTTTTAGAAAACAGAGCGTAACAATTATTTCCTGTTGTCAGGTGAAATAACACACAACAGCACACGTACCCCATAACTCTTTCACACACACACACACACGGGACATATCGTAATATAATCTCTTTTTGTTTTATGCTGTTTTAGGTTGTACAGTACATGATGGTTTTGAGCCAGGGAACTCTAATTCGATGTGATTGGCTGATGGTACTGTGTGCAAAATGTGTACCCGAATGTTTGGAGTCGTAAGGAACAATCCACCGTAAAAAAAATGAATACCAAAAAAATACAAACAAAATAAATACAAAACAAAAAATATTAATAATAACGGAACAACGCCTCCTATCCACAGTTTGGCGACTTTTAAACACGTATATCTCAGGAATTAAGTCTATCTATCTATTGCCTGACGCCGTGATTCCCGAAGGGGTGGCCACGAACGAACCGCTCCCATGCACCTCTGTCCCCAGTCAGTGGACGCCCCTCCTACTAACCAGCACCGCCTTCATCCATATACTTCCTCACTCCATCCTTCCACCTCTCCTTCGGTGCACCTCTCCCTCTTTGTCCTTCCACCTCACTCTTGTACACGCTCTTAGTCATTCTCTCGCTTTCCACACGTTCCATATACGCCGAACCATCTCAATTTGTTCTTTTCACACTTTCCAGCACATCTACCTCCACACCACACCTCCTTTTTTCTTTCTTTCTAGATGCAGTGCAAAGCCTTTGCTATGTTAGACTATCATTTAAATACCAATATTATTGACGGTAATGACGATTAAACGAACTTTGGTGATAATGAGAGTGTTCATAGTGACAGCAAAAATACTAATCAAGTTAAAAAATTAAGAAAAATAAATTTTCTCTGTAATGCTATTATGCTCACATTGCTGAATAGTCATGTAGAAAGGTTGCACACGGGGACCAATGCTGGGGCTTGCACTGAAGGGTGAACAATATATATAGGATACGGATGTGAAAGTTAGCATAATATTATTGAGGATTTAACTAAACATCATATTATGAGGCTAGTGGGTTTCCTATCTTGTTTTTATTTGGGGAACATGAGACTAGTTCAGGGTAAGACTATGTTGATTTGATACTGGGTGTCTGGGTATTTCTACTGGACGACCTAGATGTGTGTGATTGTTTTGTTTTGTTTTTTCTGATGTGGTGTGATGTCCCTGTTCGGGCTCTGTCTCGAATCCTCCCCCCCCCATAAAAATTAAATAAATACATAAATAAACAAAACATATATACAATAAATAAAAAGGAAAACTTGGGTAAGTGCCAGAGTATAATTATACATTCATACATACCTTATTTGAAATTACCTTTGAAAGGCATATCGGGATCAGTCATAGCAAAGTCCCCATATATATTTTGATATAAATATCGATCCTTGCAATTATATATTGGGGGAAAGATTATATTAGCTGTTTGCCATGTTTATACAGATGCTGAACAATAATATGGCAGCTATAAAGAGAGTGGTAGAGGTTAAATACATAATTTTGAATTGTAACTGTTGAGATAATGTGTTAATATTTGTCCCTATTTTCATTTAAGGTGATATATGCGTACTTATTTGTTCATTTATGGATTTTTAAATTATTATTTTCTCCCTAGACTTCAATCAAGCTCCCCCTTCCTCTCCCCCCCCCCCCCACACACACACACACACACATATTGACTTTATAACCCTTATTCACGTGAATTCACTATCTCTCTATAGCCGGACGCCTAACTCCCCTTAAAGAGGGTGGCCATACACAAAATGCCCCCAATTGGACCTATCCCCTGTAATAGAGACAACCTATGCCAGTATACTGAACGACTTACAGGATTGACCACTCCATTTAGGGTCCGTCCGACTCCGAGGCCTTTTATGTATCTTATTAGCACTATTTTTCTACAGTGGTGTGCGGCTAATCCATCCACTAACCTGCTTCACCCATAGGTAAGCAGTACAGATTTGTATAAGGTTTACTCCCCTAGACAGGCTACCGACCAAGGCTGACGAGTCCCATCCACCCGGATCTTTATAAGGTATTCTCCTCTAGATGGGTTGCCGACCAAGGCTAACGAGTCCCATCCACCCATTTACACCGGTGCTATTTCTGGCAAATTTTGATCAGCAACTGTACCATTATGTTTACTAACAGTTGGGAACTAGTTAATACTGATATCGATGACTTGACTGAAGGTAGATCATTTACGGGACGTAATGATTATAATTCTTTAATTTATATATTAACTGTTCAGTGCCGATGAATTCCTTTTAACTTTATTCTGGTTACTATTAAACAATTATTCTGGTTACTATTATTCTGGTTACTATTAAACAATTATTCTGGTTACTATTATTCTGGTTACTATTAAAAAATTGTATTCAGTTTAAAATTGGCTTACAATATTAACAAGCTTCAAATTATCTCGCTTCATCCTTTGTAATAACACAGATTCTTCTTAAGCTACATAACATCGTCCAAATAAAGCTAGAATATAATCAAAAAGACATCGCCGGTAAAGGAGAAAATATATAGTTGCCAAAACAATATTACCAAGAAAAACGAGCCGTGTGAATCCGTTTATAGTTTCCCTGGGAGTGAAAACTCAGGTTGCGTTTAACCCTTTTAGTACCGTAACGTCATTTTTCCTTTTATTTTGCCAATCAAGAGGCGATAGTATTCACCTTAGGACTGATGAATGGGAGTAGAAGGGCTATGGGAGAGATTTTTTTGATTTTTGTTTTCATTTGTGTATGAAGGAGACAAAAAGCAGGCTACCTGTAACGAGTGTCTCCCCCAAAGCCAAAAGGGTGACAAAGCCAAATTCAAGGAATGTTGGGATCAAAATACCTGGATATACGAAGTTTAAGACAGTCCGACACAAGCCTAGTAAAATCGTCTGAAATAATAATATAGCTATGTAATTTAATTGCAAACGTCATATAATCTTGCTCACTGATACCCTACTGGTCTGTGGTCCTTTTGCCTTCAAATATTTTCGTGCACATTCCACATTAATTCAAAGACAATCCTGACGTAACATGAATAACCCCAAGCTAATCATGCGTGACTTAACTAAACACAACCTATCCTAATTAATCTAAACTAATGCAATATAGCCCAACTTAAATTAATCTATTATAACACAATACAACCTAAGCCAATATACATTTATCTAACCTAACCTACCTCTCTAAATTACTTTATGTCCTGCTGCTTGTAGATCCATGTTTTAGTTATAAAATATCCGTTAATCATTAGTAATAGGTTTGTATTTATATGACAGGATACCATAACCTTTGTTGACTATACAGTATAATTGTATGACAGGGTACCATAACCTTTGTTGACTATACAGTATAATTATATGACAGGATACCATAACCTTTGTTGACTATACAGTATAATTATATGACAGGATACCATAACTTTTGTTGACTATACAGTATAATTATATGACAGGATACCATAACTTTTGTTGACTATACAGTATAATTATATGACAGGATACCATAACCTTTGTTGACTATACAGTATAATTATATGACAGGATACCATAACCTTTGTTGACTATACAGTATAATTATATGACAGGATACCATAACCTTTGTTGACTATACAGTATAATTATTCTCTGGGTCTTCTCCTGGGTGACCTACAGTAGATGTGTGTGAATTTGTGTTTTTAGTTTTTGCGTGTTCATTGTTTTTTTGTGTTGTGGTGTCCCTATTTGGGCTCTGTCTCGAGTTGGCATCCCCCAGTTAAAACACAAAAAATTGAATAAATGGGGAATGGGCCTGAGTAAATTGATAGATAGATAGATATATTCGACCAATGTGCTTATCATATATTCCAGACGCTGGCTGACTGGGGACAACATTTTGTCAATTTTACGTTTGACCGAGTTCTGTGGTGGTCTTTCCCTGACATACAGTATATATCAACATTTTGTTTTCTTCTTTTTGTCGAGTAATATTTTCAGTACAGTATTGTTCACTTTTTGATCGATTTTGTTTATGTATTTATTATTTCTTTAATTTCCTCCCTAGACCTTCATCAAACTTTAAAGAACACCCCATAGACCCTCTATCAAAATAAATTTGTACATTTTTCGGGAGAAAAATTTCGCGGCCGAAGGCCGTTTTCTCCTAAAACTGCAGGCTCGCTATCGCTCGCCAGGAATAAACAGACATCTAAATGGCACAAAAGGTCATAATATTGACAAATAAATGGGACAAAAGGACTTAAAACCGCCAAACTAATAGAACGAAAGTCTTATCATCTGAAAACTAATGTGACTAAACATGAGGAAGAAGGGGGACCTGAAAAATGACCCATCTGCCCTTAAAATATAATTTGTCTTGACCACATGACTATGAGAGATAGTAAGAAGGTTCAACTATCTTTGGCTAGCTGTTAGAGTCAATAAGAGATAATAACCAACTTATGATGGACAATATTGTAGGTCACTTTGGTTGTATAACATAGGTATATATAGTTTAGTTCTTTCAGTTCTATAGTAATCCAATACGCACGCACAATACTTATAGCTTACATGGAAACAACAAAAATTATCATATAATAAATATATGATCCTAAATCACAAGTAATTTGTCCTTAAAGCAGTAACATAAGCATGGACAGAGGATAATACATAAATTAAAGCAAGCATGTGATCCACCGGGATTCGAACCTGGATTACGACATACAGATGCAGATCAAATATATAGGAATGCAGATGAAATATATAGGAATACCCTATGGGCAACACACAGGAATTCCCTATGGGGAAATGTTTCGCGACCGCTCTGTATATACAGTATACATGTTATACACAATTGTTTCTGACTTAATCCACATAATATATTTTCACAGGTATGCTATTAGTAAGCATCAAAATTCAGGAAGGGACAAGCCCCTTTTTACTTCTGAAATATGTTGGTAAATCACATAAGAGTAATATCCTTTGAGATAAGAGTATTATTAGGCCATACTTCGATTTTCAATACTGCAGCCTTGAGGTGATAATATTATGTCACCTTTATTTTGATATGATGTAAATATTTAGATTGTGAGAAGTTCATATCAACTCAAGGAATCAATCATGCTTAACAAGGCAGAGTTTTTTTTTCTATGTGAGTGAGGGAGACAAAAGGCAGAACTGCCTGTGACGAGTGCCTCCCCCAGAGTTGAAAGAGGGAAAGTCTGATTCTGGGAGAGAGTTCCAGAGCTCAGCTGTTGACTAAAAGAAAGATTGAGAATAACGTTTACTCTTGGGTTGGAGAGTTGCACAAAGTAGGGGTGGGATTGTGTTGCAAGTTGAGTGCTACGTGCTCTATGAAGAGTGGGTGGTATACACAGAGATAGCTCTGAGGAACACTGATTATTGTAATAGCGGTAGAATAGTGAGAGAGATGCAACATTGCGGCGAAGAGAGAGAGAGACTGCAGAGAATTGGTGAGTGGATGTGAGTTAATGAGACGGAAGACTTTCCTTTCTACTTTGTCTAGAAGTGCTGTGTGAGAGGATCCTCCCCACATGTGTGAACAATACTCAATATATGGACACACTGTGCCCCTGTACAGAGCAAGAAGCTGCGCAGGGGTAAAGAAACCCCGGAGGTGGTTGGGCACACCCAGCTTCTGGGAAGCTGTTTTAGCAAGAGTGGTAGTGTGGTCTTTCCATGAGAGACGAGAAAAAAAAGAGACTCCAAGGATATTAAGAGAAGATGAAGGGTTAATTTGTATGGTGTTGAAGAGTAAGTTATAGTTTTATGGAAGGGGGCTACGAGTCAACAGATGGAGAAATTGAGTTTTGGAAGCATTGAAAGTAACAAGGTTTTCTCTGCCCCAACTAGATATAGTAGATCAGAAGATATGTGATTTATGGCCTGCTTATGTGAGTTTTGGAGTTCCTGCTGTGAGTGATTTCGTGGAAGTCTAGTTGAATAGTGTAATGTAGAGTCGTCAGCATATGAGTGAATGGGGCTGGAAGTGCAATTAAAAAGGTAGTTAATGAATAATAGGAAGAGAATTGGAGAGAGGACAGAACCCTGAGGAACACTGGAGTTCATAGGTTGAGGAAGTGAACGGTGGCCGTCCACAACTGCAGCTATGGAACGGCCGGAAAGGAAATTAGAGACAAAGGCATAGATGGAGGGATAGAAACCGAAGGAGGGTAGTTTGGAAATGAGAGATTTGTGCCAGACTCGATCGAAGACCTTCAATATTAGACTAGCGCAACAGAAAATATTTCACCGAACTCCCGAATGGAGGATGACCAAGAATTAGTAAGATAAGAAAGAAGATCACCAGTAGAGCCATACTGGCGGTCTGAGAGTAGGTTATGGGTAGATAAATGTTTAAGGAATTTTGAGGCAAGAATAGTTTAAAAAACTTTAGAGATGCAAGAAAGGAGAGCAATTGGACGATAGTTGGAGGGTTGAGAGCGGTCACCCTTCTTTGGGACAGGTTGAATGAGAGCAAACTTCCAGCAAGAAGGGAAGATGTTAGAGGAGAGGTAGAGAAAGAAGAGTTTACATGGGCAGGGAGTCAGCACGGAAGCACAGTTTTATAGTACAACAGGAGGAATACCATCCAGTCCGTACGCCTTCTTAGTATTAATCCCAGAGATAGTGGAAAGTACATTCTTAGAATAGATTATGATGTTAGGCATAAGTAGGAGAGAGGGGGGTGGAGAGGGAGGAATAGCACTGGAATCATCCGACGTGGAATTAATAGCGAAAGTGGTAGCGAAGAGTTGAAAAGAGGAGGGAAAGACTAAGAAGAAAAATTGTTGAAGAGATTTTTGGCAAGATGCCAGAAAGCTTGGGAAGAGCTAGAGTTGGATAGTTCAGTGCATCTATTATTGATACAAGAATGTTTGGCGAGTCGAAAAACAGATTTGGCTTGATTCCGGGCAGAAATATTCTTGAGTTTGAAGGCGACGGTACTGTTTGAATGCTTCTTCCTCGCGGACAGCAGTAGAACAAGCGTGAGTAAACTAAAAAAAAATTGCATTAGATTGAGAGAAAGAAAATGGGATGTATGCTACCATGCCAGAGAGCATTACCTCGGTAATGCGTTCAGCACGCTTCGAGGGTCCCCGGCCACGGAAGGAGATGCCATTCCATGGAAAATCAAAGAAGTACAGCTGAATAGCCTCCCAGTCGGCAGCGCCAAAGTGCCACAAGCGCCGCCGGCTTGGAGGATCGGTGTTGGGCCGATCTCCGAAGCGGTCCGGAATACGGGTGGGTTGCTGGTCTAACTGCTCTAGGTCATTTAGGATAGAAAAGATTTAGGCTTGTTCACCTGGTTGGTCAGTAAAAACAGAGGCCTGCCATTGGCGATGGTGAACTTTGAAATCTCCTAAGATGAAGATTTCTGCGAAAGGAGAGATGGATAGAATGTATTCCACTTTAGAAGTTAGATAGTCAAAGAATTTTGGATAGTCAGTAGAAATAGGGGAGATATAGACAGCGCAGTTATATTTAGTTTGAGAGTGACAAGAAAGCTTTAGCCAGAGAGTTGAGAATTCAAAAGAGTCAAAGTTGGGAACACGAGAGGAAGCAAGATTGTTGCATACATAGACACAACATCCACCTCTGGCTCGAAACTGAATATAGAGATAGTATGAGGATACAGAGAAGGGTTTGCTGTCAGTAGTAGGCAGTGTAGGCACCAATCGATCAGCCCCGGTGAGGTTATAGGCATGTGATAAAGATTCGCTGGAACTCCTGTTTCATTTGCTTGTCCTCTCTTACTGATTTTCTTTGTGACTCATTTACAGTGAGAGCAATCCAGCTAGCTCTCACAAACACCTCCTCCTCCTATCCCCTTCACTAAACTAAACATGCACACCACACTTCATACCTTCACACCAAAATTATTAAAATTATGAATTTCAGCCTAGCCTCGGAGTCCCCAGGGGGGGGGGCATAAATGTCCCCACACCCGAACGACCTTCCCCTGACGACCCCACAACATGACCTGGACCTCGGCCTGTTACTCTGTCTATTGATTTCTGCAACATTCGCGGACTTTCCTCTAACTTTCACTCTGTTGAACACCATCTCTCCTCCTACAAACCTGATCTTCTCTTCCTCACCGAAACTCAGGTGTCTGTAGTAACATCCAGCAACCCCTTCTCTATATGCTCCTACTTTCTCTATCCTAGTTTCAAAGCCAAAGGCGGATGTTGTGCATATGTGCACAACAAACTCACTTGCTCTCGTGTTCCCGATTTCGACTCCTCTGAATTCTCTACTTTATGGCTCAAACTTTCCTGTCATTCTCTTGCTAAATATTTCTGTGCTGTCTATCTTTCCCCTAACTCTACCAACTTTTCCAAATTCTTTGACTATCTAAACTCTACAGTGGAACACATTCTATCCATTTCTCCTTTCTCAGAAATTTCCATCTCAGGAGATTTCAACGTTCACCACCACCAATGGCTCTCCTCTCACACTACTGACCCACCTGGTGAACAAGCCTACGTCTTTTCTATCATAAATGATCTAGAGCAGTTAGTTCAGCAACACACCCGTATCCCGGATCGCATCGGAGATCGGCACAACATTCTTGACTTGTTTCTAACTTCTAACCCTTCTTCTTATACTGTCGATCTTTTCTCTCCTTTGGGCTCCTCCGACCATAAACTTATCTCTGTCAACTGTCCTATCTCTCCAGTGCGGCCACCCGATCCTCCTAGCCGGCGGCGTTTGTGGCACTTTGGTGCTGCCGACTGGGAGGCTCTCCGGCAGTACTTCTTTGATTTCCCATGGAATGATTTCTGCTTCCGTGGCCGGGGACCCTCGGAGAGTGCTGAACGCATTACCGAGGTAATCCTATCGGGCATGGAAGCATACATTCCATTCTCTTTCTCTCAGACTAATGCTAAAAAATCTTGGTTTACTCACGCCTGTTCTACTGCTGTCCGCAATAAGGAGGAAGCATTCAAACGGTACCGACGCCTTAAAACTCAAGACTCTCATTCTTCCTATGTTTCTGCCTGGAATCAAGCCAAATCTGTTCTTCGACTTGCCAAACACTCTTTCATCAATAATAAATGCACTGAACTATCCAACTCTAGCTCTTGCCAAGCTTTCTGGCATCTAGCCAAAAACCTCTCCAACAATTTCTCTTCCTCGTCTTTCCCTCCCCTTTCCCATTCTGATGGCACAACCATCACTTCTTCCTCTGACAAAGCTAAACTCTTCGCTCAAACTTTTGCTAGAAACTCCACCTTGTATGATTCCGGTGCTATTCCTCCCTCTCCACCCTCCTCTCTCTTACTTATGCCTAATATCCTAATCTTTTCTAAAGATGTACTTTCTACCCTCTCTGGGCTTAATACTAATAAGGCGTACGGTCCGGACGGTGTTCCTCCTTTTGTTCTCAAAAACTGTGCTTCCGTGCCGACTCCCTGCCTAGGCAAACTCTTTCGTCTCTGTCTATCCTCTAACGTCTTCCTTTCATGCTGGAAGTTTGCTCACATTCAACCTGTCCCAAAGAAGGGTGACCGCTCTCAACCCTCCAACTATCGTCCAATTGCTCTCATCTCATGTCTTTCTAAAGTTTTTGAAACTATTCTTGCTTCCAAATTTCTTAAGCATTTTTCTTCTCATAATCTGCTCTCAGATAGCCAGTATGGCTTCCTTAAGGGTCGCTCTACTGGTGATCTTCTTTCACATCTTACTAACTCTTGGTCATCCTCCTTTCGGGACTTCGGAGAGACTTTTTCTATTGCACTAGACATATCGAAAGCCTTCGATAGAGTCTGGCACAAATCTTTAATTTCTAAACTACCCTCCTTCGGTTTCTATCCCTCCATCTGTGCCTTTGTCTCTAATTTCCTTTCCGGCTGTTCCATAGCCGCGGTTGTGGACGGCCATTGTTCACTTCCTCACCCTATAAACTCCGGTGTTCCTCAGGGCTCTGTCCTATCTCCTATTCTCTTTCTATTTTTTATAAATGATCTCAACTGTACCTCAATTCCCATCCATTCATACGCAGACGACTCAACCTTACACTACTCCATTAGTTTTTCAGAACGGCCAGCCACCAATCCCTCAACGACAAACGTAATGAAGCCATAGAACTCTTAAATTCTGATCTAAATACTATCTCCAATTGGGGCAGAGAAAACCTGGTTACCTTTAATGCTTCCAAAACCCAATATATCCATCTATCTACCTGTAAGGAACTCCCAGTGGACTATCCCTTATTCTTCAACAATACAAAAATCAATCATTCATCTTCTCTCGATATTCTTGGTGTCTCTTTTTCTTCTGCTCTCAGTTGGAAGGACCATATTACCAGTCATGCTAAGGCAGCCTCCCAGAAGCTGGGTGTGCTCAACCGCCTTAGGGGGTTCTTTTCCCCTGCACAGCTTCTTGCTCTGTACAGGGGCATAGTGCGTCCTTGTATTGAGTATTTTTCACATGTGTGGGGAGGTTCCTCTCACACCACTCTCCTAGACAAAGTTGAAAGAAAGGCCTTTCGTATCATTAACTCCCGTCCACTCACCAACTCTCTGCAATCTCTCTCTCTCCGCCGCAATGTTGCATCTCTCTCGCTATTCTATCGCTACTATAATAATCAGTGTTCCTCAGAGCTTTCCCAGTGTATACCACCTCCTTTACATAGGGCACATGGTACCCGTCTTGCAACTCAATCCCACCCCTACTCTGTGCAACTCTCCAACCCGAGAGTGAAACGTTACTCTCAGTCTTTCTTCTACTCAACAGCTGAGCTCTGGAACTCTCTCCCAGAATCAGTCTTTCCCTCTTCCTATGACTTAAATTGCTTCAAACTTCGTGTGTCCAGGCATTTTGGCTCGAACGTCCCTTGATTTTGACCCTGTCACTCTTTCAACTATTGGGGAGGCACTCGCTAGGCAAAAGGCAGTTCTGCCTTTTGCCTCCCTCAATCACATAGAAAAAAAAATGGGTTTCGGTGAGAAAGAGAAGATCAGGGTTGGCAGAGGAGAGGTGGTGTTCCATAGAGTGTAAGTTAGAAGAAAGGCCACGAATATTACAGAAATGAATAGTAAGGGTAGAAGGTGGTGCTCCAGAGCATTTTGGCGAGTTGATTCCAGGGGACAGGCTGATGGGGGCATTTTTGGTCCCCCTCGGGACTCCGAGGCAGGTCGAGATTTTGTAATTTCTAATTTTTTGGATAAAGCTAGTTTAGTATGTAAGGTGTTTGTAGCATAAATGTATTGATAGGAGGAGAAGATGTTTTGGAGGGCAGGCTGGGGTTGCCCTCAGTATTGATGAGGCACTGAAAGGATCAGCTAGGGAGGCCAGGTGGTGAAAAAGGGGTTCCAGCTGTCCTAATTAGCCACCTAGCACTCCCTGGGAGTACCGCCCCGTTTAGCTGGTGCCTAAAGCCTCCTCCTACCTCTCGATGTGAGGGAGGTAGACTGGGAGTAGTGCTACCAATGATTTCATTCAGCGTGCCTCCACCAAAACTTATCGTAGCTCATTTTATATACAATTTAAGTATTCAGTTTTCATTCAATTGATTTCTAAAGTATCCCATACGCTCATCACGTATCCGTGCATTTAGGAACGCCCTACCTGAGTACGCTAATTGTGATTCCAAGCCTGAGAGGGTAAAGCCCAGTGAAAGTAGAACATACATCCTTAGAAGAGATTAGGATATTTGGCATAAGTCAGAGAAAAGGAGGTGGAGAGGGAGGAATAGCACCGGAATCATCCAAAATGGAATTTTTACCGAAATTTTGAGTTCAGCTATGTCAGAAGATAAAGTGACAGTGATGCCATCAGAGTTGAACAGTGGAGAGATAAACGAGCAAGTAGAACTGTCAGAGAGGTCTTTGGCTAGCTGACATAAAGGTTGGGAGGAGCTAGAGTTAAAAATATAATTACATTTGATATTGATGAAAAACTTTATGGTAAGTCAAAGAACAAATTAGGCATTATTCCGGGCACAGAAATATAGCGTTTGGGATTAGTCAGTTCGTAGGCGTTGGTGCCATCTGCATTGTGTATTAATGTCTGTACCCTATTGCGGACAGCAGACGAACAAGCATTAGTAAACCAAGATTTTCATTGTGTTAAATTGAGAGAAATATTATGGAATGTATGCCTCCCTGCCAGAGGTAACTGCCTCAGTAATGCGTTCGGCACATTCTGAGAATCCCCGACTCCAGAAGTAATTATTATTATATGGGAAATCAAAGAAGCACTGCCGAAGAGCCTGCTATTCAGCAGCAGCGCCAAAGTGCCACAAGCTCCGTGGGCTGAGTGGATCATATGGTCGTACTGGAAAGATAGGACAGGTAACAGAGATAAGGTTATGGTTGAAGGAGCCCAACAGAGAGGAAAGATTTACAGAGTAAGCAGAAGGATTACAGGTTAGTAAGAAGTCAGTTATGTTGAACCCCTGGGGGTAAGGGATTAGAATATGCCCTACGTGCCTTCTGCGTGTCGTAAGAGACGACTAAAGAGGTTGGGTCGGTGGGCTTGCGACCCCCACCCGTGACAAATACGAAAAACGAACGAACAGCCTCGGATACGGACGGACCCTGTGTTGATGAACCCCGACCGACTATGGGCACTCTTACGGGCAATCTTAGAATAGCAACGTGGAATGTGAGAGGCATGAATGATGACACAAAAGAGAGAGAGGTTCTGGAAGTATTAGTGAATGCCAGGCTGGATAGATGTGGAATGACGGAGACCAGATAGAGGGGTACAGATGTGAGAGAGTAGGAGTGTGGCATGGGTGTATGTGCTGGAATGTGTGAGGGAGCAGCGAGAGAAGGTGCGTGTTTGTTTGTAAGTAATAAATGGAAGGAGCGTGTAAGAGACTATGGGTCTGTGGGTTCAAGGATTGTTTGGGTGAGAATGAAAGTAGGAATACAAACGTGGGTGATTGTGTGTGTGTATGCTCCAACAGAGGATAAACTTGTAAGAAAGAAAGAGGAGTTCTGGGTGAATGTGGAGGCATGCCTGGATAAGTTTGACAAGAACAAAAGAATATTTCTGATGAGGATATGAATGGGAAGGTGGGTGATAGGAAAGTTGATTTAGTGGTGGGAGAGTGGAGGTACCATCAGAGGTGAATGGGGATGGTAGTGCACTTGTGGACGTATGAGTGGGGAGGAGGCTGTGGATAGCCAACACCTTCTTCCGACACAGAATGATACACAGGTATACATGGAAAGTGGTGTGGAAGATGAAGGATAAGGATAAGACAGTGGTGGAACGAAAGGCACTGCTTGATTATATATAATATGTGGATGAATGAATGAAGACATTTGTGCTGGATGCTAGGGTGTATACGGGTATTGGAGGAGATCTGTCTGATCATTATGTAGTAGTAGCTAAAATAAGGATACAAAAGAAGTGGGTGAGGAGAGCTGGAGGGAGGCGAGAGGAGGTTGGAATGGCGAGGAAGGTGGAGAGGCTAAAGGAAAGAGTACAGGAGAGCAGTAGAAAGACGACTAGGTGGGTTCGACCTGAGATATGGAGGAAGTGGAGGAGATGAGCAAGGTGTTTAAGGAAGAGATATGTGCAGCATGTGAGGAGGTGTGTGGATTAAGGAGAAGAGGGAGGGTAATGAAAGGTACAGCATGGTGGACAGAAGAGGTAAAAATAGCTGTGGAAGACAAGACGAAAGCGTATAGAGAGTGGTTGGTTAGTAGAAGGAATGAAGATTTGGAGAGGCAGAAACGAGCGAGGTACGTGAAGAGAAAGAGAGTAGTGAAGGAAAGTAAGAGAAGAGTAGATGAGGAATTTTGAAGGAATCTGAGTGTAAAATGAAGAGAGTGTAAGAAACTGTTCTGGAAAGAAGTCAAGAAAGTTAGGGAAGGTAGCAAGGGAAACAGTAAGGGTGTGAAAGATAAGAATGGGAGAATTCTAGCCATGAAGCAAGAGAGAGTTGAAAGATGGAGGGAGTACTTCAATGAGTTGCTAAACATAAGGAATGGAGCACCAGCACACATAATTGGATGGGGTATGGGAGAGAGAAGAAGAGAAGTAGTGGAGGAGGAGGTGGGGATCAGGACGTCAGAAGTGTGGGAAGCCATGAAAAGAGTGAAGTTGGGGAAAGCACCAGGAACAGATGGAGTGTGTGGGGAAATGCTGAGGTATGGTGGTGAGATAGTGATCGAATGGGTATGGAAAATGTGCAAACTAGCATGGGAGAAGGGGAGTGCACCTAATGACTGAAAGACAGGCATAATAGTCCCCCTATATACGGGTAAAGGGGAAAGAGGAGTGTGTGTTAACCAAGGAATATGTCTTCTAAACGTAGTAGGGTAGGTGTACAATAGGGTAGTGTTTGAGAGAGTGAAAGCGAGAACGGAGAAATGGTTAGGTGACGTGCAGGGCGGTTTTAGGAAGGGAAGAGGATGTGTAGATCAGATTTTTACCCTGAATTGTGTTGTGGAGAAATATCTGGAGAAACAACAAAAGGTGTATGTTGCCTTTATGGACTTGGAGAAGGCCTACGACAGAGTGGATAGAGAAGGTATGTGGAAAGTACTGAGAATATACGGAGTAGATGGCAAGCTGCTGAAAGCAGTGAAGAGCATGTATGAGGGTGCAAAGGCAGCAGTTCATGTGGAGAATGAGCAGAGCGAGTTCTTTGATCTGAATGTTGGGTTGAAACAGGGGTGTGTGATGTCTCCGTGGTTGTTTACTGTATATATGGATGGAGTCATGTGTTACGACCGGGACTCGTATAAAGCAAGGGCTCCTAATCATTGTACTAGGCACACAGCCACAATGGTAACACTAGATCCAACCCTCGAACTTATAATGCCGGCGCACAAAAACACCTATACCCTCCAGAGTTAAATCTGCGATAGCGGGGTATCCTATAACTCGGTATAAATGCACTACTACTACAGGCTGATGATCTCTGATACAGCCTGATCACAACAACATACAATTACGTTATTAGTGTATACAAGGAAAAGATGGAGATCTTAATTAAATCACTGCAATGATTTAATGCAAACAAGAAGAAGGTATAATTAAAGTTACTCTAAACAATAATAAACTGTCACTCTTATATTTAAGAAAGTGAATGAAAGTCCTAATGCATCGAACCGGAATCTTCTGAAGAACGTCTGATGATGCTTAAGATGATCGAATCGGATTTTGAACTGTTATATAAAGCAGGAACAGGATATGACAAGTGTATGGACATACAGTGTTAACTGGCACGGGAATAATAATAAATGCGCAATAGTATTATCTCCAACAACAAAAGAAGTACTTCCTCAGGCAACTCAAAAAGCCTGCTCGGGTTGTGCAACTCAACAACAACCAAGGCTTACAACCAACGTGAATAAAAATGCTGTATACATAACATAAGAGTTTATAATCTTAATCGGGTGTCTGCTAGGCGAATAAAGTCTAGCTGGGATGTAGTAGGCTAGGAAACAATGGCTGAGCAAGCGGCTCGTAGCCTAGCGAGGTCCTTAAGACTGTACGGCCTAATTACGTTAAATGACAGGGTGCTATCTTGAGAGATCCAGATCACTAGTATCTGGTTCTCTCCTGGCGACCCTCTCAAAGTCAAAGCAAAAACGAGTTAGCACAGTGTTGGGTGGCAGAGGCAAAAGCCCTCACTCGCAACACAGTGCTAAACTCACAAGGTACACAGTCAGAAAGACCACCTAGGCTTCCCACGTATCCGTTGCGATTGTACAGGTTCAACAAAACCTGGTACACATCGGAAATCACAACAACAATAGCCTCACCCCAGTCTAGCATTAAATAGCCCAGCAGCCAACCAAGAAAAAGGTAGGGAGAAACCGTGAGTGTGTCGAACCTCTACACACAAAATGGTAACCCCTCCAAAATGCCTAACTAAACATGTAATATCTGAGAGGTTCAGCATATAATACGATGGCCGATATATGAAATCGTGCAGAACCAAAGGGGAGTTATGATGTTAAATAGATTGGAAGAATGAGAGGTAAGAAGTTGAGAGAGAGAGAGAAAGTGCTCTATAGGTAGAAGTCGGGGACAGGTGGTAAGGGAAGCTCTGAGGAAGGAAGACACAAGGCAGCAGGGAGTGCGGGGGGAACAACTTCCTGACGCGGCGGGAGGGTAGTGAGGCAGCCAGCCACTCAGAGGGCCCGGCCGTGGCATGACGTCACCGAGACAACGTGTAACACTACGCGACTACCCTCTGCCTCCTGTACTTACTCACTCACACTCTCTAGCTGTATCATTCAGTCTTATACATTAAACTTAGCCTATAACTGATGATATAAAATATAATGCATTGTCACAGGCGAAAATAAAGACACTTCTGTACTGCCTGTGACATAACGATTCACAAGAAAGAATGTACAACATTGTAGATAGACTGTAGCCAAATACATTGCCCTGGCGAGTGTTAGCGAGTGGCCAAGCAAGCGGCTGAGCCCACGTGGCGTTCTGCTAAGCTGCAGGCGTCACCCCCCCCCCCCCCCCCCCCCCCCCCAAGATATTAGACGCTCAACCATGAGCTCCATATCTGACAAGCAGAACGCCGATAAGACTCGCCACCCCTAATCACTTCGCAACAAAGAAGGCAAAGCTCAGTTCTCATCAACAACAAAAATTACAACCCCTCCCAACACAATAGCTTAATTAATTCATACTGCTATGCTCCTAGAGCGAGCTTCTACTAGCCCAGCCTTCTGAGAGAAGCACAGGTTCGACTCAGAACTTTAGCTATAACATACTTAAAACAAATTTAACTATTAAAGAAAGTGTTTTTACAGAATTTTAATTTTTAATATGTTTATGGCGGCTGCACTTACAGGGGCAAGCCAATTTAACTCCACACAAACCCGCACACTTGCGGTAGCCTAACTCGGAACCTCCACCCTCGACAAACAATCAGCAATCACGTTATCACTACCGGCAATATAGCGAATATCTAAATTGTACTCCTGTAACATCAACGACCACCGTGTCAGTCTCATATTCCGATTGTGAAACTGATTGAGAAATTTAAGAGGGTGGTGATCAGTATACACTACCATGACTGGTCCATAGGCCGGAACATACACCTCGAAGTGCCTGAGCGCCAGCACTATCGCCAGCAATTCTTTCTCCACCACGGAGTAATTCTTCTGGGCCGAATTGAACTTTTTGGAGAAAAAACTTACTGGGTGTTCCAGGCCCTCTTCGTCTGTCTGCATCAAGACGGCACCAGCCCCAACCCCGCTGGCATCAGTTGCCAACTGAAACGGCCTGTCGAAGTCTGGGGCCCTGAGTATTGGATGAGTGCATAAAAGGTGTTTAACAAGGGAAAATGCCTTTTCACACTCCGGCGCCCACAGAAACTTCTTGTCCTTCACTAAGAAGTCAGTCAGAGGTGCTAACACAGTTGAATATCCTTGAATAAAGCGGCGATAGTACCCGATCATGCCTAAAAACCTTATAATCTGCCGCTTGGTGGTCGGTCTAGGGAACTGATTGATAGCCTGTATCTTATTCTGAGGAGGGCAAACCTGGCCTCTCCCGACCACAAATCCTAGATACTGCACAGTTGCCCTTACAAAGTCACACTTCTTCAGATTCACCACCAAGCCCGCTTCACTAAGCTTGTTAAACAAGGCTTCAATGTGTGCACAGTGACTTTCAAAGTCGTCGTCAAAAATGATCACGTCGTCTAAATACACAGTACAGTTAGGGATGTCTGCTACTAGGTCATTCATCAGATTCTGGAAAGTCGCTGGTGCATTCTTGAGTCCATAGGGCATGACGTTACAACGGTAGGTGTTACCATCCACCACAAACCCGCAAACCACCTTCGCTCGCTCCGACAGCGACACTTGCCAGTAACCTTTCACTAGGTCTACCTTGGTCAAATACTGTGCCTTTCCGATCTTGTCGACACTGTCATCCACACGAGGAAGGGCGTAAGCATTGGTGGGGGTTAAACCGTTTAACCGCCGGAAATCAACACAAAAACGAACTTTCCCATCAGGCTTGGGCTGCAGAGTGACGGGAGATGTCCACCTAACTGCACCCTTTTCTATCAGGCCCCGATCCAACATATACGCTAACTCGTCGCACTGATTTAAAGGGTGGGTGATCTCCTACATCCACATCATGCACCGCATGAGTTGTGAGGCCTGGGTGCTACGCAAACACAGCAGGGTATGAACCGAATAGGTGCTGCACGGCTACACGCTGTTGCTCAGGCAGGTGCTCTAGAGCCTCGTGAGCCACCTGTCTCGAGTTCCCCGCCCACTGGTCTGCGGAGATATGACAATCCCAGTTATCCTCCACCTGAGCGTGACTGTCCCTTCCTCCTTCTCCACCTTAACCGCTGCAAGTCATCACCGGGACAGTGAGAGGCTCAGGGGGGCGCCTCACATACTCCTTCATCAGATTTACGTGGCACAACTGATTTCTTTTCCTCCTGTCTGGAGTGGCCACCAGGTAATCCAGGTCTGAGATCTTCTCCACTACCCTATAAGGACCAGTATACTTAGCGGATAAGGGATGACCCACCAAATGCAGTAAGATCAACACCTCCTGACCCACCTGAAACTCCCGGAGTTTCACCTTCTGGTCTTATCTGTCCTTCATCAGGGCCTGGGATCCCACCAGATTTCGGCCAGCCAACTCCAAGCTCTTCAACATCCGTTCGCGGCTCTCGAAGACATATTTTAATAACGAACACGGCTTAGTAGTACCCTCCCAGATCTCCTTAACCATGTTGAGAGGGCCTCTGATGCGATGGCCAAAAACAAGCTCATTTGGACTAAACCCGAGGCTTTCTCCAGGTACCTCTCTCGCAGCGAACAATACTTAAGGCAAACCCAGGTCCCAGTCCTTACCATTCTCCAGACAATAACAACGGAGCATACTCTTTAAGGTTGAATGCCAGCTCTCTAACACCCCTTGGTTCTCAGGGTGATAAGCCGATGACACTACAGTTGTGATCCCGTCTTGCTGCATTGTCTGGGTAAATATGTTCGAGGTAAAGTTAGACCCCTGGTCAGACTGTATTTCCTGCGGAAAACCATACCGGGAAAAGTACAAAAGCAAGTTCCAACCACCGTCTTTGCCATGCCATTCCTCATGGGGTATGCATCAGGATAACGTGTCGCTACATCCATTATCATCAGGAGAAATTTATTACCGGCACTAGTAGGAGGGAGGGGACCAACCATGTCTATAACTACCTTACTGAATGACATGCCCCTTGACAGGAATAGGTTGTAACGGAGCCTTTGGGATGCATTGGTTCGGTTTACCCACTTTCTGGCAGGTACTGCACATTGCCACCAATGACACAACCTGTGCTTTTGAACCTGGCCACCAAAACAACTTAACCAAAGCCGCTACCGTCTTGCGTACTCCCAAGTGTCCTGCCAACGGCACATCGTGATTAGTAGGCTATCCCTGCACGCCCTCGGCACAACTAGCTGGTCTACCACTCCTGATCCACCCTCCCAACGTCTCTTCGGGTCTTGAAATCGCCGATACAATATTCCCTCAATATAAAAAAAATCTCCTGGCTTTGCATCCCCATCCTCCTCGAGCTCGACAGCACCATTACCACCCTTCTGAACTTTCGCGTCCTCCAACTGCAGTTTACTAATATCCGAGGGAACCAACCTGTCTAGATGCTTCCGAAGCAACCCATGTCCTCCCCCAATATCAAACTGAGCAACCCTTTATTCTCTCTGTGTGTAACGTTGCTGCCTCGGAGTCTCTTCCTGCCCTACCTCCTCACTAGCTGTGACAGGTCCTGGGGCCTCTCCAGACTCCAGCAATGGTGCCAATACTGAGTCGCCAAGAAGCGCTGCTGGTACGAAACTCTCCAAACTTTTACCAACATTAGCCGTCTTCTTCCGACCGTTCCTCCGTTGATCAGAAGACTGAGGAATAGGCTGTGGCACTTTGGATGCAATAGATCTTGTAACAACGCACACCATAGGTTGTACATGACACCTCTCTACCCACTCCTGTTCCTCCCTACTCACGTCGGCCGGCTTCTCGGCAACGACTAAGGGTGAAACCTCAGAAGTAGGCACCGCAAAGTCATTGCCAAGAAGGAGGTCGACGCCCCCAACAGGTAAGTTCTCTACAATTCCCACATCCATCTCTCGTGTCACACCATCTACCTCCAGTTCCATCCTGACCAACAGGTATGATCTGATAGCATTGATACCTTGCACCCGTGCCGCGTTTATTGGTCTACCAGTAAAGTTCTTCATCAAAGTCTGAGAGGCACCCGTGTCTCGCAACAGCTCAACTCCATGCTTCTTACCAGCCCACTTCACGCAGCCACACCCTCGATGGTCGTAAAAGACATCGCGGACAGGGTTCGAGCCTTCCGGATTCTTCTCCACTGGCTGTGTCCCAGCCTCTGACGTTATACCCCGGGCAAACTCAGACGACTTCGGGGACACCCCGATGGTGCGAGCCAAAGACACAACTGCATTAGGTGGCTTGCTTGGACAGGCTCTTGCAAAATGCCCCTCCTTATGACAATGGAAGCACTCTAACTTTCCCTTGGGCTTCCCTTGAGGTGAGGAAGGACCCGGACCCTTTCTAAACGGGACGGTACTAGGTTTATGGTCAGTTTTGGTGTCGTTGCTCTTGTTCTTAGTGTAATTATGTGTATCAGTGTTTCGGGAAGGGGGAGGGTTACGCTCCTTATTGCCTGCATCACTTCTCTGTGCAGAACCGCACCCACGAATCAAAGATAACCGAAGGTCAGCCATGTCAGCTGCCTCCTGAAGAGTTTTTGGGTTCTATTCTTTAAGATTCAACGTCAGATCGCCGCCCGTACACTTGAAAAATTGTTCTAGAAGCATCAGCTGTTTCAACTCCTCAAACGTCGATGCCTTCTCAGAACGCAGCCATTTTCTAAATGCATCGGACAGATCCCGGGCATGCTCAAGAAAGGTGCACTCACGACCCTTCGTTACACCCCGGAATTTCAATCTGTACGTCTCTGGTTGTAACTCATATGCCCGCAGGACAGCCTCCTTCAATACCTCATAATCGATGCACGACTCCAAAGGCAACGCATCATATGCCTTGAGTCCTTTGCCAATCAACCTAGAGGAAACAAGAGCTGCCCACTTAACCTCGGGCCATTGATGCTCCAGGCACTTCTTCTCAAAACGCATAAAAAATTCAGTGACACCCGACTAGTCAAATACAGGGACTAACTTGAGCAGGTGCGATAAAGACTGATCAAGACCTCGATTCCCAGAACCGAGAAGCTGCCCTGTCGACTCCACCCGAGACTTCTCAAGATCTATGTCTGCACAGTACTTCGTAGCCTCAATCCTGAGCTCAGCCTCATGTCTTCGTTGCTCAGCCTCTTATCTGGCCCTTCTCTCCTCAGCCTGAATCTTAGCCATCTCAAACTCCCGCTGTTGCTGCTCAGATTCCCGCTGCTGCTGCATCTGCATCTGCTGCTGCTGCATCTTAGCCATCTCAAGCTGGAAGAGAATCTCTGGAGCCAAACCTTGAGGAGGTGATGTAACAATTGGAGACCCACCCAGGGGCAAACCACGCTGCCAGTGACTATCGGCCTGTGGGCACGTCGGATCCGGTGTTCTAGAGAGCATGATGGGAGAAGAGTGGAGGGGGGGCTTGGCCGAAGGTGCCAAAGCACCCGCTCCACCCTATGCACCACACACCCCGCCCAGCACACATGCCACCAGGTCATTTCTCGTCATGCTGCTAGTGCCAACATGCCCCATGACCGTGGCCAAACACTGGAGACCATACCGATCAATCCCCGCCACCCGGTCAACAGTAATAGGCATCTCCAGAAATTTCCTTGCATCCTCCTCACTAGTTACTACTCCAATATCATCTAACAAACCCCGCTTCTGCACCTCAGGGCCTGCTTCCCGTACTGTGTCCTCACTGTACACTGATCCGTCGTCTGACATAGTGTCCACCGAAAATTCTCAACGTTTATAAAAAAAAAAAAAAAGAGAAGTACCTAAACTCTTATGTAGCACTATTCACTCAAAAATGCTTGAAGACTCTTAACCCTTCCTCCCTGGGCTGTGTTACCCAATGACGGTCGCCCCTACCCGGGCGATATGGCTGAAAAACGTCTAGGCCTAGGCTACCGTATTTATGTTTATTTTCACTGCTAGAACTTTCCCACTCATCTATAATCGTAGTGCGGTTTTCAATCTGTATTTTGGCATTGAGTAGAGCTCTGTAAGTCAACTGGTTCAGTTGTGATGGCGATTTCAGTGGAGCCAATATTGCAGAGATGTTGCCAATATGGGGGCTTTTTAGACACTAATTTCGTCATGACGTCAGAACAATAACATTGAGGAGTCTTCTCCTTCTTGTTTTCGGAGGTGCGGTGACGAACGCTTGGGTTTGTTGACATACGTCGTACGCACGGCGTTCGGACCAAGCTTAATTAGGCTATTAAGCTCATGCCTTAGATAAGGCATACCGGGTAGCGGCCCTTCTTTCATGCTGTCCTTACCTAAGGCAGACCGGGTAGGAAGGGTTAAGTGTTATACTACTTGCCATACAAATTCCACGTGTCCACTATATTCCTTTAAACAAAAACAAATGACCACAACACTCCTGCGATATTTCTCTAAGTTCACAAAATCCTAAGCCAGGTCGCCATTTGTTACGACCGGGACTCGTATAAAACAAGGGCTCCTAATCATTGGACTAGAAAGGCACACAGCCACAACGGTAACACTAGATCCAACCCTCGAACTTATAATGCCGGCGCACAAAAACACCTATACCCTCCAGAGTTAAATCTGCGATAGCGGGGTATCCTATAACTCGGTATAAATGCACTACTACTACAGGCTGATGATCTCTGATACAGCCTGATCACAACAACATACAATTACATTAATAATGTATTCAAGGAAAAGATAGAGATCTTAATTAAATCACTGCAATGATTTAATGCAAACAAGAAGAAGGTATAATTAAAGTTACTCTAAACAATAATAAACTGTCACTCCTATATTAAAGAAAGTGAATGAAAGTCCTAAAGCATCGAACCAGAATCTTCTGAAGAAAGTCTGATGCTGCTTAACCCCTAACTAGCGGCCCACAACATAAGTCGAGTATAATAAATTTGGACTATCTGGCGGCGCGCGACATAGGTCGTGTGGCATTTTCAGCACGTAATGTTGCTGAGAGAGAGAGACAAGTGGTGGCAGGAGAGTAGCGAGCGTATGACTGCTCCAGACCACCGCGGCGAACATACGGACACGAATCCCACCTCCTCCCTCCCTCTCTCACTAGCTACATACTGAATTGTATGGGGAAAGTACCGAATTACATGCTTTTTGCACTCGTGTTGCGCGGTTGTTGCAAGAAAACTAGCGGTCATAAAAGGATCGTTGTGGTGTCATTGGAAAGCTCTGTTTATGCCCTTTCAGGGATAGATACTTGTTTTACGCTCTGGGTCTTATTTAGGCATGAAAATGATCACGTAAACAGCCCTATTTTGGCTAAAAACACCCCGCTGGGCGGTACATATAAATAGACCGCCTAGCCCGCCAATAAGGTGTTAAGATGATCGAATCGGATTTTGAACTGTTATGTAAAGCAGGAACAGGATATGACAAGTGTATGGACATACAGTGTTAACTGGCACGGGAATAATAATAAATGCGCAATAGTATTATCTCCAACAACAAAAGAAGTACTTCCTCAGGCAACTCAAAAAGCCTGCTCGGGTTGTGCAACTCAACAACAACCAAGGCTTACAATCAACGTGAATACAAATGCTGTATACATAACAAAAGAGTTTATAATCTTAATCGGGTGTCTGCTAGGCAAATAAAGTCTAGCTGGGATGTAGTAGGCTAGGAAACAATGTCTGAGCAAGGGGCTCGTAGCCTAGCGAGGTCCTTAAGACTGTACTTACGTTAAATGACGGGGTGCTCTCTTGAGAGATCCAGATCGCTAGTATCTGGTTCTCTCCTGGCGACCCTCTCAAAGTCAAAGCAAAAACGAGTTAGCACAGTGTTGGGTGGCAGAGGCAAAAGCCCTCACTCGCAACACAGTGCTAAACTCATAAGGTACACAGTCAGAAAGACCACCTAGGCTTCCCACGTATCCGTTGCGATTGTACAGGTTCAACAAAACCAGGTAAACATCGGAAATCACAACAACAATAGCCTCACCCCAGTCTAGCATTAAATAGCCCAGCAGCCAACCAAGAAAAAGGTAGGGAGACACCGTGAGTGTGTCGAACCTCTACAGACAAAATGGTAACCCCTCCAAAATGCCTAACTAAACATGTAATATCTGAGAGCTTCAGCATATAATACGATGGCCGATATATGAAATCGTGCAGAACCAAAGGGGAGTTATGATGTTAAATAGATTGGAAGAATGAGAGGAAAGAAGTTGAGAGAGAGAGAAAGTGCTCTATAGGTAGAAGTCGGGGACAGGTGGTAAGGGAGATGTGAAGGGTATGCTAGTCAGGCAAGCTCTGAGGAAGGAAGACACAAGGCAGCAGGGAGTGCGGGGGGAACAACTTCCTGATGCGGCGGGAGGGTAGTGAGGCAGCCAGCCACTCAGAGGGCCTGGCCGTGGCATGACGTCACCGAGACAACGTGTAACACTACGCGACTACCCTCTGCCTCCTGTACATACTCACTCACACTCTCTAGCTGTATCATTCAGTCTTATACATTAAACTTATAACTGATGATATAAAATATAATGCATTGTCACAGGCGAAAATAAAGACCACTTCTGTACTGCCTGTGACATGACGATTCACAAGAAAGAAAGTACAACATTGTAGATAGACTGTAGCCAAATACATTGCCCTGGCGAGTGTTAGCGAGTGGCCAAGCGAGCGGCTGAGCCCACGTGGCGTTCTGCTAAGCTGCAGGCGTCATACATGAAAGAGATACAGGGAAGAGCAGTGGATGTTGGTGTATCGCTGATAAGGGAGGGAAATGAGTGGAAGCTACCTGTACTGCTGTTTGCTGATGATACAGTTCTGATGAGCGATAATGAATGGGAGTTGAAGGGTCTGGTAAATGTGTTTGGAACAGTGTGCGAAAAACGGAATCTGAAGGTAAATGCGGGAATGAGCAAGGTTATGGTCTTCGAGAGGGGTGAAGCCACAGAGTGTGAGGTGAAGTTGAACGGTCAGGCTATGAAGATTGTCAGCTCATTTAAGTATCTGAGCAGTTTGTTGAGTAAAGATGGGACTATGGATGAAGAAGTGCGGGAGAGGGTGCAACAGGGGAAGAGGGTTGTAGGAACGTTGAAAGCAGTAACAAGAAATAGGGTGGTCAGTATGGAAGTGAAGAAGTCCTTGCATGACAGTTTGGTAATCCCGACCCGGAAGCGAAGCATGGACGTTCGAGAAGAGACTCAGACCAAGAGTGAGAGCGGTGGAAATGAGTTACTTAAGAAGTGCGTGCGGAGTTACATGGAGGGATAGACAGACGAATGAGGAAGTAAGGAGGAGGTGTGGTGTGGAGGTAGATGTGCTGGAAAGTGTGAAAAGGAACAACTTGAGATGGTTCGGCCATATGGAACGTATGGAAAGCGAGAGAATGACTAAAAGGGTGTATGAGAGCGAGGTGGAATGACAGAGAGGGAGAGGTAGACCGAACGAGAGGTGGAAGGATGGAGTGAGGAAGTATATGGATGAAGGCAGTGCTGGTTGGGAGGAGGATCATCGACTGACTGGGGACAGAGGTGCATGGGGACGGTTCGTTCGTGGCCACCCCTTCGTGGATCACGGCGTCAGGCAATAGATAAATAGATGGATCTCCAAGGCAGTCAGGGACTTGAGTAGGATGCTGAACTCACTGCTCTAGGTCGTTAATGATGGAATAGACATAGGCTTGTTCACCATTCTGATCAGTGAAGTGAGAGGTAACACATTGGCAGTGGTGAACATTAAAATCTCCTAAGATGGATATTTCTGAAAAAGGAGAGGTTAATAGGATGTGTTCCACTTTAGAATTTAGATCTTCAAATAATATGAGAAAGTCAATAAAGTTAGGAGAGGGATGGACATAGCACAGATATATTTAGTTTGAGAGTGACAGGAGAGTTTTAAACAGATATTTGAGAATTCAGGAGTCATTGTGAACCCGAGAGCAAGTGGGTTTGTTGTGCACATATACACAACATCCACCTATATCCCCACGTCTCTCGCTCTCAACCTACTGACACTTATCAACCTTTCTCCTTCTACTGCTTGGTAGGTGGGTGGCGCCGATCATCCACTCACTTCTATGTAGATCTCTCTTTAAACCAAAGTAGCTCTGTAGAAATTCACCGCCACAAGCCATTCCTAGTATTTACTCGGGTAATTTATTTTATTTTATTGTAAAATAACCATATGAGGTGCAAGGGGAAGGTGTGGTGGAGTGGTCGTGCTACTATCTTATAATTCTGGGTTCAAATCAATAAATAGAAAAAGGTTAAGTTTCCTTTATCATGCCATGGTGTACTGGATTAAAGCATAGACGCTCGTCCTGACTGTCGGTGGTTCAAGTCTGGCCGGGCTAATATAAAAACATTCTAGCTCACGTGTATTTGTCAGATACATACATATACAGTATACATGTATACTGCATATATACAATGTATATATATATATATATATATATATATATTATAGTACAGTCAATATATGCTGCAGAGTGAATTGAAATGTTTCCAGTGGCCCCTCCTAATCCTGTATTCACCACCGGCTATGAAATTTGACTTACTCTCATTTTTCTCGCTCTCGCTCTCGCTCTCGCGCTCTCTCTCTCTCTCTCTCTCTCTCTCTCTCTCTCTCTCTCAAATCGTTGTCTAGCAAACCTCTGCAGGAAGGAGAACGTGGGATTCGTCGACACCTGGGACAATTTCTACTACGATGACTATTTGTTTTCGGACGATGGAGTTCATCTGAACCAGGTGGGAGCAGCGCGTTTTGGGCGTCTTCTCAACGATGCGGTGAAGGATTTTCGGAGAAGAAATCGACTCAGCACAGGACAACCAGGAAGGAGGACCGAAGACAGCGAGGACGGCAATCTACAAAGGAATTAAATACTAATCCGTCAAGAACCGCGAATTTGGATAAAGCTCCACCAACACGACCCAAATTCAAAACCGTCAGGGATAACGACCGAGGACCGAGGACAGCCATGAATGTAAATGTAGATCCGACCAGAACCAAAAATTCGATGAAAGAACGATCTGCGAGTTCTAAAACCGCAACTTTAAAGGTTTTCTATGCAAACGCTCGTAGCATACGCAATAAATTTTCAGATTTAGAGGAACTAGTGTTTACAGAAAATTATGATGTGATTGGCATAACAGAATCTTGGCTCAATACACAAGATAGAGACTTTTTAGCAGAGTATTCACTTCCCGGTTATGTAATGTTTGAGAACAGCCGAATAAATAAAAATGGAGGTGGTGTTTTATTTTATATCAAAGAAAGTCTTAACCCGACCCTCGTGTCAAAACCTCAAATTGTGAACGTCGACACATCTTTTGTGCTAATAAAGAATAATAAAGGTACAAAAATAATACTTGCGTTATAATACAGATATCCAGCTCAATCAGTGCAAACTGACCGAGAAATTTACGAACAAATTGCAGATGTAAGTAACTCACAAGATACCGTAATTTTTGGCGACTTTAATTTACCTGTGACCAAGTGGGGCGATACTCTTACTTCACACTCCGGACAGGACTTGTATACGAACTTGCAAGAGAGTTCGCTTTATCAATTTGTTCGAATGCCGACCCGTGGTAATAACGTTCTTGACATTGTACTTGCAACAAAAGAAGAATTGATAGAGAATTTGAATGTTGGTGATGAATTCAGTAACAGCGACCATCGTACGATAACTTTCACTTTAAAGTTTACGAGTAACGAACCAAATAGTAGCATCGAAAAAGTCCCTAATTTCAAGAAAGCAAACTTCCATAAACTTAGAGCTATGTTTAAAGAAACTGACTGGAGCTTTTTAATTAACAATAACGACATAAATACATCTTGGAAGTTATTCGAAACCACTTACCTAAAAGCAGTGCAAGACTGCATACCATCGAAAATACGGCGTCCAGGCCATAATAATAAGCCCAAATGGTGGAATAAAGATATTTCAAACTGCCTGCTTGCTAAAAAATTTGCTAATGATAGATTAAAATCCTCACAAAATGACGAAGAACGGGTGTGAAATTTGTAGAGCTACGACGCAAAGCCAAAAAGTTAATTAAGCAAAGTAAAAAGACCTTAGAGTTACATATTGCGAATCAAAGTAAGACAAACCCGAAAGAATTCTATAGTTATATCAGAAAGAAAAAAGTAGTTACTTCAACTGTTGGACCGTTAGTCGATGAAAAAGGAGAATACACCAAAGACGAAGTACAAATGAGTAATGCCCTCAATACCTTCTTTGCATCAGTTTTTACAACAGAAGACCTCAGTGATATCCCTACACCATCGCCGATTCAGATTGATAATTCAGATGTTCTAAGCAATATCACCGTTACAGAGAGAGAAGTATTGAATTGTTTAGATAAACTCAAGGTAAATAAAACGCCAGGACCTGATACACTCTCGCCTAGAGTTCTAAAGGAAGCTAAGAATGAGCTCTCCAAACCACTGACATTACTATTCAATAAATCCTTGCAGTCTGGAACTATGCCTGATCAGTGGAAGCTAGCCAACGTAACACCGATATTCAAAAAAGGCAGCAAATCCCTACCCAGTAACTATCGTCCAATTAGCTTAACCTCAGTTGTATGTAAAATGCTAGAAACGGTCATACGAGACAGACTCGTAAATCACTTAGAGGAAAATAACATACTTAAAGATACTCAACACGGCTTTCGTAAAAAACGTTCCTGTTTAACAAACCTCTTAGACTTCTTCCACGATATCTTCAACCTCTACGATGAGAGTAAAGCTGTAGATATTATATACCTTGATTTTCAAAAGGCCTTTGACAAAGTTCCCCACAAACGTTTACTGCTAAACTAAAAGCGCATGGAATACAAGACGGTGTGTTGAAATGGATAGAAAATTGGCTCAGCGACAGAAAGCAAAGAGTAGTCATAAACGGTAAGGCATCTAAATGGACCAATGTAAGTAGCGGGGTACCCCAGGGATTGGTACTAGGACCAATTCTCTTTCTAATTTACATCAACGACATAGATGAGGGTCTGACCTGCACAATCTCAAAATTTGCTGACGATACAAAAATTGCAAATAGCGTACTCTCAAAAGAACAAGTTGACGATATGCAACACAATCTAGATAAATTGTCATGTTGGGCCCAAATTTGGCAAATGAGTTTCAATGCGGATAAATGTAAAGTACTACATGTCGGATACCTAAATGAGAAAGCAAACTATTCGATGAATGGCACTCAGCTTAAGAATGTAAACTGTCAGAATGATCTGGGAGTAACAATATCGAGTAACCTAAAACCGAGTCAACAATGTTCAGAAGTTGTTAAGAAGGCAAACAAAATAATTGGCTTTATAGGCATGTCATTTGAGCATAAATCCAAAGAAGTTATCCTAACCCTTTACAATTCCTTAGTCCGCCCTCTTCTGGAATACTGCGTTCAATCCTGGTGCCCTTATTACCAAAAAGATATAAACAAGCTAGAACGAGTTCAACGTAGAGTTACCAAAATGATACCTAGCCTAAAGAACAAACCATACGAAGAGCGTCTTAGAGAATTAAATCTATTTCCTTTAACCCAGCGCAGATTAAGAGGCGACTTAATTCAAGTGTTCAAAATCATCAAAGGCATCGACAATATGAACTGTAGTAAGTACTTCACTATCGACCAATCTAATTACACGCGGGGAAACGGTTGCAAAATTATTGGTAAATCTTTTAACTCGCACGAATCTAAGAATTTCTTCTTCAATCGAGTTGTCAACTTGTGGAATGGGCTTCCCCGAGACGTTATAGACTGCAGCACCGTTGATTCATTTAAATTCCGCCTAGACAAATATCTCGCATCAAACCCGCGACTGACTGCGTTTGTAAATGAATAACTTTATCCTCCCCTCAGTTACTAACCCATATGTCCCCTACTAACTTCCTAGTCCTGCCACGTTAGTGGCAGGGCAGTAGTTCCCTTTCCAATGTTCCCTTACCCACTCTAAACCACTGTTTGGACACTTGATCCTCAGTGTTTTGGAGGACAAGCAACCTAGAAGGGTCACTAGATCTGTTGTTGCTTGATTTCCTTTGTTCTCTCTCTCTCTCTCTCTCTCTCTCTCTCTCTCTCTCTCTCTCTCTCTCTCTCTCTCTCTCTCTCTCTCTCTCTCTCTCTCTCTCTCTCTCTCTCTCTCTCTCTCTCTCTCTCTCTCTCTCTCTCTCTCTCTCTCTCTCTCTTTTATTTATACATAACTGCTTATGTGAGAAGTACTATTTAAACTTGGTGCATAATTATCTCCGAGCTAAAGGCATCACATTTCTGCGGACATCTATTTTAAAGCTCAACCTCTTACGAAGATTGCTATATTGATCATTAATATTTATGCCTTGATAGCGTAATGCATAAATGCGCGGAATTTCGGTGTGAGTATCCTAAGTTAGAGTCCTTGGAGTGCCACATGTATTAATTTTGTTGATTTCATTAATTGAGTTTGGAAGTTAAATTGGTTGGTGAAAAAATATGAATTAATATGATTGTATCATTATATATATTTGATTGATCACTCACATACTTCTTTATTTTTCTGTTTAAATTTGTTTTATTTATTTATGTATGTATGTATTTATTATTATGTATGTTATTATCAATTTGTATTTATTATTTGTGTATTATATTAGGTGAAGTGAAAGTTGTATTGTCTATACGAGACATCAGCATCAAGATTCTTCTGATAAGTATTTATATATCTGACATCTATAACGTTTGTCATGAGATTCCAACAATCTTGCTGTAGTAGCTGAGAAGGAACGTTGGTATGTACTGATGTGTGATCTTGGGACTTCTAACTGACAGCTACAGGATAGCACCGACCTTGTACTTCGGCTTGAATGTCGTATCAGATCCGCTTAATGAGACATTTCTTGTAATTGAGCTTTATGAAGCATTCGGAGTGATTCCACTTGACCACGATGTTCCAAGGTGTCTAGTCCCATTACCGTCTCTCCCCTCTAACAAACTGAGGTAATAAGCCTTTCAGCTCTCCTCAGAACCTTATCAAGGAGAGAGAGGTGGCTTAGTGGGCTAGACATCCATGTAAGCAGAGCATACTCAAGGTGTGATCGAATCTGGGGCTTGTAGAGTTTTCAACACGTCAACGTCTAGCAGGTATTTGCTATGTCGGAGAGTAGATACTTAAAAGGATGCTCTATGTGCTAAATCATATCTATGTTTTTCAAAAATTAACTTCCTATCAAACTCTACTCCAAGAATGCAAAGGTTGTTGCTAATCGTAAGATGATAATTTCCTAGTATTAATTTCCCATCAGGTATACTAGCATAATTTTGGTGAGCGAGTTATTACGATTGCTTGGATATTTTCTGAAGTAAAGTTTACTTGCCACCTTTGGCCCCATGCAATGATATATTTTAGTTGATGATTTATGTAACATTGTATCTGCCTTATCTCTCTTGTAAGTGTGAGACAGAGTACAGTCTTCTGCATAGGCATTTGATGATGGAAATCCCTGAAGTAGACCATTAATGAAAAATTTCCAGAGCAGTTGTCCTAAAACAGATCCCTGAGGAACTAAGGCCCCAATGAGATAAATGATAGATATATGACCTTTCATTGCCACTGTTAATTTCCTTCCAATCAGGTAGTCTCCAAATAGCTGCAGCAGATCCCCAGCAATGCCAAGTGCCTGAAGCTTGGTCTTCAATCCTTAGTGCCATACATAACCAAAGGCACCCGCTATGTCTAATGTTATGACCAGAATGGGGTGAGTAGCATCCAGAGCGTTGTCCCAGGCTTGTGAAAGTGAGAGGATTAAGTCTAATGTAAAGCTGCCCTGTCTGAAGTCATATTGTTAATTGCTAATTAAATGGTGCTTATCTAAGAAATGTGTTAGACAAAATATTGCTAGGGGGCAGGGGGCTAGGAATCATCCTCCCCTTGTAAAGTTCTCCTACTCATCGAGACAGAGAAAGGGGCGAGGGAACACGAAAGCGGTCCCGAACCCTGAGAATTGGAACCCTTGAATGTTGTTTCAGTTCGGTCTCTGTCTTGAGTCGGCCACCCCCAGCAATGGGTTATGTGCCTAAGTATATATATAAATACATACATACAAATTTGTTGGATCTCATTTCGAGTTCTTTGTACTGGTACTATCCGTGCTTGCTCCACAGTATTGGCCAATATTTTTTGTGTAGACAGGACTGGTAAAGCATGAGCAGGGGCTTAGCAAGTTCATTAACACAGCTTTTCAGGGTGTGTGGGCTAATCTCACCAGGTACAATTTTGTTTTTCTCTCTCTCTCTCTCACAATCACACACACACGCACAGTATACTGCTCCATATAAATGATTCTGCTCTGAAGCACTCACAAAGGAATTAGAGGTGTCGAAATAAGTTCAAGCTAGATTTATAAAGTTAAAGTTATTGTTATTGATCAAATAACTATAATATGTTGAGAACTCTCAGTCTCATTGTAAGAACCAGGAAAGCCAACTCTATGATGTTTTAAAAGAGTAATGATAATGTCAGACAAGTTGGGAGAGAGGTATCCTGACCAGGATTTGAACCCACTTTCTCCAGATATTTTGTTTGTGAGTTGGGCACTGTATCAACTCGACCATGAGCTCATGGTCGAGTGGATGCAGAGCCTAACTCTCACAAAACTATTTAGAGAGAGTAGTTTTAGAATAGTAAATTGGTTTGACAGTGTGGATTATTCCAAGATGTATAACCTCAATAGGAATATAACACGCAAGCTTTTCACATATAAGATCTGTTCTACCTATAAAAAATTCCATCAGAGGTTTTATTTTTTCTGTAAAGTAGTTTAACTCTTAACCGAAGGGAATGTTTGTAACTTCTACTACCTGCCAGGCGGGCATATTTACCCTAAACGAGCTTCATTCCATGCTCTTTTTCATGCATAAACAAGAGCAAGAGCGTAATACAATTATTTATCTGTGAAAGGGCGATAATTGAGCTTTCCAATGACACCTGAATCATCCTTGTACGACCACGGGTTATCCTGTAGCAATCGCGCAACGAGAGGTGAAAAACCCTAAAATACGGTAATTTCCCGAGTTTTTTCCTGGTCTCGCTTGGCCGTGGGTTTGGAATGTTGTGGTGGGGAGCTCAGTCGCGGCACTACGGCCGTGCCGAACGGTCAGAGCCCGCCTATCATCCTCCCAACGCGTGGACTCTCTATCAGAGCCGATAATGTGCTCAAAATCCCTTCCGACATATGTCGGGCACCGCAGGGGTGGCCATTATTCTCTCGGCCAACAGATGTCGGGCCCCACGGCTTGAGGGTTAAGAAGGTAGTATTTTTTACACTTAGCAATGCGTGCACTTCACTAGGCAGCCTCACATTATTCATCTAGAGTATCTCCATGGAATGAATTGCAAGGAGTTTGAGATGCTGATGATTCCTCTATCCTAGCTTAGTTATTTCGTCCATGTATAATGAGATGGACAAGAGTGTGGTATTAAATCTGGAGTAAATATACATTTGTCTTAACTGGCATAGAAACCCCCTATGGATCTGCACAGAATATCGGAAATATTAGAGATGCTACACATCTTGTACAAGTGCAAGGTGATGCAGTCTTTCGGCCAAACAAATTCCTCACCAGATTATTCAGTAATAAGTAAGAATCAATAATTTACGACCTAAGAAAAGGATGTGTATGTTCTAATCAGCAGTGACCTAAAAATAATATACTTGAAAGTTCATTTGAATAACGAAAAATGGCCATAAAATATAGAGCAATATTAGGAGACAGATTCGTTATATACATTAACCCTCGGACTTCGGCCCCTTTAACCCGTACTGTACTGTAGGATACAGTAATAAAAGTCCCCAGCAGTCCCAAGTAATGTGGCCAAAATGACAGGAGAGACCACCTTTGCATCTCAAGAGATGAGGCAAGAGTGGATCTATAATTTTTGTTTTTTTACAAGACTTTAAACAAAAACACAAAAAAACAATTAGCCTTGTAGGCTACAGGCAGTTACAAGACAAATACATTACTGACGGCTATAACCGTCGCTGGGACTGGGGAGTTAATTATCTACTGACGGCTATAGCCGTCGCTGGGATTGTACGGGTTAAATACTCCCGCCAAGCCCGAACCCGGGTAAAATATCGAATTCTCTGGATTTTGCCAGGATTTTTTATACACAACAAAATTGCCTAATCTAGCTTATATATATATATCCAGCGGCAGTTTTTGTTGTTGTATTGATTTTGGTGAAAACTAAGTCTCTAGACCAAGTGGTTCAGTTTTTATGATAAAAATAATTTGGTCAGTAACCTGGACGAAAGGCTAGAATTCATTATTTACTCCCGACATTCGTCATTTACCGATACTCATATCTCTGCAAATAAATGGACTAACCAAGTTTTTATGCATACCAGAGATAGATATGGTCGTTGCCGTGCGATGGGTGAAGACTAAAACACTCTACATTGTGTAGTTATTGTGTGAGGTGAGAAATAAGACGGCGAGTGAGGCGGGAATTCCGACCTTCATCCGAATGCGCCGCCGCCGCTCTGCCAACCGCGGCTACGGTCTGTTTATATTCGTTCAACAATTTATCATTGATTATTGATTATTGATTATTTATTTTGTATTATGTAATACTGTTGATTATATTGATAATTGGTTATTGATTACTGATATATTTCACCATTGTAACCATTCCTAAGTTACTGTTGTCTGCTTTCATGCATGAATTGGGACACAGGTTCAGAAGGTATAAGCTTTTGTAAGGCTTGCTTACAAGCAGGAGTCAGCTGACTGGCTGGCTGTGTGTTTTTGTTGTTGTTGGTTATACGGACGACCCGGCAAGACAACAACACTTTCTCTAGTGCAGTTTTAATTGGTTTTAAGCCTTAAATTAACCAATAGGCACTTCAGAGGCCATCCGGGTCTCACAGTGGCAATTGCTAATGGCCTCCTGAGCACCCATTCAAGTCCGGAGGGTTAATATAATTGTTATGCAACGTTATAATTTAACGTGCTTGATAATGATTCCGCTTTTCCACCTTAGGAAAGAATGGGAATCTGAACACTCTCACTGGAGCATAACTAAATTCAATATTATAAATCATGCAACAATAATAATCAATTGACACAGAATACACAATTGACGTTCGCAAGTTTTATTCCGTAATTAGCTAGGGTACAAATCAGATAGATACAAATAAGAGATCGAAAGTCCTGTAAGGAGAGGAGCACTTCGACCAAACACTAAATATGAATTATGAATGTAATTAGTCCTAGGATAATTGATGACCTAGGAGAAAGTGGATTAGGTTATACAATAGTACAAATAATAATAATAGAATGTTCTATCGTAAACACAGTACAAGTGTACACAGAGAGATTTAGTTCCGAACAATAAATAGTACCCTTAAAGGAATTTAGCGAAGGCGAGGTAGCTTCACGCTGAGTGTAAATATTAGTTACTGCGACGACATACATACAGCAATGAGGTTATGGTAAATAAGGTACTATTTGATTTAAGGGGACTACACACCCTCCGACACAAACAAAATAATAAAGAAAACAATATTATATCTTTCATCTCGTAACTTTTAGGGTATAATCAAATTATCAATGCCGACTTTGTGGGAGCATGAGAATGTGGTCGTCATGACATTATGACATCATGACGTCATGATGATGTCACAACTTCCTGCGGTCTTATTATTTGTCCTAGAGACACCTGCTGTTACATGAAATTACTCGAATACCATATGAAGAGCGTGTATTTTCGTTTTTCTTAATATTTCCAATACACCATGAGATATCTAGGTCATAAAATGTACGTTGTGGGCGACGTCGCGACGATCGCGATTTTGTTTAATGAAATTCCCCCTGATACTCATGTTTTTCACTTTATTGAAGAAAACAAAATTACACGATGAAGGCACAACCAATATGTGTTAACATTAGCGTTTACAAGCAGCTCCAATACAATGCAATGGAGTAGCTACACTTGGAAGTTGCCAATATATGATTGTGGGAAATCGCAGATGAAAGTAAAATATATATAACATCTCAATTATTTGGTGGTGTGTCATGAAAAAATGCCTAAGTTACTCATAAAAACTAATTTTTCTGATCTAGGTATTAGAAGAAAACGTAAACTAGCCAGTAATTTAGGGGGGGGGGGATGTCATATGGTGTTTATGCCCTCCTATGCTAATCTCCTATGTTGAAAGGAGCATTTTAGACCAAAACAAAATATCATGATATTTTGGACTGGGTGTTGTGTAGTCCCCAGGGGGTATCCCACTGCGCGACTTTTTGATGGCGAATGCCCTTTGACAGTGTTTTTTTTCTATGTCCGTAAAATTCGCGGCGAATAGGGTTTTTTCAGAAGCGAATGAGGCGAAAAAGGCGAATTTCCTCGATTGCAGCGAGACAGAAGTACGACCACAGTGCGAATGTGGCAAATATTTTGGCGAAAATGACGAATGGTGTGCGGCAATTGAGGGCGATTCAGGGCGAATGTGGAAAACGATGATGGCGAAAATAGCGAATGTACGGCGATTGCCCTGCGAATGATGGACGATGTGATGAGATAACACCGCGGAGGTTGTGCGAATATGGCGAATGCCATGTGTGTGTGTGTTGTAGTGTGTGTGTGTTTTTGTGTATGTGAAAAGGCGAAATGTGGAAAAGCTGGATATTGTGTGTGTGTGTATGTGTTGTAGAGTGTGTGTGCATGTATGCGTGCTGTAGTGAGTGTGTGTGTGTGTGTGTGAAAAGGCGAAATGTGGAAAAGCTGGACATTGTGTGTGTGTTTGTGCGTGTGTAACGAGGCAAAATGTGGAAAAGCTGGACATTCTGTGTGTGTGTGTGTGTGTATCTATGGATCAATGTGTACAAGCTTTATCCCGGAGTATCTGAACAATACTTGGGAGAACAACAATGATACACTGACGAATTATTCTGAACAATTAACAATCTCATAGAGAACATTAACTTTTGTTTTATATTTTCATTCGAAGTTCACAATCTCGTTTACATAAGGTCTATTACACAAACATATGCCCTCGAATCAATATGTAAATATAATTGTGTGGGTATGTCTGAGTGTCTGTGCATCTATAAAATAGGTGTATTCCCACTCAAGATACAATTATGAATTTATTTTTTGTTTCCTTGCAATTATAAGACTATTGTATTCAGATTAGGAAGTGTAGATGGAGGTCAGAGGGTTAATTGAGATACTCTTTACCCTTCTAGTTCCACAGATCATTCCTAAGCTGGATAAAATCGTCTAAAGGTAGTCAGAATATACTGTCAAAATGCGTCCTAATCTTCAAAGGGTTAAGTAGAAGTAACTATTAAATTAACACTTTCACTATTATGATAGTTTGTTTCCTCTAATTCGAGTTATCATTTGTCGATTTAAGGGGAGATTTCCACTTGAAGGATTTTATTCTAAACCCCTTTCTCCTTCATGTTTAGCACCATTCCTTTTGAAATTTTAAGACGTTCGCCCCATTCGAACGTTCCCTTAAATACAGCTTAGACAGGGCCTTTTTAAATAACTATGCCTGACATATACATAATTAATAATACACACTCGACATAGCCACACAACAATAACACACACAACAAGTGTTTCGGTAATGGTTCCGGTACACTGACTTTTAATTTGAACCATAGTTTGAACTTTTAACTCGTGTTATATAAGTTTATTATGAAATATTATGAAGAATTAATTAGGTAAGTATACATAACCTACTATTATGTATATAGTACTTATGATTAAATGATCGTATTTCGGCGATTTTGGTCACTCGGAAAATCAGCTGATGAACCTCGGCGCTCCAAATTCACTTGCATTGAAATTATATTTTGTGTATAAGACCACCCATGGGTTTGGAGGGTTTATTTAAGGCTTAGAAATGTTTCTTTATACGCCGGTATATACGGTATACTCAGTTTCATTCCATCTGACGGTATTGACTCCCTAATTTCTCTATACTTAATGGACAAATATGAAACCATGTCTCTGCATCATATTAAGTCCAAGTTTATATAATTAGCACCACATTTCACTTTAAAATCTTCAAAATAACTGAGAAATCCTGATGGGAACTTTGCATTTTTTTACAGTCAGTTGAAAAGAAACAGAGTATAGTGAGAGACACATCAACAGTCACATAAAACCCACCTATCACCTCAGTTCGCCACATATCGCTTGTCATTCGTATGGCATTGGCAATAATTCGTCGACACATTCGCTGCATTCGCTCTACTGTCGCCCTATTCGCTCAAAAAGCAGCGTTGCCAATAATTGGAATTTGCAAATTGGCGAATCAGACAACAATGGTGCGAATTGTGCGACTCAAGTGCGAGCCAAAACGAATGCCGTGAGACAAATTCGACAAATTCACCAAAATGTTCAGTTCGCCGCCGTTTTTTGGGTATGCTCAAAATTTAACAGCGAATCTGGGTGAATCTGGGCGAACATGGACGATGCTAGGGCGAACGCTGTGCGCTTTCAGCGACAATTGGAGAATATTCGAGCGAATATGGCGAATTTTGGGACATAGACAAAAAAATCCTGTCGCCGCCTGTCGCTGGGCATTCGCCATTGAAAAGTCGCACAGTGGGATACCCCCTTAAGTTTAACCTTTACGGTAATGCAATGGCTACAGGAGAATTAACTCAAAGAACTCGAAGGTCAAGAGAATGAATATAAATTCATAAATGGGTTAAATAAATAAAATAGTCAATTATACGTGACCGAGATATCCTCGACGGGCGGATTAATAATGCGACGTGAAATACAGAGTTAGAAACAACTCAAACTGAACACTACGCGAATTATAAATCATGATGCGTGATAAATAATATAAAAGAGACTGAATAGTAAAACACTCTCATCTATAACTTACATACCCTGCTGATGATATTAGCATAGAAACAAAATCTGATTAAGAGTTGGTTTTACGTGTATGGGTGCATGTATAATTTCCCGAACAAATCTCTATATCACTCCTCATAAGAATACAGGAGCCTATACTCGAAAAATTATATATATACTTATCCCGCTGATAAAAGAAGAGAAGAATGGAAAATCTTCAGAGTCTACGTTAATGTGAATCTTAGCATATCTTATTAACCCTTACTGTAATCTTCAAAATTGTTTACAAAACAATTGTTACTTAAAAGGATTTGAGTAGAAAAGGTAGGAGCCCGTAGAAAGTCTGGTGCGCACGTGGTGATAAGTCCAGTTGTCAAGAGTTTAAGTGGAGAATGGCTTGCCCCTACGGGTTCTTTATCCAAATTGTTAGCTAACAGTTAAGTAGGTTCGTCCGAAGAAGAATTACTCGGCTAGTTACTTCCAGTTTTGTTAACTTTCCTTGGGCCCGTTGAGATCCTATTCACTTTTTGGCTAGGGTTAAATGGCCGTCTTCTCAGGGCAGCAGGGACATGGTGTTGAGAGTTTTTTTATTTACTGTGAGATTAGGAGTTGTACTAAAATTATGAGGGTTATTTCTCCGGGATGGCTTGGATGTTCTTCGTTTATTTATATTTAGTTTAGGCTTGGAGACGGCCTGCTGGGGTAATGAAAAAAGGATTTCAGACGGTGGGGAAAATAGAGAATTCTCCTGTTGTATGGAGGTGACTTTGGAGGACAGGTGATATGGAGTTTCTAATAGTTTGTTCACTTGGATGTCATGGTCAAGTTCACTTTGGGCAGAAGATACAGGGAGATATTGAGGGTTTTGGTGGTGCGCTTTCATAAAAAGTTTCCTCAGAATAGAGAAGGTCTGGTTCGGGGTAGGGTATGTCCTGGTGGGGGGGTATGGAAGCGTTCATTCTCCTGGAAAGGGGGAGTGACACGTTTTCTATCACATGAAGGGGTTTTTGATGCGTTTTCTCTGACATGACCTTGTTCAAGCGGTGTCTGTGATGGAGGGGGTTTTGTGGTTTTCGGTCTGCTTGATATGCTGGCAATACAGTACTGGTTGATTTGGTTGTTGTTTGAATACAGGAGCAGGAGTTTGATTGTGTTTGGTTCTTGTTGGTTGGTCCCCATCATGTCAATAATCATTATCAGTTTTAAAGCGTTCAAGTATACGATACATTTTGGAAGATTTAGTGCGATTCTAGTTTCTAATCAGTAAGCAAGGTACAGGTATACAGAATGATTAGAAAGAGTTTAACACTTACGCTGCGGGCATATTTAGGCTATTTAGGACATATTCAGGCACTCCTGAATGATTAATCAAGCATCTGCATTAAATGAACTGTATTCTGCCAAAAACTAGGCGAAAATAGCTTCAAAATGAGACCAGAACGGGCTTCGTAGGTGGCGGGGTTTACTCGCAGAGGTGCCATAGACATGCGGGAAAACCGCTAATTATTAGCTCTCGCTCGCTCGGCAACACTGTTGTGAGACACCCGCGCGAGACACAGTCTCCCTCAGTGAGCGGCTTGCTGCTCGGAGGATCGGAGGTGGGTCCCTCACGCCCACTGACACTCAATTTCTACGGCTTTCACAGGCTTTTAAGCCTGGAAATTGCTGTAAATTGCCAGGACATTCCAGAACGTCACCAGCAGTCAATGGGTTAAGCTTACAATGCAGAATTTATTCTGTTGATTAGGAGAAGAGCTCTGAACACTAGTGGAGAGTTATAGGTGTCCCTTTATGCTACATAGTCATACATATTAAAGTATGTAAGTATATAAGTATATCGAAATAATATAAAAGTTAATCATTTTAATGAAGTAGCTAAATTAATTTATCCAAATTCCATTCCACTTACCCAAAGTAATAATGATAATTAGGTCGAAAATGTTCTTGATAAAAATATCAAAATAATTAATGAAAAATGTACGCCTAAAATAAATCCTAAAAAAAAAATCCTTTCCGTGATAGCAATATTGATAATATTGATTATAACGTTTTGTATTCGCAATTAGTACGTTTTTATAAATATGTTCAGAGCTTGAAGATTTCTGGGCGATAGCTGGGTCTTTATTTAAACTTTTAGTGTGTAAAGTGTGATGTTAACCACTCCGTTAGAACCGCATGGCTTGTCCTACAGTGACTCGCTAGGATCGCCAGGGCAGTGAATGTGGCTACAGTTGATGTATTATTGTGTGCTTTATTTCATATGAAAGCTCGTGTCATGGGCAGTCCAGAAAGGCTCTTTGTTTTCGCCCATGTCAAGGTTTTATATATTTAATTGCAAAGTATATGTTTTATCATTAAGTAGTAATGATAGGAATTGAGATAGAGAGAGAGAGAGTAGAACAGAGTGAGAGGAGGCGCGTAGTGTTTTGCTATACTCGATGACGTCATAGCTGGCTGGCCTCGTGGGGATTCGTTGAGGGAGTTTTTTACCATGCTTTGTGACGTCATGTATGGCTGGCTTCTTTAGTATTGGTTAGAGGACTTGTTACCCCTTTTTCCCCACGCGGCTCGAGCTAGTGCTAGTATATATACAGTTCCCTCGCCACTCTCTCCCTCAGATCTGGTTTCTAGAACGCATCCCTCTTTTCCCTTTGATATCTGTCGTCCTCCCGCACCTGAGAACCTTTTCCTCTGCCTATCTCTCTCATTTTCCATATCTTTCACCACCTTTTATTAACATTATATCCCCTCTGGTTAACTCTGCATAAATAGCTTCATGCTGGCCAGTTGTATTGTGCGTTAAGGTCTGATATAACCCATGTATGTTAGATGTTAAGATAAGTTGATCACGAAGCATTGGTTGGCATTCATATTGTTTAGTACCGCTTCCTATAATTATTAGTGTTCTGCTGGATTAGATAATGCTAGACTAGGAGTCTGATATTATAAGGTATTGTTTCCTATGAGTGCTGGCTTTAGTTAAAAGCTGCACGACATACCTGAGAACTGGAGTTGATTGAGTAAATTCTAGTCTGTGTGCCATTGAAAGTAGAGCATGCACGAATGAGGGCTTTTTGCCTATACCATTCTGCACTGTTCTAGGCTCGGTTGTTTGTCTTTGAGGTACGCCAGGAGAACGCTTAATACCTCAGTATTAAGGTTTCTCAAGAGAGCTACCCTTCACTCTAACGTAATATTTGATGCACAGACTTGAGATTTGCACTAGGCTATGCGGCATGCCATGCGCACCAGTATCTCGTATCATTGACTCTAGCTAGACTTTATCAGTCATAGTAGACATTAAGTATATTAACCCAATTACTCTTTTTATGCGTACCCGTTTATGATTACACAAGCATTTCGCAGCCAAGTTTGATATATGGAGACACAAACGACTTAGGCTCTTTTTGTTGATAGGAATACTGCATTGTCGTGGCGATTATTATTGTTGTAGCGTTTAGAATATTTTTGGCCCCGACTGCATTATATATCCTGCCTTTTTGTGTGCATAGCCTGCACGAGCATTGTTCCGCTGCCTGCCTTTTTGGGTTCCATTTCCGATTCGAGCATCTTGATAGCATCTAACATTTAAAGAAGATTCCTTGTTGGTGTTGAAGGACTTTAGTGCACTTTCTTTCATGCAGGAGTGCCTGACATTTATTGATTAAAGTAACGTAAGCTGTAACTTCCCTTACCACCTTACTTTGCATACCATAACCAAGCACCTTCGGTTATAGGTAGTAATAGGCTGTTTTTCATAACATTAAGCCTAGAGTAGACGCACATTTATTGAGAGTTTAGTAACCTATTATTGCATATAGAACTCTGGAGAGTATTTGTGTTCTTTGTTCACTGGGAATATACATCAGAGGTTGGATCTAGCTCTTTCCGTTGTAGCATTTATGCCATTACTAGTCCAATGAATAAGAACCCTGATATATTTAAACCTCAGTCGTAACAAATGGCGACCTTACCTAGGATTTGGTGAACCTACATTTATTAGCAGGGAACATTTGTTGTTTTGGGGAATATTTTGCGGGGATCAGCAAGAATAATTTTGTTTTGCAACATAGTATAGCCCTCGAGTTATTCCGAGAAACTTTGTGTGTATATTGAGGTATAAGAGTTTGGGGTGCTTCTTTTCTGAATATTGAGGTGGGAAATTTTTGTGAGCATCATGTCTTATACCGGATCAGAGGAGAATGGAGACACAGTACGTAATGTCGAAACTGAGGAACAGCAGTATGATGAAAGGGTTAATCAGGTGAACTGTGAGGAGGATGCTAGGATATTTTTGCAATGGCCTGTTACTGCCGAGCGGTTGAAGGGTATGGATCGGTACGGTCTTCAATGCCTGGCCACAGCTATCGGTCATGCGGGTACTAGCAGCATGACCAGGGATAACTTGATAACGTGTGTACTGGGCAGGGTGACTGGTGAGCGAGATGGGTTGAGTGCTCAGAGCCCTTCGGCCATGCTTCCCCTACACTCGACTCCCAGCCATCCCAGTGGTTTGCCGACCCCGAGTACGCGTCCACAGTTGGGTGGTGACTGGCAGGGTGGGTTGCCCCTGGGGGGACCACCGGTAATTTCATACATTGTAGCACCTTCACCTCCTCAAGGGTTATGTCCAGAATTATTGTTTAACACCTTACGAGCGGCCTATGCGGTTTATTTATGTGTACCGCACAGCGGGGTGTTTTTAGCCAAAATAGGGCTGTTTACGTGATCATTTTCATGCCTAAATAAGACCCAGAACGTAAAACAAGTACCTATCCCTGAAAGGGCATAAACAGAGCTTTCGAATGACACCATAACGATCCTTGTACGATGGATAGTTTTCTTGCAATAACCGTGCAACGCGAGTGCAAAAAGCAGGTAATTCGGTACTTTCAGTACATAATTGAGTATGTAGCGAGTGAGAGAGGGAGGAGGGAGCTGAGATTTGTGTCAGTAGGTTCGCCGCGGTGGTCTGGAGCAGTCATACGCTCGCTAGTCTCCTGCCACCACTTGTCTCTCTCTCTCAGCCACATTACGTGCTGAAATTGCCACTCGAGTTATGTCGAGCGCCGCCACATAGTCCAGCTTTTTTTAACTCGACTTATGTTGCTCGCCGCTAATTAAGGGTTAAGCTCGAATTAGCTAAGCTTCAGCATCAGCAGCAAATAGAATCAGCTAAGATCGAAGAGAGGAAATGTGAGCTTCAGCATCAGCAGGAAATAGAATTAGCCAAGATAGAAGAGAGAAAAAGTCAACAGCAACAAAGGGCAGGTGAGCAGGAAATAGAGCTAGCAAAAATCCAAGCCGAGTCGACTAGGTACTGTGCCGACAGGGACGTAGAGAAGTCGCGAGTAGAGACAACGGGACAGCGACTTGGGGCTGGTAACCGTGCTCATGATCAATCTCTCTCGCACTTATTGAAACTGGTTCTGGTGTTTGATGAGAGTGGTGTAACAGACAATTTTTTGCACGCTTTGAGAAGAAGTGTCAGGAACACCAGTGGCCAGAGAATAAATGGGCAGCACTTGTATCCTCTAGATTAACCCTTGTCTAGCGGGTGCTCTGTGGTCGTTTTGGGCCTTTTCAGGCCATTCTGACTGCTATATCAACCATCAGTATGAAAGGAACTGTGTTGCGCCGAAAACTAGGTGGAAATCGCTACACAATGACGCCACATACAGCTACGTAGCACTCGTGGAGCACTGACAGTGTTACCTCGAAGATGGAAGTTTAGCTGATTTTGCTACATTGCTCACTTTTAGCGAACTATTGGTTACACTATCATCCTCACGCGCGGTTGGGGAACTGGAGTTAGTGTGGGCCGGGAGGCCACAGATGTCGGACGTATGGATCATTACTATCCCACCCATTTTCACTCGATTTCCACCCTTTTTTCACCCGTTTTTTAACTCGACTTATGTTGCGTGCTGCTCTTAAAGGGTTAATAGGCAAGGGTCTTAAAACCTACGATGCGTTACCTTTGGAGTCATGTATTGTGTATGAGGATCTCAAGCAGGCTGTCCTGAGGGCTTACGAACTGCAACCAGAAACGTACCGTTTGAAGTTCCGGGGTGTAACTAAGGGAAGAGATAGCACCTTTTTGGAACACGCCCGGGACTTGTCCGATGCTATGGGGAACTGGCTCCGATCTGAGAAGGTAACAACGTTTGATGGAGTTAAGCAGTTAATGATGATGGAGCAGTTCTTTAACCCTTAACTGTCGGCGAGCAACATAAGTCGAGTTAAATAAAGCTGGACTATGTGGCGGCGCTCGACATAGGTCGTGTGGCAATTTCAGCACGTAATGTTGCTGAGAGAGAGAGAGACAAGTGGTGGCAGGAGAGTAGCGAGCGTATGACTGCTCCAGACCACCGCGGCGAACCTACTGACACGAATCCCACCTCCTCCCTCCCTCTCTCACTCGCTATATACGGAATTGTATGGGGAAAGTGCCTAATTACATGCTTTTTGCACTCGCGTTGCACGGTTATTGCAAGAAAACTAGCCATCATAAAAGGATCGTTATGGTGTTATTCGAAAGCTCTGTTTATGCCCTTTCAGGGATAGATACTTGTTTTACGTTCTGGGTCTTATTTAGGCATGAAAATGATCACGTAAACAGCCCTATTTTGGCTAAAAACACCCCGCTGGGCGGTACATATAAATAAACCGCATAGGCCGCTCGTAAGGTGTTAAGAGCACGGGCGGTGATCTAACTTTGAACTTAAAGGAGAAAAACCCAGGAACTCTAGTCGAAGCAGCAGAAATGGCTGATCTACGGCTGTCGTTGATTCGGGGTTGCGGGTCCTCACAGAAGTACGATGCAAGTGCTAGGGACCGTTATCCTCCCCCTCCCCGTAGCAATGACACATTTAAACAAAAGAGCAATGAAACTAAAACTGAATCCAAACCTAACACCACGCCGTATGAGAAAAGTCAGGGGCCTTTTACATCACAGTATAAGCCGAGACCGAAATTTATGTGTTTTAAGTGCCACCAGGAGGGTCATAAGGCAAATGAGTGCCCTAGTCGAACTCCTCTGGCAGCCGTGTCTTTTGCTCACGGCATTGGAGTGTTCAAGAGGACATCGGAGTTTGTTAGAGGCAATTCTTCCGAGGTAAATACACTGCCAGTGCAGAAGGATCCGGAAGGCTTATTCCCTGTCCGTGATGCCTTTAGTGACCACAGGGGACTCGGTTGTGTGGAGTGGGGGGTAGAAGACATGAGGTGAGAATTTTGCGTGACACTGGGGCATCGCAAACATTGTTGAGGAATTTCACTGGTAAACCTGTAAATACGGCGCGGGTGGTTGTAGTTCAGGGAGTTAATGCAACAAGGTCATACCCGCTTGTAAGAATGAAGATGGAAGTTGATGGTGTGACTCGTGACCTGGATGTAGGAATTGTGGAGAAGTTGCCTGTTGGGGGCGTCGACCTCCTTCTCGGCAACGACTTTGCGGGGCCTACTTCTGAGGCTCCACCCTTGGTCGTTGCCGAGAAGCCGGCCGACGTGAGTAGGGAGGAGCAGGAGTGGGTTGAGAAGTGTCTGGTGCAACCTATGGCGTGTGTTGCCACCAGATCTCTTGCATCCAGGGAGTCACATTCTGGTCAACAGTCTTTAGACATGCGGAGGAAAGGTACCGAGAAGGGGTTGAAAGTTGATGCGGTTGAGAGTTTAGTATCAACGGACATTCTCGGAGACTCATTATTAGGACCGATTTTTGAGTCTGGAGAAGACCCATTAACTGTTAGTAAGAAGGCAGAGGATGGGCTTAAAAAGACAAAGAGACAGCAACGATACACAGAGAGAGAGCAACGGGAGGCTAAATTCAGTGTAGGAGGGGGGCATGAGTTGTTTCGCAAACACTTAGATAAGCTTGCTCCTTCGGACATTCGTAAATTGCACTTAGAAGACCCGGAGGTTCTTGAATGTGGTACCGGTGCTGTCGAGTTGAAGGAGGACAGTGATGCACAGTCGGGAGATTTTTCCAAGTATCCCCTGACCATCATGGAGGTAGCAACAAGGTACGCTATGAGAAATGGGTCAGCGAAGACGGTCGAAACTTGCTAGAGTATATTTCCCGGTATGGTTACCCGCAGGGATTCAGTCAGACCAAGGATCCAACTTCACTTCTAGCCTCTTTGTTCGAGCAATGCCGCAGCATGGGATTGTTACGGTAGTGTCATTTGCGTATCATCCGGGGAGCCAGGGTGTGTTAGATCGATGGCACTCAGCCTTGAAATCTATGCTTCGTTGTTGTTGCTTTGAGGATGGGAAGGGTTGGGATCTGGGCCTGCCATATGTTTCATTTGCTGCACGGGAGGTACCTGGGGAAAGTTTGGGATTCAGCCCTAATGAGCTCGTCTTTGGACACCGTGTCAGAGGGCCTCTCCATATGGTTGAAGAAATATGGGAGGGCGCAGAAAAACCTTGTTCTATGCTCAAGTATGTCCTCGACAGTCGAGAACGGATGTTGCGCAGTCTGGAGTTGGCTGGCCGTAATTTGACTAGCTCTCAGGCCCTCATGAAGGACAGGTACGACCTCAAGGTTAAACTCAGGGAGTTTCACGTGGGTCAGGAGGTGTTGATTCTACTGCCCCTTGTAGGTCATCCATTATCCGCGAAGTACACTGGTCCTTATAGGGTGGGTGAGAGGCTATCGGACCTGAATTGCTTGGTGGCCGCTCCAGACAGACGTATGCGCAATCAGTTATGTCACGTTAATCTCATGAAGGAGTAAGTGAGGCACCCCCCTGAGCCTCTCACTGTGCCTGTGGTGACGTTTAGCAGTCAAGGTGGAGAAGGAGAACGGGACAGTCAAGCTCAGGTGGAGGATAACTGGAAGGATAAGAAAGTCAAATGGGCGCCTGAGTGTGAGAAGGCGTTTAGAGTAGTAAAACACCTGTTGTGCACTCACCCGATCCTCAGGGCCCCTGACTTTAGCCTACCTTTCCAACTAGCAACGGATGCTAGTGGTGTGGGGGCTGGTGCCGTCCTTATGCAAGAGGACGATGATGGGCTGGAGCATCCTGTTAGTTTCTGCTCGGAGAAGTTCAATTCAACCCACGGGAGCTGCTCTGTTGTCAAGAAGGAGCTACTGGCTGTTGTGCTTGGGCATTTCGAGGTCTATGTTCCAGCCTATGGTCCGGTCGTTGTAGTTTACACAGATCATCACCCTCTCAAGTTCTTGGACCAGTTTCACAATCGGAATATGAGGCTGACCAGGTGGTCACTAAGGTTACTGGTATATAACCTGGACATACGCCATGTTGCCGGTTGTGACAACGTGGATGCAGATTGTCTTTCAAGGGTATATGATCCTGGGTAGATTGACACACGGGTAGCCTCCTGCTTTAGTTTGAATAGTATTTTGCGCTTGGTGCTTGTTGGCTCGCGGTTGTAGCCCAGCGTATTGGGTCGTAAAGCAGGAGTTGAGCGTTTGGTATAAATGAAAAAACTAGGCTTGCCCCTATAGTACAGCTGAAATAAACAAATTAAAAATATAAAAATCAAATAAAAACTCTTTCTTTGATAGTTGAATTTTTTCAGTATGTTATAGCAGTAATTCTGAGTTGCACTCCTCTCAGAATGCTGGGCTAGAGAAGCTCGCTCTTGAGGAGCATAACGACATATGATTTAACCTATTGTGTTGGGGAGGGTTATAATTTTGTAAAATGTTTTGTTGAGAACTGTGCCAGATATTTTACTGCCGCTGGGAGATGGGAAGTAGAGATATAGCATGGGTTCTAACCATCAGATTTTTTTTGAGCTTTGGGCATCTGAGAATAATTTTGGGGGGGGGGTGTGACGTTAACCACTCCGTTAGAACCGCATGGCTTGTCCTACAGTGACTTGCTAGGATCCCCAGGGCAGTGGATGTGGATACAGTTGATGTATTATTGTGTGCTTTATTTCATATGAAAGCTTGTGTCATGGGCAGTCCAGAAAGGCTCTTTGTTTTCGCACATGTCAAGGTTTTATATATTTAATTGCAAAGTATATGTTTGATCATTAAGTAGTAATGATAGGAATTGAGAGAGAGAGAGAGAGAGTAGAACAGAGTGAGAGGAGGCGCGTAGTGTTTTGCTATACTCGATGACGTCATAGCTGGCTGGCCTCGTGGGGATTCGTTGAGGGATTTTTTTACCATGCTTTGTGACGTCATGTTTGGCTGGCTTCTTTAGTATTGGTTAGAGGACTTGTCACAGCTTTTTTCCCATGCGGCTCGAGCTAGTGCTAGTATATATACAGTTCCCTCGCCACTCTCTCCCTCAGATCTGGTTTCTAGAACGCATCCCTCTTTTCCCTTTGATATCTGTCTCCCTCTCCGCACCTGAGAACCTTTTCCTCTGCCTATCTCTCTCATTTTCCATATCTTTCACCACCTTTTATTAACATTATATCCCCTCTGGTTAACTCTGCATAATCAGCTTCATGCTGGCCAGTTGTATTGTGTGTTAAGGTCTGATATAACCCATGTATGTTAGATGTTAAGATAAGTTGATCACGAAGCATTGGTTGGCATTCATATTGTTTAGTACCGCTTCCTATAATTATTAGTGTTCTGCTGGATTAGATAATGCTAGACTAGGAGTCTGATATTATAAGGTATTGTTTCCTATGAGTGCTGGCTTTAGTTAAAAGCTGCACGACATACCTGAGAACTGGAGTTGATTGAGTAAATTCTAGTCTGTGTGCCATTGAGAGTAGAGCATGCACGAATGAGGGCTTTTTGCCTATACCATTCTGCACTGTTCTAGGCTCGGTTGTTTGTCTTTGAGGTACGCCAGGAGAACGCTTAATACTTCGGTATTAAGGTTTCTCAGGAGAGCTACCCTTCACTCTAACGTAATATTTTATGCACAGACTTGAGATTTGCACTAGGCTATGCGGCATGCCATGCGCACCAGTATCTCGTATCATTGACTCTAGCTAGACTTTATCAGTCATAGTAGACATTAAGTATATTAACCCAATTACTCTTTTTATGCATACCCGTTTATGATTACACAAGCATTTCGCAGCCTAGTTTGATGTATGGAGACACAAACGACTTAGGCTCTTTTTGTTGATAGGAATACTGCATTGTCGTGGCGATTATTATTGTTGTAGCGTTTAGGATATTCTTGGCCCCGACTGCATTATATATCCTGCCTCTGTGTGTGCATAGCCTGCACGAGCATTGTTCCGCTGCCTGCCTTTTTGGGTTCCATTTCCGATTCGAGCATCTTGATAGCATTTAACATTTAAAGAAGATTCCTTGTTGGTGTTGAAGGACTTTAGTGCACTTTCTTTCATGCAGGAGTGCCTGACATTTATTGATTAAAGTAACGTAAGCTGTAACTTCCCTTACCACCTTACTTTGCATACCATAACCAAGCACCTTCGGTTATAGGTAGTGATAGGCTGTTTTCACATAACATTAAGCCTAGAGTAGATGCACATTTATTGAGAGTTTAGTAACCTATTATTGCATATAGAACTCTGGAGAGTATTTGTGTTCTTTGTTCACTGGGAATATACATCAGAGGTTGGATCTAGCGCTTTCCGTTGTAGCATTTATGCCATTACTATTCCAATGAATAAGAACCCTGATATATTTAAACCTCAGTCGTAACAAGAGGGTGTGATAAAAATATAATTATACACAAATGTTATTTCTTTAAAGTCAACAACTGTGACTGTATACTTCAATTCGATATACATATCTTCAACCATACATTTTAAATGTAAGATTCTTACAAAACCTCTATTGTATATTTAGTAAGGTTGTTCTAATATAAATGTTCCTGGCCAGGGCATGTGAACATTGTGTTTATTAAAATTGTTAGTTGATATATTACAATTCTTTTTTTAATAATTATTTTTTTCACTAGGTATGGTATTAATTAATACCTTTGTAAATTATTTGTTTTTGTTTGCACACTAAATACAAGTTCTTTATAGAGTTTTATTTAATTGGGGTCAATTTTGCAGGTCAAGCTCACAAAGGCTTACTCGATGACACTGTTCTTCGGGAATATTTTATGTGATGTATCCGAAATTCATTAAGTTGTTTTCAATTTTGCATGTTTTTTGTATTTTGTTAAAATCTAATTAATCAAAACATTGTATGTACTTTTGTATGTTATCAAATTGTATAACTGTATAATTTAAATAAAGTAATTTATCAGTATTTATTTGTCTTTCACTAAACACAATTTGCATCTGCCTATACGTATTTTGATTACGATTCCTAATTGCACTTCGAACTAATTAGCCTCGATAAACCAACATATTTGCTACTAGGGTGGCATGGGAGACCAACCTACTGTTTCGTGTAGTGGTGTACACATATGTGGATATTATGAGTTGGTTGCGCTCAAAGTATAATTTCCGATAAAATTCAATGTATTTTTCCACATATACATTTTGTTTGGTATGTTGTCGTTTCGATAATTTCTATTTATAATGAGTTCGTTATACTGAATTGAACAGTTACTTTTGAGTTCGTTTTCAAGTTATATATTTTAATTACCTTACATAATGTGTTTGAAAATGTAATATGCAGTGTATAATAATAATATAACAACTAGGATATATCTCGGGTAGGCTACAACCACAAGGTCTTTGAGAGTAATATTTACTATACTTGATTTAATTTCATCTGACGGTAAATTAAATCCCATATCAACTCATTTATCGATATTTAACGGAAAAATAAGAAAATACCATGTATCTGCTATATATTAGTGCCAAGTGTTCATGATTAGCAACAAATTTCGCTACACAACCTACATAATGGCGGAGTAATCAAGATGAAGATATAGCAATTTACCGTCAGCTGGAAAAAACCCAGAGTAATCGATACTCCTTCTTACTTTAATTATTCTAGCTATGTCATATATGAGTTGATAGACTGTGACGCGAGTAATGTCATTACAACTGCTCTAATAACTCCAGAACTAGGAATAAGAAACAAACTTTAGTTTAGGTTTGTGATACGACCCCTTCCCAAACTGAAATTCAGCTTTCTAAAAACTATTAAATCTCTCTCTCTCTTTCTCATCATAACAGTGTTTACTTTCTTAATTCAGATTTTCCCCATCGCTTCATCCTTCTTGTAACGAGGGGATTGTGGCTTTATTATTTAGGAAGTCTGGGAGCTTTTGAGAGAGGGAGAGAGCGTAAGGGAGTTACTAGGACTTACGAAAAATACTGTAGTTAACTGAATAACCTTATAATCCCCTCCATGGAGATACTCGAGGGAGATGTTACGTTGACAGCAAGTGTAATTCATTTCAATTAAATACATATTTATTTATTTACATTTAAAATGTACATTCTAATACAATACACACACGCACACATTAAGCACATACAATAGAGTACGCTAGGTATATAAACAAATCTAAAACCACATTCAGTTGAAATTCAATAATCAAGATAATATTTATGTGCATAGTTGGTTTATGATAAAAACACATTCTTCCCTATTTAACCCGGGAACTGCGGGAAGACTCTTAAGAGTTCCTCCGGCGGACTGCGGGAAGACTTAAGAGTCAGGGGGAAATTTTTTTTTTTTAAAACACCAAAAAAAAAAAATATATATAAAAATACAAAATATATTTTTGCCCCTGGGCCATGCAAAATATCACTCCTCTACCTCCCCTCCTTCCCCACTTTCCTCCCCTCCTTCAGTTATCACCTATTTTCCCTGTTATTCCCTTATTCTGTGGTATATTTTCGTGCTAACATTAGCGAGTTGCAAGCAGGGAGAGAGAGAGTATCGATCGACAGTGTCTCTCCAGACTTGGGGAAAAGTGGCGGGAAAGGAGGTTGCCTCAGCCATACATTATGTAACTCCCGACCTGTATCGCTGATTTTGACCATCCAAACGCTGTTTCCACTTGTTTTATTGTTGTAACAGGTTAATACCTTTATAATCAACCTATAATAGGTGCATATGGAGAAGTATTAATGTTATTTATGGTAAAATAAATATTTTAGTGATGGAAACAGCTCAAATACATACGCACAGGCAGAGGTGTCTCGTACCCCCCATGCGCACTTCAGAGGTTAAGAAGCTATCACCTCCATCCCTCAAGTCACACAATTCTTATATTAGGTCACTTAATCGTTTATCGTAATGGAGAGCTGAGTGAGGAGAAAAATATTTATAAGGCCAGCTCCACATGGAAGCCAACTCACTCATACGAACTATATTAATCGTAATATTCATATTATTTACCGGCCTCATATATAGAATGATGTAATAGGTCCACACTTAACCCCTTGGGTACCAACGACGCAAGTTATGCGTTGCCTATGTATGTAACGCTAAACCCTGGCAACACAATGGTTGCGCCCGCCTTAACCCTTAACTCGCCGGGCGCCAATTTGCAGCAAGTTATGAGCATTATTATGGCTTTTAAAGGGTTAAAATCGAGTGCAAATGGCCGGGAGTGCAGCGGGCTACACGTCCGACTCCCAGGGCCTACCGCAGCCCACTGACTCACCCTCCCTGTGTTCTCGAGAGGCCGGCAGTGTAGCCAGTAGTGAGCGTAGCTGGAAAAAATATACCGCTATACGCTAAACTCCCATGTTACTGGTACCACTGTATGAGAACCACGAGTGCTACGTAGCTCGTTCTGGTCTCATTTTGAAGCTTTTAGCGCCTAGTTTTTTGCTGAATAAATTTCTTTTCATGCAGATACTTGATTTATCATTCAGTAGGGCCTGCATATGCCCAAATAAGCCCAAAACCCCCTGCTAGACAAAGGTTAATTACTCGTCCTATGGCACCTGGAGGGTTCAGATTTGTATGGGAAGTACTTTAGGATCCCACGGAACAATACCAAAGGTTGGCAACCCTCCAAGTCCAGCCGCGTGCGTGTGGGCGTGAGTGATTTTCCAGTATATTGCCTACCCATCACCCCAAGTTAATTGTGACTTTTCGCCGGCCCCCAGGACCCCTAAATGACCTAGGTGAGTTTTTTTGTTTTCCCTTATTACTAACCCATCCCATAAGTTTTCAGGAAAGAAAAAGACAAGTGGCTGGTTGCATGGAGTGTATATTCATATTAAATCGCTTGGGGCCCACTAGGTTAAACTAAGATCATTTGAGCAGAGTCAACTAATCTTAGGCATTCAACAGGCAACTATTTAAAACAAATTTGACTTTCAAAATTGAATTTTATTAAAGATATCGTACGCTCACCAATGTTCCGTCTGATGTTACATCATCAATTTGTATAGCCAATTTGATTGATTGGTAATAATAGCAGTGATATAAAATATATGAACTTTCACATCCCTGACTCCCAGAGGGCATCCTTAGATTGGGAGGCTCTATGGCAGTACTTCTTTGATTTTCAATGGTATGAATTTTGCTTCCGTGGCCGGGGAAGCTCAGAGAGTGCTGAGCCCATTACTGAGGTAATCCTTTTGGGAATGGATGCATCCCATTCTCTTTCTCTCAAACTAACAAACAAAAAAAAATCTTGGTTTACTCACGCTTGTTCTACTGCTGTCCGCAATAAGGATGAAGCATTCAAACGATACCGTCATCTTTAAGCTCAAGAATGTTGTACTATATATGCTTTTGCCCAGAATCAAGCCAAATCTGGCATCTAACTAAAACCTCTCCAACAATCTCACTTCATAATCTTCCCATTTTCTTTTCCACTCTGGTGTTACAACCATCATCTCTTCCTCTGACAAAGCTTAACTCTTGCTAAAATCTCCACCTTGAATGATTCTGGCACTACTTCTCGCTATCCATCCCCTTCTCACTCATGCCTAAAATCGTTAGCTCTTCTAAGGATGTACTATTTAATAGTGACTCCTTCATCATTGACGATATTGCCTATTAGTATAATAGTCTCCATTCAACACCCGCGACAGCATTTGAATCTCCCGCAAGGAAGGGTCTTGTTGTACTCTTCTTAAAGTGCACGCTTAATTCCCTTATGGGATCGTCATTATGATTGGGTACCCTACAGAAAAAAACTCTGTAAATATTTTTTTTTTAAATTAACTTAATATATGTTATCATATGACTTTCCATATGTGGATTTCTTGAGTTTTGTTTCCCCAACGCCAGGCTCTCTAGCTGCCATCTCTTCCTTCTCCCTTCCACGTACATACGAGGCAGTGGTGAGCCGCCGTTGCTCCCGCTTCATTCTTCGTTCCAGCGTTTCTAGAGAGTCCTTGCTCATTTGTATACATTTGCATTGTATGAACAGAGTTTAGATTAGCTAGCAACGGCTACCCCATTGGTATGTACGTAGGAAGTGTGTAAATTAGGGTACTATTGTAACAGGCGCCTACATATCCCAGGTTCTTCTCGCCACGTGTGTTATTGTAATGTTGTGTTTGCACCTTTAGCTTTTGATATCATAGTTAGAAGGCTACTATTCTACAAGATTATGCTTCAGGCCATCACTTTGAGGCAGTTGCATATATTATTTGTGATATTTAGCAAATGCCCTAGTCCAAGGGTGACTGTACGTGGTGCTGCACCTTCTAGGGTCCGTATTTGCTCGCAGGCCCCTCTTGTGGGCCTCCCCTCATTTGGTTGCTGTTGCTGAGTCATCGGAGCGTCTCTTCTACCTGTGATGTTTCGTCGAGCCTCGTGGCCAGCCTTGGTTAGGGGTCTCCAGTGTAGGCTACAGGTAATTTAGGATTCTGAATTTTCTGTATTTATGATTAAGCCTATGTGTGCCCCTGGGTAGGTGACATGTGTGCTTAGCATGTTTCTAGGGGTGTGGGAGACGTCCCTGTGTGTGTGTGTGTGGGTTTTGGAGAGAGGAGCTGTGCATATCAGTCTCCCCTCTCTAAAATTTTGGTTGTTCTCTCCGGCGGCTCCGTGCAGCAGGGCCCAGGTTACCTGTCTCCAAGAAGGGTAGGGAACAACCAAATGTCCCGGCGTGGTTAGCTGAGCCACAATCCTCCCGGCGGGAAATGCGGATTCCTACGGGAGCTCATAACTCGGCCCGCCGAGTTAACTCGCCCTGACCACCTTTGTCACGCAGTAAGACTTTATCGCCCTGCGGCTCCCCAGTCAAGTGGACAAGTGTTAAATGAGATGTCATACAAATTAGCCCTCTCACGTTCTTGACGCAATTTTGAGCTTATTAGGGATACTTTAAATCCTTTGTTACCATTAGGGGTATTTAGAAACCTTTAGTTTAGTTACTTTAACCTCTGCAGTTGTCTTTGAGTTAGCTGTAGGCAGAAAACTAATTTTGGAGAGGTAATTATAAGAGTGAGAGAACTCTATTTCTTATTGCTAATCTGGCAACCTCTGCGTCATATGGTCGTGAAAAGGTTAGTTTCCCTATCTTTCTAATGTGATAGTAATGGATAGTCAGACACAAATGGTCAATAGGGCCTATGACACTGGTCATAGGTAAGCAGTTCTAATCAGTATAGACGAAAAAAATCCAGTTTTTCACGGCGAGTCCAGCGGAAGGTTAGAGTAGTAGTGATTATAGCTAATTTTCCGGCGGACTCAAGGTAGGATGTATTAACACCTCGCAGGTTATCCTAATGAGCATTAATTCATGGAAATTTTCTATTTCCAGAATTCCCGGCACGACAGTGACAACAGGACCGGCGGTTGGTGTGTGCTGATTCCGGCGGAGGGGGGGAAGGGGGCCCTTTATCCATCATGCCTCGGTTTGAAATACTATCAAGAGCAGTGGATGTTGGTGTATCGCTGAAAAGGGAGGAAGCTACCTATACTGCTGTTTGCGGATGATACAGTTCTGATGAGTGATAATGAATGGGAGTTGCAGGGTCTGGTAAATGAGTTTGGAACAGTGTGCGAAAAACGGAATTTGAAGGTAAATGCGGGGAAGAGGAATGTTATGGTCTTCGAAAGGGGTGAAGTCAGAGTGTGAGGTGAAGGTGAACGGTCAGGCTATGGAGATCGTCAGCTCTTTTAAGTATTTGGGCAGTGTGTTAAGTAAAGATGGGACTATGGATGAAGAAGTGCGGGAGAGGGTACAACAGGGGAAGAGGGTTGTAGGAACGCTAAAAGCAGTAACAAGAAATAGAGTGGTCAGTATGGAAGTGAAGAAGTCCTTGCATGACAGTGTGGTAATCCCGACACTGACTTACGGAAGCGAAGCATGGACGTTGGTTGAGAGACTCAGATCAAGAGTGAGAGCAGTGGAAATGAATTACTTAAGGAGTGCGTGCGGAGTTACATGGACGGATAGACAGACTAATGAGGAAGTAAGAAGGAGGTGTGGTGTGGAGGTAGATGTGCTGGAAAGTGTGAAAAGGAACAACTTGAGATGTTTCGGCCATATGGAACGTATGGAAAGCGAGAGAATGACTAAGAGGGTGTACGAGAGCGAGGTGGAGGGACAGAGAGCGAGAGGTAGACCGAAAGAGAGGTGGAAGGATGGAGTGAGGAAGTATATGAACGAAGGCGGTGCTGGTTGGGGGGAGGGGCGTCGACTGACCGGGGACAGAGGGGCATGGGGCGGTTCGTTCGTGGCCACCACTTCGGGGATCACGGCGTCAGGCAATAGATAGATAGATAGCCTCGGTTTGAGCTGTGCGCTACTCCTACCTGCTCACTGTTACACATATTTGCTCATAAACTCTGTATCAAGTGTGTTAAGTGTTTAGATCGCTCCAGAGGCTTGTGGGTGTCAAAGCGGGGTTCCATTTGTTCTGACTTGAAAACAGCTTTGTTCAATAAGAAAGACTTGTCGTGCTTGGCAGCTCTGCAAGAGATCAAGGGCATTTTTAACACTTACACCAAAGACACAGCCCATAAGGCACTTCATTGCGATGACGATTCCCTTTGGGAACACCTTTTTATAAAGTCACCTCTGGTCAAATCAGCCCCGAGTAAATCTGTTAAGCCCAAAGTGAAATCAAAGACCTCTCGAAAGAGGTAGTGAGTAGCAGTAGTGGCACTGACACGGAAATTACCAAGGTTCCGCCCCCCCCCACCCCCCCCTGACCGCGCCAAGAGGAGACGGTCACCTTCCCCTAAGCATAAATCGAGGTCAAGGTCTAGATCTCCCCGAAGACAGGCCAGGCACTCTTCGGTAGTCTTCACGATCTACGAAACGCCGGAAGGAGGCTTGTGAGTCACCGACTAGTACAGTGTGTAGTAGTAGCCGGAAGGAGATCCCACAACCACCACCCTCTACCCCTACCTCCAACACGCCTAACGTTGAATCTGGCAACTCAGAGGTGGGGGCAGAGGACATGGAGTCCCTGCATGGTCGCGAACAATCTTTGAGTGTACCGCCTGATTTTAAGTTTACAATACTTAAACTTAACTATGTGCCTAGGAGCAGCAACTCAGCCAGGCCTAGTTGTGTCCTAGCTGAGCAATATAGGGGTTTACCGTCAGGTTCTCAGGCATTTGACAGCTCTCAAATAATATAAGACTCTCAGCCACCTACGGCAAGAAGCAGGGGGTGCTGGCGTCAGTCAGAACCATCTCATAACAGTGTTAGAATAAGTCAGGAACCAATGCATGAAGGTAATAGTGATATGTTACCGTTGTCTGTCCCTGATTTGGTGTGGCTACTCGCGGAACAAATGCCGTAGGTGCAACAGGACATTCCTGAGGATTTTGAGTTAAGTAGGGAGGCGGAGGAAGTGCTTTTATCCTCAGCTCAACCAGGTATAACAGGTGAGGAGTCAGAAGCTAGCTCCCAATCTTCTAGGGGGTCCCACAGTAAGTGTGTTTCTTCAAATGAGATTAGTGATATTCTACATAAAGTTATGAAACAGTATAATCTCCCTACCTCCTCTGACCCTCCCCCTAGTCAACATGTAGTCCCCTCAAGTCCCTCCACAATCAGACCTTTAGAACCTTCATGTCTTCCTATCCCTCAGGCTCCTTTACCTACACTGACCAATGCCATGTCTCCGGCGGTAACCACGGCTTCCGGCACTATAGTGCCAGCCGTGCTTACTACCACTAATGTTAGAGTAATCTCTGATATCACTCCTCCCCTCTTAGATAAGGTACCTCAGGGGAAAGGCCCTATGCCTCTCCTCTATGGACCAGACTGTTCATGGGTTCCGGCTATACCACTAAACCCATATTTAACACAATCCACTATCTCAGGGGACCTACCAGTCCCAAAGGAGTGGAAATTTGAAATTAATAAGAACAGAAAGTTTAGGGCGAAGGATGAGGTAGAGAGATTACTGGATGTCTCGATTAAAGCTATACCTAGTTCGTATAATCCTGACATCTTTGTGCATTCAGCCGCCCCGGCTATTCCTGCCTCCTCATCTGCAAGACTCTGCAGACTGGTCGAAAGCCGATGGCATTAATGATCTCAAGGCTTTGAATGCTCTCACGCCGGAACTGGATAAAATTCCGGTATTGGATCAGTCGTATACACCAGTCCTGCAAATGGGGCGGATAGGGGTAGGCTCTTGGGTATTGGGAGTTCGAGGCTCAGGTATTTGCATCAACCATTACATCTAAGTCCTCTCATCAGGTCCCACAGGAAACTCATACTTATTTCTCGTTACCTGTAAATAAGGCAGAAGGAGTGTCACCGGATTGGTTTGCCTTCTTAGCGGCACCCAAGTTGGCCCTCCACTCTTTAGATGAACCCTTTTGCACTCCCCCCTCGGCTTACCTTGAAAGGGACTTTAAATTAAGAAATAAAGCTTACCGGATGTTCTCCCAATACCTAGTCAGTCACCAGGTGGCTGTCTCCCTGACCAGAAATATCTCGGCCATTGCTGACCAACATGTTAGGAAGGCCACTGATTTGTCACATAGAATCTTATTGCAAAACTCCATTCAGACTCTAGGTGACATTAGAATAGCGATCATGGAAGCGGTTCGAGCCCGTCAGGATCTGAGGGTACATTTAGTGAAGAAGTTACCGGATGATATTGGTCGCCGGGTAACTCTTTCCCCAGTATTAACTGCCTCCCTTCTTAACTCAGAAACGTGGAGTATAGTATTTAATATGGTAAATGGGTGGAAGCAGGTTACCTCCCAGGCTAAGAGAGAACCATTTAAGGAACCTTTTCATAAACCAAAGAGCGGAGGTAAGCCTCACCAACCGCAGGTTAAACAGTCCTTTCGAGATCCCAGAACTCCTCCACAGCCAGGAGGTAACCAGCACAAACCCAAACAAGGTAAATATTCAGGGTATAGGGGTAAGCCACACCCAAAACCAAATCAGGGACAGACATCAGCCAAAACTAGCCAGCCATCTGATACCAACCCACCACCCCCTCCAAAAAACTAGCCACCCAAACTCTCTGCCTCCCGGAGCCATGCTTCGGCGCGTCGGATTTGAGAGTTGTTCGACCAAACAGACCCAGTTTGCAAACTGGGTCGCTCCAGGTTTTCCGTACAGCCTGGCACAAGAAAACGTGGGCCAGGAAAGTAGTGAGCAAAGGAATCACCTGGCGGTGGCTCCGCCGACCTCGACTGCGTCAGGCACTCGAACACAACTATGTGTCACAGGAGGTGGAGGCCCTGGTCCAAGAAATTATCTCAAAGAATGTCATTGTACCGGTAGATCCAACTCGCCTAGTATTCACCTCCAGACTTTTCTTAGTGTCAAAAAGGGACAGTGTGCAGATGCGACCAGTGTTAGATCTCTCGCACCTGAACACGTTTATCGAGAATTCATCCTTCAGAATACTTACAGGCAATCAAATCAGGCTCAATCTTCCGCCGTGAGGCTGGATGTGCTCAATAGACCTCAAAGATGCCTATTGGCACGTCCCTATCAACAAAAGGTTCCAAAACTTCCTCGCTTTGAGGATAAGGCAAGATACCTATGTCTTTCAAAGAATGCCTTTTGGTTTGAGCCTAGCCCCAAGAGTGTTCACAAAATTAGTCCGGCAAGCCCTGATGCCACTGTTAGTCCAGGGCATCAAGGTGTTTTGGTATCTAGACGACTGGCTGGTAGCGGCGGAGTCAGAGGAGTTATGTCACAATCATGTCAACCAAGTACTCAATCATGTGCAAAACCTAGGGATCAAGGTGAACTGGCGAAGTCTCTCCTTGTCCCCACAAGGAATATTCAGTGGATAGGGCTGGTCTGGGACACCACCAATCTGACTCTTACTCAGTGTGCGCGGAGAGTGTGCAGAGTGTGCGCATCATCAAGAGTGGTTGAACTCGGTCTCTCCAACTAATAGAAATGGTCTTGCTGCATTGGATTTTGCAAACTTATCTGGTTGTGAACAGCTAATCCAAGGACCTACTCATATGTCTGGAAATTGTCTTGATCTAGTACTAACAGATATTCCTGGCGTTGTAGAAACCTCCATTCTTGTACCTGTTGGCACTTCCGACCACAATGCCATCATGTGTAAAATTAATCTTGATTTTTCTGTTCCTGATATTACTCTCTCACGTAAAGTCTACCTTAAATCCCGGGTTAACTGGGACAACGTTTGTAATACTGAGTGGAATCACATACTAAGATCTCATCACCCGGTTTCAGCTCTCAACAATTCCCTTCTTGGTATCCTTCACAAAAGAGTTCCATCCAAAACAATTAAGTCTCGTATCAGGGATAAAGCATGGTTTAATGAGGACTGCAAGCGTGCATTTGATGACATACAGGCTGCATATCGTCTATGGAAGTGTAATCAAACCCCCTTGCATTGGGAAAATTATGTTTTTAAAAGGGCAGCTGCGCAGAGAGTTTATGATGGTGCTGAGACGGATTATAACTCCCATCTTCAGGATGTTCTGGCAGGAGCTACACAGCCTCATAAATGGTGGTCCGCTTTGAAATACTCTTTATTTGGAATAGATTCCTCCATGCCTCCTCTTTGTGATTCTGACGGCTCCATCTCTTTTGATCCATTATCGAAGGCCAATATTCTATCTAATATTTGTATTAATAAGCAGAGTAATGAGGAATTGTCTTTGCCATTGACATGTTTCCCTAGTCCCAACCTCAATTCAATGGCATTCAATTCAGCTGAACTGAAAGGGTACTTGCTGGATCTTGATACCTATGGTGGCACAGACCCGGATGGGTTTTTCGCTCTCTTTTTTTAAAAGCTTGCAGTGGTCTTTGCACCTAAATTGGCCGTGGTGTTTAGGTTGCTTTTGAAATCAGGTAGTTTTCCTCTTTGCTGGCGTAAGGCTATTATCACTCCTATTCCAAAGGGAAATACTGCCTCATCATCTCCTAATGACTATCGCCCTATCTCCATTACACCTATCCTATCCAAGCTCTAGGAGAGTCTTTTGTCCAGACGCCTTTCCTCTTATCGTAATAGTCATAATTTGATACCAAACTCACAGTTTGGTTTTCGTAAGGGACTGGGTACATGTGATGCGCTTCTGACACTCACCCATGACTTGCAATCTGCATTGGATCAGGGACATGAGTCTCGTGTCGTGGCTATTGACTTTAGTTCTGCTTTTGATTTAGTCAACCATAAAGCACTTCTTTATAAGTTACAGCTCATCGGTATTGGTGGCAATTTTTTAAGGATCTTTGGAGATTTTTTGACGAAAAGATCTCAGTCTGTGGTAATTGATGGGTGTCATTCCCCTTCTGTTACTGTTGTTTCTGGCGTTCCACAAGGCAGTGTCCTTGGGCCTTTGCTTTTTATTATTTTTACTGCTGACCTGTGTTCCGAGCTTGAACATAAACTAATCTCCTATGCTGATGATACAACTTTATATGCGTCAATTCCATCACCAATAGATCGACACGTAATTGCTACTGCTCTGAATAGGGATTTAGCCAAAATTACATCATGGTGTGAACTTTGGGGCATGAAACTTAATGCTAGTAAAACACTCCACTATCATCAGCAGATCTCGTACCTTGGATCCTCCCCATCCTTATCTACAAGTTTCTGGCGAGCAAATTGAGAATGTGGATACTCTGCGTTTGTTAGGAGTTACTCTTGATCCCAAACTTACTTTTGAAAAGCATATTCGTTCTTTCTCCTCTTTCATTTCCCAAAAAATTGGTCTGCTTCGCAAGGTTTATAAAACGTTTGCTTGTGACGCCACAGTTATCAAGTCTTTTTATGCTTTTATTTTGCCACATTTCGAGTACTACTCACCTGTCTGGTTGTCAGCAGCTGACTGCCATCTCAAGTTGCTTGACAGGTCACTAAATTCCATCAGTTTTATTCTACCTCATTCGTCTCTTGATCTGTGTCATCGACGTAAAGTTGGTGCCCTTAGTCTTTTATTTAAAGATTTTAACAACCCTCAGCATCCCTTACATGGGGTTCTGCCTGGGCCCTATGTCCGGGCTCGTGCAACTAGATTCACAAGCAATCTTAATGATATTGCCATGAGCCGTGTTAATTTTTCTACTACACAGTTTCACAGTGTTTTGTGCCGGCCATGGTTGACTTGTGGAATAAGTCGCCAAATGAGCTAGTCAATTCAGCTCATATCTCCATTTTTAAGTCTAGAGTTAATGCGTTTTTGCAGCATTAATTATAATTTTTAAACTTATTTTATTCTATTCTATTGTATTATATTTATAGTTGATATCCTCCACTGCATAATATGTTATCTGTGTTTAATATATGTATATGTACAATATACAGTATATGTTTTTATTTTTTCCTAAGTTGCCGTAGTCTCTCTCCAGTGCCTCCGGGTGTTTTGTGTGGATTCATCTTGATGGTGTTTCTGCACTCTGGTTGGAGACTTCGGCATCTCATATAATAATAATAATAATCGAGGCAGAATTCGCAGGAAACAGTTTCATTTTCTCTAATTCTGAATACGACCAGGAAAATTTGGGATTCTCTGATCAGCTCTCTCAACTGGATCCAATTAACTGTGAAGTTGGGCCGGTTGAAAGTAAAGAGATTAATCTTGGAAGGCAACAAAGTTTTTCCTCTTTCGCCGGAGAAGAAATTATGGCCAATTCCTCCATTAATCTACAACTTACTGTCGGTCTGGGCCACGCCGGAAATGCTCCACTCTGTAACAACATGGGTTTCTCCCCAAGTATGAGTAGACACAGACACTTCAGGAGTAATGGGCTGGGGGTATCAATCGAACCTAGGCCATCAAGGGCAGGGCACTTGGACCCAAGACTATCAATTTCACATCAACAAACAAGATCTTTTAGTTCCTCTCTTTTTTCTCCAAGAGCACGGCACGTCTTTGCAAGGGAAGTCAATAGCGTTCCGTATGGACAACCTAACTGCAGTCCATTGCATTCAAAAACAGGGTTCAGTGAGGTCTCGAGAGTTGCTAGTAGTGTCAGAACAGATGTTTGCCCTGGCCGAATCGCTGGGCATTCATCTGCATGCATCATATCTCCCCGGCGTGTCAAACGTCTGGGCTGACGCTCTGTCCCGGAGGCGGAGCACCCTAGTAGAATGGGATCTCAAGCAAACTGTCTTCGACAGGATGATTGCCAAGCCCCATCATCCACAAGTGGATCTGTTCGCATCCGAGAAGAATCACAGACTCCTTCTCTTCCTAGCCCGCCAAGGGGTGACCCCGACGGGGGGACCAGATGCATTACTAGAGGAATGGAACAGGTGGACTTCAATCTATCTTTTTCCTCCACCAGATTCTGTGCTAATGTGCAGGGTAATTCACAAACTAAGAGGTTACCGGGGCTTAGTCTCGATGATCGCGCCGTTATGGCTGGCTCAGGTGTGGTATCATCAGTTGCAAGAATGGTGTAGGACCCCGGTGTCGCTCCCGGTCTCCGCATTCCACTTAGAGACAATTGGCAACCTTCAGACCTCACTCAGTTTTGCCTTCTGGACATTTACAATGCAAAATGGTTAGCTCGAGCTGGGGAAAGTGTCACTAGTAAACTCATGAATCAGTATACAATGTCTACCAGGAGGCAATATCAATCACATTGGAAAACGTTCTCAACCTGGATTGTAGAGTCAGGGCAAACAGATACCTCGGGAGCCTTGATTATTTATTTGAGTAAAAGTGATTTTCAGTAGTCACATTAAGAAATCAATTATCTGCCATCAGAACTCCCTTTCTTTATCTCACTGGTCTTTCCATACCGGAGGCAGAGGAGAAAGGGTTCATGAGGGCGTGTTTCAAGCTGCGCCCACCACCCCGTCAGCTCATGCCCACCTGGTCACTTGACAAAGCCTTGTCATTGCTGCAATCACGTAAATATAATAATTCACCGGATTTTATGTCACTCTTAAAGAAGGCTGTTTTTCTGATGGCTCTGGCCACAGGAAATAGGGTGTCTGATCTGGCAGCGATGAGCAACGAACCTAATTGCCTTAGGTTTGGGAGACTGCACGAACATGTGCAAATCGTGCCGTCTCCCACATTTATTGCAAAAAATTAGCATTCTGAACATGTATTTTCTGAATTTTCTGTCCCGTCATTGAAACGCGGACACACTCATCATATTTTATGCCCGGTGCAGGCCTTAGCTAAGTTTATGAGGACTTCACATACTCGCCAACCAGGTGCTTTATGGGTGAACCAGGCAGGTAATCTTGTTACGAGAAGGAAGTTAGCTTCTCTGTTGGTAGACTTAATTAAAGAAAGTAACCCCGGTGTGGTGGGTAGGGCTCACGACATCAAGAAACGGGCAGTCTCTCTTAGATTCTTACAAAACTATTCTATAGAAGACATTGCTACTACTCAGTTATGGGCGTCTAATCACATCTTTCTAACACGTTACCTGTCGGTCGCTCTAGATAAACCTAAGCGTACCTGTATAGCTTTACGACAACGGGTCCAGTAGGTTATGTTCTATTATATAAGGTTAGTTTTAAAAAGGGAGAGGGGGGTGCGGAATAGTCCATACCTCACTAAATCCCCGTTCCGCCGGAGGTTGTGATAAATCACGAGCTGTGATCGAACTGGTTATGCAGTTCATATTTTATTGTTTATGTTAATTGTAAGAAGAAATCTACCATAGTTGCAACTATGTAATATTATCAAAATGTACAAACAAATATTCTATTTTACAAATAGTGTTAAGATCAGAATGAGAGTCTACAGAGTTATAGTTCTATTTAAGGGAACACATGCGTGTACCCAAAAGTATCATGCAGTAGATCTTAAGGTAAGATCTGGTCATGAGTAAGCAGACTTTCTTGAAGTCACGCACTGCTTGCAATCTTTTATATTTTTTATATATTGTTTGCATACAATAAAACTTAAAAAATTATATATGGATTATTGTGTCCCCTGAGGTTAGGATATTATTACGAATGTCCCCCTCCAGTCTTGGTAATCAGGCAATATCGTCAATGATGAAGGGGCCACTATTAAATTATAGGTTTGATTCCTGAAGGGAAGTAGAGAAAACCTAATATATAGTAGGGCCCCGTAATCATTGACGATAAATGACCCTTCTATCCATCCCACTTCCTATTCGTTAATTTCTATAGTTTTATCTTTGTATATCATTGAAGGAAGAGATGGCCGCTAGAGGGCCTGGCGTTGGGGAAACAAACCACAAGAAATCCACATATGGAAAGTCATATGATAACAGATATTTAGTTATTTTTTATTGAGTTTTTTTCTGTAGGGTACCCATCATAATGACATCCCATAAGGGAATTAAGCGTGCACTTATGAAGAGTACTCCAAGACCCTTCCGCGCGGGAGATTCAAATGCTGTCGCGGGGTGTTGAATGGAGACTATTATACTAATAGGCAATATCATCAATGATTACGGGGCCCTACTAAATATTAGGTTTTCTCTACTTCCCTTCGGGAATCCAACCTATATTCTGCCCTCTATGGGCTTAATACTAAAAAGGCGTAAATACCAGATGGTGTTTCTCTTGTTGTACTCAAAAACTGTACTTCTGTGCTCACTCCCTGCCTAGGCAAACTCTTTCGTCTCTGTCTTACCTCGAACGTTTTACCTTCTTGCTGGAAGGTTGCTCACATTCAACGTGTCCCATGGAAGGGTGCCAGCTTTCAACCCTCCAACTATCGTTCAATTGTTCTCATTTCTTGCATCTCGAAAGTTTATGAAACTATTCAAAATTCAATATTACTTATACATTTATCTTCCAATAATCTACTTTCTGATCACTAGTATTGTTTCGTTAATGGTGATCTTTGTGCTTATCTTGCTAACTCTTGGTCATCCTCCTTTTGGAACATCCGTGAGACTTCTTCCATTGCGCTAAACATGTCAAAAGCCTTCAATAAATTCTGGCATAAATGTTTAATTTCCAAACTACCTTCCTTCAGTTTCTACCCCTCTATCTGTGCCCCTGTCTCTAATTTCCTTTCCGACCGCTCAATAGCTACAATTGTGGATGGCCATCACTCACTTCCTCAACCTATTAACTCCGGTGTTGTTCAGGGTTTTGTTCTGTCTCCAGTTTTCTTTCTAAAATTATGTAATGATCTGCTCAACTGTACCTCTAGTCCTATCCAATCATATTTTGATGACTACCTTACACCATTTAACTAGTTTTCATAACAACCCAGCATGAAATTACTCCAAGACTTATGTGATGCAGCAATCTTCCACATGGGTATCAATGTATCTTCAGCAATAGACAAATCAACCCTTCATCTTTGCTAAATATTCTTGGTGTGTTTTTTCATCCAAGCCTTCTTGGAAAGACCATATTACCACTCTTGCTTAAACAGGTTCCCAGAATTAGGTGTGCTCAACCGTCTCTGTGGGTCCTTCACCCCCGCACAACTTTTTGCTGTGTATAGAGGCACAGTACGCCCATTTATCGAGTATTACTGTATATGCATGCTACACTCCTTGAAAGAGTAGTCAAAAGCATTTCGCCTGATCAACTCTTACTAGTTCCCTACAATATCTTTCTACACCCCACAATGTTGCATCTCGTTCACTCTTTCATCACTATTACAACAATAAGTGTTCTTCAGAGCTCTCTCAGTGCAAACCCCCTCCCTTGCGGCGAGTGCAAGGCAACCTTCTTTCAACACAGTCCCACTCCTATTCTGTCCAGGTCTCCAACCCAAAAATTAGCCAATGTTCTCACTCTTTCATGTACTCAACAAGTGAACACTAGAATGCTCTTCCTCAATCAATCTTTCCTTCATCCTATGACCTAGACTGCTTTAAGCTTAGTGTGTCCAGGTAATTTGACCAACCCAAACGTCCCTTGCATTTGGCTCTCTGTCACTCTGTTGGCTTTGGGGGAGACTCTCGTTACAGACAGCCTACCTTTTGTCTCCTTCATACAAAAAAAATATATATATATATTATAAGATAAGGAATAATCAGGTATACTATATAAGTATTCAATACTGGGTGTAAATTTGGTTTCACATAAATCAATTACCTGATAGGAATGTCATAGGTCTGTACACTGATCAATCAATTCATCAAAATATTGTGGTGCAGTACATATACTGTATTATTAAATAACACTGAACAAATCTTATTAGGTTGATTTAGGTTGTGGTGAAGTCTGCTGGTAGAGTGAACAAGGTGTTGGTGGTGTACGGGGCATAGAGCGAGGTTGTGAAGATGTGCAAGGAGGATAGATAGAAGGTGAAAGCGTGACGTCACACTGTCAGTTCTGCTTGCGTCCTAGAGATTTGGTAGCACCAAAAACCTCAGTCATTTCTCCTTATTAAATACCCTTTGAGATTTATGTGCCTCTGGCTAGCCTGCAGTTACCAAAATTATGGAAACTATTTATGAGGGGGCGGTAGATTAATGAGGGAATGTCTTTGAGAGTGAATTAACATGGGAAAACACTTTATAATTATTTAGAAAAAAACAAAACAATAAACGATAAATGAAATCAGGAGACAAAGAAGTAAATATATTTGTGCAATACATAAATATACTGTATATAATGCATGTATAACTCCAAGCAACCCAACACGATTAAAAGATCATTATGAATTTCTATCATTAGTTACATTTTATGCAGATGTTACATTGCAAAGGTGTATTTAAATTAGACATTTTGACAAAATACATAGGTTAGGGTAGAATTATGACATCGAGGGGTATTCTGTTGGTGATAGATCCCAGCCTGTTTGACGTTGGCAACTCCGAGTTTCACACTAACAATGGCGGAGGTAGAAGAGACCTGATTCTCACAACCTCTTCATAATTAAACTAATTTCATGACGGTCTGGCCTTTGTAACCTTTGGATATGTCTATTGAACTTTGCTATGTTTTCAGAGTCTGTGGTTAACATTAAATTTATAATTTCATAGCGTTCGTAGTACAATGTAGGTATTATTGGGATTTATTAGGTACCGGTACCCTCTTATTTTTTGCAGCCGTGCTGCCATGTCTTGTGTGCGCAGATAACTATTATCAGAACTGTGACATTATATTTTCCCATCCTTTCTTATATTATCCTTGCTGGTGTGTGATATGTTACGCTGGTTGGCTCATCTACTCGCTCACCTCTCCCATAATTCCCAATTCCACTAGTTTCTCACCACCAGTGTCCAATACCTGAAGAAATCCTGTTTTCCCATCTTCTTGGCGTCCTTGAAAGCATCCCTTTGTTGTTGGCGCATACTGTATACAGTGTTGATTTACATTAATCTTAATTAAAGAAAATGTTGGTGTCTTTCAAAGTTCTTTGGTTACAAAGAGCAGAGTCCCGATCCGAGAAAACGAGCGAACCGTGCGGCAATGTCTCGAAGGTATTGGCCGATGTATTTGCCAACTTGATGTATTCTATCAAAGGCTGTAACATATGTATGGATGATCTTTCATTATCTTTGTTATCTTGCATGTGTAGTCTTCCCGGTTTACACCTCAATCCTCAGGAATGCAGATAAACCACAAGTGCCTACGGCGGCTTTGATCATTGAGATAATCCACACAAGTTTCATTCTCCTTCATTTACTTCTTGAGTTCTTGATTGTTCATGGATCAGGGTCTACATCTTATAAATAAACTCATGTTTCTCCTTATTGGCAGTTTCCATCAGCTTCAGTCTTACGTCTAGTTTACCATGAGTAAACTCTAGACTTACAATTATTTCATTGACATGCTTATCTAAAGATTAATTTGCTTTGGTGCAGGTTCATGACATTCGGTGGAGGTCATCGTTGAAATTATATTGTTAGTTGTCTGATAGTGCTATTATTTGATCTCATTCCATAATGGTTTTGTGGTGTTGTTTGATGTCTTGGAGATTAAGTAGTATTTTTGGATGAGGTAGGTTAGTGGCTAAGTAATGGCGTTACTATATTTTGCACATATAAGGAACACTTACAGTATTGTCACTAGATTGATAGGAATGTTTTCATTCATTTAATTACTAATAACGGCATTGTGTTATAGAATATTTACTATTGTACCACAACAATGTTAACTGCTTATGCTCGAGTCACTGATGTTTCGGTATGTCATTGTTTAGTCATGTATATAATTGTCAAGAATAGGGTAATGATCCCGACAGTTTTAAGTCCAATAGGACATTTGAATTTGGCGGTATCGTATCGCTTGTACGATTTCGGCTGGTTCTTTGTGTATTGTAGTTTATTCTTAAGTATAGGTTAAATATTAACTGTATTGTATAAATATCTACATCAGCTCTAGATGTATCATGAAACAAAGTTATGGGTTATAATTATTATGAACCGGCAGCCATATGTAATTTCGCGAAGCGATCGGACGCCGGTCCTTTAGTCTTTCAATCAACACCATACAGCCAACATCTTCCCCCCGGCTCTGACTCAACCCACAGTTCACCATGTGCTACAAATACTAATCTATAACAACAGTCCTACAACACCAGTCCCTAAGCTAAGTTCATTGTATCGATATTGTATTATGTGAACATTCCTACATGTCATGCAATTGAATTAGCCGTGTGTGGGGGACTGGATTACACCCATCGACGAGGTCGTTGGTAATTATATTATAACTATTTGTTGGGATATTTCATATACCAGTGATATGCAATTTAACCTCTTTATCTAAATTCCCGACAAATAATTAAGAAATATGAGGAACTCTGTCACCACTTCCACGTCTTGGTGTTGTCTTACTACTGTCTTAAGTTCTTAAAAGAGGAACCTAACCATGGATATCCAATGACATTTTGTATTATTTATTATTATTTTTTTTGTTTTATATTTATTTATTATTATATATTTTGTCTTATAAGCTTCCTATGACACTGTACCATTCGTGGGAATCATCACATGTTCCACATCTGACTCTTCTTACTCTTCCTACAACCCCCCCTCGCCCGCCCCCTCCCTCCCGCGGCTCGCCAATGGGACATATATAATGGGTAACTAAGATATTTCTCCCAAAATATCACACGGGTCCTTTCTAACGCGAGTTAAGTTTTATTGAAGTTTTCTGAATAATTAGGTTATATCCATTTCTCAGACTGTGTGTGACCCTGATTACTGTCCGATTGCCTCCATTTGTTTAACATAATTAGACCAAGCATACATACAACTTATGTAGGACTTGTAATGGGTTTTTGGCAAAGTTTTCGAAGTTCAAATCTATTTATTATTGGAAATAGGGAAAACTATTGGATAATTGATATTTACCTGCAGTTTTCAAAATGATCGTTCGAAATTGTTGAAAACAAGACTGTAGGGTTATAGCCTATACTGGTATATCTAAGTTGCCTCATACACAAAATAGACGAAATGCGCCAAGGTTAAAATTATTAGATAATTTAGTTATAATATAATCTGAAAAATTTGCGCACACGCGCACGTAGAGCAATGACAATCTCAGCAAGTTTGACTTATGCCATGTACAGTCGTCAGGATTAATTAGTTTCATTTTCCCTGTTAGTGGCACTGCACGGTGGAGAGGTATCCCCTCCACCTCCTCTCCTTGTTGTTCCCATTCCCCCACCGAAATCCTCCCATTTTCTCTCCGACCCCAGAACTACACCCACCCTCCCTTCTCTCGCTCTCACCCAGCTAGGAGCTACTTCTGGGACCTCATGAACCGATTAAATTTATTCTGAACACCTAATGAAGGAATGAAGTATTTCACACACATCTCTCGACCACCATTTCCTGCACATTAAATATATTAACTAAACAAAACCTAACCTGAAGCTGCTAATTACTACCGTTACTAGTAGGGTTAACTGTATAATGATATGGACATACCAGGTATGAGGGGTAGAAATACACACTTGTATAATTATATATAAGGTATGAGATTATTTGGTTATACACGAAACTGATATACAGAGTGGTATTGTAGAATAATTATTGATCAGTTCAATATTATAACTCTGGTAGTTAATCTATGATTTGATAAATGGGCGTTATATAATTATTTAGCAATTATTCTTAACAGGTGTGAATTTAAATGATCATGAAAGTTATCTCAAGAGAATAAGCTTGAATAGGCATGAAACTTTCAATAGTATTATGTGGAGTAGATACCCTACGTCTTGCCATTACTCAGGGAGTAATTTAAGACAATTTGCTATTTTTTAACCCATATTGCTACAAAGCCATAGTGAACGCCCCCCTTAACTTAGTTACAACAACCTTATAGCAAGGTGTTAAGGGTAAGGTGACAAAATGAATAAGTCCTTCCCTAATGTGTAGGTGAGCGTAAGTGTTGAGGGCATGGGAACTTTAAAATAAGACCCTCCCTAATGGATAGATAAGCGTAAGAGTACCCGAGGGGTAGTTAATTAAAATAGGGCATATATATTGGTTATCAACCCTTCAGGATTATTAAGTCTGGGTATGTCAAGTAATAATTTCAAGCCTGGAGCCTCTTTTCGAAAACCCCAGTACCTTGTCCGAGGGTAGTTCGTGTCCCGTTTATATACAGTAGTTTCACATTATGGCCAATTAGGAAAACAATATGGCCTCATGATTGGGTAGATAGCTCCGTTAAGAGGATGAGTGTTGAGTTAGCGTAATGAAATCACATGGTCGACTCACTAGGCACATTCTCGGCAATAATTCATAGCAATTATTGGCAAATTGGCTGTTTACACTTAATGAGTACTGAACTGTCTGGAAGCAGATCAATTTGGGGTGAATATGATTAAGCAAATGTTTTGTTATTGTATACGATGCTAATAAGTAGTGATATTAGTATTTAATAATTGTATAAAAAGAAATAATTCATAATACTTGAATGGTTTACTTTGTGTGTTCATAGATGGGAGAGACTCATGGTGGAATTGACACAGACGGTCCTCGTTGTCTCAAGCTTGTTACGTAGCCCAGACTGAGCCATTACATGGATGAAAATTAAATACAACTTCACGTGGGTTAGTTTGGCAGCTATATTAGAGTACGATACAATACTAAACCATCAGTACATCGGTATGAACCTTTCAGGGGTCAATGGTAAATGTATCGGTATGAATCACTCCTCACCCCCTCCACCCCCGCTTTCTCTCGCTCTTTCTTTTTTTTCAAATTTAGTAAAGCTAATACTTGACTCTGCCTATATGATACATTGCATTCCTTCATTAGGTGTTAGGAATACATGCAATTGGTGAGGTCCAGAAGTAGCCCCTAACTGGGTGAGAGGGAGAAAAGGGAGGGTGGGTGTAGTTCTGGGGTCGGAGAGAAAATGGGAGGGTTTCGGTGGGGGTATGGTAACAACAAGGAGAGGAGGTGGAGGGGATACCCCTCCACCGTGCAGTGCTACTAACGCTTTAGTCCAGGGAACTGAAACTAATTAATCCTGACGACTGTACATATAAATACTAAAAGGCCAGAAATGAATCTTGTTAACCCCATGTCAGTTGTTCTATGCTGCTTGAATTATGTTATATATGTTAAACTGAAGATATTTTAGTGTAGATATTGATGTTCAACGTAGTATACACCACATGAGAAGCAGCACTTTATTGACAACGTTTCGCAGATAGCTTCTTCATGTCACTATCATACACTAGGGCTTACGACGCCTTAAGTGGGAAATCCACTAACATTTTAGGTAGTAATCAATATCAATCTGAATAGTATCTTTCACTATGCAAAGGACCAGAGCCTAATAGTAACCCTTTAAGTAAGTTATATTTTCGTCAATATTAGAGTACTTTTCGGATTCGGAAGAACTTGGACAGGTGTTGGCTAACTGTGGCTATTCTTAAGCTTAATCATATCCTTTAATGATTGTTCATTAGAACAATATTGTTACGTCATCATACAATAGTATTTTTCCAATTGCCTACGCGTTTTATTATAGTGCCTGGGCCGGTGAACCCTTTATATATTCACAAATTGTATTCCACGATCAACACTTACAATTTCTCGATGGTGAAATTTGCTCTCCATTTATTTAGCCAATTCAGATATTACTAGTTATTGCTGAATTTAAATAAAATATTTTGTATATATCACTCACCAACTCTCTGCAATCTCTCTCTCTCCGCTGCAATGTTGCATCTCTCGCTATTATATCGCTACTATAATAATCAATGTTCCTCAGAGCTTTTCCATGCTATACCACGTCCTCTACGTAGGGCACGTGGTACCCGTCTTGCAACACAATCCCACCCCTACTCTGTGCAACTCTCGAACCCAAGAGTAAAACGTTACTCTCAAACTCTCTCCTTGTCGGGAATAGGGTAATGATCCCGACAGTTTTAGGTCCAATAGGACATTTGAATTTGGCGGTATCGTATTGCATGTACGATTTCGGCTGGTTCTTTGTGTATTGTAGTTTATTCTTAAGTATAGGTTAAATATTAACTGTAATGTATAAATATCTACATCAGCTCTAGATGTATCATGAAACCAAGTTATGGGTTATAATTATTATGAGCCGGCAGCCATATGTAATTTCGCGAAGCGATCGGACGCCGGCCCTTTAGTCTCTCAATCAACACCATACAGCCAACATCTTCCCCCCGGCTGTGTTCCTTGGCCTTTTTATGGTGGGTTAGCTGGGCTGGTGATTGGGGTAGGGGTAATTTCGTCGGGCACAATTTCGCGCAAGTAGGCTAAGCTAGGCTAGGCTAGGCAGGCTAGGCCTGCAGGTGTCTGTGGTAGCTGTTCATTTCGCTTTGGTGGTGTGCCTGTGGTGTTCGTTGTGTTTTATCATGACTCATTTAATTACATTTTGCCGGTGGGGAGGGTTCTCATGTGACTCATTTAATTAAATTGTATAGCCTAGTTGCCTAATTACGGTCATGGGGTTCGGTCTCTGTTGATTCCTAAGCGATTGACAGCCAACAGACCTCATGATTGTGGGATAGGCAGCTGGGCTAGGCCTAATCCCTAATACTAGCCTATTCAGTTCTTTTAATTTACCCTTCTTTCTCTAGCCCGAGTTTGTTTCTGCTATTTGTCGATTTGCTCCATTAATTCATCCTATTGCAGCTAGTAGCCTAATGACCGTTTCCAAATTGGGAGTGACAATGCTTTTGCCACATTTTTTAATTTAAATTAATTTGTGTAATAGTTGCTTTATAGTTTAGAGAGTTAATGGCCTAATAGACTTAACGATGACAGATTTAAAGAAACTTAAGATTCTTAAGGGAGGGATGAAGGGAAGTTTAAATAGGTGTTTAAGAGATCTTGATGAATTTTGATTAAGTGCCACGGCTGATCAAATAAAGGGTAAATTCGCTACTGTTACTAAATCGATAGCTACTTATGATAGTTATGCTCAGCAGGTATATGGTTTATTGACAGTTACTGACGATGTGGAAGAAGAAATGTCGGCAGATCTTGAGTACTTTGAGGATGTTAATACAGCCTTAGCCAGATTATCTTCCACCCAAGAATCAACCTCTGTTAAGGATACCGGGACACCAAGGGCGACTGGTTTTAACCTGCCGAAGCTTACTTTGCCTACCTTCTCCGGGGATTCGGCTACCTGGACTGGATTTTGGGATATCTTTGAGTGTTCCGTCCATCATAATAAAACACTCACATCCATCCAAAGGTTCACATATCTCCGTGGTCAATTGAAATGGGAGGCATTGAAGTTAGTCGATGGGTACAAGCTAGAAGCTACCAGCTACGAGTCTGCAGTGGAGTTACTGAAGAGAACTTACGGGAGACTGGAAGTCATCAAGACCGCGTTAATTACTAATTTCTTCACGCTAGATCCTCCATCCTATGATGTGACGGCCCTAAAGGAGTACTATGCCTCCTTTGAGAGCCTCCTCCGATCTATGGAGACAATGGCCGTCACCAAGGAGGAGATATTTAGTGTGAATATCTTGAATAAGATACCCTCTCCCCTAAGGGAAATCTTAAGACGACAACTAAGCGACTCTCCACTAAACTTGGAAGCGTTGGTGCAGGTGTACCAGACTGAAGTCTTCAATATGGAGAGTACTGGACACTACCGACAAGTGGAGATGTCGCCATCTACTGCAGCTTTCCCGGTACAGACTTCTAAACAGAAAAGGCCAATATCATTAGGTTGTAAGTTGTGCAGTGTCCACGGTCATCTGTGGTATCAGTGTCCTAAGTATCCTAAGGCTACACAGAAGATTGACAAGGCTAAATCGCTTAAGTTATGTACCAGCTGTCTGGCAAGAGACCACTTCAACAGTACTTGTACCAATTCCTACTTCAAACCTTGTAAGTAATGCAAGGGGAAACATTGGTTTTCCCTTTGCACCCAGTCTGATCGGCACGACGGCAAAGAAAAGGGGAGAACCCCCAAAGAGTCACATGAGAAAAGTAAGAGCGAGGGTGATGAAGTATCTGCCATGTCCATTGCTTCTCGAGAATGTCAATTGCTTCCTACTATGATGCTGCCAGTAGTGGGGAGTAATAATAATACTATAATGACGCGCACCTTACTTGACCAGTGCTCACAGAGGTCATTCGTTCTGCGGTCATCATTACCCCAGCTCAAGTGTACCAGCAAGGGTCAGGAGAATTTGCGTCTCCATGGTTTCACTGGTGAAATAGATTCCAGTGACTATGATATAGTGGAGATTTCCTATGTTTATAGAAGAAAGGTATGCCCCATCAAGGCTGTTGTGGTCGACACACTACCCAGTTTCTATATAGCATCAGAGATTCAACCACATTTGAAATATCTCAGAAGCAAGGGTTATAAACTGGCTGATGATCAACTCTCTGCTAACAATGGTATTATGCTACTGGTCGGAGCTGATTATTACTACGACCTGGTTCACCCTGGATATCGGCGGGTAGATAAGCTAATAATGCTCCCCACGATCCAAGGGTATGCCATTTCTGGATCCTATGCCACTTCCTCTCAAGACACACAGATGGAGGTAGTTACGGTCCTCAAGGTAGCAGTAAGCCCCATAGATAAATATATTAGGCCAAATGAGCCTGATAATACATGTACTGATATAGATAAGCTATGGGACTTGGACAATATTGGAATTGACCCACATGAACTTGATCGTGAGTCCAAGCTAGCGTTAAGCTCGTATGAAGAGACTATAACGTATGACTCTGGAAGAGGTCAGTATGTGGTAAGGCTCCCTTGGAATTATAACAAGAGTAAATTACCTACTAATTTCCATCTAGCACTTGGTAGGTTACGTGGCCTTCAGAAGCAGTTTGTCAAGGATCCAAGTTATTGCGAGACTTATGCGGCAGTTTTAGCCGAGCAGGTTAAACGTGGATTTGTGGAGAGAGTAGGTCTCAGTGAATATGGGGATAACATCCATTATCTTGCTCACCATGGGATTAAAAAGGACGGTTCCACCACTCCTGTTCGTATTGTGTAGGACTGCTCTGCTAAATCCAGTGATCGCTCCTATAGCCTGAATGATTGTCTGTACACGGGTCCTTCCCTGGTCTCTGATCTAGCGCTAATTATGTTACGCTTCAGATGTCATAAGTTTGCATGGGTCGCCGATATTGAGAAGGCCTTCCTGATGCTTCAACTCCATCGTGAAGACAGGGACTCGACAAGATTTTTATGGCCGCGGAACCCAATGGATCTAGATTCAGAGTATCTGGTCTACAGGTTCAGAGTCGTCTTATTCGGGGCGACCTGTTCCCAGTTCCTTCTCAACGCTACTATCTTGCGTCATCTTGAGGAGGCTGGACTAGATCCTGACTTCAAGAATGAGATCAAGCAGGGGATCTATGTGGACAATCTTCAGGGCACTGGAGACGATGAAGATTTATTGCTCGAAAGATGCTGGGGGATCCGCGATATATTTGCCAAGGCTCATTTATACTTAAGAGAATTGGCCACTAATAGTGGTCTTTTGAAAAGTCAATTTGCTTCAGACGGTGTAGCTACTGAGAATAGTGAGGTGAAGTTTTTAGGCCACAAATGGGACACTACCACAGATTGTATATCCTTCTGTCACACCCCATGCGGCAGTGAGCTTATGACCAAGCGAAACTGCTTAAGCTTGTCAGGCGAGGTTGTTTGATCCCCTAGGTTTTTTGCTGCCTGTAACTATCCGTGCTCGTATGATTTTACAGCAACTGTGGCGGCTAAAACTAGATTGGGACACGCCCCTCCCGACTGAGTTACAAGATACTTGGCGGTTGATTCGGTCGGACCTTTCCACATGTTGCAAGGTCCAACTTAATCGTCAGGTTATTAGTGATCAACAGGTGGATCTACATGCCTTTTCTGATGCTAGTAATAGTGCGTACGGTACTGCCATATACATATGCAATGGTAGTGAAGCGACACTGGATATAGCGAAGGCCAAAGTAGCCCCTATAAAGAAGATTACAGTTCCTAAATTAGAACTTACTGCATTGCTTCTGTCTGCTCGTCTAATAAAGTTTACACTGGATGCTTATGCAGACATATTACAGATTAATAACGTCTATGTCTGGAGCGACAGTCAAATAGCGCTTTCATGGGTACACAGCCAGAAAGTGTTACCTGTTTATGTTTCTAATCGCACTGATGAGATGCATAACTTAGTTCCTACAGTTAAATTTCGCTATATGAGCACCAGGGATAACCCCAGTGACATAATTTCCGGGGGGATCTCGGCACAACAGTGTATGTCGTCCTCTATTTGGTGGCATGGACCTCCATGGCTTACATCTCCAACTGAATGGCCTCAGGATTTCAGGGAATGCATATCTGATCCTTCAAGTCGGCCCCAAGATGATGTGTTAAGTAGTTCGAATGCGAGTACTACACATCAGGATAACAAGTTGGTAGAGTGGGAACGTTACGGCAGCTATGATCAAGTAATACGGGTATTTGCATGGATATACCGTTTCATTAACAACATGAGAAGTCGGGCTCACGGGTCTTTCCTTAGTGAGGATTCGAAGCATATCAGACTCCATGAATTGAGATCAGCAGAAGCGAAACTAATATGTTTAGTACAAAAGGAATCTTTTCCTACTGAACATCAAATCCTGAGCAAGGAGTCAAAGGCCAAACCCTCTAACTTAATGAGGCAGCTAGGATTATATATGGAAGGAGGCATAATTAAGTGTAGAGGCAGGATACAAAAGGCGGACATTATTGATTCTGCGAAATATCCTGTCCTCCTTAGCTCCTCTCATTTGATTACCAAACTGTTGATTCGCCAATGCCATAGGGCCTGCCTACATTTTGGCGTAAATTATGTTCTGGCGTATATGCGACAACGTTGGTGGATCCCTAAGATGCGACAAGCAATTAAAGGGATCCACAATAGCTGTACTATCTGTAAAAGATTACAGCGTAAGTCTTACTCCCCAGTTGATCTACCTCCCTTGCCTGAGTTCAGGGTACAAAGGACTGAACCATTTCAGGTAACCGGGGTAGACTACACCGGAGCGATTCATGTTAGCGAATCGCCCGGTAATATCATAAAGGTATATGCCGTTCTATTCACATGTGCGGTAACCAGAGCGATTCATATTGAATTGATTGACGACCTATCCAGTGTGGGGTTTTTGCATACTCTAAGACGCTTTGCAGGCCGCAATGGTTTCCCTCAAATTATTATGAGCGATAATGCGACTTGTTTTGTCGGGGCCTCTAAATATATCCAGATGACCCGCAGGTTGTGGCTACCCTCACTGGAAAGGGTTGTCAGTGGAGATTTATACCAGCACGTGCACCATGGTTCGGGGCGATTTGGGAGAGAACTATCGGTATCGTCAAATCTGCCATGAAGAAGGTATTAGGAAGGGCACTGGTGACCAGACGGGAGTTGCAAACCATCTTAATAGAAATTGAGAGGTCAGTCAACGACAGGCCCTTGACCTATACCTTGGCAGATGTTGATGACCTCTTACCCATTTCGCCTTCTATGCCAACACGTGGACGAACCCTTAATACCTTTCCTAGATAGTCCGTAAATGACGAAGATCTGCATGACCCCCCGTTCGGCAATGCGGACGCCACACGTCGTCGCTTGCAGTATGTAAACAATGTGTCCGACGATCTATGGAAACGGTGGACCCAAGAATATTTGCGGTCTCTTCGCGAGCGTCACTCTCATAAGATCAAAGGGACGAATCAACGATGGCCTCGTATCGGGGATATCGTCCTGATTCATGATGAGCGTCCCAAGTTATTTTGGAAGCTTGGGAGGATTATCGATTTGTTCCAGGGCATTGATGGTCTTATAAGGGTTGCTAGAATACGAACTTTGACTAGGGTTACTATTCGCCCAGTCGTAAGGTTATATCCCTTGGAGCAGGATGTAGAACTGCCGGATGATCCTGGCGTCTCTACAGATACCCCTCCGCGGGAGAGTGCTGGTGACAGTGCTCCTCAAGGTGGAGCAGCTGATGATGAGAAGGATGATCCTCCTCAGGCTTCAGGTGGCGCTCGTCCCAAAAGGAGGGCGGCTATGAGTTCCGTGGATCTTTGGAGATCAAAGATCAAACAAGGTGATCTTTGACTTCGATGTCCTTTTTTTGTTCTCTGTATATAGCTCCTGTATATCATTTTTGGTGGCGGGCAATATGTCGGGAATAGGGTAATGATCCCGACAGGTTTAGGTCCAATAGGACATTTGAATTTGGCGGTATCGTATTGCTTGTATGATTTCGGCTGGTTCTTTTTGTATTGTCGTTTATTCTTAAGTATAGGTTAAATATTAACTGTAATGTATAAATATCTACATCAGCTCTAGATGTATCATGAAACCAAGTTATGGGTTATAATTATTATGAGCCGGCAGCCATATGTAATTTCGCGAAGCGATCGGACGCCGGCCCTTTAGTCTCTCAATCAACACCATGCAGCCAACATCTCTCCCCCCCCCCCCCCCCCCCCCGCCGGCTCTGACTCAACCCACAGTTCACCATGTGCTATAAATATTATTCTATAACAACAGTCCTACAACACCAGTCCTCTAAGCTAAGTTCATTGTATCGATATTGTATTATGTGAACATTCCTACATGTCATGCAATTGAATTAGCTGTGTGTGGGGAACTGGATTACACCTATCGACTACGTCGTTGGTAATTATATTATAACTATTTGTTGGGATATTTCATGTACCAGTGATATGTAATTTAACCTCTTTATCTAAATTCCCGACACTCTTATTCAACAGCTGAGCTCTGGAACTCTCTCCCAGAATCAATCAGTCACAGTAGGAAACAGAACAAGGGGAACCAGACACCAGGTATCCCTACGAAAAAAAAATATGATGTTCTTGCTGATGATAATGAAAAGGATAAACCAAAGGATAAATCTGTTCAAGAGAAAAGTAAAATATCTAAAGGCAAAGCATAGAGCCCCAAAACAAACAATGCAAAGTCTCAACGCAGGTTCATAGCCAGCAAAAAAAGTCCTGTACCATAGTATACAGTGATGGCCTTCTCCGTGGACAGGGAGTAGAGTTTGCCATGATAAACGGACAAAAGAGTCTGTAAATGTGATTCCTGGAGGAAAGCTTGAACACATCACCAACAGCATACTGTATGTAACTCTATCATACGGACAGGATTGTGTGTAGTACCAACGTAGGCTCCAATGATTGCTTCGACGGTGGTATGGTCCCTATAAAAGACATACTATGTTAGTACAAAAAAACTTGATCAAAATGATGAAAAACAAGGCAGAAAAATGCGTGATAAACGGAATCATCCCTAGGTTGAACGTGAACTTCTACAGTAACAGTAGAGCACAGGAAATCAATAAAAGAAATGTGTGACACAGAAAATGAACTCTTTGTAGAAAATTGGAGAGAATTCCAAGTAAAATCGTCCTTATATAAAAGAGATGGTATTCACTTATCCGATGCAGGTGTGAGATATAAGAGTGATATTTTGAGCACAGCTGTTTACAAAGTACACGAATGTCCCACTAAGCCGGAAACACCCTTTATGATTAATCTGGAGGATTATTGACCTAAAGTCCTCCCTCCTCCTCGCTTCCCATTAAAAACACGCGCTCCGCCCCCGCAAATACGGCAATTACCCCAAATCAGCCAAGCGTAAATAATCGCACCCAACCATTGACCGTTATTAATAGTCCCTCCTTAACCTTGAACTCCCAAACTAAAACCAGACCGACATCAGTTGCCCAAAATGGTCGACTAACTAAACAATACCAAAATCATATATCTCCCTCAACCAAGAATATAGTAGAATACAAATATTATCCTTCAATGCATGTTCAATTAGGAACAAATTAAATGAATTAAAATGACTTATGTTAACAGAAACAATAGACGTAATTAGTGTTACAGAAACTCATCTCAATTTTATAAACAGAGATTTAATTTCAGAATACCATATCGACTCACACATTTGTTCATAAAGACAGGTGCAATGGTAAATCCAGAGGTGGAGTGGCTATGTGGGTAGCATGTCAATTAAATCCAACCGAGGTTTCACTCCCCCAAAATAATAAAGAAATATTGTGTGTTAAATTAAACATGCAAAAGTCGAACATTAATATTACTACCGCATACCGACCTCCAAGTCAAAACTAGGTCGATGATAATCACCTATACAAAATATTGCAACAAACTCTCAATGCTAACGAAAGCATAATAATCGGCGACTATAATATACCTAACATTGACTGGTGCCTTATGACAGGAAATAGTTACAATTCGCGAAAAATTATAAACTTCATACAAAACAATTTTCTACATCAAAGTGTTTTTGAACCGACACCACGCGATAATAACCTACTAGATCTCGTTATCAGTACAAATGAAAACTTTATATATAAACTTTACGTCGGTGAGCACTTATCTACCTCTGATCACAAGCTTATTAGAATCGACATAAATTGCAAATATACTATTGAACAACAGGAAATTAAAAATCTAGATTTAAAAAATGCAAATTACAACGAACTTAGGAAAGCCTTCAGTGACTTGCATATTCAGCTAAGGAATATTGAATAATTGACATAACAAGTGAACTGTGGGATAAATTTAAAGATATATTCATGAGTGCCCAGAATAAATATATGCCCACTACAATTAAAGTAAATACTGGCAAAAACAAACTTCCCTGGTTCAAGCAGAATATTTGCAGGACGCTAAGGGAAATCAATAAATATCATAAACTAACTAAAAATGACATAACTAATGAACACTTCAGCTAGCTATACAAACAAAGTAGAACAAAAAGTAAAGAAATTAATCAGGACAGAGAAGCGTAGGCCTAATTACGAAATTGATATAGAAAATTAAAGTACAACAAATATCCAAAGCAATTTTACGGTTACGTTAATGGTAATAGAAACATTAACAACGGAATAGGGCCATTAATAAATAATGACCAGACAGTAACAGGAGATAAACACATTGCTAATTTGCTTAATTAATATTTTTGTTCCGTTTTTACTAAGGAAGAACATAACACTACTCCTGAAACAAACTACACATGAAATAGGAAACTTTACCATAAGCGAAAGTGAAGTGTTATGTAAGCTGAAAAATTTGAATATTAATAAAACCCCTGGGCTGGATTATATTCACCCAAGAATTCTGAAAAACGTGAGAGAAGAAATAGCACAGGCCTTAACTAACATATTTAACTTGTCGCTCAATCAGGAAACCGTACCTAGTTATTGGAAAACTGTAAATATCACTCCAATATTTAAAAAAGGAAATCAAGCCCAAGCAAATAATTATAGACCAATCAGTTTAACGTCAATCATAGGAAAAATTATGGAAACAATTCGGAGAGACAAGATAGTAAATTATTTGGAGTCAAACAAATGAATAGGAGAAAGCCAACATGGCTTTAGATCCAGTATGTCATGCTTAACATATTTGATAGCATTTTATAATAAACTATTTACACATAACGACTCTACTAAATCATTAGACATAATTTACTTAGATTTCCAAAAGGCATTCGATAAGGTACCTCATGGAAAATTATTGAAGAAATTGGAAATGTTGGGCATTAAAGGAACAATTCATGCCTGGATAAAAAGCTGGCTGACAAACAGAAGGCAGAGAGTTGTGATAAATGGAGTAGAATCTGAGTGGGAGCCTGTTTATAGTGAAGTGCCTCAGGGATCGATCCTGGGGCCAGTTTTGTTTATAATCTATATACATCACATCGATGTTGAACTAAATAATACTATCTCAAAGTTCGCTGATGACACAAAGATAGGAAAATCAGTATTAACCGAAGAACACAGAAATACACTGCAATCTGATTTAAATAAAATAGTAGAGTGGTCGGAAAACTGGCAGATGCCATTCAATGTTGAAAAATGCCAGGTCTTGCAAATAGGTAATAAAAACAAAAAATATGAATACAAGATGAAAGGTTAGCCAATCAAAACAAGTGCATTAGTTAAAGACCTGGGGGTCCTTATATCTGAAAACCTAAGGACTTCAGATCAATGTGCAGAAGCTGCGAATAAGGCAAATCGAGCATTGGGATATATTTTAAGAGAAATTTTACTTATAAAAATGAGAATATTATAGTACCTTTATTTAAAAGCATAATGAGGCCACATCTTTAATATGGTGTGCAATTTTGGTCTCCTTATCTGAGCAAGGACATTGGGAAGCTCGAGTCGGTGCAGCGTAGAGCGACAAAGTTGATTCCGTCACTAAGAAATAAATCTTGTTATGAAAGACTAACAAAATTAAATTTATTTGCACTTACGAAAAGAAGATTGCGAGGTCAATTCATCGAGTGTTTCAAGATACTAAAGGGATTTGACAAAATTGATGTAGATTCACTTTTCCAAATAGATAATAGTTCATTAACTCGGAGAAATGGAATGAAATTAAAAACCAGCAGGGCGAATCTCTATGTCGCAAAGAACTTCTTCACCTACAGTGTGGTCCTCGAGCGGAACAAATTGCCTGAGAAAGTGGTACAATGTAAGACAATTGACACTTTCAAAAGAAGTCTAGACATTCATTTTGAGGAGGTGGGAATAATATAAGAAAGGAAAACAACAAAAATAGGTTAACCATCAGTAGTGTATAATATTTAGCATCTTCGTTCTTTACTATAAATTTCCCAGTAGAAGTTTTTATTTTGTTCTCATTCTGCTGGGTGACTTATTTCCCCAACTTAATTTCATGCCGACCAACGGTCGGAGGGAGAGGTGGGTGGGGAGACAGCCTTCTTTGCTATCCTTGCCTTCCACTTTGTAGCAAATTCTATTCTAGCATTAAGTCCGGACTACCTAGTAGGGCCCGCAAGGTCGGTGTAGTCTGTGTATCTATGTATATCTATGTAAATCTTACTATGATTTAAATTGCTTCAAACTCCGTGTGTCCAGGCATTTTGGCTCTAACGTCTCTTGATTTTGGCCCGGTCACTCTTTCAACTATGAGGGTGGCACTCGCTATACAGGCAGATCTGCATTTTGCCTCCCGCACTCACAGACAAAAAACAAAAGCAACAAATCTTTTACTTTCATATAATTCTTATATTCTTGTATTCATCTAGTTATTAGTATAATTTGAATATGCAGGCAGGATAATAGGCTTTTAGTATCTTTAGTAACTTTAGTATCTTGTCTTTTGTGTCGTATATTTATATGTTCAGCTTTATTCGGTGTGTATATAATGGGTGAATTATATTTAGGCTGGTTGTCGGCATTATATCGATACTGCATGTTTTGTACCACTCCACTAAGAACCTAATCACAAATTTCGAGGAAGTTTATTCCAGGTAGAACAAATGTGGAGTTTCCATGTGTAATAGTGTAAATATGTTTGATCCATTATTGCATAGCTTAGCTACACTGAGGCCAAGCACTTACACTGTCTAACTTCCTTTTTAGTTGGCATTGATCTACAAGTGTCCAATGAAGGGACACTAACAGACCTTCCTCCCTTCATGTTCTAATCAGTGGAATATTTCACAGCACTAGCTTGGTATCTATATTGTTTCTTATTTGTATGAAGGAGACAAAAGGCAGGCTGCTTGTAACCAATGTCTCCCCCAAAGCTAAATGAGTGACACATAGCCAAATTCAAGGGACGTTGTTTAACCCCCTCCGTCTAATATGACGCGATCGCGTATATAAGTACTTTGGACCAAACACCAATTTTGATGCATCGCATAAATAATCGGGGGCGAAACTAATGCAAACTTGGCAAAGTTATTATATAAGCGATCGCGTATATCTTTTCACCAGTGTGTCACCGAAAATCTAAGGATAAGGATTTACGGGAGGTAACTTACAACACTAATGTAAAAATATCCCTATGCGAGTAAGCTCTAAACGTGGAAAAACCCCAGTTTGCCCGAGACAGCCAGGCCAGGAGGAGTCATGGCGGCGACATTTAAAAATAGCCGCCCCCTGGATATATCATCTTGAGTGGCTTTATGTGATAAAAGTGATAATGTGTAGCATAGAAAATGACTGAAATGTGATTGAATAGCCTCAATACATATGGTGTTAACAAATTACGTTCAAAGGTCAACGGTAAGGTAAGTAGCTGTTAAATTGATTGTTGTAAGTTATGCGATATGAAAATATTCATATAAAATAGAGTTTTTGTCGTACAGAGCTGGTTCTTTAAAAAATAACAATCCGTATTCATTGCTGATATATGAAATTAATATCTAAAAACTGTATCGATCCTTAAATGATATTTAAATGGAGCGTGAATTGAAGCAAAAATATTTACCAGTGGGTGACCGCGGCACGGACAAAAAAATATTCGTGAAAAATATATGTTTTGATCGTACATTGATGATATAGATACCATTCGAAAGCTAATAAAAAACCCTAATTAGCGCGATTTAAAAAGTATCCATTGTCCCACATTTTATTGGTGAAAATGGGGAGGAAGAGAGGAGGGGAAATACGGGCGGACTGAACATTTCCACAATATGCAGCAGAAATATTTAAGAATATTAATTGTACACTATAACCATTATAGATACACTATTTTTTGTTTACAGAACTATTGTTGTATAGACTTCCTTTCATCTCGTGAAGTGTATTTAAATGCAGTGGGGGTAATATTTGTGGGTGAAAAAACGAGCGATAAGCCTAGAAGCTTTCTGGGCGGGAATATTCAAATTTCAGTAAGGTCTGTCCACAGATCAATAAGTAATACTGATCGGACTGAGGGGATTAATTATAGCAGTCTAAGTCATAGGGTGAAGGAAAGATTGATAGAGGGGAGTTTCAAAGTTCACTAGTTGAGTAAAAGAAAGACCGAGGAAAATCGCTAATTCTTGGTTTGTACAGTTTAGCAAAATAGGAGTGGGGTTGTGTTGAAAGACTGGTGCCTTGCAGTCACCTCAATGGAAAGGGTATATTTCTGTTGACCTGGTTGCGTTGAGTGTGAGAGAATGTGTGTCTGGGTTTATTCCCAGTCAACGTAATTCACTTACTATTCATATTACGTCCTTAACCCTTTGATTTAGCCTAAAATATGTTAAAGGCTTTATTGGCAGTTATTTCGGTATCACATGGTATATGACGCTTAATGGTATTATATTAATAGAAACAGAACATAAATAATATCGTAATTGACCTGGTCAAATAAATAAGGCTCTCATATTCTGATCGAACTACTATTTCCAATTGGGGCATAGAAAACCTTGTTACCTTTAATGCTTCCAAAACCAAATTTCTCCATCTATCTACCCGTCCGGAACCCCCAGCGGACTATCCCTTATTCTTCAACAATACAAAAATCAGTCCTTCATCTTCTCTCAATATTCTTGGTATTTTTCTTCTGCTCTCATTTGGAAGGACCATATTACCAGTCTTGCTAAGGCAGCCTCCCAGAAGCTGGGTGTGCGCAACTGCCTCAGGGGGTTCCTTACCCCTGCACAGCTTCTTGCTCTGTACAGGGGCACAGTATGTGCGTCCTTGTATTGAGTATTGTTCACATGTGTAGAGAGATTCCGCTCACACCGCTCTCCTAGACAAAGTTGAAAGGAAGGCCTTTCGTATCATTAACTCCCGTCCACTCACCAACTCTCTGCAATCTCTCTCTCTCCGCCGCAACATTGCATAACTCTCGCTGTTCTATCGCTACTATAATAATAAGTGTTACTCAGAGCTCTCTACAGTGTATACCACCTCCTCTGCGTAGGGCACATGGTACCTGTCTTGCAACACAGTCTCACCCCTACTCTGTGCAGCTCTCCAACCCAAGAATGAAATATTGCTCTCAAACTTTCTTCTTTTCAACAGCGGAGCTCTGGAACTCTCTCTCAGAATCAGTCTTTCCCTCCTTCTATGACTTAAATTGCTTCAAGCTCCGTGTGTCCAGCCATTTTGGCTCTAACGTCCCTTGATTTTGGCCTTGTCACTTTTTCAACTATTGGGGAGGCACTCCTTCACTCAGACAAAACAAAATATATAAAAACAATATTAATATGCTGCTTTTCTCTCCATACTGCATGTTGATTGGTCCTGGCATAATACACGCTCATTTCTAATTGCTCTTTATATTTTGTGGAAGACATTTTTCAACCGAATTTCTCCTTCGACGGCAATTCTCCGTAAGCGATGTTAGGTCATTGCTGTGTTTAATAATCATTGTAGTGGTTGTGTGTATTGCCCTACAATGAAGTATGTATTTTATAAAGGAGATAATTATGTTAAGGGTCAATTGTGGGAACTGGCGATACGTAGTATGTGTGACGGTGGAGCCTAGGTAAAGTCCCTAAGTGACAGTCCCTTCCTAGGGGTTACCCCCTACTCCTACTACCCCAGAAGGTAGGAACGGGGTGGTACACTCACGGCGGCAAGTCGTAGACCAGAGGTGTGCCGAAGTCCTAGCCACACAATGGCAGCAGGTTCGAACCATTTCTACCTTTGGTGGTTCAGCGGGCACGACGCCAGTGAAACATGTGTATTGATAGTAAATAAGCTTCGCCCATACACAGTTGCGTATGTATAGGAATATGTAACGGCATGAAAATAAACGGGAAGTGATTATTGTATTCCGATGAATTTATTTATTTAATGTATATATTTATTTATTGTGGTTCCTTACAGTTGAAATGCAACTGTTTACAACAAAACTTATCAGACTAAAACATGCATCAAAACTCCAGTAATTAGGTAGACTACATAATACAATCTGTCCGCGTGTTTGGAAGACATATTTAGTAATCTTGAATGGGACAATAAAGGAATAAATGTTAATGGGGAACATCAAAGTAACCTCAGATTCGCTGATGACAAAGTTTATCCTAACGACTCGGGAGAAGAGTTACAATAAATGGTAGATGATATAAACGATGGAAGCCTTAAAGTAGTGCTGAAAATTAATAGAACCCCAAGAGTATGTTGAACGATCATGTGCAACCACAACAAATTAAGTTGGAGGATTATGTGCCAGATTCAGTGAGGAGTATATATACCAAGGCCAGGTAATAAAAAACAAACTCAGATCACTAGAGATATCAGACCAAGGATAGATGTGGAATGGAGTGCATATGGTAAGCACACTTTTATTATGAACAGCTAGTTACACCTTGCATTTAAGATAAAAGTATGCGATAAATGTGTCCTTCCTGTACTAATTTATGGATCAGAATCCGAGTAGGACAGTTTCCTAAAAGAAAACTTTGTAGTGCCCATGACGATATGGAAATAATATTAGGGATAACTTTGAGCGACAAGAGCTTCTTGGATAAAGAGAAGAAACAAGTAGAAGATAATCACATTGACAAGAGGAAATGGGCTTGGACAGATCATATATTTAGAAGATATTAAGCGGATGGGAATCCATAGATGGAGCTAGAGGAAGGGATAGGCAGATAACCAGATGGAAACCCGAGATCGGAAACTTTGCTAAAGTAAAGGCCGCGTCCCATACAGTACGTCAAGACACGACAACGGCCGATGTTAGCCGATTTAACAACTTTTTGCCGAATCGACACGTTTGACACGAGGCTCGCCAGACAAGGACAGCCGCAAGTCACTCACACGTCACTCACACGTCGCTCACGAATCATTTACGTCTGCCACACGTTAACTCGTGTTGTCAGTACGACACACACGTCCGCGCAACACGTTCACAGTACGCTAAGTTGGATGTTGTTAGGATGTTGTTAGGATGTTAGCCGTCTGCCAGACGAGCAGCATATGTGCTGCGCAAGTGTGTCGCACGATACATAAGTGTGTCACCCGACAGGGTCGACTCCTACGACAGAAGCACGACCAAGTACCCAACCCTATATAAAGGTCGGGGGCCGTAGACCCCCACACAGTCTACCACCAAACCTTGCCTTTTAAAATATAGCACAGGTGACACCTGACACCTGGCCATGTAAACGTTAACATATCTTTCATATTTGTTCTATAGATTTCTATCAGTTATATTTATCTCTTATATTTCCTTTTCCCTCTCAACATAGGTTTCACATTTGTTCTAAATATTTCTATCTCCTTTATAGTTTTCTTTAACATTTGCTTTGCCCTCAACATGTTAAATATTTTTTCCATATATTTCCATCTCTTTTATATTTTATATTTTATTTTCACTCTCAACATGGTTCATAATAATTGTTCTATAGATTTCTACAAATTTATATTTCTTTTCTAATTGATTTTGCCTCTCAAAAATGTTCCTATTTGTTCTATGTATTTGTAACAAACTTATATTTTCGTTAATTTATTTATTTTCCCTGACATGTATTTATATTAATTATTATTATTTTATTTATCATTATTTATAATTATTTTATTTCATTCCTTCTGTACTTGGTTTGTTCTATGTTTCTTGCAGAGATATTATGGTAGGATTATTTGGTACTAACATTTCTATAAATATTTAGGTAATTGAAGTCATATTTGTGCAGAGTTATCTTAGCGTTTACATAAATTAAACTTACATTAGGTCAAGGATATGGCAAACAGCTTATTACAATTTTTTTTATTGTAAAAGTACAAAAAACAGATACGAAAATAGAGATATATAGGGGGGAAAAGAAATGCATTTTGCCCGATTATTTCCCGACTATTGTACGTCAAAAACGATTGCTGCACGTCCGAAAACCGTTCGACATACGTCAGCAACACGTCCAAAATTTAAAGTTTTTTTCCCCCGACCATCAAAAACAGTCGGCTGAAAAATAGTGTATACACTAATTATTGGCCGACTTCACGGACCTGTCGTCGGGCACCCCGTCCAGTTCCAGATAAACTCGAGTAGAGCCGATTGATTTACACGATTATACTCGATCATAGACGATTTATCAAAAATTCAAATATTTTGAAAAGATTGGCTCTTGTCGGGTCTTTACGTACTATATGGGACGCCCGCTTAAGATGGAACAGGATAACATCTGACCAGTTAGACTAGAAACGTTTGGGAGAGGCCTTCGGCCTGCAGTGGACTAAGGCTGCAGATGATGATCCTAATAGTAAAATAGAAATATAATAATAAAGTAACTACAGTTAATGAAAAACTATAAATATAGTAATATCCTATCATAGGTCAAATTACATGTATACAATAAACTCCCGTGGCAGCAGTATGGCAACAGATCGGGGCCAAACGTACGCGTCACTTACTCGAACCTACGCGTAGCTTTATAGCTACGTGTATGTAAGCAATAGGAGTGATATTGCGTTTATTAGGCAAATAAATAGTCTATATTAGGGTTAGGTTAGGTTAGGTTAATCTAATCTAATTTAATATTTATAAATTTTGGGCAGTGGGCGGGGCCAAGGCATGGAATCCGGCTGCGTGCATGGCCTCCCGTTCTTTTCCCTATAAATTAGTTATATTTTATATATTAGAACCTAACTTAACCTAACCTAACCTAACCCTAATATAGACTATTTATTTGCCTAACAAACGCAATATCGCTCATATTGCTTACGTACACTTAGCTATAAATCTACGCGTAGGTTCGAGTAAGTGACTCGTACCTTTGGCCCCGATCTGTTGCCATACAGCAGGTAACCGACAGTTTTACGAGAGCTACACGACGTATCACTTAGCACATTTACCGAGACAACCGGAGATTTGGCAGTAATTAGCCCAACAATATGTATCACTCCATACAGATTAACATTTTACCGAATACAACAGAGAGAAAGAGAGTAAGAATCTTCATGGTTGCTTTCCTTTCCTTCCGGTTTATCTTACTCTTAGGGTTGCTATCTACGAATATTAAGTATTGGCCACATCGCAGGGATCGTAAGATCTGTTTAGTCAGTGTATATATGTAAATATATGTAAATATCTATCTGATGACCAATATTATTCAAGAATATGTCATCATGACACTACGTATCCTAAACGAGGTCAGAAACTTAATATAATGTAGTTTACATAGCAGGTAGCATAGGCCTATTGTGTTTCGCCATTCGCTTTTACTCATCTCTTATAGGATAAATTGTACGTAAGAACTAACCTTTACAAATAATACTTTCAGTAATATACAGCCCTTCAGCTCAATCAGTGTAAACTGACAAATGTGTGAGCAAATTACAGACTTAAAGGAACTCGCAAGATACTGTATTTTTTGGCGACTTCAATTTACCTGTGAACAAGTGGAAAGATAGTATTACTTCACACTCTGGACAAGACCTGTATGCAAATTTAAAAGAGCTCGCTCTATCAGTTGTATCTCCGACCCGTGGAAATAACTTCCTTGACCATTTACGTGCAACAAAGGAATTTATTGACAATTTTAAATTGTGATTAATTGAATAATACTTATATCACTTTCCATTTAAAATTTAATAGCAACAAACTCAAAGAGAAGGTCTCAAATTTCAAGAGAGCAAACTCCCGTAAACTTAGAGCAATACTTAAAGAAACCGATTGGAGTTTTTGTTTTATCAACAATGATTATACAAGACAATCAAGGACATTTTTCACCACAACTTCCTCAAAAACAAACTAAGAACAGTGCATAATAATAAGCCTAAGTGGAGGAATAAAGCAATAGCGGAGGGTCTGCATGCCAAAAAGAATACTCATGATAAATAAATAATCTCTGATAATCAGGAAAATAAAACAATATTCATAGATCTACGACACAAAGCCAAAACGTTAATTTAACAATGAAAAACCATGTTAGATATCTATCTATTGCCTGACGCCGTGATCCCAGAAGGGGTGGCCAAGAACAAACCGCCCCATGCCCCTCTGTCCCCAGTCAGTCGACGCCCCTCCTCCCAACCAGCACCACCTTCATTCATATATTTCCTCACTCAATCCTTCCACCTCTCCTTCGGTGCACTTCTCCCTCTGTCCTTCCACCTCGCTCTCGGGATAGTTAAATGGGAAGTACAAAGTGAGGCTCGAAGGGATGGAGGAAAATAGGTGGCCAAAGAAGGTATACAGATGGGCGAGCGAGGGAAGTACATGGAACAGGGAATGTAAAGGAAGGCCGGAAAGGGGATAACGGTGGGGAGGGGGGAGGAAGTGGTAGGTAGGTCCAAAAGAAAAAAAAAGAAAAATCCCTAGTACTATCCTTCTACTCTAAACTTCCCCTCTTACTAAAATGTCTGAGCCAGTACCGATAAAAAAGGTCAGCCTTGTGGATCTACGCGGTCTACGGGCATCCTCTAATAAAGACCATGACTTAATTTTCATAATTCTGGTTACCATTAGACATTTTTCTAGCTTATAATCTAGCTCAGGACTCAAAGGGGTAAAATGTATCTCCATATGCCCTCTGGATAAAATAGGACTTTACCAAACTGCATACAATCGTGTAACTGTATCCAGAAGCAAAGGGAACAAGGCATCATGGTGCTGAAGGGGTTAATAGTCTGAACCCTCCTGTCTCTTCTGGTGGTTTGCCCAGTTTCCTTCGTATCTCGAGTTTAGTCTCCATTTTCATCAATTAACGGTCCTATCATTAAAGTCACTACCTTCTTCCTGATGTACCTGTACAATTCTTTCAGGTTGGTTTAACTTTGATTTGCAACCTGTATATCTGGAAAACGAGCAGAGAGAGTTCTTTGACCTGAGTGTTAAATTAAAACAGGGGTGTGTGATTTCCCCGTGGTTCTTTACTGTATATATGGATGGAGTCATGAAAGAAATACTAGGAAGAGCAGTGGATGTTGGTGTATCGCTGAAAAGGGAGGGACATGAGTGGAAGCTGCCTATACTGCTGTTTGAGGATGATACAGTTCTGATAAGCGATAATGAATGGGAGCTGCAGGGTTTGGTAAATGAGTTTGGAACAGTGTGCGAAAAACGTAATTTGAAGGTAAATGTGGGGAAGAGCAAGGTTATGGTCTTCGAAAGGGGTGAAGTCAGTGTGAGGTGAAGTTGAACGGTCAGGCTATGGAGATAGTCAGCTCTTTTAAGTATCTGGGCAGTGTGTTGAGTAAAGATGGGACTGGATGAGGAAGTGCGGGAGAGGGTACAACAGGGGAAGAGGGTTGTAGGAACGTTGAAAGCAGTAACAAGAAACACGGCGGTCAGTATGGAAGTGAAGACGTCCTTGCATGACAATGTGGTAATCCTGATACTAACTTACGGAAGCGAAGCATGGACGTTCGGGAAGAGACTCGGACCAAGAGTGTGCGGAGTTACATGGAGGGATAGACGACGAATGAGGATAGATGTGCTGGAAAGTGAGAAAAGGAACAACTTTGGTGCTTTGAAAGGAAGGGGGTGGAGCTGGTGCCTCCTGAAGAAGTCGGCACACCCCGTTCTGTCCAGCTGGCCTGGTCCTTGTAGTGGTCTCCCAGGTTCCGCATGCTTAGCCAGGAGCTCAAGTATCACCTGCTTGTGAAACTTCTGCAGGGACTTTTACTTCTTGGCTCCTGGAGTCCTCAGACGGTAGATGTTGTAGGCATTGAGAACCGACATATCTACCGTATGCAGGATAAACTTCTTGTACCGCCTGCAAGATGTTCGCAGGCAGTCGATGAAGCCCATCTGCATGTCGGACTTGTCAACGAGGCGCATGTTGAGGTTGTAATTCTGGATGGGATTCTTGGTTCTTCGGTCCACCTTCCCTGTGGCGACCATCTCGGCCTTGTGGCATGTGCTGAGGAGGTTGACCTTCCGCTGGTCATGCCAGTGGATGGAGAGGATGGGGCCACTCTTCTTGTGGAAGATGTCCATCTTCTTCGTCTTGGTTGGGTAGCCTGGCATGCCCTTCCTCTTGGCCTTGACTGTGCCGACAGTTCCGGTCTTGCGGTCATGGAAGTACTTGGTCAGGATTGGCGACGTGTAGCAGTTATCGGTGTAGAGGATGTAGTTCTTATGGAAGTGCCTCTTCATCATCTTTTTCACTACAGCGCCGCCAAAACCAATGTGGGTGTCAGTCTCAGCTTCTCCACCCTTGCCGCTGTTGACCACAAAGTCCAGCACATACCCCATCAAACCGTTGCAGAGGACGAAGAGCTTGATGCCGAAGCGGTGTCTCTTGGACGGGATATACTGTCAGAAGTGCAGCCTACCACGGAGCAGTACCAGAGCCTCGTCGAGGCACATCTTCTGGAAAGGAATCAGATAGGTAGTGAACCGATGACGTATCATGTCATACAGCTTCCTGATCTTCCATAGTGTGCCAGTAAGGTGGACATGCATGTTGTTGGTCAGGTGGAGATAGGAGAGGATGTCAAAGTACCTGTCCCTGGACATGTACTTGCCAAATGCTGGAGTCGTTATGAGGTCGCCAGTGATCCAGTAGTCTGCCAGAGCGTGCTTCCTGATATGTGTCATCAGCATTGTGAGTGCCAAGAACACATATAGTTCTGCCAAAGTGACAGCTCTCCATGCCACCATCTTGGCACTGGTCCTCCTCCCAAGAAATTTGGCACAGATCTCATGATGGTTGTTGGTCTCCTCGACGAGGTATTCCATGACTTCATTGTCATAGAAGCCACAGAAATGTTCACTGGGGGTAGCATCTGGGCCACAGGGATTTGTTGGTGACACCCCGGAACCCATCTGTACCTCGTCAAAGGCAGGACAATCTGGCTCAAAATCAGCCCCATCTGTCCACACAAACAGGTCGGATGCTGATGCTCGAGCATGTGCAGGTGCAGCAGGCACATGCCCTGGACGCCCTGGCACACGCCCTTGGCCACACGGATGCCCTGCATGCCCACGCCCACGCCCAGGGGCAGCGACGTCTGCAGACTGACCACGTCCACGACCTCGCCCTCTAACTCGTCTTGTCGGGACTTCCTATTCCTCTTCCTGTTCCTGTTCCTCTTCAGGCGAAGTCAGGTCATCTGGGGCAATGTTGGGGTAGTCAGCATCCTCTTCAGGAGACAATTTGGGTGAAGAAGTGACCGGGCGTCGGCGGCGTGGGAGGCTGCGGGAGTTTCAACAATGGGAGGCTCGGCCTCGGGAGTTGGGCTCCTTTTGCGCCGAGCCGAGGGCTTCTCCGCATCAAATAATGCTCTGCGGTGTGTTGAGGGCTGTGGCACACTACTAATATCACTTGAAGAGGCCCTTTGCTCATCCTGAAGGAGAGATGAAGCCGAGGGCTGTGGGTGACCCACGCGGCGTCCCGGGTCAATGCGTCGGGACAAAGAAATGCGGGTGGTTGCTAGACCAGGGTCGGCGTCACTATCGCTGTCTTCCGCTTCCCTAGCCTTTTCTGCTGCTGCCCTGCGTGCTTTTTTAGCTGCACTTTTCACCAAAGATTGTTTATACAAATATTTGCCCACTTTCAAGGGCGTACGGGCAGGCAAAGGGGAAGGTCCTGGGCTAGGGCTAGGCCTAGGCTGACCTAGCAAAGATGGCGAGGGGGTAGGCCTAGGTTCTAGCACACTTGGAAGTTCAATAGCACCTTCCTGAAACACTTCCACATCAGGATCATCACTAATGTCTCCCCCCTCAAATAAATCCACATTATCGTCGTCTCCAAAGCCAACGAAATAGTCATCTTCGCTTGCACCTATAAATTGTTCTTTGTCCACCAAGCTTTCGCCACTGCACTCTTCAATATCAACAAGTTCTCGCTGTATAGCACTATCACTCAACAAACGCTTCACTTTCTTTCGTTGAGCTTTCTTCTCGGTTGCATCAGGCGTCGAAGTTGCAAGCGGGGTAGCAGTCGGGCGCGTGGGAGGTTGCACCGAATCGGACGCGTCGGAATTAATTTTGTCACTATAACTCGCTATGGCGGCCACGTAGGAACTGATAACGGTAGTAATCGAGGCTTGGTGGCGCTGCGATCGCCCCTGCAAAGTAAAATTTGGCCGCGCAAATTTTGAAGCACGCTTTCAAGCACAGGGATTTTATAAGGACACCCGGGCTCCGGCCCATCTGCCGCACTGTCATTTTAAAATGCTGCCCGGGCTGGAAGGGTTAAGATAAATTCATAAATTTTTTCGATAGACAAATGTCCCGGCCGAAGGCCGACTCCTCTTAAAATTGCAGGCTCGCTATCGCTAGCTAGGAAATAATCAAGACACTTAAATGGCACTAAAGTTCTAAAAATTGACAAAATGGGTCTAAAAGAGTTAAAATAGACTAACTAATGGACCAAACGTCCTATACCGGTAATCTCAAAACTAGTGGCGCTAAACATTAGAGAGAAAGGGGTCCAGAAAAACGGTCTGCCTCCCCTTATGAACAGTCTGGCTTTAAATTCGTTCAAGATATGTAGTGCTATGGCTAACCATCTGTGAGAAGTGTTCAACACAGATCCAATGAAAATCACATGCCCAGGACAGGTTTTTAGTAGATGAAATTTTCTAACAGTCTTTGTGGTGTAATGGTTAGTGTTTACAAATTGTGTAATAACCCAGGTTCGAATCCCGGTGAATCACATACATGGTTAAATTAATTTCATTGGAGTTTGGTGTTGAGCGAAATTAATAAAATATAGATTTTCCCAATAAATAACAGGTTTATTTTGTGTAAATACCAATTAGGCGGTACTTTTTTATGCAATAAAACTAAGAGCAAAGTAAATTTTCTATCAAACAATATTTTAGAATTCCTACTACATTAACGATATTCTTTAATCAAAACGGGTACAACACCTTTTGAGTGTTTATGATTAGCATAATTTCAAGACTAACTTTCAGTGAGATTACTAAATTTAGGCAAGGTGTTCTGATTTTAAGAGGTTTTTGTTTTTTGGGATCCCTTAAGTTTATCCCTATTAGTTTTCACATTGTAAACGTCTGCCTAATTAGTTCAACGATTTGACGACCTGGTGGTGAAGGTATGAAGGGATAAGCCTCTACACCGGCACCTCTTATCTACTTTTCTAGGTGTTGAGTGCGGAGAAGGGGTGTTTGAGAGAGAGGAAGCGGTTAGAGTGGCTATGCTGTGTGGGTTATTAGTCTATGTAAGTCAGGTATCCCCCGACTGGGTGCGTGCATGTGCAACTCGATAAGACTTACTACCACACCCACTAAATATGTCCACCTTGGCTGGGATCGAATCAAGTCACTCAGATTCACATGCGAGCGTATTATTCCATAGACCGCTGCGGTTCATTCGCCAATAGGACGCCTCGTGCCATTTAGGAGTATACATTTTTCTGGCGATCAGGCGATCAAATTAGAACTTAACCTCTTCTGTACCGGTGACTTATTAAACTTTATTTTGGCTACTATAAGACGATATTATAGAGTTTATAAAGTGCCTCTAACAATTTACAGGCTTCGAACTATCTCTCTTAACCCTTTTTACTACCACAGATCCTTCATAAACTGCACAAAATCGTGTACATATAGCTAGAATATAGGTAGAAAGACTTCGCAGAACAGAAGGGGTTAATAAACGAGGAAGAGTCAAATAGGGCAGGGAATATGTTCTACCGACAAATTTACAAAATTATCTATGGGGCGCTAAAGTTATTTAAAGTTTGATAGAGGTCTAGGGAGCAAAGTACTAAAAACCCTGAAATATTAGTTATTAATAATATCTCTTCTTAATTCCTGCAAGTCATTTAAAAACTATCAATCCTACTGAATAAGCATTTTTATTTATGTAACCATTTCAGACTTTCCTCCGACCATGAATTGTAATTCCTATATTGTCCATAGGTGATTAATAGCTAGGCATTTAACAAAAACTAGTTTGATTAAGTACAGTTGTGACGCATGTCCAGTGTGAGCATGCTGTACAGAACGCCTAGTCATGCCCCACTCTCGCTAGGATCGTCAGGGCAGGAACTTTGGCTGTAGTCTATGTAGAGTTTCCTAACTTAGTTCATGTGAGCCGTTGTACTATAAGTAATATGAATATGTATTTTGTTTTCATCGGAGTCAACGAGTTATATTTTATATCATTAGTTATAAGTATTGTGTGTAAAACTTATTTGTAATGATGGGAGAGGCAGCCACAGTTGGGGGTCAGTGGGTGCGCCATGCGGGAGGTGGGCCTAACTCACTAGCACTCCCCCACTCCCCCCTCCCCTCAGTGCTAGGAAAGCCTTTGTCTATCCCAGAGGAGAGAGAAATTACGTAATGATTGTCAGTGGGCGGTCCTTAGTAGTTCACGTTGGGCTCACTAGAGGGCCGGGTATAAAAAGGGAAGTCTAGCCATTTTTTCTGCAGAACTCATTAGGCAGAGCGACTTCTCATTTCCCTTGCTAACTATATATATTCTTCTGACTGATGTGAACTTTCTCTACTACCTTACATTCTTATCTCCTCTTTTCCCTAACCTTTTTAACTTCCATGGTCCCGTTGGTGCAGAGCTAGTCAGCCAACGTATTATCGCTTGAGTTCTCACGAGATACATGCCTATTAGATAGCCTATTTTGGAAGGGTTAACTTAGAATAGGATTGATTTAAGTTTGTTGCACTTGTATATGCATTTCCCTGTGTGTTATTATTATTATTCCTGTTTTCTGCTGGTCTAGGTAATGCTAGACTGGGGTAAGGCTTTTCTGTGTTACGAGTTGTTGTTTGATGCAGTGGTTAAGCGATAAACCTGCATACTCGTTTCGGTTCAGTGAAGCCTAGGTGGTCTTCGCGGCTGACTGTGTTGAGTTAATAATTTACAGTGCGTGAGGGCAAGAGCCTAACCACCCTGTATTTTATTAACAGTTTGTTTTTACTTTGTCAAGGAGCCGGGAGAAAACCAGATACAAGGGATCTGGATATCTCAAAGTGCACTAGTTAATTTTAACGTAATACTTTAAACAGTTGTGAGGACTTCGCTAGGCTATGAGCCATTTTTGCTCAGTCACTGCTACCTTTTGCCCACAGTACCCCAGCTAGACTACTCGATTAGTAGATACAGAATAGTACTGAAGCTTTCCTTATGTATGATATTGTTTATGCACTATTGATTTCATGTATTGCACGCTTGGCTACTTTAGTGATTAGTGGCCCACGAGCACAATCCGAGTAGGCTATTGCCGTTGCAGAGTACTTCTTTTTAATGTTTGCCATTTACTATTGCATATTCTTTTAATTATTCTTATGCCAATTTAAACCTTTAATAGTATTTAATTGCCAGTGTTTTGCTTATTGAATTGCTGTTCAAAATACGATACGTACTTCTTACGAGCATCCGAGAAGCATCTAACTTTTTTCAGAAGATTCCTTGCTCGATGCTTAAGGACTATTAATTAACGTAACGTAATAGTGCCGATCCGAAGTAGAGGGTGGAGGACTTCTTAAGTTCTTAGTCAAGGGTGGATTACTTCGGCTTCGGCCAACACTATTCTTTGGTGTTGTTGTTTCTTACTTCTTTGTTTGATTGTTGACCAGACTAGATAATTCCTGTCTCTTTATTAGTCTGTTGTTGAACACTAGTACCGAGTTCTTGTAAACCCCGTTATAGCAGATTGAACTCTGGAGGGTGTTGGTGTTTTTTGTTTGGCTGGCAGTACTCAGGGGTTGGGATCGTGTGTTTCCGTTGTGGCAGCGAGCCGTACTAGAGTCCTGATTGAGAGCCCTTGTGTACCAGGTCGTAACACAGTCAATACTAAAGAGGTTGGGTTGGTGGGCCTGCGACCCCCACACGTGAATAATACCCAAGCAAAGAAAAACAAACGAACAGCCTCTGATGCGGACGGACCCTATGTTGACAAACCATGACCGACTAAGGACATTCCTTCGGACATTCTGAGAGTGGATACATGGAATGTTAGTGGCATGAATGATGGCACAAAAGAGGTTCTGGAAGTGCTAGTGAATGCCAGGCTGGATGTATGTGGAATGACAGAGACCAAATGGAAAAGTTCAGATGCGAGAGTGGGAGTGTGGTATGGGTGTGTGCTGGAGTGAGTGAAGGAGCAGCGAGAGAAGGGGAGTGTTTGTTTGTAAGTATCAAATGGAAGGAATGTGTAAGAGAGTATGGGTCTGTGGGTTCAAGGATTGTGTGGGTGAGAATGAAAGTAGGATACACACGTGGGTGATTGTGTGTGTGTATGCCCCGACAGAGGATAAACTTGAAAGTGAGAAAGAGGAATTCTGGATGAATGTGGAGGCATGCCTGGATAAGTTTGACAAGAACTAAAGAATATTTCTGATTGGGGTAATGAATGGGAAGGTGGGTGATAGGAAAGTTGAGAGAGTGGTGGGAGGGGGGGGTACCATCAGAGGTGAATGGGAATGGGAATGGTAGTGCACTTGTGGACGTATGTGTGGGGAGGAGGCTGTGGATAGCCAACACCTTCTTCCGACACAATGATCCACAGGTACACGTGGAAACGGGTGTGGACGATGCAGGATAAGACAGTGGTGAACGAAAGTCATGGATTGATTATGTATGTGTGGAATGAATGAAGAAATCTGTAATGGATGCTAGGGTGTATAGGGGTATTGGAGGGGGTCTGTCTGATCATTATGTAGTACATATATATATAACATTTTAAGACAGTGTTCCACACATAAGTGCAGTTTCAGTCTCTTGTCCTAATGGCGGCGTTCCAGGCAACCCTGTTCAGGGCTGCTTCACTTGTCAAGTTCTTGGATTTGAGATCGGCACGAATAGTCCGATCCCAGGTCTTCCTCGGTCCACCCCTTGGTGCAGCTCCTTCCACAATCACAGACCTGCATTTTTTCACCCAATTTTGTTCATCCATTCTCTCCACATGTCCATACCATCCCAGTCTACTTGTACGCATCACCTCGCTAATACTCTTTATACCTAAAAGTTTCCTCAGCTCAACATTTGTTATTCTATCCTGTAGCCTGGCCCCACACATCCATCTCACCATTCTCATCTCATTACGCTCCATTCTGTTGACATCCTCTACTTTAACGGCCCATGTTAAAGTAGAGGATGTCAACAGAATGGAGCGTAATGAGATGAGAATGGTGAGATTTAGTAGTAGCTAAGGTTAGGATACAAAAGAAGTGGGTGAGGAGAGATGGAGAGAGGCGCGAGGAAGGTGGAATGGTGAGGAGAGTGGAGAGGTAACAGGAAGAGGAAATTAGGGAAGAGTACAGGAGAGCAGTAGAAAGACGACTAGGTGGGTTCGACCTGGAAGTTATGGACGAAGTGGAGGAGATGAGCAAGATGTTTAAGGAAGAGATCTGTGCAGCATGTGAGGAGGTGTGTGGAGTGAGGAGAAGAGGGAGGGGAGTGAAAGGTACAGCATGGTGGACAGAAGAGGTGAAAATAGCTGTGGAAGAAAAGAAGAAAACATATAGAGAGTGGTTGGGTAGTAGAGGGAAGGAAGATTTCGAGAGACAGAAACGAGTGAGGTACGTGGAGAGAAAGAGGGTGGTGAAGAGAGTAGTGAAGGAAACTAAGAGAAGAGTAGAGGAGGAATTTGGAAGGAATCCGAGTGTAAAAAGGAGGGAGAGTAAGAAACTGTTCTGGAAAGAAGTTGAGAAAGTTAGAGAAGGTAGTAAGGGTGTGAAAGATAAGAATTGGAGAATGCTAGCCGAGAAGCAAGAGAGTCGAAAGATGGAGAGAGTACTTCAACGAGTTGCTAAATGTAAGGAACGAAGAGCCAGCAAATATAGTTGGATATGGTATGGGAGGGAGAAGAAGAGAATTAGTGGAAGAGGAGGTGGGGATCAGGAGGTCAGAAGTGTGGTAAGCCATGAAGAGAGTGAAGTTGGGGAAAGCACCAGGAACAGATAGAGTGTGTGGGGAATTGTTGAGGTATGGTGGCGAGATAGTGATCGAATGGGTATGGAAAATGGGCAAACTAGCATGGGAGAAGGGGAGTGCACCCAATGACTGGAAGACTGCCATAATAGTCCCCCTATATAAGGGCAAAGGGGTAAGAGGAGGGCGTGGTAACCACCGAGGAATATGTCCTCGAAGCGTAGTAGGGAAGGTATACAGTAGGGTAGTGACAGAGAATGAGAGTGAGAACGGAGAGAGTGAGAGTGAGAACGGAGAAATGGATAGGCGACAAGCAGGGAGGTTTTAGGAAGGGAAGAGGATGTGTAGATCAGATATTTACCCTGAATTGTGTTGTGGAGAAACGTCTGGAGAAGAAACAAAAGGTGTATGTTGCCTTTATGGACTTGGAGAAGGCCTATGACAGAGTGGATAGAGAAGGTTTATGGAAAGTACTGAGAATATACGGAGTAGATGGCAAGTTGCTGAAAGCAGTGAAGAGCATGTACGAGGGTGCAAAGGCGGCAGTACGTGTGGAGAGAGAGCAGAGCGAGTTTTGACCTGAATGTTGGTTTGAAACAGCAATTTGTGATGTCTCCGTGGTTGTTTACTGTATATATGGATGGAGTCATGAAATAAATACTATCAAGAGCAGTGGATGTTGGTGTATCGCGGAAAAGAGAGGGAAATGAGTGGAAGCTACCTATACTGCTGTTTGCGGATGATACAGTTCTGAGGAGTGATAATGAATGGGAGTTGCAGGGTCTGGTAAATTAGTTTGGAATAGTGTGCGAAAAATGGAAATTGAAGGTAAATGAGGGGAAGAGCAAGGTTATGGTCTTTGAAAGGGGTGAAGTCACAGAGTGTGAGGTGAAGCTGAACGGTCAGGCTATGGAGATAGTCAACTCTTTTAAGTATTTGGGCAGTGTGTTATGTAAAGATGAGACTATGGATGAAGAAGTGCAGGAGAGGGCAAAACAGGGGAAGAGGGTTGTAGGAATGCTCAAAGCAGTAACAAGAAATAGGGTGGTCAGTATGGAAGTGAAGACGTCCTTGCATGACAGTGTGGTAATCCCGACACTGACTTACGGAAGCGAAGCATGGACGTTTGAGAAGAGACTCTGATCTAGAGTGAGAGTAGTGGAAATTAATTACTTAAGAAGTGCGTGCAGAGTTGCATGGATAGATAGGCAGACCAATGAAGTAAGGTGTGGAGGTAGATGTGCTGGAAAGTGTGAAAAGGAACAACTTGAGATGGTTCGGCCATATGGAACGTATGGAAAGCGAGAGAATGACTATGAGGGTGTATGAGAGAGAGGTGGAGGGACAGAGAGGGAGAGGTAGACCGAAGGAGAGGTGGAAGGATGGAGTGAGGAAGTATATGAACGAGGGCGGTGCTGGTTGGGGGGAGGGGTGTCGACTGAGGGGCATGGTGGCGGTTCGTTCGTGGACACTCCTTAGGGGATCACGGCGTCAGGCAATAGATAGATAGAATACTAATTACATTATATTAGTTTTAAATTGTATTTTACAGGTAAAAATAACTCTCCTGCAAACCGTGAGGTTGACTGTTCGAGTCTCAGGCCAGCCAGTGTGTTATTGGCAGACGCCGGTGTTGGTAGATGGCGCGGTCTAGCAATCTGTGGCAACTATTCACTGAAGTCCCTGATCATCAGGGCACCCACCCTAGCCCAGCTCTTCAGCGGGGAGTGCATGGTGGAAAATCTCAAATGTTGCCAACTGCAAGATTTATGGAATAACATTTATATACAGAACTAACAGGTTAAAGACCGCTTCATTCAAAGAGCAGCAAAAATGTGTCTAGACCTAATATCGACATAGAATCATCTAGTGATTAGATTGAATAAAGATTTAGAAGTATAAGAGGAAATAGAGGGAATTGAGAGGGAATAGATGAAAATTGAAGAAAGATTATATTCTTCCCTGCTCTTATTCTCCCCTCTTCTTCTCCCCTACCAATGTTTATGTGTAAGTCACCGAAACGAGGGAAAGCTGTGACTAATGGATTTTAGTTGAATGTGTATACAGTGTAATAAAGATAACCAGTAGGCTGTAATAGTTATTTTGATGTAAAATAGATTAGGAAGTAGTTTGAAGACTTATTGATAAGATGTAATTAGAAATATATACTGTGAATATACCTTAAATGAGCCCTACAAGAACTAATGTAAACAAGTGAAGATGTCGGTTTCTATATACAAAAGTAACCAATCCCTCTTGGAACAGAGCGAGTCATACAAGTTACCAGGCCTACAATATTACATATAGTTACGAAAAATCATATAGCTTTTTCTGTATAGCAAACAGCTATAGAATTACAGCTGTTCTTAAAATATAGGAGTTGTCCAATCTCCAAGGAGGTATTAGGATTCAGTACAAGCCCAGCTACCAGCCGAGAGAGAGAGCAGAGATCTCTCTCTCCACCTAACTCCACCTCAAACCCCAAACATCACCATGGAGATCATCTTGGGGAACGAGAACAGTCCACAAAAACACATCACTCAAAATCATTGTAAGTACAATTCAAATATAATAGTTGCAGTGATAGTTGTGGCTGGAAACATAGGAAACGGTATTATTCATCTTATGCAATATGTGTTAATTAAACCAAGTCTGTCTTGGTAAAGTATTCATTCGAATACAACTAGGTCATTTATAAAACTGTTTATTATGTGTAATTTCATAAAATCAAATCATATAAAAATTGTAAATCATAAAACTCCTAAAACTGCGTTTTTATATCCGATATAAATATCTGTGGATTTATAATTTTACTCCAACAGTGTAATAAATTATCATGGTTCTGACTTGGATACAAGTACAAAAATATAACTTACAACTCGAGTTAAACTAAGAGACTTAAAAATACGATAGATATGTCTAGCTAACAAGAGATTGGAGTATGATTATAAAATTATATATATACATATATATATATATATATATATATATATATATATATATATATATGTCATGAGATCTTATAATAATCTTGGGATTGCTTAAAATCGTAATTGTGTATTCACTCATATACTCTCTTGGCCAACTAAAAGTAAAGTCACAACATTGATTATACCTTTGGATTAACTATAATATAAAGAGTGCAAACCGATATACGATAAATGCTTCTGCAGAAACCAAGTCTAGCTTAAATTTATTTTTCTTACGGAGAGATTAAACTAAATTTTGTTTATGCATGCTTACCCGTGTCAATTGGTAACTGCCACAGGAATCCACGGGATGCTTGCCAGGTCGTGCATTGGCTCCAGTGCACCCTGCACAAAAATAGTTAACATTTAGCGAACATTCAAATGGTCTATGAAAATTTGCACAAGAGCTAAAAGATCAAAGCAACGGTGTGTATTATGAATGCATGTGCGATTAAAGATGAATTTAAGTTAATCTAATGTTAACCAATTTACTTTATAATATAAAGTACATTAATTAATTAATTTCACCATCGCTATAATAATTATAAATCTATTTGAATCTAATCTAATCCATTACAATTAGTTTCTGCATTGTTTTTGTGCTGAATGGGTTTAAATTAGTATTATGGGGTGGACGTTACAATTGTCAGATCGACTTGCTAGACTGTTTTTTTATAAAACACCGTTATTGAGCTAATTAACCAAAATTAACATTTATTCAGATTTTAACTATTACACAAAATTATGTAGGGTATACATTCATGTGGGCAAGACTCCTTTCAGACATCTACTCACTGGGCGACACTTACTAAACTGTCCTCTTAAATACCCATGGGTACTCCTTCATACAGGCTTTCGCATGCATCGACCACGGCAATATGCCGTATAGCCTACGGTTGTCGTGGTCATCGCTGCTCTAATTTCAATCAAACAGTGCTGAACTTTCTAATGTTATTTAATACACCGACTGGTAGGGAAAGATCGCAGTCATACGGAGTCATTAACTACAAAATTAGCCTGCACAACGGCTCTATGATTCACAGCCGTGCCGTGCACTACGACCAAATGAAATTGGGCGGGTGCCCAACCCGGAAAAGGGTTGAAATAGGGGAGCTATCCCCCCGCCAAAGGCGGCTTTCTAGGGCCTTTGCCCCTCAACTTTCTCTTCATAATTGCTGAGGGGCACAGGGCCCTGAGTGGGTCTTTGGTTTCCCGGGCGTTTCCACACCCTCCTCAGCTCCCCGCCATGAAGTGGCTTCGGTCACCCAGGCTTTATGGTGGTCGGCAGGGAGGGTTCTGTGGGGGCGCTCTGTTATGGCCTTGGCCTTGCTCGGGGCCTTGGGGCTGTTCGGCCAGGCAGCATGGGGAACAACAACTGAAATTAGAACAGTCTGAAAGTTGCCAAACTGTAAATTTCTACGAAAAAGAGTCTACAAGCAAAAGGTCACAACATTTGGGGTATAATCTATATTTTAGAAATTTATGCTCTAGGCAATTATCAAAAATAAAGATTAAAATATAACTTTTACAAACTAAAGTTTTCATCTACAGCAAGAAAAACAAATGTGCAGCCACAGCACCGACAAATATTCCACGACCCACCCAGGAGGTTTTTGTCAAGAGGCTCGCTTTTTTTAACGTGGTTCGATGATTGAGAACAATCACCCCTAATCCACGTCCCTCAAGTCTGTGGTGGCAGTTAGACAGTCATTGGGAACTAAGATCTCTCCCGTCTAAGTCTCCCCTCACCCCCAGCTAATACAAACAACTGCAGTGCCTTGGAGACTTACGGCCTTTGCCTTGCTTGGGGCCTTGGGGCTGTTCGGCCAGGCAGCCTGGGAAACAACAACAACTGCAGTGCCCAACCCCACTCTCTCCAATTCAAACTACAGAGCCCTTCCATCTCTCTCCCGCTAAATCGGACAACGGATGTGCCCTCACATCCCTCTCTGATCAGTGGAAGCTAGCCAACGTAACACAGATATTCAAAAAAGGCAGCAAATCCCTACCCAGTAACTATCGTCCAATTTGCTTAACCTCAATTGTATGTAAAATGCTAGAAACGGTCATAAGAACAGACTCTTAAATCACTTAGAGGCAAATAACTTACTTAAAGATTGTCAACACGGCTTTCGTAAAAAAACGTTCCTGTTTAACAATCCTCTTAGACTTCTTCCACAATATCCTCAACTTCTACGATGAGAGTAAAGCTGTAGATATTATATACCTTGATTTTCAAAAGGCCTTTGACAAAGTTCCCCACAAACGTTTACTGCTAAAACTAAAAGCGCATGGAATACAAGACGGTGTGTTGAAATGGATAGAAAATTGGCTCAGCGACAGAAAGCAAAGAGTAGTCATAAACGGTAAGGCATCTAATTGGACCAATGTAAGTAGCGGGGTACCCCAGGGATCGGTACTAGGACCAATTATCTTTCTAATTTACATCAACGACATAGATGAGGGTCTCACCTGTACAATCTCAAAATTTGCTGACGATACAAAAATTGCAAATAGCGTACTCTCAATAGAACAAGTTGACGATATGCAACACAATCTAGATAAATTGTCATGTTGGGCCCAAATTTGGCAAATGAGTTTCAATGCGGATAAATGTAAAGTACTACATATCTGATACCTAAATGAGAAAGCAAACTATTCGATGAATGGCACTCAGCTTAAGAATGTAAACAGAGAAACCGATCTGGGAGTAACAATATCGAGTAACCTAAAACCGAGTCAACAATGTTCAGAAGTTGTTAAGAAGGCAAACAAAATAATTGGCTTTATAGGCAGATCATTTGAGCATAAATCCAAAGAAGTTATCCTAACCCTTTACAATTCCTTAGTCCGCCCTCTTCTGGAATACTGCGTTCAATCCTGGTGCCCTTATTACCAAAAAGATATAAACAAGCTAGAACGAGTTCAACGTAGAGTTACCAACATGATACCTAGCCTAAAGAACAAACCATACGAAGAGCGTCTTAGAGAATTAAATCTATTTCCTTTAACCCAGCGCAGATTAAGAGGGGACTTAATTCAAGTATTCAAAATCATCAAAGACAATATGAACTGTAGTAAGTACTTCACTATCGACCAATCTAATTACACGCGGGGAAACGGTTGCAAAATTATTGGTAAATCTTTTAACTCACACGAATCTAAGAATTTCTTCTTCAATCGAGTTGTCAACTTGTGGAATGGGCTTCCCCGAGACGTTATAGACTGCAGCACCGTTGATTCATTTAAACTCTGCTTAGACAAATATCTTGCATCAAACCCGCGACTGACTGCGTTTGTAAATTAATAACTATTTTATCCCCCCCTCAGTTACTAACCCATCTGTCCCCTACTAACTTCCTAATCCTGCCACGGACATTAGTTCCAGGGCAGTAGTTCCCTTTCCAATGTTCCCTTACCCACTCTAAACCACTGTTTAGACACTTGATCCTAAGTGTTTTGGAGGACAAGCAACCTAGAAGGGTCACTAGACCTGTTGTTGCTGGATTTCCTTTGTACTCCTTTGTACTCTCGCTAAATAGAGCAACGGATGTGCCCTCTCATCTCTCCTGCTAAATCGAGCAACTGATGTGCTCTCCCATCTCGCCCTCCCTCTAAATCGGGCAACAGATGTGCTCTCTCACTAATTCGAGCAACGGATGTGTCCTCTCCTCGCTCTCCCGCTAAATTTAAACTGATGTGCCCTCCCATTTCATCGGCTAAATCGGACAATGGATGTGCGCTCCCATCGCTTTCCCGCTAAATTAGTCAACGGATGTGCCTACCCAGCTCTCCTTCCCTCTAAATTGAGAAATAAATTTACCCTCCATCTTTCCTTTCTTAATCTGGCAATGGATGTGCACTCCCATAGATATCTCTCGCTAAATTGGGCAACATAACTGATGTGCCCTCCCATCTCTCGCTAAATCAGGCAACGGATGTGCCTCCCACACACACTGGGAACGGTCATGTCCTCACACACTGGAACTCTTCAAATGCAGGGCTAATTGAAGCGATGGTATCTGGGAAAGAGAAAAGGCATCAGTGGAGGTTCATGGCAAAATTTTAGTACATCCTAGCTAGCTGACCTAACAGAAAGGGACAGTCAATAATATAGTGGGAAAGAAGAGTAATGCTCGTAGTAAGAGATAGAGGGGGGAAATTCAGACTCCAACCTTGACAAGTCCATTATGACTTGTTGTGTGCTGTAGTGGAGGAAAGTCTTGTACACCTGGTGGGAGTAGGACGTCTCGTAGTGGTGGTGTCCTTTGAAGCTGTAGCGGAGCTGAAGATTGAAGGGTGTTGTCCCGCGAATAGAATGAGCTTAGAATTTACTGGTTTAAGTATTTGTTTTTCGTTCTCTAGCATTTAATTTTCGTTATAAAGCAGTCCTCCCAGTGGATCTCTTTCGACATAAATATACAAACAATAATACACCATACACAAAATACATACGCAGATATTTTCGCATATTTCCCCTTCACAAGTTTCGTTCGATACGCTTCGCGATGGGCCGATGCGAGTGCCCAGTTACAAACCCAACTCATACATGGTGCACCTAATAATCAGAGTGGACGGACCTTTTAGTTGCTCTTTCAAGAGTTATGAACAAAACCTATACTAGTTTTACTAGTATTATTAGTTTAAGTTTCAATGTTAAGGTCGCCAACTCTTTCTAATATAATGAAGAGACCACTGGGATTACATTTAAGCTTTTAAAACAGTTATGTTTTGAATATGAATATGAAAAAACTCAACTTAATACCAGCAAGTTCATCCTCCTTACCTGCAAAGGAAAACACAACCCATTAGAATCGATTGCTAGATAAATTTATATATAAATTATAGATTATAATGCATTATATACATTTATATATCAACCCTAACTTACATGTTTACTTTAAAACTTTACTGTATCCATCCTAACTTTTAACACTTCCAGTATTAGGACTTTTTTCAGGACTCGTTTGATTAAGTAACACCCCGTTCTTAACATTAAATAAATTACAAACTTCAATGCACTTTAATAAACTAAGTAAAGCATATGGTCCTCCCGGGATTCGAACTCTGGGACACTACACCGAGAACATAAGCATCTAAGCCATTACACTACCAACAGATTATTTAGAATTGGAAGGCTCTAAAAATCTGTATGCATTAACTAAAGACTCTGGGCTGTTCGGCTAGGCAGCTTAGGGAACAACAACTAAAGACTTAAAATCCCTTTAAACTATAAATAATCCACGGATACCCAGAGTTAAAGTAACTTTATTCATCGTGAAGGGGGTCAAGCACAAAATACCATCTAAATTATTTAACCCCTTCTGTACCGGTGATTTACTTTTCATTATATTCTGGCAATTATTAGACGATATTGTTCATCTTAAGAAGGACGACTACCCATTAAAAGGCTACAGACCGTCTTAATCAATCCCTTTAGCTACCATATATCCTTTCGAAAGCTTCATAAAATCGCCTAATATATAGCTGAAATCAAATAATAAAGAAGTCACCGGTACAGAAAGGGTTAAAGACTAGTGCGTCCAGTTGCTTACTGGTCTATTCAAAATCCATTTCATTTATAAAGAGTGATATGAACTATTATCGCCACCTTAACTTCTTCACTTACAAATTTGACACTCACAGGTCCCAATAATTTGACACTCACAGGTCCCAATAATTTGACACTCACAGGTCCCAATAATTTGACACTCACAGGTCCCAATAATTTGACACTCACAGGTCCCAATAATTTGACACTCACAGGTCCCAATAATTTGACACTCACAGGTCCCAATAATTTGACACTCACAGGTCCCAATAATTTGACACTCACAGGTCCCAATAATCAACCAACTAAGATTACAGTCTCTCTAAAAGTAGTAGGCCTATGCAATATAACATTTGACTGTAAGGGGAGACTGACAGTTTGTTTGGTCTATTAATTAATGTATTCAAATTTTCGTAGTTTCCTCCCTAGACTTCCATCAAGCTTAGAAAAACACCGCGTAGACCCCCCCCGGGTTAAAGATTAATTTGTACATTTTTCGGTAGAAACATTTCCCGGCCAAAGGCCGGTTCCTCTTAAAATTGCAGGCTCGCTTTCGCTCGCCAGGAAATAATAGACACCCAAATGGCACGAAAACTCTTAAAATTGACAACGAAATGGGGCAAAAGGTGTTAAAATCCACAAACTAATGGGCTGAAAGTCTTCTCTCAAAACTAGTGGGGCTAAACATTAGGGAGAAGGGGGTCCAGAAAAACGGTCTGCCTCCCCTTAATCCATTCACATCGATTGCAGTGACCCAATTTACCATAGTTACGTAATGGGGTAGACTAACTTAAAATCTGGTGTTAGTAAAATAAAGCTTCATTTAATTTCCTATAATTGTTCTTAAAGGTTACAAAGCGTGAGCTAGGCTATAGTGTATATCGCCTCTAGTATGTGTCCGTTACAACTCTAGTTTCCTTTGTCTGGCCTCCTCCGATATGTTAGTCTCACCTACACAGTAATCCAGCTAGTTCTCACAACCACCGCTTATTCATGTCACTACACTAAAGCACACTACACTTTCCAATATAAAAATATAAGTAAATGAAAAACAAAAATATACAAAAATTAAGTCTTTCTACTTTGGGAGACTACAGTTAGCTTTGCATCTACTCCATACACCTAGAATTATTTTAGTGTAGCTTCCCATTATTTCTTAAAAATAAGTGTAGGCTACACACACAAGAGCCCAATACTTCAGTTTCCTTGCCTACTGTACACCACCATTCTCGCAGGAACTTTTAAAACATTATTGTACAGCCTAGATACGGATTCATCTTTCTATTCCTTTTGGCATGGCACTTCACTAGCCTCTGAGAACCCTACCGTCTATACACCCCCTACTTATCGATTCCGCATTTTAGGTGTGAAAGATAATAAACTTTTGAGATTTTAGTTTTTTCCAAGTTTGTTCCCTAAACCTCCATCAATCTTAAAATTACACCGCGTAGACTTCATTTCAAGATAAAGGTTTGCATTTTTCGGTAAAGAAAAATCCCGGCCTAAGGCCGGATCCTCTTAAATAACCGGCACGCTATCGCTCGCCAGAAAAATAAAGACGCCTAAATGACACTAAAGGTCTTAAAGGTGGGGGCTCATGGGTTGAGGTAAACATTGAAAAATAATCGCCAACCTGCATATAATTATCTTGTAAAATGCAATGTCACCGAAATAATTATTAACAATGGTATAAAGGATTTTGCAGATCGTCTATACCGGGCCTGTGACATCATAGTGACCTCACACCAGTATCCTTAGCCTAGACTGGATGGTGGACTTACACTCTTGTGAAGTCACTGGCCCGGTATAGAAGATCCACAAAATCCTTTATACCATTGTTAATAATTATGTCAGTGCCATTGCATTTTGCAAGATAATTATGTACAGCTTGGCGATTATCATTCCATGTTTATCTCAACCCATGAGCCCCCACCTTTAAAATGGACAGTTCATAAAATCTCAAAAATAACTGGGCGAACTGTTCATCTCAAAAGCAATGGGGCTAAACATGAGGGATAGAAGAGTTCAGAAAATAATCCCTCTAGTAGAAATCTCCCCTTAACTAGAACTATAAGTAAATAACCTTTAGGAATTCTGCCCCCTTGTGGTATTGGCAAGTGTTCTCTTTATATATTCCAGTTTAGTCAATTATGCAACTTTTGTAATCTAAGGGGGGGGGGGTATACATTTGATTATTTATAAATTATGTTTTTAGTTTCCTCCCTAGACTTCCATCAAGCTTAATAAGACAGCCCTAAGCCGTTACATAAATTTCTAAATGTTTAGACCTCAGAATTCCCCGGCCAAAGTCTGGTTCCAGACTGGCCTATACAATGTTTATGGGGTACTGGTTATGTTGTCTATATAATTATACTGTAATATTCCGGTACATACCATTTTTGGTATTTGTATTTATTTTGTTAAAGTTTACATATATTTTTTTCTCGCTAGACCAAGCTTAAATAAACAGCCCCAATAATCACCTTGCAAGACAAGTTTACACATTTTAGATAGACTAATTTCCCGGTCTAAGGCCGATTACTCTTAAAATTACAGGCACTTTCGCTCGCCAAGAAATAATACACCGAAATGGCACGAAAAGTTTTCAAACTAACAAAATGGGGCGAATGGTCTCTAATATAAATACATCTGGAGCAATAAAGCCGCCAGCTATAATGATCACTTAGACGACACAGTGGTCTCGTTACATTAAACTATGCATTATTTATATTTTTTAGGGATTTACAAAACTAAGATTACAGAATACTGGTGGTAGATATAACTATCCGTACGGGTGGTTGGTAGGCATAGTTTAATTCACTGGGCTATGGAGGTTAAAGAGGTTTTTAGTTTGTTCCCTAGATCTCCATCTATTCTATTCTATCCTTTTTTTTTTTTTTTTTTTTTTTTTTTGAGTGGTGGGGGGGGGGGGGGGGGTTGCCGACTCTACTTTCACAAAGCTTAAAATTACACCCCCTAAGCGTCCTTTCAAGTTAAGTAAATTATTCTGTAGAACAAATGTCCCGGCCAAAGGCCGATTCCTCATATTACAGGCTCGCTATCACTCGCCGGGAAAAAACTACCTACAGTAAATTGCACTAAAGGTCTTAAAATTAAAACAAATGGGGCCAAGGTTCTCATATCGCCAAAAGAATGGAGCGAACTTCTTAACATTTGAAAAGCAATGATAACTATGACAGTCGTTAACGGTATACAATATTCAGCGATTGGTTCAAAGTAACCAATTATTCATTGCCTACTTTAACCCTTAACTGGCAGCACCCGGCTATTGTCGAGTGAAATAAATGTGGCCTATGTGGCGGGTCACGGCTATTGTCGAGTGCAATTTTGAGCACGTAATGTGCTCAGAGAGAGAGCGGAGCAGTGGGAGGAGCGTAGGTACCTCATGACCGCTCACCACGGTGGCCGTGGAGCTACTGAGCTGTACTCCTTTGTACTCCACCCTCTCTCACTCGTTTCACACGTAATAATGTATGAAAACGACCGTATTTTACCGATTTTGCCCTTCGGTTGCACGATCGTTGCAAGACAACCAGTGATCGTAGAAGGATGGTTCTGGTGTCATTGGAAAGCTGAATTAACGCCCTTTCAGGGATGCATACTTGTATTACGCTCTGGCTCTTGTTTATGCATGAAAACTAGCACGGAAACAAGCTCGTTTACGGTAAAAAAACCCGCTGGGCGGCACATCAAATATACTCCTCCACCCACTCTTAACTTGCTTCAGTATACTGGTAAGCGGCAGTGTTTAACCAATTCCGTACCGGTGACGTCCTTTTAACTTTCTGGCCATTATTAGATTTTATTCAGTTCACAAAAAGGCCTCTAGCAATGAACAGGCTTTGTACTTTCTCAACCTCTTTACTACCAAGTCTTTCCTAAACTGCACAAAATTGTCTAAATATAGTTAGAATATAACTAAAAAGACGTCGCCGGTACAGTAGGAATTAGCAAATGGCATAATTTTCCCCAAGGAGGAATTTTAACTTCATTGTAAATTACTTTATAACTAAGATTGCCTTAATTTATCTCGCTAGGTTAGTCAGGTTAGTGAGTTAATTAGGTTATCCTATTATAAATTAGCGATAAAAATTAAGGTAGCATTAGGTCGAAACTTTTGAGATAATGTATTCTAATAGGTTCCCACAGACTTTGTCATAATTTACCGACTAAGCCAGTATACCGATCATTGGTTATTAAACTGAAGAAGTTTATTGGGATATATTTATTATTTGTTTTCAGTTTACTCTCAAAACTTCAATCTAGCTTTAACAAATCCAAGATCTCGCTTTGAGATTAATTTTTTTTAAATTTCGGTTAAAAAATATCCCAGCCGAAGGCTGGTTCATCCTATATTACAAGTTTGCTTTCGCTCGCCAAGACAAAAATAGACACCTAAATGGCACGAAGGATCTTGACATCTACTAATTGGGCGACATTTCTGAAAATGCCAAATTAATGGGGATAAACATAAGTGGAAATCTTTCCTTAAGGGGGGATGGTTCACTTTCCTTAAGGGGGGATGGTTCACTTTCCTTAAGGGGGGATGGTTCACTTTCCTTAAGGGGGGATGGTTCACTTTCCTTAAGGGGGGATGGTTCACTTTCCTTAAGGGGGGATGGTTCACTTTTTGGGCGATTTTTGCATGAGCTCATTATGTGTCTAGTTTCCTCCCTAGACTTCTAACAAATTAAAACAAAAATCCCATTAGATCCCCCTTTTATATTAATTTGTAAATTTTTCGGTAGAAAAATGTCTCTGCCGAAGGCCGGTTCTTCCAACATTACAGGCTCACTATCGTTCGCCAGGGAAAAAATAGACACCTAAATAGCACGAAAGTTCTAAATATTGACGAAGAAATGGGACGAAAGGTCTAAAAGTCGATTAACTAATGCAGCAAACATCTTAACATCTGAAAACTAATAGGGCTAAACATAGAGGGAGAAAGGGCTCCAGAAAACCGGCCCATGTCCCCTTAAGGGCTTTGGTATACCGTTCATGTCCCCTTAAGGGCTTTGGTATACCGTTCATGTCCCCTTAAGGGCTTTGGTATACCGTTCATGTCCCCTTAAGGGCTTTGGTATACCGTTCATGTCCCCTTAAGGGCTTTGGTATACCGTTCATGTCCCCTTAAGGGCTTTGGTATACCGTTCATGTCCCCTTAAGGGCTTTGGTATACCGTTCATGTCCCCTTAAGGGCTTTGGTATACCGTTCATGTCCCCTTAAGGGCTTTGGTATACCGTTCATGTCCCCTTAAGGGCTTTGGTATACCGTTCATGTCCCCTTAAGGGCTTTGGTATACCGTTCATGTCCCCTTAAGGGCTTTGGTATACCGTTCATGTCCCCTTAAGGGCTTTGGTATACCGTTCATGTCCCCTTAAGGGCTTTGGTATACCGTTCATGTCCCCTTAAGGGCTTTGGTATACCGTTCATGTCCCCTTAAGGCTTTGGTATACCGTTCATGTCCCCTTAAGGGCTTTGGTATACCGTTCATGTCCCCTTAAGGGCTTTGGTATACCGTTCATGTCCCCTTAAGGGCTTTGGTATACCGTTCATGTCCCCTTAAGGGCTTTGGTATACCGTTCATGTCCCCTTAAGGGCTTTGGTATACCGTTCATGTCCCCTTAAGGGCTTTGGTATACCGTTCATGTCCCCTTAAGGGCTTTGGTATACCGTTCATGTCCCCTTAAGGGCTTTGGTATACCGTTCATGTCCCCTTAAGGGCTTTGGTATACCGTTCATGTCCCCTTAAGGGCTTTGGTATACCGTTCATGTCCCCTTAAGGGCTTTGGTATACCGTTCATGTCCCCTTAAGGGCTTTGGTATACCGTTCATGTCCCCTTAAGGGCTTTGGTATACCGTTAATTTCCCCTTAAGGGCTTTGGTATACCGTTCATGTCCCCTTAAGGGCTTTGGTATACCGTTCATGTCCCCTTAAGGGCTTTGGTATACCGTTCATTCAAGACTATTTAAATGTTGGAATATCTGTTCAACACTTTTACAAATTATGAATGGCAGCACATGTAGATCAGTGAATTTCATAGTTTAAGAAGAGCGCTTGTCTATTTACCTTAGTTTTCCTTCAATCTAGCTTAAACAAATCCAAGAACCCCCTTTGAGATTCATTTGTACATTATTTCGGTTGAAAAATATCCCGGCCTCCTCATCCAAGACTACAGGCTTGCTATCGCTCACCAGGAAAACAAATACTCCTACCTGGAACGAAAGGTCTTTAAATCGACAAACTAATGGGTCTAAAGTCATAAAATCTCAAAACCAAATGGGGCTAACCATTAGGGAGAAGGGGGTCCAGAAAAATCTACCCCACCCTCCCTTAAACCCGGTTTGAACAAGTATTTATTTTTGGTAAGTTCACCAGTAATAGCTTATGTATGCAGCGTTGATACTATAATTTTTGTGAATTTTGTTTTTCAAACTTATTTCTTTGTGAAATTAGTGCACGGTCACCATTTTCGTTCAAACGGCCGAAGGCCGGTTTCTTTCAAATTACGGGCGCTTTCGCTCGCCAGGAAAACAAAAGAGCCACGTAAACGGAACAAAAGGTTTTATTATATAAATTAAATTGGGCGAACATTTTTAAAATCGCCAAACTAATGGGCCGAACGTCTCTTCTCAAAAACTAATCTGATAAACATTAGTGAGAAGAGGCCATCCTCCCTTAACGAACACCATTATAATGTAGCCTACACTACGTTCAAGGCGTCGGTACTGTACTCTGGATTCTCGGCTCAAACCTAAGGGGACGTTATTTTGTATATGTATATCTTTGTTATTATTACCGGTAAACAGTTTTTATAGCGTAATGCATAAGTGCGCGGAATTCGATGAGTATCCCAGGTTCCTGTCCTTTGAGTGCCACATGTATTTGTTGATTTCATTGAGTTTAGAAGTAAAGTTGGTTGGTGGAAAAAACTATATATTTGTTTTAGTTTGTTCCATAGAAATCAATCTAGCATATTTAAAAACATCCCAAAGACCCCCTACGAAATGTGTATATTTTTCGGTAGAAAAAAAATCCTCCTAATTACAGGTTCTCTGTTACGAGCCAGGACCAAATCGACACTACAGTAAGTGGCACCAAAGTGTTTAATATTTAAAACAAAGTGGGCGAAAGTCTTAAATTTTGAAAAGAGACTAAACGTGAAGGGGGTTCAGAAAAACATACTTCCCCTTAAGTCTATACTCTTCTAATAATATATGGACATTCTTCTTATAATTTATTCCATCTTGAAAATGCGCATAACTGTATTTGGCGTTATCAATGGTTTATATATTATTTTATCTATATTTATTTTAGAGTTTTCTCGCTACTTCCCATCAAGTTTAAAAACACCCTAGACCCCCTTCAAGATAAATGCCTACATTTATCAAACAATATCGCGGCCGATGGCCGGTTCCTTCTAAAATTACAGGCTTGCTATTGCTCGATAGGAAAACATAAGCACCTAAATGGCAAGAACGTTTTAAATATAGACAAATGGGGTGAAAGGTTCTCAAAATCACCAAACAAACTGAAAACTTCTTATAATCTCAAAACAAATACGCTCAATGCCACACGCGGGACTATTTGAAGCTAATCTAAAAATCTAACTTTTTAGTCATAAACAGAATCCAGTTTATAGTTTCGTTTTTGGTTTTGTATTTAGTTTTTTACTTTTGTTCTTTCCTTGTACTGTATTCTCCATTTTATCAAAGTCTTTAAACCAAAATGCCCTGGTTTAACGGACTAATAAACTAGGTACAGCCCTTGCCAATGTTGATCTTGCCAGGGGATACTTATAAGAACTAAGCTAAATGAACGTAACTGAATTCTCCAGAAGGACGAGCCCATTCACACTACCCATATTCATAATTATCCACTTCTATAAATTGTATACAGCTCTTTAGCTGATCAAACTAGTACGCAATCTATTTCGCACATCTACAACAGTTCCCAAACCAATGCCATCTAGATAACTTATAAAGCAGAATATATAATCTGAAGCCATTTGATCCAGTCTTGTCCGTTTTTCCCCTTGAATACCTTAATATTCCCTCATCAATACCGGTACATTGCATCCATTTAAGACGGTTTTTTATCTTTTTCATCTTCGACTAATGAATGCAAGCCATGTTTTTTTATCCTCTACATATCTAATATTGAGTCATTTAAATCATTCTTAGTTACCTTGCCTCCTTAATCCATCCGTACTATAAAAAGGACACCCAGACCGAACAGCAGTCTAATCGAAGTCTCACCAATGCTAAGTAAACTTTTAAGATAACTTTAGCAGTCCTGTTATACTACTAGACATTAATCAATGTTCGCCCCGTTTAGAACTTCATAGTTTTCTAGGCTGCTGATATTTTCTAACAAGCACAACTAGATCCTATTCAGTCCGCTAAATTGCTATCTTCCTATTGCTAGACTGTGTTCCCCGAAGGGGTAGACACCAATGAATCGCCCCCATGCACCTCTGTCCCCAGTTATTCAACGCCCACGCCCTCCCACCCAAGCACCGCTTTCATGCATATACTTAACATCATCCTTCCACCTTTGTTTACCTCTCCCTCGGTCCTTCCATTTAACTATATTTGGTAGTATATATTCTGCATATATTAAACTATATTCTTAATACCGGTACCGTACCTTTCATTGATATGTAGGCCTATTGAAACTGCCAATATTATTTATCATAAATTGATATTCTCTCTAGCTCTTTGGAGCCCTTCAAGGTCTATCCCAATCCATTAGTCCATATTTTCCAGCCAGTTAACTGAACTCCTTTGTTCTGAATTATAGTCTACACTTTCTTATAGTTACACCTTCAATGTACTAACCTTGCCAGAAGAGAAGAGGAGTGCTGGGCGTTGCAGTGAACCCAGCGATGCGAAATTATATCCGGCCAAATATCTCCGGCTTCAGGAACTCTGTAGGAGAAAAAAAAAAAAAAATACATTAAAGCAAAGGCAATATTCAGTATTATGAAAAGCAAACATTTAGAAAATGCCGAGCCAAGTTAAAAACAAAAACAAAATCTAGAAGTTTAATACCAAAGGCACATACCAAGGCCATAAAAGTAAACAGCCAAACCAGTCAAGGCTAAATCAAGAGTACAAACTAAATACAAAGCCATCAAAAATTACAAAAGGCAAGCGTTTAACCCAAAAATAATGTTTCTTTCAAAGCAAAATCATACAGCAAATGCAAAGGAAAAAAACAAAACTTGTGCCACAATTGAAAAGTTTTAAACAACCAAAATCCAAGGAGATTGAAAAAAAAAATGCCAAAAAAAACATTAAATGCAAGAGTCAAAACCAAACTCTGGATCCTGCGCACATAAATATCCAAAAGTCGAATAGTTAACATGCACACTTTACTGTAGAGGCAAAGACAGATACAAAACCAAGAAAACAATTAAAAATACTAAATCCTACTCACGAGAAAATTTAAGATAAACTAGATTTAAAGCAAAGGCTAACATACCAAAAAAGCAAACGGCAAGCTAACAATGAACTTAAAAAGCAAAACCGAATCTAGCAAAAAAGCCAAGACATTAAGGGGAAACTGATCTATTAATTAATTCATATATTTTTGTTTACTTTCCTCCCTAGACCTCCATCAAGCTTAGAATATATGGGCCAAAAAATATGCGTAAAACAGGTTTTTCGCAAATATTTCATGGCCGGAGGCCGATGGCAAAAAGTTTTGAAGACTATCAGTCAGTCCGCATCGTCCTACATCTGGGAGAGGGTGTGAGCCGCCGCTCTCTCTCTCCTCCCTTTTCCTGTACCAACCTGTCCGGTCACCATATGGGGTCCATAATCCCAAATGTGTACTACAAATTTCCCCTTCCTATCAAACTTTTTTTTAGCCCCAGAGTTCTGCTTTGTTGTCACCCAAGACCCTCAGCCATACGCTCCACAGCCCTGCAACCAAATTTATAAAGCTTATGTAATGTAGGAGATATGCCTCACTTTTGTTGACCCTTTTTTTTTCACTATTTTTATTTTTTTTTATATATATACGACTTAATATTTACAGTAGTGTAATTTGCTCTTATATAATATTAAGCATTAATTGTAGTTTCTATTGGTAACAAGAAATTTAAAATCCATCAACCAGTTTTCGGGTGAGAGCCGTTTAAAGTGCCGGTCCCCATATGGGGCCACATTGCTAATTTTGTTACACTTCTGGAACATTACCTGAGCAGGGTTAAAGATAAATTTGTAAATTTTTCGGTAGAAAAATTTCCCGGCAGAAGGCCAGTTCCTCTTAAAATGTCAGGCTCGCTAACGCTTGCAATGAAAAAATAGACATAAATGGCACGAAAAGTCTTAAAATTAAGAACGAAATGGGGCGAAAGGTGTTACAAGCGCCAAACTAACGGGCCGGACGTCTTATATTCTCAAACCTTGTGGGGCTAAACATTGGGGAGAAGGGGGTCCAGAAAAACGGTCTCCCTCCCCTTAAAAGGCCAAAGGGGGGAAAAAAAAGCAGGCTGTCAATATGGATTTTAGTTAATCCATAATTTTGTTCAACCTATTCTTTAGTAGTGTGCTTTAAGGTGCTTTGGCAAAAGTACTTTTAACCATTATTTAGCAAATAATTATACATGTCCCCCGAAAACCATTTAGTCATTAACCTAACAACCTAAGCTGAACTGGGACACCCCCCGCTGGTCTTGCCATTAACCCTTTCTGTACCGATGTGTCCTTGTAATTTTAATCTGGATATTATTAGAAGATTGCATCCAGCATAGGGAGGACGTCTACCAATTATATGGCTTCAAACTAACTATTATCCATTTTATCTGCCACGGTTTTCTCCTAAGCTGCATAAAATCGTCTAAACATAGCTGGAATGACAGAACATATATTATCGGTAAGGAAGCGGTTAATATAGAGGATCGATCTACTATATGGTGAAGTTAAACTAATATTGCTCCGCTGATTCAAGAGTGTTGCCTTTGTTACCTTTCATTCACCCAGTCAAACATTTAATTTGCGGCGGTAATGACTAACTGGGGCGACTAATATTGAAAGACCAAGCCAAGATAACTAAATGGTCTCATCTTATCTGAATTACTTAATCATGATTGTTTAACGAAATAAGTTAGTTAATTATGAAAACTAGGCAAGATGATAGAGCAAATTTAATAAGGTATCGATAAATCAGCTGCTAAAGTATCAAATTGACCTCGGGTGAAGTATAACCGATCTTACTCTATGATAAATCTAAAATCCAAAGGCGAAGGTTAAACTACCAAAAGGCAATACCCAAAATCCAACTATAAAATTGGTAACCTAAACGCCGATTCAAAACCGAAGGCTAAGAGTAGCCCAAAGCCAAAAATGATGGTTTGACCCTAACAGTACCGGCGAAGTCCTTTATTTGTTGTAGGTTAGACAGGATCTATGGCAGCTAGAAGGGTCGTTTGATATAGTATGCAAACTCACTTGGTAGAGGTCCTTCCTAAGATTAGCAAAATTATTTAATAGTGGCCAGATTATAAAAGGAAGTCACTGAGTCACTGAAGGATTTCTAAGCGAAACTAAATAAAAACGAAAGCCAGAAGCAATATAAATATTTAAAAGCCATACATTCATAGCAAATAACTGCAGAAGCAAAAGCAAACCAAAGTCCATATTCAAGGCATATTTAAAAATACAGGCTAAAGAAACTAAGCTATAATTTAGAATGCAATAGGAAAGATACGAAATGCATGGACAAAGTATAGCAAATCCAAAATCATTAAATTAAACCCAATAAACAAAAGCTAAACCAGAATCATAGACTAACCTAAAGGTAATCCAATGCCTAAACTAATTTAATAGCAAAAAAGCATTTACATAAAGCCTAAGCCAAAAGACTAAGTGAAGGCGAATTGTAAGATTCCAATACATCGATTCAAAGCCAAAGTCTATGCTGCGAATAATGTCTTGCAATATCCAAAATAAAAACTCAAATACAGAGCCGAAAGCAAACTACTTTCCAGAATCAAGACATTTAGCATTTGTTTTGATATAACCTTAAACAATTTTAAACGAAAACAAAAGTAGGTAAACATTCATGAGTACCCCGAACAGACTTTTTACTAGTTATTTTTTTTTTTGTATTTTTCTTTGATATACAGTGTTGTTTAATACCGAGGACCGTCGCATTTTAGTATTTTCAACATTACCCTAACTTAACTTAACCTAACTCCCGCTAAATCCATTAAATCCGAGCCAAGAACATAACCTATCACAACTGTTACAACTTGTGAACAGTAGGATAACAACTAACCTGTCTCGCACCTGGTCTAAACCTAGCTCACGTTCCCCGTTTATGGGTGCGTGACGGTCTAAACCCAGCTCACGTTCACTGTTTATGGGTGAACAATCCAACAGTTTCTCTGATTTCACTTGGTGAATTTGCAACGGTAATTACATGTACACTAACAAAGTATCGTTCATGAAACTTCTAGAACACCGATAATTATCGATGGGGCTCGTATCCGGGTTGTCGTCAATTGTATCCCAAAAGTACAAGGAAAGACCAATGCCAGGCAGAAACCAAAAATAAATGCAGAGTTTAATACAGTATTACAGTTTATATATAGTTAAGAGCAACTCCAACCTTTAATAAACAAGTTAGCCTGGTGAAAGGTTGAGCAAGCTTAATTTTAAAAGTTCCAATTGAAACCTTGCCCAAAACAAATTACTAGCATAGGCGAAAGCATAGCCAAATTTAGAAAGGAAAGTCTGAAAAAAAAAAAAAAAAAAAAAAAAAAAAAAAAAGCAAAGATATGCATAGACTAACTCAAGCAGTTCAGTACCAGTTTCGTCCTTTTAATTTTATACTGGCTACGAATTGGTTTCTATTCGGTGTAAGGGCTGCCAGCAATTAACCCCTTGAGGATTAAGACTCATTTGGACAGTTTATTCTGACTATCATTAGACTATTTTATAAAACTTACGAACGATCTGTGGGCATCAAAGGGGTAAATATTATCTCAATTAACTCTTTAGCTCCCACAAGTTCTTCCTAAACTGAATAAAATAGTCTAATGAGAGCCAGAATAAACTGTTAAAGTGAGTCATAATCCTCAAGGGGTTAACAGGCTTCGAACTATCTTCATTAACCCTTTTTGCTACCTCAGATCCATCTTAAACTGCACAAAGTCTTAAATGTAGCGGAAATAAAGTAAAGCATACGTCGCTGGTATAAGAGTTAAAGGCAAAACTAAAATATTGAAAGTCTTAAGGGGGGGGGGGGGGTCACTAGTTTTTGTTATCTTTCCTTTTCTCTTTCCCTGGCTTTTAACTATTCGGCCCCATTCAGCCAACTGTTTTAAGACTTATCCCCATCCACGTGTCCATTTCTTCCTGGCGAGCGATTGCGAGCCAGCATTTTATAGAAAAATCGTGCGGGATGGATGTAGAGTTCGGACGTCATGTTTATATACCTGTAGGGCGATCGCCGCGTCTATTTTGACTGCGATTTTTTCGGTTATTTGCCCCCTGCTGGCAATATATATGATGATGACAATATGTCAAAGGGGGTGACGGGGGGCAAAGCCCCTTAAACATATTTTATCCAATGGCATTCAAAATAGACGGGAACAGGATTGCAAAGGTCCGAAGTCATGTTTACATTTGTCGATCGCAGTGGTTAAGATAGTCTATTTTGACTGAGATTTTTTCGGTAATTTGCTCCCTGCTGGCAATATATGATTATGACAATATGTCATGGGGGTGAAGGGGGGCAATACCCCCCCTCGACACGTTGTATCCAAACGCAGTCAAAATAGACGGGAAAAATTATGGCAAAGGTCCGACGCCCCTACGCATAGTGTAAACAAGGCTGGCGGTACAGTAGTCAGGATTAATTAGTTTCATTTCCCCTGGACTAGGCGTTAGTAGCACTGCACGGTGGAGGGGTATCCGCTCTACCTCCTTTCCTTGTTGGTTCCATACCCCCACCAAAACTCTCGCACACTCTCACTCTCACTCTCACTCTCACTCACACTCACACTCTCACTCTCACTCTCACTCTCACTCTCTCATTGCATGTATTCTGAACAACTACTGAAGGAATGCAATGTATCATAGGTAGAGTTAAGTAAGAGCCTTACTACATTTGAGAGAGAGACAGACAGACAGACAGACAGAAACAGACAGAAACAGACAGAGCGAGAGAGACAGACAAGACACAGGCAGAGAGACAGACAGACAGACAGACAGACAGACAGACAGACAGACAGACAGACAGACAGACAGAGAGACAGAGACTGTTCGACGAAAACCTTACATATGATTCGAGTGATTCCTACGGATACATTTAGGCCTACCATTGAAACCTGAAAGCTTCATACCGATCACTGATGGTTTAATACTGTTGAACGATCTTACTCTAATAAAACTGCCAAACTAACCCACGCGAAGTTGTATTTCCTGGTTATCGTAATGTATCAGGCTCTGCTACGTAACAAGCTTGAGACAACGAGAACCATCCGTGTCAATTCCTCCAAGAGTCTCTCCCATCAATAAGCACACAATTTTTTGTTTGTATAACATTATTTAATACTAATATAACTAATTCTTAGCACCGTATACAAGAACTAAACATTTGCTTAATAATTTTCTCCACAAATCTCACCGCTTCCAGACAATTTAGGACAAGTGTAAACAACCAATTGATGCGATGAATTATTGCGGAGAATGTGCCCCGGGAGTCGGCCATGTGACTGCATTATGTGAATCAAACACTCCTAACATAGCTATCTACCCAATTATTAGGCCATATTGCTTTCCTAATTTACCATAATGTAAAACTACTCTATATAAACGGGACACTAACTACCCTCGGGCTGTAGTTTTTGAAAAGAGGCTCCAACTTTGAAAATATTACTTGATTTAAACAGGCTAAATAATCCTGAAGGGTTGATAACCAATATACTATGCCCTATTTTTACTTACTACCCCTAGGGCATTCTTACGCTCATCTATCCATTAGGGTGAGTCTTATTTTAAAGTTCACTTTCCCTCAACATTTAAGTTCACCCATACATTAGGGAAGGACTTATTCATATTGTCACCTTACCCTTAAAATCTTGCCATAAGGTTACTCAATTTTATCAGGAATCTTTTGTTGTAACCAAGTTAAGGGCCATCCGCTATGGCTATGTAGCAATATGGGTTGAAACATAGCAAATTGTGTTAAATACTCCCCGAGTAATGGCAAGACTTTGAGTATCTACTCCATATAATACTATTGAAAGCTTCACGCCTATTCAAGATTATTCTCTTTAGAGAACTTTAAAGATAATTGGAATTCACACCTGTTAAGAATAATTACTGGATACCTATATAACGCCCATTTATTATATCCCAGACTAACTAAAAGTTATAATATTGAACTGATCTATAATTCTTCTACTACAATACCTCTCTGTATAACAGTTTCGTGTATAACCAAATCATCTCATTATACCTTATATATAAGTGTGTATATCTACCCCTCATACCTGGTATATCCATAAACACTATTCAGTAACGTTAACCCTACTAGTAACGGTAGTAATTAGCAGCCTCAGGTTAAATTAATCCTGACGACTGTACGCCTGCACTTATCTTTCTTGCCAATCCGGCTTCGCCAGAAAAAAAAATATCGACAAATTTACAAATTTAGCTTGCTTTCAAAACAAAAATATAGATGCTGGCTCGCTACCGCTTGCCAGGAAAAGATGGACACCTGGATGTGGGTAAACTTCTTAAAACAGTAGGCTGAATGGGACCGAATTGGTAAAAGCCAAAGAGAGGGAGAAAAAAAAAGCGAAGTGGGCTCCCTTAAGCAGAGCCTATACTTATGGCCATACTTTAAAGGAAAGTTTGAAGCATAGGCCAATCTAAATTTAAATCATCGATGCCAAAATACAGACGATATCATGACTATATCAAAGCCTAAACCCAGAAGCACACTAGGGCAAGATATCCGCATAGCCACAAACCAAAGACCGCAGCATAAGCACAAAGTCCCAAAATATATGCCAAAAGATTAAAAACCATGACTATATATATAATAAAGCCAAACTAAGTTTATTTAAAAGTTAAGCCGAAACAGGAGCCAAAGCAAACTAGTCTGATGCCAAAGCTGTAACCACAAACAAAAATGAGAGTCCAGAAACTTGAGGGGTAGAGCTCAACAGCTCAACGAATGCAGTTTAATGCTAATTTCAAAGACAAACCAAAAAGCCCAAAAGTAAACATATCCAAAATACATCCAACACCAAGCAAAATGGCAAAGATATGTGCACAATGCCAAGCCAAACTCAATATCCAGAAGTTAAAGCCAAAACTAAAAGCGCATTGTAGGCTGTATGTAACGCCAAAACCCAGCAGTGTTAGAAACAAAGAAAATAGCAAAAGCGTCAATACTAAAACTGAAACAACAGCAACGCCAAAATCATAAAGTTAAAAGCAAGGACAAAACTCACTCCGCAAAAAATTAAAGTATGCACAAAATACTTTTTACTACGTGCAAGTTACGTAACGGTAACATGACCAAAAAGAAAAGCCAAAAGCTAAAATAAAAATAAACCCGACAGGCCAAAATTTAAAGTACTAAGGTGTTTAAGCAGAATGTCAAAATAGAGCAGTACAAATTTGGTCTTCTATCATAGTTAAAACCAAAGCCAAATTTCCAAATCGCTTATAAGAAAATGATAAGCAAACTCAAATTATAGCATTGGCAACAAGAAAACTAGTAATAAGCAAACCAAACAAATTAAGAAAACGTTTAAATTTAAATTTGCGATAGGATGTAGAAAAATATATAAAAAACTATAAATTTAGATAAATTCTCTAAACAAAAAATACGCCGCAAGAGTTTTTTTTTAACCCCTTGAGGACCATGACGCGTTGTAACAGCATATTCTGGCTATCATTAGAAGATTTTATTCAGGTTAGGAATCAAACGAGTCATATCTCTCCAATTAGCACTCTACTCCCAAAATGTCTTTTTAAGCTGAATATAATCTAATGATAGCCATAATAAAACGTCAAAAAGAGTATCCTCAAGGGGTTAAAATACCTGCCCGAGAAATTATTGACAATCTCTGCGAAATTAATTAACAGTAATTGCATAGGTATTTTGCGCAAAGTATAAGCGAGTAATGCACAAAAAAAAAAAAAACACGAAAAAAAAAAAATCTACCAGCAGCATATAGCTTGCGTACTACGTTGAAAGCAAAGTCGCAAAACCGAATATATATATAGATACACTAATTTCGTAAGCAATGCTGAACACAAAAATATTACATAATTAGTTGGTTAAAATAAGACTTCAGAAGCTATCAACCCTCCTGGATTAATAAGCCAGCACACTAAGTCACGAACAGTCAGGAATAGAGCCCCCTTTTCAAGTACTCCAGTCCCTAGCAGAGGAATATATAATGTTCCAAGTTTTCATTGCCTTTTTCGCAGGCTAAACACGAATAGCCAGTCAGTCATTAGCCAGCCCCAACTCCCACAAGGGGTAGGGAGGATCAGGCAAAAGCGAACAGAACAACACATAACATAAGAGATAAAGACTTAAAAATATATCGAAGGAAACTTATATTTACCTTTCCACGGCAGTAACCCCACTCGTCCCCAAAGCCGGTTCAGTACAGAGTGAGGGACGGGCTCTGCTGGAGGTCCCTCATTGGTTCCCGTCGCTCGCACCACCCCACCGACTCCAAGGCTTCGAGACAACATGGTGCACTGTAATGAAGCTCCGGAACTCCATAATTGTGAACTATTTATTCGTGCAGTAATGAAGATCCGAAACCCCGTAATGGTGAACCATGTATTCGCGCAGTAATAAAGTCCTGATTAACCATTTATGCAAAAAACAGTAATGAAGATCCGATACCGGTAATTGTGAACCATTTATATTAAATATCTCATTTATTTACTGTAACATTGTGGGTTATTTAACAGTCCACTATTTTAGAATGAATAAAGTAATGTATGAATACATTCGTAGCCTCTGTATTATGGTTTCTGTCTTTCATATGATACACCAGAATCGGAGTAGCAACCCTATGGCAACAGTTCGGCCAAACTCCGCCATATTGTTACCACTGGTGTCATTAGTCGCTGCTTTCACTCTATGTCATTAACACTCCACGAGCGGCTAGGTCGGTAACTTCTACTACCTGGCAAGCGGACGGTTTTACCCTAAACGACCTTGTTTCCGTGCTCTTTTTTATGCATAAACAAAAAGCCAGAGCGTAATACAATTATGTATCCCTGAAAGGGCGTAAATTGAGCTTTCCAATGACACCAGAACCATCTTTCTACGACCACGCGTTCTCTTGCAACGATCGTGCAAGACGAGTGCAAAATCCCTAAAATACGGTAATATCCTTACATAATTCCCTGTGTAGCGAGGCAGTGAGTGTGGATGTATGTGGAGGGAACGTCAGTAGTCGCGCGGGACCCGTGCCAAGCGGTCATGAGCCGACCGACGCTCCTCCCATCGCTCGTCTCTCTCTCTCAGAGCCATTATTGCTCAAAAATTGCACACGGACTTAAGTCGGGCCCCGCCACTTAGTCCTTGGTTCTCTAGGCCGACTTGAGTCGGGTCCCGCTAAACAAGGGTTAACCATAATAAACATTTGGTAATACTGGTACCAGATATGTAATTGAATCTTTGGATCTACATTGTATATAATCAAAGCTAAAATATACTGGCGTCTTTTGATAGTCATGGCTCTTAAATGGCGTCCAGAGGAAACATGGCCGGTCCCCCATACTTAGGATTTCTAACTCGAGGATTCGAGGCAACTTGACAACTCTTGGATATCTGAAGCTATGAATATTGTTTTTAGTTGACTATAATAGTAAGATTACCGCAAGCAATTGCTATGGAAGTATCGTGTAGTCTATTATATTCCATTTTCGAACGTAAATGTAATATAATGTTACTGCTTTAGCATAAAATACTGTACGTGTTTCTAAATAATGAATCTTCGATCACGAGTCAGGAAGTTTCGACCACACTTATTATCAAGGAAAGAGAGAAGGGGTGGAAGGAGGTGTTAGGGGGAGGAGGAATGAGATAGAGGGAAGGAAGGAGGGGGGGGGAGTTTACAGGGAGGAAGGAGGGGTGTGGGAGAAGGGATGATATAGGTAGGGGAGAAGAGGAGGGTGGGGAGAAGGGAGGATAAAGGTGGAATAGGAGAGGAGGGGGAGAAGGGAGGTAGGAGGGAGGGGTGTGGGATAGGTGGGTGGGTGGGGGAAGGCAGGTTGTTAGAGGTGGGAGAGGAGAGGAGGGGTAGGAGACGGAGGTTGGAGGGGGTGGGGGAAGGAGTGAAGCGGTAGATAATTGGGGTATGGGAGTCAGAGAAGGGATACATGATAAAAAAAAAAAAAAAGGAACATTAACCCCTTCTGTACCGACGACGGCTTTGTAATTTTATTTCAATTACATGTAGACGACATTGGGTTAACTACACCACTACTACTCCTCGATTACGGGATTCCTTTCTTAGGTAATTATTTGTTGTTGATCTTACCTTGCTCAAGGGACCCTACAGATGTGCGGATAAGCGCTACTTATCTTATTTTATCAATTTGATTGTCACCCCCCTATAAAATTTTGAGAGTTAGTTTTGTCCAGCCAGTTCACTGTGTCCATAACACTTTGTTTACATTCTACACACCTCCCAGATGTTCCCGGATGTTCATTAGCCAATCAGAGTGGAGCTGCTGACAATACATTTTTATTTTCCCAACAAATTATTATTTTCTTTTACAATTTCCACTTCCTTGTCTTCCAGTGTTTTACATATACTGTTTGAATGTATTACTTTCTCATTTCTCTACAAAAATCTTACTTTTTGGGATATCGATTTGTAAAAATGTACATTTTAACTTGTACCCACAATGCACTTCGCCTGTGACGTCAGTTTCAAACTCAACCTCCATCTGGAAGGCGTCATACACGGTGAGTTTTACTCACATTTAGGGATATTTTTGGCGGTATTTCTCAAGTATGGCTATCTTTCTTCAATATATAACCGTAAATAAACCCTTAGGGCTTGGATTACAGGGTCTTTTCCATGTCAAAAGGGCCTATTTCGCCCATTTAACAGGGACATATCCTCAGCCACCCCGCCACCCAACACCTGTCCATGTGTGCAGCTGATACTGACAGATTGCATCATCATGGCGGTGGCATTTCATGAACGATACTTTGTTGGTGTACATGTAATTACCGTCGCAAGTTCACTATAAATGAAATACGAGAAACTGTCTTCTCAACCTACTGCAACCTCTTCTTCAGCCTCTCAACCTACTGCATCAACCTCTTCAGCCTCTCATTAAGGTATGTTATCGTCTAGGGGACATAGCCTATACTAGGTGTTAGGTCAAGGTTAGGTTAGGGTCTTTGGTTAGGTTAATGGCAAAACTTGGCTCGGATTTCAAGGATTTAGTGGGGGTGTGGGGGCGGCAGCCCCCACCCATAATACTAGGTTAGGTTATTTTGTTAGGTTAATGACAAAATTTGGCTCGGATTTAATGGATTTAGTGGGGGTGTGGGGGAGGCAGCCCCCACCCATAATACTATGTTAGGTAGGTTAGGTTAGGCTAGGCTAGGCTAATGTTAACCCCATAATACTAGGTTAGGTTAGGATAATGACAAAACTTGCCTCTGATTTAATGGATTTAGCAAGGGTGTGGGGGCGGCAGCCCCCGCCCATAATACTAGGTTAGGTTAGGTTAGGCTAGGCTAGGCTACGCTAATGTTAACCCCATAATACTAGGTTATGTTAGGTTAGGTTATTTGGTTAGGTTAATGACAAAACTTGGCTCGGATTTCATGGATTTAGGCTAGCGGGGGTGTGGGGGCGGCAGCCCCCACCCATAATACTAGGTTAGGTTAGGCTAATGTTAACCCCATTCTTACTGGGGTTTCCACGTTGAAAAACAAGAAAACCCGAGCCAACTTTCAAAATAAGGTTACTGTGATTTGGGACTCTGAAAATTCGAAAAACCGCAGCCAAGTTTGGTCAACACTTTGGGGTTTTCTTCATCTGAAAAAGGGTGAATTCCGAGCCAACTTTTTTTTCCAATTTTGCCCTTATTAGACTGAAAATTTGCCAAATCCGAGCCAACTTTTGCCAAAACTTGGCTCGGATTTGAAAATTTCAAAATTTAAAAAAAAAAATCAATTGTATTTATTACATTTTTAGAGTTATTCCCATAATACCCATATATTTACCCCACCCAAAACTCCGCATTCCCAAACTCTCCCCTAGATTGTTGAGGTATCGGAATTACAATTACTAATACAAATGCTAATAAATAGTGCTTTCCTCACTTTCTACCTAGAAAATACACACTTACAAAGCATTAAACTACAAAAATAAAATAAATAACACCTAAAATAACAGGAGTAGTAGTTATGCAGAATTCCTCAGGGGTATTTACAAACCTTTAGTTTAGTTACTTCAACCTCTGCAGTTGTCTTTGAGTTAGCTGTGGGCAGAAAACTAATTTTGGAGAGGTAATTATAAAGGTCGGTTCACACGGACAGTTTTTGTTTCCAATTTTCTCCCCCGACCTTCAAGGACGGGGAGAGTTGCTGTACAAATTCCCTGTGAAATTCAAAAAGTGTTCACACGAGAGAGTCGAGCCAAAGGTAGGGACTGTGGACGGAGAATTGCCAAGCAGAAAACGCGTGGACCACAACGCACAAATATGGAGGATGAACAAAGGAGAGCGTTTGGTGTGATTGCGGCGTTTTTGACTATATTAAGAGACAGATCTGAACCGCCTCGCATCTGGAGTCGCCAATGGCTCACCAGGAGACCAGTTGAAAGTGTATATTATCGCTTGGTGAGGGAGCTTAGCCTGGAAGATCCGCAAACTTTGAATGAATGGATACGACTGGACCGAAGACAATACGAATATTTGTTAAGTCTTGTCACACCATTCATCCAAAAAATGGACACAAATATGAGAAAAGCTGTGAGTGCTGGAGAACGACTCGTGATTACTCTTCGCTACTTGGCAACAGGTAGGCTATGTCTTATTATTGTTCAGTTGTTTTGTTCCGAGCTCACATACCAGTAGGCCTACCCTTGGCAAGTTGGCTATGCAATGTAGAGTGGAAGTGTGGAACTAGCCTAGGTTAAATAGTAAAGGTTATCATAATTATTAGCGTATGCATTAACTTTCAAGTGGTAGGCAATTAGCCTATTAGGCCTAGCCTAATAGTCTAATTTATTGTTTTTTTCAGGTAGGCCTAGGCTGCCTAGCCTAGGGTAGGCAATGTAGAGTGGAATTATCCTAGCCTATGTTAAATAGTAAATGTTATAATTATTAGCATAGGCCTATGCTATGCATTGACTTTCTACTGGTACCGGTAGGCTATTACTAGACTAATTTCTGATTTAATTTCCACTTTTCATGTTATTTGGTAGGCGATAGTAGCCTAGCAGGCTATAGGATAGCCAGTGGTAGGCTATGCCACTTCCATTTGCATAGTGCAGTCTTATCAGCCTTTGGCCTAGCCTATTAATAGGCTAATATTTGGCATAATTTTTCAGAACACGATTAGGCCTAGCCTACGATAATTCTACAAATGTATCATAATAAAAGTCAAACTCATGTTTATATTTTTCTACTTTAACCTAGAAATTGCAATAGACCTCATAGAAGGCACAACATTTAAATGAGAATATAAAGTTTATGTAATGATAGGCCTATGGTCAGTATACAGGAGACGCAACAATATAGGTAGCAAATTTATAATGGTAGTTTTGGGTTCCTATCATCATATGCTTCATTTCTATATAGGCCCTACTTGTTATCCCCGGGTGAAAAAAAAGTTTTTGGATTTTGCATTTTTTTTTTTTTTTTTGCTGGAGATTTTGTTTTTTGTTTTTTTTGGTCATTAACCTAACCTAATAGCCCCCAAATACATTTAGGTTAGGTTAGGTTAGGTTAGGTTTTTTGGTTAGGTTAATGAAAAAAAAAAAAAAAATAGGCTATCCCAAGAAAAAAATTAAAAACTCCCAAGATTTTTTGTTTCCCCAGTTATTTGGTTATTTGACACTAGTCATGTGGGGGTGAGGGGGGGGAGGAAAGCCCCAAGATCACGAGCAAGGCCATGATGTCCGAATTCACCCCAGATGACGGTACTCTGTGAAGGGTGTGAATCTTCCTTATTACCAATTTTGTTAACAGCTGGCCCTGGCCTGAGATAATTTATTTTAAATATATATTTTAATCAAATTACTGTACATGCGAATGTACGTGGTGTTTGATATAAAATCTTAACAAATCAGGCATATAATTGAAAGTACAGTACAGTACTCTAGTGTACTAAAGTTGACAACTTCCTTGTGTACCACACAATTCGCTAAGTGGCACAGATGTGAACAAAATTATACTGTACTGTACTTATTTTCTCGCAGCATATTTAATATCGTGCCCATACTCTCCACATATACTGGTACCTAATCTGCACTTTATAGAACTGTACATTATAATTATCAAACACTTTTATTATTTACAGTACTGTTTCATTTACTCTCATTACCAATACACATAAATTTCATTATTACTATTATTATCATTATATATTGTACATTTCAGCATTTACAGTGTGCTACTTTCTTTTTTCAGGAGAAAGCTAGAGGTCCTTGGCGATGCAGTTCAGAGTCAGCCGAAATCTGGTGTGCTCCATCATTCCCGAGGTCTGCCGAGCCATCTACGAAGTATTAAGCCCTCTATATATGAAAATGCCGGACTCGGAGGGAGAAGGCGCCAGATTGCTGCGGCCTACAATAACACGTGGGATTTCCCTATGTGTATTGGGACACTAGATGGGAAAAAGAGTACTTCTTGAAAAGCCCGCTAACAGTGGTTCTGATTACTATGATTACAAAGGTAATTTCAGCATGATTCTCATGGCTTTAGTTGACACAGACTACAAATTCATATATGTGGATGTTGGTGCCATTGGCAGGGCAAGTGATGGAGTAGTTTGGGATCAGTGTTCTCTTAAATCAGCTTTGTAAAACAATAACAATGTCATCAATATTCCTCCTGAAGATCATCTGCCCATCTCACGTGAACGATGTCCTTATGTGATTGTAGGAGATGATGCGTTTCCTTTAAAAACAAACTTAATGAAACCCTACGCGGGAAGGGAACAGACACCGGAACGAAGGATTTTTAATTAAAGTCTTTCCCGTGCTAGAACTTCCGAAAATGCTTTCGGAATTCTGGTAGCTCGGTTACAGGTTTTTAGAACTCCAATCCGAACATCTCCTCCAAATGCTAAGAACATCGTGCTTGCTGCTGTAGCCTTGCATAATTTCTTGAGAGTAAGCTCCAGAGACAATTATGTAACTGAAGATCTTCTGGACAGGGAGGATGTACAGAATGGAAGGTTACAACAAGGTCGATGGTGACAACATCCTCAAGGTGGAATTGAATGTCTGCAACCTTTGCCACCTGGTAATCTTGCTAGAGATGCCAAGGCTGTCCGTGATTCATTCAAAACCTATTTTAATGGGAGTGGGACGGGTTCGATGGCAAGATCGGATGGTCAACCTTCACTAACCACCTAATAATAGTATTGTATTCACAAAGTGAAACCTGCAGCCCATAATGTGTTTGCACAAGACCTGGAGCTAATAACCTGCACAAGACCTGGAGCTAATAACCTATGACCACTTTTCTCACCCAAATATTCTCAAAGTAACTCAACGTCAAGCAATAGGTGATGCCGGATTCACTCACTTTTTCTGAATTCAGATTAAAGACCTTACATACATAATTTTAATATTTGTAAAATTTAGTCACTTCATTCTTTTTCCTATGAAGACAGAAAATTTATTTTTGTATTATCTATGTCATGAAGGGTACAGTACTTTGGTAATACTGTACTTGGGTTGGATGAATTGTCATATATTAGCTTCTGTACTTGTGTGCATGCTCAGGAGCCACTATTTAGTACAGTATTAATAGTAGCGGCCAAAACAAAAATGTATATCCATTATTAGATTAATGGATATATAATTTTAGTCATGTACTTAACCTTTAACTATCTTGATGGTGTAATGGTTTGAGCGTTTAACATCTGTTGTGGAAACCCAGGTTCAAATCCCAGGTGAATCATATGCTTTCATTAAATTCATTGGGAGGTGTTTTGTGTTGAGAGTTAATTATATATATTAGATTATTGTAGTTTTAGTAGGCGTATTCCATTTATACAATAAAATGTTTTATAATTTTACTAACTATTTATTTATGATTCCAATTAGCCTATAGTGTATTAAACCATCTTAGTGGTGACTGATATATTCTCATTGTAAGGCTTTCTTCTTCCATTCGCTGAACATGTCCATACCAGTACAGCACCCTTCTGTCCACTCCATCCGACAAATGTTCCTGGTGCCCCACTTTCCTACGTACAGGTATCTCTTCATTCCTCAATCTGTCTCTGCGAGTCACTCCACACAAACTCCTCAAGCAGCTTATCTCCATCACTTCCAGCTTTCTTCTCTCTTTTGCCTTCACAGTCCGTGTCATAGCCCCATACATCAATGTTGGTACAACTATTCCTTGATACATTGCACTTTTACCTATCATTCCAAGATTTCTCACCTTCCAAATATTTCTCTTTGCTCCGATAACTTTCATTCCTTCACATAATCTTTTTTACCTCCATTCCTGTTTATCATTCCTCCTAGATATCTAAAATACTGCACTTGTACGAGTATTTCCCCATCCAGCCGCACATCTAGATTCACCCTATGAGCATTCATAGGTAAGCAGCACCTCTTATCACAAACCATGCGCAGTACAGTATGCAGAAAAAAGGTGGGCGCGAACTCGATACAGTGTAGCGACTGCCGCAGCTGGGTACATGACGTGAAGAAATGCTGCACGAGAATATAGGGACCTCTACCAAGAAAAAAGTCCAAAATTGAGAAATTTGTATTCAAAGGAGAGCTTGTATTCAATGACCGGCTCAAGAGTGTTAACTTTTGCAATGAGGCAATGGAAATGATGGCCAAGTTATGCTACTTGGGGGATATCATCTCTGCCGGTGGTGGGTGCCACTATTGCTGGAATAATATGCGGCTGGGGAAAGTTTAGAGAAGTTTTACCACTAATCACCATGAGAAGACTCGCTCTCCCCTTGAAGGGAAAGGTGTATGCTGCATGTGTTGGAAGCGCAATGACATGCTTTAGAAGCATGGCATGTCAAAGTGGGTGGTACCAACAGAATGGAACGCAATAGATAGGATGGTGAGATGGATGTGTAGTGACAAACTGCAACATAGGATATCAAGTGTAGAGCATGACATCCATGAGCACCTTATTAACAACCTTCCTCAGATTATTATATAAATAGGTATGGAAATAGTCTCCAACTAATATGTAACTGAAAAAGTGACTTAAGTTATATGAACTAGTGAGTATAGTTTAACATTTGATGGGTGGATAGCATCTGTGTCCTTTGATATTATTAATAAATAATAATAACAACAATGTATCTTATTTTTCTAAAGCACCAATTATTCATCAGAATGTTGGCTGCTCTACTTTTTGTACTAGACAGAGGGGCAAACTTAATTCCTAAAGACATTAAGCTAAAGTTAAAAGGGAAAGTTCAACAACAATATAACAATTCAACACTTTATTATTATACGTCCATCGACTCCATCTCTTTGACTATTGCCAACGATGCTTGGAGGATTCGAGCCCCAAACTCAATCTGCTGAGATGGTGTGAGTCGGGCAGCTATGGACTCCACGGCAATCTCAATTCCATGTGTCAACGTGGCGGTGTTCTTTGGCTCCAGGGCATTAGACATTACCGCTATGGCTCTGTCATACTGTATTTGTTTTGTTTTTTAGCGGCTTGCGCACGTCCTGGTTCCTGAGATTGAGGCTGAGGCAACGTTCGTTCCCCAGATGCTAGCCCCCCACTGGATGTAGTTGAAGTGTTTGAATTGGTTCATAGTTTGCAACCTAGTAGCTTTTTCCTCGGTGGAGAAACGTTTCTGCTTGAAGGACTCGATGAGTTGGGTGTGTTTGAGCCTGTGCTGTAGTAGGTTTCACAAGCTTCAACATCCGCCAACAACTTGTGAACCTTATCTTCATCCTCTGAACTAATCTGTACCGAGTCGACAGTTGGGTCTACTTCCAGTGTAACCAACACTTCTGTAGAGGGGTCCAGCTCTTCCTTCAAATCTGAGTAAATCTGTCAAAACGAAAAATAGCCTATATTAGCATAACATATTATGCAAACTTGAATTATAATATATGTACAGTACTTCTGTAGAAGATACAAGGGGCGAGGGAGCGCAAAAGTGGTTCCAAATCCTAAAATCTGGAACCTTTAATGTTGTTTCGTTTTCAGGCTCTGTCTCGAGTAGGCCACCCCAGCTATGGGGTATGTGCCTGATTATAATAATACCGTACCGTACATACATAGATACATAATACAGGCTAAACTGTATAAAATCAACAATTCTTATACCAAAACAGAGATAAATACATGAAAAATGAAACAGTTAAAAGTAAAAAAAAATAGCCTAATGCTATAATTATGCATTTATATTTATCTTTGATATACCGTACGGTACTTAATAACCCCAGGTTAATGTACTTTCAAAGCTATTGGTAATCTTAGTTGGCCTATAGGTAATATATAATTATTTATAAGGTAAATACATAAACCAAAATGTGTATATTTGTCTTCAATCCATGATATCTTTGTATGATGATGGTGGTGTGTGGAGTAAATGCTTGTTCATTAGTAGGCTAAGTAGTGGCAACAGTATGAAGACAAATTTTTCACAACAGCAAAATATTTAAGATAATTTCTAGATTTGGTTAATTTTCAATACCGCTATAATAATAATAATAATAATAATAGTTCTTAAAGCTAGCGCATGCTAAGCTAGCTAAGGATAGCTCAATAAGGCCGATTAGGCGTATTTCCATTGGGGTCCTGTACTACTACCCCATCCCTTTGCTCATGAGGGATGGTAACGACTCAGTGCTTGTGAAAAATCTTTAATGCGCCGAGCGTGGGCGCGAACCCGGGCCTTCTGGGTGGAAGTCCGAGACGCTAGTCACTACACCAAGCGAGCCGCTGACATATCTACCACATGCTTTCACACCACCCAATTTTGAAGTTCATGTTTGTGTGTGGTACCGTGTGGAATATGGCCAAATTTATTAAGTACTGGTAATAATACATCTTAATTTTGACAAAACTCAATTCCATATCGCAGGCAAAGAAAATGTGTACCGTAACTTCCTATGCATCAGTCAAACTCGATCATTAAAGTGTACGGTACCGGTACCATTTTTTTCTATGTGGATGAGGGAGACAAGACAAAACTGCATGTGACAAGTGCCTCTCCCAGAGTTGAATGATTGACATGGCCACAGACAGGGTATGTTTGAGCCAAAATACAAAGACACACAGAGTTTGAAGCAATTTAAGTCATAGGATGAGGGAAAATGGATTCAGGGAGAGCGTTCCAGAGTTTAGCTGTTGGCTAGAATAAAAGATTGCCAGTATCGTTTCGCTCTTGGGTGTGAGAGTTTCAGAGTAGGGGTGGGATTGTGTTACAAGACGAGTGGTTGGTACCGGTACGTCAAGTAGAGTAGAGCAGTAGATGTATGTTACGTCGACAAAACTGTTCATAACTAACCTTTTCTTTGGGTATGGGCCAAGAAGATTCAGTGGTGTAGTCCATGGTGTCGCTCAAGAAGGCCAAGTATTCAAACAGATCCCACTTCACGTGAACCTTCCCCTCAGAGCCGCTTGGAGTATTCCTCACTCACTTGTGCTCCCTAAGGTAGTAAGCCTTCATCCCCTTTAATTTTTCTCGTATATGATCTGTAATAAAATAGCAACCATTAAAGATGTGTTTAGGTATGATTAAGACCAATAGTGAAATAAACATATACTGGTACCGGTACATAATGATAATATTGAAGGAGACTATTGCGCCTCCTTGAATGATACCAAAATACGTAGGAGTGAAAATTATGTATAGCATAGGCTAAACATAAATTTTAAGTTTAGCCTAACTATAATACACATACCGGTACAGTATACATGTCTTCAATAACCCTTCGTTGAAATCCCATTGAATGAGAAGGGCGGTAAATCACAAAAATAATAGCAAGTTGATAGGTTGGGTGATTATAATAATATATAGGGTAAGGTTAACCAATAGGTACGCACCGGTCCAATAGGTACGCACTTAGCATTTAAAGAGGTTTTTAAATGGCAAGTGAGTACCTATTGGACCGGTGTGTACCTATTGGTTACCTTACCCGGTAAGATAACCAATAGGTACGCACTTGGCATTTAAAAACCTCTTTAAATGCCAAGTGCGTACCTAGGCCCTATTGATTTTTTTAATTAAACCGATACCAGTACCCAGGTCTAATGCAGCAAACTTCATATTTTTGGCCATATTACATTTCTCGGTGACAATAATGGGAAAATATAGCCTAATAAAACTAACGCTAACCAATTGGAAATAATAGCACACATTTCCAATGTGGATCACACATCACAATAAGTGAATTTTAAAAATAAGGTATAGGTCTATGATTGCACCTATATGAACTAAACAAATTATGATTGTATTTAATAGGAAGGTATGATGAGGTAAGTGATGTGGTATAGGTGGCAATATGCGGAAATGGATTATAAGGGCATTTCTCCCCCTCTGACAAAAGTCTATCAATCTAGATGTGACACGGATTTTACATGGTTTTAGAGAGACATTAGCCTAACCTAACAACCTTACCTAACCTAACCTAGTATTATGGGAGGGGGCTGCCGCCCCCACACCCCCGCTGGTTGGGTAAAACAGTAGAAATCCAGTTGGGGTGGAGTGAGTAACCATAGATTTTCGTAAGGGGGTCAGATGGGGCGGAATGCCCTTATAATCCATTTCCGCATATTGCCACCTATACCATATCACTTACCTCGTCGTACCTTCCTGTTAAATACAATAATATTTTTTAGCTCGTAGGCCTAGCCTATAGGTGCAATTATAGAAATTTACCAAAACTAATACAGACACTGTAATAGCCAAGCTAGTGAGTTAATGTTATTTAGGTGACGGGTAATTTTTGTTAGGCTAGGCCTATGCCTTAATTCAAGAAATGTGTTAAATTAGACCAATCTGCTAGCGTAATCTTCAGAATTGTACACAAAACGCTCCATTTTATTCTTGTAAAAATACGAGTAAATGGGAACTAAAAATAATAATGTTCAGGTTACTTATAGCCTATAGGCCTACTGCCATTTCTCTCTAGCTTTCGCTCCGAGGTTTAATAGCTATAGCGCTCAACCAAAGTTTATTACATTTAGGGCCTACCAGACACCATTAGGCTACCCATTTCTTTGCTCAATGGAAATGGTTCCGCTACCGGCTAATTTTCAAAGAAAAATAGACACACCTTAGCCTAAAATCAAAGGTACGGTAGGCTAGTGGGTGAAATTCATTCACATTAAAAAATACAAAGCCTAGGCTAGGCCTATTTGGGCAAAAACAAAATAACATGCTAGCCTTAGCTTAGTCAAACCAGGGTGTCAAACGACGCTGTTTTTTTGAGTGATAACGCAAATTAACTTTTTGTATAATGATAACAGAAACTCCCCCAACCTTTTTTTTTAGGCTATGAAACAAAAAGATAGGCTAAAATGAAAATTTTGGTCTCCATATTTTCCATCTTGATTGTTTTTAGATTGCAGGAAATACTGTTTTAGACACCTAAATTATCAAAAAAATCACAGGGGTGCATGCCCCCAAACCCCCCTAGAGCTCGCGCCTTCGCGCTATAATGATAACAAAATAAAAAACCATAATGATGACACCATTCATATTTTGTGGATTGACACCCTGAGTCAAACACTAAGCATTGTTCTCTGCAGTATAGGGTAGGCTAATGCTTTCATATATTGTCAATAGGCCTAGGCCTAGGCTATAGGCTAGGCTATCCTATTTATATGGTATTGTAGAATAGCCAAAATAGCCTAGGCTTACTCTAGGCTACTAAGGGTGCCTACACCTTTAACTTTGTAAATGCCTAGGCCTAGGCTAGCCTATAGCCTAGCTGCCTAGGCTAGGCTACCATATAGATACAGATACGGTACTAGAGAAGTCTTACCTCCTATTAATTCTTGCAATTCTGCTGGGTACTTCGCCGCCAAACGCCTCGAAGCTTTGATACCGGATTTTAAGTTTGCAGTACAGCGGGTCCCTGGCGTCCCATATCACTCTGCGCTCCTTTATCAATTCACATAGGCTAATGATACAATTGCATCTTTGGGCCATTCACAAGGTCGGATGCGGTTTATTTTGACAGACATAATTAGTTATAGGTGCTTGGGATACTATGGAAACGGAAGTAGGGAACTAATGGAAAGTTGAGGGTTGTTGTTGTTGTTGTTACTATTAAAGGGCCTTCGGGTGGATGCCACCTGCTTGGCCCTAGAAGACTAACCGTCAGTGGGACCCTATACTATATCGGCAACATGAGTCGCCAAGAGGAAGACACATAAGGCACGAGAGAGCTGAGAACACACATCCGCATCCCGGACACCGTGGCCTAACAAGAGCCCTAAGCTGAACCCCCGAGACGACAAACGGCAAACCGAGTCCCTAAGTTTGACCCTGTGACTATAGAACCGCGGACACACCTCCACCAGATGCTCAGGGGTTTCGGGCTGTCCACACCAGCGACAGTCCGGGCACCGTACCATGCGGAGTCGGAACAGGTGTGCTGACAGCGCAGTGTGTCCAATACGCAGCCTGGCCAGCGAGACATCGAGTTTCCGCAGGGGGTGTCGACTCCAAGGCTGGGGGCACGAATCCCACCGGTATCTCCCCATGGTCGTCTGTAGCAACAGCACCCGTAGCTCCCTGTCCCAAAGACCGCGACTAGCCCGCCCGACAACCCGGGCATGCGTCCTCGCATCCATGTCAACCGACTCAACCTCTACCGAATCGTGCGCCAGCGTAGCCGCAGCATCAGCCACCGTGTTGCCACGAATGCCCGAGTGCGCAGGAACCCACTGGAGGACCACTTCCCACGGATGACCTAAAAAGTGAACCAGCAACACCTGGATGGCGAAGACAAGACGAGGATATGTAGCCGGGCGGGCCGCAAGGAGCAGATGGAGGGAGGCTTGGGAATCCGAGTACAAGACGACCCGTTGAGGCCGAATATGACACCGCACAAACTCCAGGGCTCGGAGAATGGCAAACAGTTCCGCCGCTATGATGGGATGGTGTCCAGACAACCTCCAGGTCTGGCAGAGGGAGAGGTCCTCGTAGTAGACAGCCGCGGACGAGGAGGCCGGAGGGACGCAGGAACCATCCGTGAAGACACCGAAGTGCCCCTGATAACACGACCCCACCAGCTCAGCAAAATAGGCCCGGGCAAGTCCAGCATCCGTCGACGTCCGGTAACCTTCATGGAAGGTAACCCGGATGCGAGGAGTGAGAGCAACCCACGGCGGGACCGGAGACACAGAGGGGGTCGGGGAGGGAGAGGGAGGGTCCACAGCTATCTGCCGATAGTGGAGGAGGCTCCTCACCAGGAAAGGTTGACGCCGTTTCACAGGCCACGATGGTGCAGTCCTGGAGACCCCTGACGAAGCATGCAGGCCCGACAACGGGTGATGCCCAGGAAGAGTAGCAACTCGCCCCGCCCACCTACAATCCGTCAACACCCGAGACCAGGACAGAGGCAACGACCCACTTTCCGCTAGGAGGGACACGGTAGGGGAGGAACAAAAAGCCCCCAACGCCACCCTGAGGGCCGTGTTATGAATAGGGTCCAAGCGGCTAAGAACTGACGACGAAGCCGAGCCATACACTGCACTACCATAAGTCACCTTACTCTTGATGAAAGACTCATAAAAACACAGCAGATCATCCCGAGACGTCCCCCACTTGGACCCGGCTATACACTTCATAATACCCAGCCGCTTCATGCAAGACGAGCGCAGGTAGTCCACATGATTCCTCCACGTCAATACCGGCCCATCCCAACGCAGACCTAAGAAGGTGTGTGACGTACGATACGTGAGAGGCTCACCCCCCAACGTAATCGTAGGCAGACCCGGGAGTTTAGTCTTCAACGTGAAGCACATGAGAGCGCTCTTTTGGGCATTGAGTCGTAGGCCCCAGTCCCTCGCCCACTCACAGAGCTCATCAACCGCCAATTGCAGAGCAGTCTGGGCCTGGAAGAGCATGTCCGCTGAGCAGACGATGGCAAGATCGTCGGCATACACCATCGTCGTAGCATTACGGGACCGAGGGACATCAGACAACATGGCATTCAGGAACAGTGGACCCAAGATCGACCCCTGAATCACCCCACGGCGGACAGGGAAAGGCCGCGACGTAGAGGTACCAACCGCCACAGAAAGGGACCTCTCAAGCAAGTAGCTGCAGAGCCACGATAAAACCTTCCCACGTACACCAAGCATACCCAATTTGTATAGGACCCTGGCATGGGAAACCGAATCAAAGGCACTCGCAACATCGATGAACGCCACGAGGAGCACCTTCTTGTTCCGATACGCATCCTGGATGCGATATTCCAGCTGGAGGAGCACATCCACGGTGCCCCTAGCCGGGCGGAAACCATGAAGAACATCAGGAAGGAGTGCCTTAGTCTCCAGCCACCAAGTGAGCCGCTGTGAAACCATCTTCTCCATCACCTTACCCACCACCGACAACAAGCAGATGGGCCGACGTGAAGATGGCAAAGAGGGATCCTTACCCGGTTTAGGGAACGGAAGGAGGAGGGCCGACTTCCACAGAGCCGGATATGTACCAGTAGACCAGCTCCTGTTATAGAAGTCCAGCAACACATCAAACCCCTCCCGCGGCAGATGGGCAAGCATCTCATACGCCACATCATCGTGACCCACAGCCTTACCCTTGGGGAGGGAGTCCAAAGTGCGGTGCAATTCATGGGCGGTCAGCGGATCCGCAAGGCCGTCAGGATCAGGAGATTCAAGATGGTACGAAATTACTGACTCCAGCCGATCCACATCCGGTAGTTGCGGTGGGGCCGCAAACAGCACCCGATAGTGATCTGCCAAACAATCCGCCTGCTCCTGCGCATCGCCAACGAGCCGACCGCCAACAGTAAGAGGGAAAGAAGCGTCCACCCTCTGGCCATTCATCTGCCTAACAAAACGCCACGCCCTCTTGCTGGAGCTGGCAAACCTCAACGTAGGACAGAAGGCAGCCCAAGACCCACGCTTCGCCTTCAAGAGAGTGCGTTTGCACCGGGCATCCACCCTCCGTGCCTCCCGCTTGAACTCTACACAGGGATGACGGCGCCAGACAGACCAAGCCCGATGACGAACCCGGACCGCGACCGCACAGTCCGCGGTCCACCAAGGAACAGTGGGCCTGTCCGTAGGGGGCCGGCCCGTCATCCGAAAGGCCCCACCTGCCGCAGCAGTTAACGCCCTTGAAATGGCCTCAGCACCCGAGCCCACCGACTCCGCGAGAGAGGGAGGATCCAAGCGGAGGCCACGTTGGAACTGTCCCCATCCCTCAGCACTGAACCTCCACCTCGGGCGGGAACGCGGAGGGGCAGGAGAGGAAAACCCAAAGACATCAATCAAGACTGGCAGATGATCACTCCCCATGTATGGACCCGTGGTAACCCGAGCACCTAAAAACAGGTCATTACCCAAGCAGAGATCTAAGGTGGAGGAGGACGCGGTATGCGGATCGACGCGGGTAGGGAGACCAGGTGGGGTTAAAAGGTCAAAGGAAGGGCTATCCAATAACGCTTCAAAAAGCGAGGTACCAGTACGGTTCCGAGACGCCCTGAGCACCAACGGATCCCAGTACGGGTGACGCGCATTAAAGTCCCCCATCACCAGACAGGGCGACGGCAATTGATTAAAATAATGTTGGAATTCCGGCAGAGCAATATTCCGACAAGGGTTATAACAGATGAACACAGTAGCCCACCCCTTCCGTAAGGCCACGCTCACCGCCAGAACCTCCAGGTCTCCACCAGCAAACCGTTGCAAACCGAACATCTTGCTCGGGACCGTATCCCGCACCGCTAGAGCCAAACCACCACCCCTAGAGTCCCTATCCGCCCGATACACATTAAAATGAGGGATCCGGAAATGTAACGTGGAAGAAAGCCAAGTTTCGCATAGCCCTACCACTATAGGGGCTTCACGTTCCACCAACAACCGCAAATCCTGAGTCTTACGGTGAACTGACCGAGCATTCCACAATAGAAACTTCTCCGATAACCTGGGCAACCCTAACGGGACACCAACAGAGCCAACAGTCTGGGTATCAATGCGAGACAAACTTCCTTGAGAGTACGGCCTGACACTATGCACTCCCAGAAATCCGTCACCAACGAGCCAAATGTATCAGGTACAGGGGGGGGAGGGGCAGACTGCTGCCTCACCGTCGGACTACCAGCACTAGACGCTAAAGGACCAGAGGTAGGCCGGGGAGAGACAGAAATATTAGTCGGGCAAGGGGGAGGGAGCATCAGGGGGACTGGCGACGGAGCCCTGGGAGGAGAGGCATCCAACAACCTGGGCCGAGGCCGAGGACCACTACGACGGCGCAGATGCCTCGGGGACGATGGACGATGAAGGACCACTTCAGCGTCAGAGGAGGCCCCCTCGGAGACCCGAACCTCACACCGAACCACCTCGTCCATGACCCCTACGCCAACACCATGCGGCCGAATCACATCCAGGTCATCCGCCCGATCCCCCAACACCTCAAACCTGTTGCCCGTGACCACCGAAGCATACAGCCGGTCACCCTCCGCCGCCGACCTCGGCGGGAGACGCGGGCCAGCAGAGCCACGTACAACCGGAGACGACCCTAAACGCGGAGGAGACCGACGCTGGGTAGGATTCAGTTCCCGAACCTTCCGGTTGAGATCAGGCAGGCCAAACTTTTCCTGTTTGTAGTCCTCATGGATCGCTAGAGCCTTCAAGAAAACGGGGCAGGAGCGGGAGGTCACCCGATGTCCACCACCACAAAAATAACAACTAGGGGAATTAGGGCACGAGTGGTCACCCGAAGCCATAGGATGAAACCCACTACAGTTCCGACAGCGCACCTTATTCCGACAGGTGATCGAACCATGACCAAAAAAATGGCAGGTGAAACACCGTAGCAGCCTAAAAGAGTACCTCGAAACTGGATAGCACACCGAGCCTAAGACAACCCTGGAAGGCAAGCAACCCCGAAAACGCAAGCGGACCACCCCTGAACTCACCGAGGGAGAACCCGACCCACCCCCCTCGCCTCCACCATCCCGCTCCACGCGTTTAGAGAGCCGCGTGACCTCCTCCAGGGCCGCTGACGCAACCCCATGATCATCAGACAGGACCCTAAGGGACCCCATGATGGCACTCTCAGAAATGACAGGGTCAACAGGGCCGATCTTCCCCCAGGAATACCTGCTATCCCCCGGGGAAATGGACTCCCGGCACACCACCGTCCAGTCCCCGAAACTAGTCAACTCCTCTAGAGGCCTAATCCCCACACCAATAACCCCGCGGGGAAGAGAGACACACAGGGCCTCACCCCGACCCAGTACCGTGATGCCATGTGGCCGCACATACTCACCAAATGGAGCGGCCCCCACAGCCGCCGTAACCCTGGCAGAATTGTCAAAGACACGCCGCCGAGGAACAGAATGAATAATGTACGTTACCAATTCAGCGTCGTCCGAGCCATCCGGCACCCCCACCGATCCCCCCACGGCCCCCTGGGCCAGGTCCACCGGCACCCGCGCACCCCATCCACCGACAACTTCCTCTGCACCTTGGCCCCATCATTGAGAGGCCCGGGAGGGCCATCAGCGACCTCATCAAGGACCAGACTCCGCTTCAGGCCACCAAACGACTGATCGTCCATGGCCGCCAGGCCCGCCACATCCCCCTCACCACCCCCACTACACACACTCATCCCCCAGCACTACCCACCACGGTCCCACTGACTCTAGCCAGGAAAGCCAGCTGGCAAGCCCGATGGCCCACCTGAGCAATAGCCCGTGAAATAGAAAATGAAAATGAAAAGCACAAGAGACCAGCACGTCGGAACAGTATGGCCGTCTTCTTCTTACAAGTTGAGGGTCTTCTTCGTCGCAGCAGATGAATGTAAACAAACACACGCATTACTGAACGTCTTTTGTTTTTCTTTGCTACGAGAGGCAGCCAAGCAAGCAACCAAGCCATTGTATCGGATATATCGCTGTGAACAGAGGGCTGTGAATGTCCAAAAAACCAACCAGTTGGTTCCCTGAATTCCCCAGTGAAATATGACACCCCGGCGAGATTTTCCTCCCAATCGGCAGCCCCCAAGGGACTGAGGACAAAAAGTTGTCCGTGTGAACCGGCCTTAAGAGTGAGAGAACTCTATTTATTATTGCTAATCTGGCAACCTCTGTGTCATATGAGTCTGAAGGGGTTAAAGTTAGGACAGATGTATGGTAGATAAAATAATTACTTGAGATAGACTCTAACTTTTTAATGGGTCGGGTTTCTGGACCACTTTCTCCCTTAGCCCCATTAGTTTTTAGATGTTAAGATGTTTGCCCCATTAGTTAGTCGATTTTAAGACCTTTCGCCACATTTCTACGTCAATCGATGAAACCCTTCCCTGTCTCATTCCCACTGGCGTCGTGCCCGCTCAACCAACAAAGGTAGATATTGTTTGAACCTGCTGCCATTGTGTGGCTAGGACTTTGGCACACCCCTGGCCTACGACTTACCGCCGTGAGTGTACCTGTAGACCAGTCAAAGTAGGGCTGGACTTAGAACAAATTGCAATAGAAGGTTTTTTGGCTTTAACTTGTTTATTAGGTCCCTCTGATGAACATATAAAAAGTCTCCAACTTTTGGACACCGGGAAAGTGGTTAATTTGCATAAATTCAAGATGGCCGCCGTCCAAAGCTTCAATTTACAGATAACTTTTTTCTGGTTGCTCCTAGACCCTATAAATGTATTACAAACAACGTTTTTTGGCTTTAACTTGTTTATTAGGTCCCTCTGATGAACATATAAAAAGTCTCCAACTTTTGGACACCTGGAAAGTGGTTAATTTACAGCCAAAAAACCTTACAGCCAAAAAACCTTCTATTGCAATTTGTTCTAGGTCAAGCCCTACCTTTACTGCACATTATTGTCTATTACATTTTGCCTAGGCCTATACTAATCCCATCATCTTGTTTCTTGTTTCAACAGATTGGTGCGACATCTACCGAAGCCATGGAAGAAGAGGTGGTGCATAATCCCTGCGGCATTTGCTCAAACACGTTAGACGAAGGAGAAACAGTCAAGCTGAGGGCGAAGGGAGCAGATACTATCAACAAGGCCAGTACTGAACGTGGAACGCCATCAATTACCGTGTCCGAGGGCCAAACGGTGCACATTGATTGCCGAAAGAAGCATGTCAATACGAAGCCAAATAGAATTCCTGGGAAGCAGAAGAAACGTCCTGAAAAACCTGCTCTTCGTTCTCAGACACCAGACTTTTGTTTTACAGAGAACTGCTTTTTTTGTGGTACAAAAATCTATTTGGACACAAAGCATGATTCAGAAGAAGTGTATCCAGTATGCACCTTCAACTTTCAAAGGACAATACTTTCTGCATGTGATGCCAGGGCTGATGAGTGGGCTGACACTGTTAGAGGCCGAATTAACTTTGCACGCGATCTTCCAGCAGCTGACGCAATATATCACAAGCAGTGCAGCTCAAATTTCCAGACACATAGGCAGATCCCCTCCAAATATCGTGATTCCGCAGACAGTGAACCTCCTCGCAAGGGTCGCAAAGTAGATGCCTCACGAGAGGAAGCATTTCTACTCGCAATCGAGGACCTAGTCAGTGGCAATGATGATGAACAGACTACAGTGGTTGATCTCGTTGATAGAATGTCCCAGTTGTGCCCTGATGTTGAAGCGTATAGTGTAAAATACATGAAACAGAAACTTATTTCATATTTTGGGGATGAACTGGTTATTAGTAACGTGCATGGACGCAGCGATGTTGTAACTGTCAAAGAAAGTGCTGCAAAGATTTTGCAACAATTCAAAGACTCACCACAGACTGATGATGAGGAAGCAGAACAAAGAAAGATAGTCAGGGCTGCGGCACGGTTGATCAAAGCAGATATAAAGAACATTGATACTTGTAGAGATTTCTATCCAGATCCTTCTGAACTCCGGTCGCTGGAAAAGAATGTGGCGTACGTTCCGCAGTCCCTTCGTATATTGCTGCAAGAGACGTTCAGTGGCAAGTCATGTGATCTTGAAGTTGCATCAATTGGACAAAGTATCGTGCAACTTACCAGACCAAGGGCCATTGTAGCACCCATTCAGTATGGATTGGCGGTTCAAATGCACCAGCACTTTGGTTCCCGCTTTCTTGTGGACAGTTTACACAGCCACGGCTTCTGTCTGCCTTACGCAGAAGTTTTGAGGTTTTCGAAGTGTGCTGCCAATTTCAGGGGCACCAACATATCCACTGCAGGCAGGTTTGGACAGTTCGTTGCAGACAATGTTGATCACAACTTGCGTATGCTTGATGGGCGAGGAACATACCATGGTATGGGTATAATTGTTGCTGTCACCCCTGAAGTAAGAGACACAACATCAATACCAAGATTGCAGTCACCTGAAAACAACTTCACGGCAGCTCAAATTGAAATCAAATACTACCGCAGTGTTCGCAAGAAGGGTGGGCCTCTCGAATTTAGAAAGCTTGACCCCATTTCAGCATCTGACAAGCTTGAAAATCTGGACATACTGTGGAAAACGTCATGGTTGCTTCGACCAAAACGACCAGGCTGGTCCGGCTTAATGCAGAGTGTGTGCCATGGACCACACCCAGGGAAATCATCCGTCCATTTCTTGCCCATGATTGACATGGACCCTACGGACATGAGTTGTATTTACTCAACACTTCACTTCGTTGCTGCGGAAAGCCATCGCCAGGGAACGACGCCAATGCTGACATTCGACCAACCGCTTTATTGGAAAGCGAAGACGATCATTGTTCATGAGAAGGAAGGAAGCGAACTGAAACCCATTGTTTTGAACCTTGGTGGCTTTCACTCTGTGATGAGCTTTTTGGGATGCATGGGCCATGTTATGGAAGCATCTGGGCTTAAGGAGGTTTTGGAACTTATATACGCTGAAAATGCTGTGACCCAAATGCTGAGTGGGAAAGCCTATGCACGAGCAATCAGAGGCCACTTCTTGGTTGACACAGCCTTGAGTTCGATTGTGTTAGGCAGGGCATACGGTGTCAACCTCTCAATGGTAGATGAGGAAAGTGACGCATGCAAGGACTTCCAGGAGGCTGCAGATCTTTTGGATAAGCTGTTGCGTGAAGACGTTTCACCAGATGAAGTCTGCAGTAAAGACGTTTTCAACAGAATTTCTGAAAAACTTAAAGCTGAGAAGAGCTCCTTAGCAGAGCATAAGATGGGAAAGCTATGGATTCAATACATGGACATGATTGACCTGCTGCGTCGCTTCCTGAGGGCACTGAGAATGGGCGATTTCCTACTGTACCTCGGAACACTCCAGGAGATGTTGCCGTACTTTGCAGCGTGTGGTCATAACAATTATGCCAAGTCAGCCCATGTGTACATTCAAGACATGATTGAACTTGAGCAGCTCAACCCAGACATGTTCTGTCAATTGAACTCCGGTCTATTTGTGATCCGCCGAAGTGATCGGCTGTGGGCAGGACTGCCAAGCGACTTGGTTATAGAGCAGGTTTTGATGCGCTCTTTGAAAACGAATGGTGGATTGACACGTGGTAGGGGCATGGAGGAAACGCAACGCCTGCGCTGGTTACTTGCTATGCCAGCCTGCGCTGAGGTGAGTGAAGTTATGCAAGAACTGACAGGGAAGCATTTCCACACCTCTGAGCAGCACAAAGAAATGACGGAAGCAAGGCGTGAACGAGATAGGAAGGACACAGAGAAGGTTCTCGCATTCTTCAAGGATTATGATCCATTTCAAGAATCAAATGAACTCAGGAATATTGCCAACGGTGTGACAGGACCAGCCTCGGCCAATCCTCATTTACTGTATGAGGTTGGTATGAACATTGTGCAGAAGATGGAAGGTAGCAATGCTTTTGACTTTTCATTTAGGAAGAAAGATCAAGTTGAGTCGTTGGGTGCAAAGGTTACAATCAGTGCTGAAAAAGTACCAATCGACCCACAGCTCCTTTTCCAGAGGCTCCTCATCTTTGCTAATAACAGGGACTTAGGTGTTGAAGAGGTCTTTGCGTATGAGTTGTCTAGCTACCCTACTGCTCTGTTCGATAAGTGGGGGAGGCTCAGGGAAGCCAATAAACCACAGCTAGGAGATGAGATAGCTGCTGTTATTCCCAAGTCGTCATTGGAATCATTTGAGGAAGAAAGGACTGTGACCCATGTTCTGGATGGTGGTTCCTTATTGCAAAGGATTTCATGGAAGAAGGGTGACACATTTGAGGACATTGCAAGCATGTACATGAAGCATGTTTCCAAAAACTTTCTCAACCCGGTGGTTGTATTCGACGGTTATAAATCAGGACCTACTACCAAGGACATGACACACAATCGACGATCAAAAGGAGTCTTTGGTCAAAAGGTGATGTTCACTCCAACCATGCCCCTTCGGTCAAAAAAGGAAAACTTCTTGTCAAACTCGGACAATAAGCAAAACTTCAGTGACTTATTGTGTGAAACATTCAAGGCAAATGGAATTGACTGTGTCAATGCGCCAGCAGATGCAGATGTCATGATTGCGAAGAAGGGAATTGAGCATGCAAGGGAAACCGTGACATATGTGATAGGTGAGGACACAGACTTGTTGGTGCTGTTGTGTCATTATGCGGAACGAGGGATGAATGATTTGTACTTCAAGTCGAGCAAGGAAGGTGGGAAATGTTGGCATATTAACTCAGTAGCAGAAGCTCTCGGTGAAAGCATCTGTCGTGTCCTGCCAGTTGTCCATGCACTCTGTGGATGTGACACAACCTCACGACTGTATGGTATTGGTAAAGGGGCTGCCTTGAGGAAAGTGAGGGAAGACAACGGTTTCTTGAAATGTATAGAAGCATTCTGTTGCCAAAGTGGAAGTAAAGACGCGATATCATCAGCTGGTGAAAAGGCCTTGGTTTATTTGTACGGGGGAAAAGGAAATGACACCCTTGACGGACTGCGAAAGACAAAGTTTTGCAACAAGGTGGCAAAAAGTTCAACTACCGTTGAAGTTCACAGCCTTCCACCAACAACCGATGCAGCCAAATACCACTCGTTCCGAGTTTATTGTCAGGTCCAGGAATGGATGGGGAACTGTGTGGACCCCGAGAAATGGGGCTGGTGTCTGCGGAAGGGACAGCTTGAACCGAAGACGATGGATTCGCCAGTGGCTCCTGATTCACTACTGAAATTGGTCAGATGTCAGTGTAAGGGCAACTGTGACACTCAACGCTGTAGTTGCAAACGGAATGAGCTTGAATGTTCCAGTGCATGTGGTCAATGTAAAGGACTCTGTCAAAATAGCAACTTTGATGCAAGCACCGATGATCCAAGTGAATACGAACTCCTATTATGAATTACATAATTGGCTCTGAATGACGTCATACTACGTCATGTTTTTTTTTTTTTTTTTTTATAAAAAAGAGGGACAACAGGTCAAAAACCCATACAAGCACAAAGTGCCTGTGTCACCCCTTGTGAAAGAGACAGTTCAGCCTGTCTGTAAGGTTTTTCGGCTGTAAATTAACCACTTTCCAAGTGTCCAAAAGTTGGAGACTCTTTATATGTTCATCAGAGGGACCTAATAAACAAGTTAAAGCCAAAAAACGTTGTTTGTAATACATTTATAGGGTCTAGGAGCAACCAGAAAAAAGTTATCTGTAAATTGAAGCTTTGGACGGCGGCCATCTTGAATTTATGCAAATTAACCACTTTCCCAGTGTCCAAAAGTTGGAGACTTTTTATATGTTCATCAGAGGGACCTAATAAACAAGTTAAAGCCAAAAAACCTTCTATTGCAATTTGTTCTAGGTCCAGTTAAATGATTGCTAGATTTACTGGACTACTGCCCGTTCATCCTTACTACTCCTACCCCAGACAGCAGGGACGGGGTGGTGCCTGTCCATCACCCATTACTCCCCCTTCCCTCCCATTAAGAGAACAAACTACCAGGTCCCCCCCACTTACACCATCCCCCAATGCAGACAGGAGGTTGACACACACACATACACATCTTTGACAATCACTCTTTTAAGAACAAATAAGATCACCCTCTGATCAAATAGGGGACGCCCTCAGCAGTTGTGTGTATATGTACACACACACACACACACACACATTCTCTCATATTTTAAAACAATGTTTTAACATTTATTATTGTGTATTCACAAGTTGACTATTTATTCCGGTAAATGACCTATATCACACCGATATACAAATTATAACTTATAGTTTAAGTAATCTTTTGCAGTAGCCTACATACACACGCACACACACCATTATCAATTTCATAAGTAATGATATCGTATTTACCTTCATTCATTCATTAACCCTCTGACGGTTTTCACGCATTTTGACAGTTTGTCCTGGCTATAATTAAACGATTATTTACAAATTAGGAAGGATCTGTGTGAATATAATGGGTTAAGACTATCTCAATTAAATCTCTGACTTTCACAAACCCTTCCTAATCTGAACAAAATCGTCTAGTAATACCCATGAAACAAAACTTTTCGATAATTATCACTGTCGTCTCTCTCTCTCTCTCTTTCTCTCTGAAACATTTGACTCGGTTCTTAGGGGATACCAACAGGTTTTGCATTTACTTTTGTAATAATGATTTTGATTGGTTCTACGTTAACACACATCTATTATTAACGTTCATCTTTAATGCAAGTTAATCAGAATCACTTAGATTAGTACTGAATAGTACTAGTTAAGATCGTAGGATTTATCCTGAAACATGTTAGTAGGCCTTAAGTGTAAGTAATGTGGAGTTCCAGTAGTAGCAGAGGTGTTGGAGGAAAGGGGGTATTTTAGCAGTCGACACAGGAACATCGGCTTTAGATCACCATGAATATAAACGCATTTAGTATCAATATTATATAGCCGTCCGGCTGGCTCAGTTGATAGCGTGTCTGATTCCCATCTTGCAGGTCTCGCGTTCAATCCCCGCTCAGATTGAAAAGTTTTTCTGGGATATAGCCGGCGGTTACCATCTCCACATGAGCAAGGGGGATGGGTAGTGGTCTCTGGTAGACTAAAGAAAGCCAAGCGCTTGTGAATCCTCGAAGGAGGAGAACGGGCGCTATATAAGTAACCACACGATTATTATATATATAAATACATATATATATATATATATATATATATATATATATATACAGTAACTATATACTGTATATATAAATAAATATAAATATATATATATATATAAATATATAAATATATATATAAATATATATATATATGATTATACAATATTGATTAAACGGCATAAACTGTTATATCTGCATGTGTAACTGCATATTGAGTTATGCACGAAATATATACGCACCGCCTTGATAATATTTTCTAATTGGTGGCATACACCGAGACACCATAAAATACAATAATTAATTACTAGATTATACTTCTACATAATACTACCAAATACAATAATTAATTACTAGATTATACTTCTACATAATACTACCAAATACAATAATTAATTACTAGATTATACTTCTACATAATACTACCAAATACAATAATTAATTACTAGATTATACTTCTACATAATACTACCAAATACAATAATTAATTACTAGATTATACTTCTACATAATACTACCAAATACAATAATTCATGACTAGATTATACTTCTACATAATACTACCAAATAACAAACAGGGCATATCGTTATGCCATCACATGAAAAATAAGTAGGTATTGTATTCTTGTGCTTAATTATTACATGATAATATATATATAACAATTCATATATTAATCCTCTGAAAATCGATGACGCACTTCTTGTCTGTGTTATAGCTATTATTTGAGTATTTATTCATATTGGGAAGGATATAATATTATGTAAGTCAGAGGGTTGATTGAGATTGGCTTAACACCTTTAATTCACACAGGTCCTTCCTAAGCTGTAAATATTTGTCTAATTATAGCCAGGATAAACAATGAAAATGCGACAAAAACCGTCAGAGGTTTAATGAATGAAGGTAAACACGATGCCGTTAATTATGAAATTGATAATGGTGTGTGTGTGTAATGCAAAATATTAATAGTTATAATTAGTATACAGGTGTGACAGGTTATTTAACGGAATAAGTAGTCAACATGCGAATACACATTAACACATTGTGAACGAACAGTTTTAAGGTGTGCGAACATGTGTGTGCGCGTGCGTGTGTGTGTATGCACATACACAAAACTGCTGAGGGCATAGTCCTATTTGATCCGAGGGTGGTCTTATTTATTATGGGAAAATGCCTCTTATAAGAGTTATTGTCAAAATACGTGTGTGTGTGTGTGTGTGTGTGTGCTCGCAAATGGAGGTTTGCTACTACTTGGCATTGGGGGTGGGGTGTTAATGGGGGGCCTGGTAGTTTGTTCTCTTCATGGGAGAGAAGGGGAAGTAATGGGTGGCGGACAGGCACTACCCCGTTCTAACCTTCTGGGGTAGTAGGAGTAGGGAGTAACCCCTAAGCAGGGACTTTGACTTCTGCGTGGACTAGATAGCATGGTGAACACATCAAGGTAGTCTGTGTTAACCTTTGTGTCAGGCATTCAAATGTAACGTAATTTTAACTACCCAAGGGTCGGAGGTCTTTAATATCAGGCAGCATTTAATTCCTAGTAAAACTTGCATTCCTTGCAAATATACTTGTAGATGTCTGGTACAGTCGTCAGGATTAATTCGTTTCAGTTACTCTGTCTCAGGCGTTAGTAGCACTGCACGATGGAGAGGTATCCCCTCCACCTCCTCTCCTTGTTGATACCATACCCCCACCGAAACCCTCCCATTTTATCTCCGACCCCAGAACTACACCCACCCTCTCTTCTCTCACTCTTACCCAGTTAAGGGCTACTTCTGGACCTCACCAATTGCATGTATTCCGAACACCTAATGAAGGAATGCTATGTATCATAGGCAGAGTAAAGTATTAGCTTTATAAAATTTGGAAGACAGAAAGAGAGAGAGAGAAAGATAGAGAGGGCGAGAAAGTGACGGGGGGGGGGGGGGGGGGAGGGGGTTCGCCAAAAACCTTACATATGATTCGAGAGATTCATACCGATATATTTACCATTGACCCCTGAAAGGTTCATACCGATGTAATGATGGTATAGTATACTATATCATACTCTAATATAGCTGCCAAACTAACCCACGTGAAGTTGTATTTCATTTTCATCGTTGTAATGGCTCAGTCTGGGCTACGTAACAAGCTTGAGACAACGAAGACCGTCTGTGTCAATTCCACCATGAGTCTCTCCCATCAATGAACACACAAAGTAAACCATTCAAGTATTTTGAATTATTTCTTTTTATACAATTATTTAATACTAATATCACTACTTATTAGCACCGTATACAAGAACAAAACATTTGCTTGATCATATTCACCACACATCTCTCTGCTTCCAGACAGTTCAGGACTCATTAAGTGTAAACAGCCAATTTATGCTGTGAATTATTGCCGAGAATGTGCCCAGTGAGTCGGCCATGCGACTTCATTACGCTAACTCAACACTCATCCTCTTAACGGAGCTATCTACCCAATCATTAGGCCATATTGTTTTCCTAATTGGCCATAATGTAAAACTACTGTATATAAACGGAACACGAACTACCCTCGGACAAGGTACTGGGGTTTTCGAAAAGAGGCTCCAGGCTTGAAAATATTACTTGGCATAAACAGGCTTAATAATCCTGAAGGGTTGATTACCAATATATATGCCCTATTTTAATTAACTATACCTCGGGTACTCTTACGCTCATCTATCCATTAGGGAGGGTCTTAGTTTAGAGTTCCCATGCCCTCAACACGTACGATCACCCATACATTAGGGAAGGACCAATTCATTTTGTCACCTTACCCTTAACACCTTGCCATAAGGTTACTCTATTGGATCAGGTATCTTTTGTTGTAACCAAGTTAAGGCGGGCGTTCACTATGGCTATGTAGCTATATGGGTTGAAACATTGCAAATTCCGTAAAATACTCCCCAAGTAATGGCAAGACGGAGGGTATCTACTCCACATAATACTATTGAAAGCTTCACGCCTATTCAAGCTTATTCTCTTGAGATAACTTTCAAGATAATTTGAATTCACATCTGTTAAGAATAATTACTAAATAACTATATAACGCTCATTTATTAAATACCAGATTAACTACAGGAGTTATAATATTGAACTGATCAATAATTCTTCTACTACAATACTTCTCTGAATAATAGTTTTGTGTATAACCAAATAATCTCATCATACCTTATATATAATTATATTAATGTGTAATTCTACCCCTCATACCTGGTATATTATATCATTATACAGTTAACCCTACTAGTAACGGTAGTAATTAGCAGCTTCAGGTTAGGTTTTGTTTAGTTCATATGTTTAATGTGCAGGATATGGTGGTCGAGAGATGTGTGTGAAATACTTCATTCCTTCATTAGGTGTTCAGAATAAATGTAATCGGTGAGGTCCCAGAAGTAGCTCCTAGCTGGGTGAGAGCGGGAGAAGGGAGGGTGGGAGTAGTTCTGGGGTCGGAGAGAAAATGGGAGGGTTTAGGTGGGGGTATGGGAACAACAAGGAGAGGAGGTGGAGGGGATATCTCTCCACCGAGCAGTGCTACTAATAGGGAAATGAAACGAATTAATCCTGACGACTGTACCTAACGGGCCAGTGGTAATTAATTATATATCGGAGTTGTAGTGGGGCTGGGCGTAATACGTAGTAGAGGAGCAGAAGACTAGGAAACACTAATTAAAGAAGCTGAAGGAGACGGGTATGGAGGAGAAATCGCATAAGACGTGGGAGGGAGAAAGTGGGGGACTCTCCAAGCATATCGGCTAAGACGGGGGGGGGGGGGGGCGATTAAGGGAGTATATGAAGGGGAATGCTTGCCAATGGGCATTGGATGAACGCGGACAGTCTATCAGGAGATGCTGGACAGACACTGGAATATGGCAGCAAGGACAGAGCATGGGGACATCACAGGACGTCAAATGACCATGCGTGAGCCTGGTGTGGCCGAGCCGAAGATGGGCTAGAGCGGTCTCTCATCGACGATTGCGATGAGAGGAAGACTTCCAAGGTAGGACGGAAGGTTTGATAGAACGCAGTTTGACATCAGACCCCCTCCTGGAAGTCCACTCGTCCTGCCAGCGCTGACGTAGTAATTGAGTAACATGTGGGAAGTAATCAGATGCAGGAATACGCCGTGGCACGAGTCGGTTAGAGGTAATGGCAGAGCGGGCGAGAAAATTAACTCGCTGATTGCCAGGTACTCTAACATGACTTGGGACCCAACAAAAAGACAGGGACTTTAATTTAGTAGTGATGCGGAACAACCATTCCTGAATCTCCAGCACTAAGGGGTTAACAGTGGGAATAGACTGAATACTCTGTAGAGCACTACGGGAGTCACTGAAAATTACAAAGGTATGCAGGTGCGAACAAAAAATAGTACGTAGGGCAAATAAAATAGCAAATAACTCGGCCGTAAAGACACTAGCACATGATTGGATATGACGTTGGAAGGTCCGGTCCGGGAACACAACCGCAAACCCCGTACCGGCGGAGGTCTTGGAACCATCAGTGTACACTGGGATGTCTGAAGAGTAGTTTATCATATATATATATATATTTTTGTTTTTCTATGTGATTGAGGGAGGCAAAAGGCAGAACTGCCTATAATGAGTGCCTCCCCAATAGTTGATAGAGTGACAGGGCCAAAATCAAGGGATGTTCGAGCCAAAATGCCTGGACACACGGAGTTTTAAGCAATTTAAGTCATAGGAAGAGGGAAAGACTGATTCTGGGAGAGAGTTCCAGAGCTCAGCTGTTGAGTAGAAGAAAGACTGAGAGTAAAGTTTCACTCTCGGGTTGGAGAGTTGCACAGAGTAGGGGTGGGATTGAGTTGCAAGTCAGGTACCACGTGCCCTACGTAAAGAAGGTGGTATACACTGGGAAAGCTCAGAGGAACACTGATTATTATAGTAGCGATAGAATAGCGAGAGAGATGCAACATTGCGGCGGAGAGAGAGACATTGCAGAGAGTTGGTGAGTGGACGGGAGTTAATGATACGAAAGGCCTTCCTTTCAACTTTCATTACGTTTGTCGTTGAGGGATTGCTGGCTGGGGCGTTCTGAAAAACTAATGGAGTAGTGTAAGGTTGAGTCATCTGCGTATGAATGGATGGGAATTGAGGTACAGTTGAGGAGATCATTTATAAAAATTAGAAAGAGAAGAGGAGATAGGACAGAGCCCTGAGGAACACCGGAGTTTATAGGGTGAGGAATTGAACAATGGCCGTCCACAACCGCGGCTATGGAGCGGCCGGAAAGGAAATTAGAGAACAAGGCACAGATGGAGGGATAGAAACCGAAGGAGGGTAGTTTAGAAATAAAATATTTGTGCCAGACTCTATCGAAGGCCTTCGATATGTCTAGTGCAATAGAAAAAGTCTCACCGAAGTCCCGAAAGGAGGATGACCAAGAGTTAGTAAGATATGAAAGAAGATCACCAGTAGAGCGACCCTTAAGGAAGCCATACTGGCGATCTGAGAGCAGATTATGAGAAGAGAAATGCTTAAGAAATTTGGAAGCAAGAATAGTTTCAAAAACTTTAGAAAGACAGGAGATGAGAGCAATTGGACGATAATTGGAGGGTTGAGAGCGGTCACCATTCTTTGGGACAGGTTGAATGTGAGCAAACTTCCAGCATGAAGGGAAGACGTTAGAGGATGGACAGAGACGAAAGAGTTTGCCTAGGCAGGGAGTCGGCACGGAAGCACAGTATTTGAGGACAACAGTAAGAACACCGTCCGGACCGTACTCCTTATTAGTATTAAGCCCAGAGAGGGTAGAAAGTACATCTTTAGAAGAGATTAGGATATTAGGCATAAGTAAGAGAAAGGAGGGTGGAGAGGGAGGAATAGCACCGGAATCATCCTAGGTGGAGTTTCTAGCAAAAGTTTGAGCGAAGAGTTTAGCTTTGTCAGAGGAAGAAGTGATGGTTGTGCCATCAGAATGGGAAAGGGGAGGGAAAGACGAGGAAGATATATTGTTGGAGAGGTTTTTGGCTAGATGCCAGAAAGCTTGGGAAGAGCTAGAGTTGGATAGTTCAGTGCATTTATTATTGATGAAAGAGTGTTTGGCAAGTCGAAGAACAGATTTGGCTTGATTCCGGGCAGAAACATAGGAAGAAAGAGAGTCTTGAGTTTTAAGGCGTCGGTACTGTTTGAATGCTTTCTCCTTATTGGGGACAGCAGTAGAACAGGTGTGAGTAAACCAAGATTTTTTAGCATTAGTCCACAAACTGAGCATAAAGCATCTGTGGGGTTGAAGAGGCCTTGGAGGGGGGGAGGGCAACTGTACAAACGGTAGGGCAAGGGAGTAGCCATGGGAGGAATTCTGACTGTCGGAGGGGTAGCACTGATGGAATGGGAAAAGAGAACGAGGCTAGTAAAGCAGAGACCCGACCGGGAAACGAAGTAGCAGTCGATGATGGGGCTAAGCTGGAAGCCGTGGGAGGAAAACCAACCGAACTGTGTTGCAGAAGGCGAAGATGATATTGAAGTGTCAGTTTATCCCGCCTGGATGATAGGGCAGGACACCTGATTCTGCATAAAGGCTAATAACCGGAGTAGAGCGAAAAGCCCCCAGCGACAAGCGCAGACCGTGATGGGAGTCTAGGCGCTTAAGGTTTGTATTTGCAGCGGAGGCATATACTTGGCAGCCATAATCGATCTTGGATAGAATAAGTGGTGTATTGAGGCACAGAAGAGTCGTCCGGTCCGCACCCCAAGACAAGTGGCTAAGGGTTTGTAAGAGTTGAAGCCGTCGGGTGGTGAAGGTCAGTAACGAAGTAATGTGCGGATACCATGTCAACCGAGTATCGAAAATGAAGCCCAAGAATGGAGCCGAGGACCTGTAAGGCAGAGGGCGGTTATACAACATAAGAACAGGTTGCGGGACTGTATGGTGTTTTGTGAAGATGACGGCACAAAATTTCGAGGGCGAAAACCGAAAACCATGGGTTGTAGCCCACTGCATAGCTGCATCGATAGCCTTTTGCATGCGATATCCGAACCCACAGCATAAATAGCGAAGTCGTCCACATACAAAGAAGCACGGACACTATGAGGGAGAGAAGAAATAATATCATTTATAGCTAGGATAAAAAGGATGGTACTTAGTGCACAACCCTGTGGGACACCTTCGTGTTGGGGGTATGTTCGTGAGAATGTATTCTAAAGCTTGACTCGGAAAGTACGATCACGGAGAAAGTTCTTCAAGAATACCGCCATGTTGCCAGACACACCAGAACGGAAGAGGGTATGAAGGATGTTGGATTTCCAGGCAGTATCATAAGCTTTTTCAAGATCGAAGAATACAGCTAAAACTAACTTAGTGTCCGAAAAGGCGTCGCGGATAGACATTGCCAATCTCATTAATTGGTCCAATGTGCTACGATCCTTACGAAAGCCATATTTAAAAAGTGACAGGATGCCTCTTCATTCTAGTAGCCACATTAAGCGAGAGTGAACCATGCGTTCTAATGATTTGCCTACACAACTGACCAGGGCAATTGGACGGTAATCTGCTGGTGCATGGCCCGACTTACCCGGCTTAAGGAACGGGAGAAGGATGGCATGCCTCCACTCAGCCGGAAAAAAGCCTGTGGACCACAGACGGTTGTAGATGGATAAGAGAGAGTCAAGCGCAGGTGGAGATAAGTGCTTCAGCATCAAGTAATGGACTCCGTCAGGGCCTTCACACGTATCTTTACAGGCTCCCAGGCTAGACTCAAGTTCAGCCCGGGAGAAGGGGCCATTGAAAAACTGATCAGCCGATAAGGCGAAGTCAAGTCGCTTAAGTTCAGAACGGCGTTTATGCAACTGGAAGGAGAGCGGGAGATGGGAGCCAGTGCTAACTTCACTGAAATGTTGTCCTAACATATTGGCCACCAGAGACGGGTCGCCCACAATGCCAGTGTTTCTATGGAGGACTGGGGCCGGCGTAGGCGCATGTTTCCCTGCAATCTTCCTGACGCGAACCCAGACTTTCGTAACAGGTGTATCTGCGTTGATAGTAGAGGCATATGATATCCAGCTAGATTTTTTTGCAGAGCGGATTGTACGACGGAAGACGGCATTAGCCTGTTTGAATTGAGTATACGCATCCCGCTCATATGGAGAGCCTTTTTTCTAACAGAAACTCTTCCACTTGGTTCTTTAATTGCGTAAAGCTGAAGTGCACTGAGCAGTCCACCACGGTACACACTTAGAAGACATACTCCGAGTGGTGCGCGGAATACAAGTATAGGCAGCATGGAGCACAAACATCAGGAAACTGGTAAGCATGGCATCAGGATCCGGTAAGGCAGGGGTTGGATTAGACGGAACGGCGAGATCAGCGAAAGATGCCCAGTCGGCTCGATCGAAACACCAACGGGGAGGGCGTGGCAATGGGGAGTAAGTCGTAGGGGAGAGGACAATCGGGAAGTGGTCAGTCGCACAGTAATCATCAAAGACCTTCCAAGTAAAATCCAAGGATATTGTAGGGGAACACAGAGACAAGTCAATACATGAGAAGGTACGGGCGCCGCTATCAAAATGCATAGAGGAACCAGTGTTTAAAATAAATAAATAGTTCGTACGAATCAGAGCCTCAAGGGAACGACCTCGCGTATTAACGGTAGAGTCAGCCCACAGGGAATGTCTGCAATTAAAATCCCCTAAAAGGAGGAAAGGTGGAGGTAAGAGAGAAATGATTCAGTTTAATTCTGGAACATCGATCGGGATCGAGGGGGAAAGGTATATGGAAACTACTGTAAGCCAGCGTGAAAGGAACACTCTGGCAAGCGTGCATTTAAGAGATGTATGGATAGTTAACGGAGACACTGGGACATCATGATGTACGAGGAGGCAAGTAGCATACTGGGATTGGGGAGAATTTATATAGGTGTAAAAAGGTATTGGGGGGGGGGGGCTATTAGATAAACGCGATTCTTGTAAGCCAATAACAAGTGGTCCAAACCTAGAGATAAGGTAACGAAGATCAACACGATGTGCTGTAAAACTACGAATGTTCCATTGTAAAATGGACATTAAAAAGTTAAAAAAGTCAAAAAAAGGTTAAAAAGAATACTCGTACAAGAGGGAAGAAAATATGTACACTATATAGAACATATTTACAAAATACAGTTAACACCGTGGGCGGAAAATATAGCCAAGAGAGGCTAACGATGGGAAATAGAAAACACAGACTTATGTACAACTAAGAAAAGACTGTTGAGGTTAACGGTGAGTAATAATGGAAGGAATGGGGGACGAGGAAAAACAAGGAGGAAGAGGGGAAGACTGATAACCAGGTGGCATAGGGAGGCTTAATAGGGAAGGAGAAGAAGAGATAGGAGGGCTAGAGGGAGGGGGAGGAAGGGAAGAGGAGGTAGAGGGAAGGTCGGGAGGATGAGGAACGGGTGGGAGAGGCCCAGGGGGGGGGGGAAGGCCAGAGGAGGGAGGGAGAGTGGTAGGGGAAGGCGTGAGAGGGGTAGGGGGGAGCGTTGAAGGGATGGGATGGATGTCGGCAGAAACGGAAATAGGCGGCGGACGAGAAGAAAGAATATACTCCTCAATCTTGGGCAAAGATTCAAAGGATAATTCTAAGGAATCAGGGGGTTGGACACAGGAAGAAGAAAGAGAAGAAAGAGGAGAAGGGGGAGAGGAAGGAGGGAGCTTTTTCTTCTTTCCACTGGGACTCGGGCTCCGCACACTGTGGAGGTGGCCCCTGCGTTTAAAAGAGGAGGCGGGAGAGGAAGAAAGGGAAGAACGGGGCAAATGTTTCGAAACCAGTTTGGGAGAGGAGGTAGGAAGCCGGGAGGGAATCTTGGAACTACAAGACGAGGACGGAGGAAGAGAAGGAGGAGGCGGCTTCGGACGAGAATGCTGGTGGATGGGGCGTTGAGACAAACCGGAAGAAGTGGAGCGAGGAAGAGTAGCGGAAGGAGAGGGGGTGGAAGTAGGAGTAGAAGAATTAAGAACAGAGAAAGAGTTAGATAAAGGGAGAGAACACGAAGAGACAGCCAAGGGGACGGAGGAGACAGGAGAAACCGAAGGAGGAGGAGAAGAAGGATAAGAAGAAGGGACAGACGAAGGAACCGGAGATGTAGAGGCAGAGGAGGACGAGGATGATGGAGGCGTAACGGGGGAAGAAGAGGAGACAGGAGGGTGAGATAGAACAGTTGAAAACGGTAGAGGTGAGAAGCCCAGGCGGCGAGCTGCCTGACGAGCTGTAGAATGAGTAAGGCCGTGCATCGTCTTAAGGATCGTAACTTCAGACTCAAATTTGAATACGGGACAATCTTGGGAATCAGCAGAATGGGAGCCCTGACAGTTTAGGCAGCATCGTATTGTAGACCGGCAGTCACCAACGAGATGGCCAGATTGTGCACAGCGTGGGCACTTAGGGCAGTCGGGAGAGGAAGAGCGACAGTACTTTACAGGATGCCCTAAGCGCCAGCAACCGCGACACTGCTGAGGACGTGGTAGGGACTCGGTGACGGTCAGGCGAGTACCACCGACAATAACGTGAGAAGAGAGAGACCGACCATCGAACGTGATTTTGGCGATTTTGGCATGATGGCGGCAATTGGTGCGAGGTGGGATGGTATAGCAGACAATACTAACCACGACATGGTCTTGAACAACAACAATATTCTTAACCCTTTATTAGCGGGGTCGGACTTAAGTACGGTACGAGATAATTGGACTAAATGGCGGGGTCGGACTTAAGTCCGTGGGTGTATTCCCACCCTAATTTAGGTGGAAAGCGGAACCTGGTGGTCAGGCGGTATACTACAAGGGCCCACCCACATATCCCCACTGCGTGACCGTGACTCAGTGACCCTCAAGCAGCCATAATGGAAGGTCAAGATTTGCCCGTGTTCGATTCGGTGGCCGCCATCCCTAGTGCGTCGCGCCACCCTACTAACCACGCCCGGCTTACCACCCAGGAACTAGATATCATGCTGAACTCTTCAGAACTTTCTAATAAGCTGTTGGATGAAACCGTCGAATGTCTGGGTGAGAGTTTTGGTAGTGTGGATGACTCGGAAGACGAAAATAACCCGATCATAGGCTTTCATCCCAAGCATAATTTGCGTGGGGTTGATGTTGAGGTTGATGTTGGACAGACCGTTGACCATATTGAAGACGTTCCTGACGAAGAATATACTGGTGTGGGTGTTGGTAAGTACAATTTATATTTTATAATTGCTTGAAAGTTTGATTGCAAGCATTTTATCACCTTACGAGTGGGTGGTGGAGTATATTTCCCTGTGCCGCCCAGCGGGTTTTTTTTTTTACCCTAAATGGGGTTGTTTAGTGCTCTTTTTCATGCATAAACAAGACCCAGAGCGTAATACAAGTATGTATCCCTGAAAGGGCGTAAATTGAGCTTTCCAATGACACCCGAACCATCCTTCTACGATCATTGGTTGTCTTTCAACGATCGTGCAACACGAGTGCAAAACCCTAAACTACGGTAATTTCCTTATATAATTCCCTGTAGTAGGTCCACGGCGGCTGTGACGAGCGGTCAGGAGGTACATTATGCTCTAATCACCGCTCCGCTCTCTCTCAGAGCACATTACGTCCTCAAAATTGCACTCTACAAGAAATGTCCTTTGCATTTTATAGCGTATTATTTGCAGGCGTTCGGTAAATTTCTCACGATAACCAGGGTATACGGTACATTTCTCACGATAATATAGCAACAACGAAGCTTGGCGAAGATTGTGGTCTACAATATACCTTTTTATAATTGCATGTGACCTTGTAATTGCTTGAAAGTTTGATTGCAAGCATTTTATAGCGTATTATTTGCAGGCGTTCAGTACATTTCTTACGGTAATACAAACAACGAAAGATTGAATATTTGTGCTTGGCATTATATGATTGTGGGGAACAGATGTAGGCCTACCGTATATATTATTTTATCATAATATATGATACATATGTAACATTGTTATATTATCACGACACTCTCTCTCTCTCTCTGTCTCACTCTCTTTGTTTCTACACCTTTGTACTCCTTGGTACTCTCTTTCTCTGATGTAGGCCAGGGCACGCCCCTAACTAATCTTCTCTTCCCTCCCAGGGAAAAATCACACCTAGCAGATGTTCTTGACCTCTCTCTCTCTGTCTGTCTCTCTACCTATATATACATTTATAATTGCATGTGACATTGAAATTGCTTGAGAGTTTGATTGCAAGCATTTTATAGCGTATTATTTGCAGGCGTTCGGTAAATTTCTCACGATAACCAGGGTATACGGTAAATTTTTCACGATAATATAAGCAACAACGAAGCTTGGCGAAGATTGTGGTCTACAATATACCTTTTTATAATTGCATGTGACATTGAAATTGCTTGAGAGTTTGATTGCAAGCATTTTATAGCGTATTATTTGCAGGCGTTCAGTAAATTTCTTACGGTAATACAAACAACGAAAAATTAAATATTTGTGCTTGGCATTATATGATTGTGGGGAACAGATGTAGGCCTACCGTATATATTATTTTGTCATATATATGATACATATGTAACATTGTTATATTATCACAACACTCTCTCTCTGTCTGTCTAATCCTCTCTGGGTCTACCTATATATACTTGTATAATTGCATGTGACATTGAAAGTGCTTGAGAGTTTGATTGCAAGCATTTGATAGCATATCATTTGCAGGCGTTCAGTAAATTTGATAAATATATCAAAATAAGTCCTGTGGACTATGAAATAGCTATTATTGGACAAGGAAAATATTTTGTTCATCCCTCCACTGGAACATCAACAACAATGTCAACAACGTATCGCAGTCGGCAGTGTGCAGTACTGCCAATACGTATAGCGACTTCCGCTAGATCTAGAGACCTTTACTTCGATCTAGCAACAATGACTTACACTAGCGGTTTTGTTTTGAAATTTCAGAACAATTTCGAAGTGATATTATATGGATTTTGCCAATTCATATTTCTAGTGGTATTTATCATGTCTTACATCTAACAATATATGCTAGCGGATTTAACTTCAATTGGTAACCCTCCCGCTCCATTCGGCTCGAAGAAAATCGATAATGGTGGCACTTTAGTAAACAGGTGATAAACATAACCGCATGGGTATCGGTTTGGTGTATCGGTATTATGGTAAGTTGGCTACCTACTATTGTTTATACGATATAGTAAGTTGTCACGGGTCAGACCGTGACTGTGATTATATACTATAGGGTTAGCTATATTTCTCGAGCGCGGGAAAAATTGGGGAGGCGGGAACAGCTGTAGAGAAAGGGAGAGAAGAGGGGTGGAGGCACAGGCATAGGCCTGTGTACCGCTAGGCACCTCGCGTACATGTGTGCGTGTGTGCGTTCTTGCTTGTGAGCGTGGGTAGGCCGCCGTTACGCGTACATGTGTGTGTGCGTTCATGTTGTAGGCGTGGTCATAGGGAGTGTCCAGTCTTTTCATTGGCACCAAATTCAAAATGTGATGGGGGAGGGGAAAACCGAGGTTATAAAGGGGGCAGGAATGCCCAGGACAGGCTTATTCTCCTCCTGCCCGACCCCAACGAGATAGTCCAATTTTGTTGTGCCCGCGATGAATGGGTCGGCAGGGCTGCGAGGGCACCTCGTGCCCTAATTCAACCATAATCAGGTGAGTCCAATTCAGTTAGACAGAGTGATGTGTGGTGGTGAGAGTGATGTGTGGTGGTGTGCTTGTGTGCGTTGGCCAGTCACCAGGACTGAGCCAGACCGTGCACATGGCCAAGGTTGTGACGCCGACCGAATTAGCTTAATGCTATGGCCGAGAATGGCAGGTGTAAGCATGACCCCACAGAGGGCTTGCTAAAGGCTAGGGATGCCCAAGGCGACATAGTTCTCCTGCGGCGATATCCCACTGATTTAGCAATGCACGTGGCCAGGGGTGTGTGTGGATGTGTGTGCGGGTGTGGTGAGTGACGCCGTAACGCTTAACCCCACAGAGGGTGAGGTTACCGCTTGAGGATTGTCGGCTTGAAGGGCTTGTCGTACTGCCGTTTTGAGACCCTTTAATTAGGCAACTCTCATTAGTCTAGCGAGTCACGTAACTGAGGAGGTGAGAGAGAGAGAGAGTGATGAGTGTGATTGACGGGTTTTGTGAGTGTGGGAAAATCTCGTACCTTATTCGATCATGCGGTCATTTGCTGGGCGACGATATCACAGTAGACTAAAGGGTTGGTTGATGTGAGATTTCGTGTGACAAGCAGTAATCAGTATAATGATTTGGGGTAATCTTAGGGGTAGTTATAATACTGGGTAATTGTATTTAGGTAAGTGGATTAGATAAGTGGGTTAGATTGAGTGGCTGAGTGTGTGAATGAAATTGTCTCTTTGATAAATGCAATTTCAGTGTCGCTATTCAATAAAACAATTTTAGTAGGAATGTTTGTTTCTTTAATTCTTACTAACTTTAAGAATATAATTATTATCAATATATACTATCATTACAATAAATCCGTGTACTCTATTATCCCGCAAGCTGGGAACTGCAATTTTCTTTTCAAATATATTACTGCATCGAGTCAGTATAGATATAAATGTATAGCATGTTCTGGGACTTTTGTTGCCATAATTTCACAAGGGATATTTGTCTATTGTTGATCTAAAGTAACGACACTATCAATTATAGGTTTATTTCCTAGATAATGGGCAAGTGTTACAGTAACCTATTAGTCTTATGATCTATTACAATTGGCGATCTGGACAGGATTACTATTACAATTGGCACCGGGCATGATCTATTACAAGTGGCGACCGTGATACAGGTCCAGTTTCTGATGTAGATGTACGGGATAATGAAGGATTTGTTGTATAATTGTGTTCATACAAAAGTAGCCCCACGCGGGAGATTTTCTTTTCTTTTTTCTTTCCCCTCGTGGTCAAGTCACATCCTGGGAGCGTCGGTGAACCTCCTTGTGTAAACAAGTGAATTCCTTTTCCCATCGCTCGCGCGCCTCTCATTGTTTCATAATATTTAGTTCTACGATTCGCTTTGAGAAGTAATTGTGTCCGATAATTTTTGTTTGCTTGTCTATAATTGATCTCTGTTGATTTTTTTTGTGATTGTCGCTGTGATTTTATGCCATGTGAATAGTTTCCTTTAAATTCGTTCGTCATACGCATACGCAAGTGCTGTGATCGATCGTTTAAGGATAGAGGGAAGTGTTTGTAATCCGGCCGAGTCGTTGTTGTTTCTCTTATTCCGGTATCATAAATCTAGGCAGTTTCAGTTATATGGGTCAGTTGTGTGTCGGGCCAGATTTTTTTGTTTTCTTTGATTGTTCTATTCCTCTCTTAAATATCTGTTGTTCCTTGTCAAGGACAAGAGGGAGAGGGAGGAACGAGCATTGGATAGGACGAATTCTAAATAAGTGAGGGATTGCGTAGCAGCAAGGGTTGGGATAGAAAGGGAAGACCATAGGAAAAGTTAGAGGAGACAGAGAGAGAGCGTCAGAGGAGGCTCGATGCTGCTTAAACTTGGGAAAAGTGTGGGATGTGTGTGGTGGTGCCAGATGTCGCCAGGGGCGCGGCTTAGGCTCGCGGAGAGTCTGGGTGCTGCAGGTGAATAGCAACAGTGCATATTGTTAGCCAGCATCAGGTGAAAACTCGGGAAGGCCATCGTTGAATGAGGTCTGGGGCGTAAGTCGGGTTAAATAGTGGGGAGACTGATGATAGAGGGAGTCAACAATAAGTAGCGTGATATATAATACGGGAGGGGAGGGGATGAAATGTTGTTTGTTCGCTTTTATTCTGCCGCTTTCAAATTTTATACAGGTACTGAGTCAGCCAGGCGTTCGTCGGGAGATTGGAGAACCCACGGCAGGAATCCTGGCCCTCAAGAAACGACGCCCAAGGATCCCTCATCAAGTCAAAACAAATGTTTATACCCAGCAGTCCATAGAGTTGAGCCGATTTTTTTTTTACACTGTTTCTTCACATACCTCATTTAAACCGTGTCTTACAACATCTCTTTTTACATGACATTAGCTGAGCTTAATTGTGTGTTCATTGTAAATGAGTGGGCAAAGCCACTAGTTTTCACTGTAAAAATAAGTGGGTTGACCACCAGGTTTATGTCGCTGGCCGTGAATGAGACCTCAGGAGTTTTCCCCTTTCAGTAGAAATTTTAACGTAAATGCAGAGGGGTTTTTCTACTCAAGGGCGATCATTTAATGCACCAGCGACAGGTTAGACTCACACCACAGTATGGAAGACACCCTGAATGACACCTGAGTGATTTTAGCAGAGCAAAATCAATGTTAGTAGGGGGGAATGTCACGGGTCAGACCGTGACTGTGATTATATACTATAGGGTTAGCTATATTTCTCGAGCGCGGGAAAAATTGGGGAGGCGGGAACAGCTGTAGAGAAAGGGAGAGAAGAGGGGTGGAGGCACAGGCATAGGCCTGTGTACCGCTAGGCACCTCGCGTACATGTGTGCGTGTGTGCGTTCTTGCTTGTGAGCGTGGGTAGGCCGCCGTTACGCGTACATGTGTGTGTGCGTTCATGTTGTAGGCGTGGTCATAGGGAGTGTCCAGTCTTTTCATTGGCACCAAATTCAAAATGTGATGGGGGAGGGGAAAACCGAGGTTATAAAGGGGGCAGGAATGCCCAGGACAGGCTTATTCTCCTCCTGCCCGACCCCAACGAGATAGTCCAATTTTGTTGTGCCCGCGATGAATGGGTCGGCAGGGCTGCGAGGGCACCTCGTGCCCTAATTCAACCATAATCAGGTGAGTCCAATTCAGTTAGACAGAGTGATGTGTGGTGGTGAGAGTGATGTGTGGTGGTGTGCTTGTGTGCGTTGGCCAGTCACCAGGACTGAGCCAGACCGTGCACATGGCCAAGGTTGTGACGCCGACCGAATTAGCTTAATGCTATGGCCGAGAATGGCAGGTGTAAGCATGACCCCACAGAGGGCTTGCTAAAGGCTAGGGATGCCCAAGGCGACATAGTTCTCCTGCGGCGATATCCCACTGATTTAGCAATGCACGTGGCCAGGGGTGTGTGTGGATGTGTGCGGGTGTGGTGAGTGACGCCGTAACGCTTAACCCCACAGAGGGTGAGGTTACCGCTAGAGGATTGTCGGCTTGAAGGGCTTGTCGTACTGCCGTTTTGAGACCCTTTAATTAGGCAACTCTCATTAGTCTAGCGAGTCACGTAACTGAGGAGGTGAGAGAGAGAGAGAGTGATGAGTGTGATTGACGGGTTTTGTGAGTGTGGGAAAATCTCGTACCTTATTCGATCATGCGGTCATTTGCTGGGCGACGATATCACAGTAGACTAAAGGGTTGGTTGATGTGAGATTTCGTGTGACAAGCAGTAATCAGTATAATGATTTGGGGTAATCTTAGGGGTAGTTATAATACTGGGTAATTGTATTTAGGTAAGTGGATTAGATAAGTGGGTTAGATTGAGTGGCTGAGTGTGTGAATGAAATTGTCTCTTTGATAAATGCAATTTCAGTGTCGCTATTCAATAAAACAATTTTAGTAGGAATGTTTGTTTCTTTAATTCTTACTAACTTTAAGAATATAATTATTATCAATATATACCTATCATTACAATAAATCCGTGTACTCTATTATCCCGCAAGCTGGGAACTGCAATTTTCTTTTCAAATATATTACTGCATCGAGTCAGTATAGATATAAATGTATAGCATGTTCTGGGACTTTTGTTGCCATAATTTCACAAGGGATATTTGTCTATTGTTGATCTAAAGTAACGACACTATCAATTATAGGTTTATTTCCTAGATAATGGGCAAGTGTTACAGTAACCTATTAGTCTTATGATCTATTACAATTGGCGATCTGGACAGGATTACTATTACAATTGGCACCGGGCATGATCTATTACATAAGTAATGATCAGTAAATTATTATATATTATATATAAAACAAAAACAAAATTCCTGCAAAGCAAGCGAAACAGAGAGAGAGAGAGAGAGAGAGAGAGACAATGCAGAAACTGAACTGAAGAAAGAGTGAAAAAGATATAATAATACAGAAATTTTTACAAGCAAATAAAGAAAGGGATTATAGAAAATAATAATGAGAATTACATATACGGATGAGGAAGAGAGAGAGAGAGAAAGAGAGAGAATACAGAAACTGAACTGAAGAAAGAGAGTGAAACAAATATAATAATACAGAAATATTACAAGCAAATAAATGAAATAGACGGATTAGTTAGAGAAAATAATAATGAGAAATACATAATACGGATGAGGAAGAGGGAAAGCGAGCGAGCCAGAGAGAGAGAGAGAGACAGGAGGCGTGAGAGAGATTAGAGAAAATAGAGAGATTGCAAGCATTTTATAGCGTATTATTTGCAGGTGATCAGTAAATTTCTTACGGTAATACAAACAACGAAAGATTGAATATTTGTGCTTGGCATTATATGATTGTGGGGAACATATGTAGGCCTACCGTATATATTATTTTTTCATATATACGATACATATGTAACATGTTATTATCACGGACACTCTCTCTCTCTCTCTCTTGTCTCTTCCTCTCTGGGTCTACCTATACATATATAATTGCATGTGACCTTCAAATTGTTTGAAATTTTGAATGCAAGCATTTTTTAGCGTATTATTTGCAGGCGTTCAGTAAATTTCTTACGGTAAGGTAGGCAAAAGGCAGTTATGAGATTGAGGTAGGGAAAAGGCAGAACTGCCTATAGCGAGTGTATGAATGGGATTGAGGTAGACAAAAGGCAGAACTGTCTATAGCGAATGTATGAATGTATGTATGAATGAATGACATGGATGTATGAGGTGGACCAAGAACCAGATGGATGGATGAGATTCGAAACTTTGATAGACGTATATATCACGGTATACGGTAGAAGTAATTCCTTACAATGTACCGTACATCGTGATATATACGCCTATCAAATGATTGCCATCAATATACGGTATATATATATATATATATATATATATATATATATACACCGTGATATATACGCCTATCAAATGATTGCAATCAATATACACCAATATACAGTATATATATATATATATATATATATATATATATATATATATATATATATATATATATATATATATATATATATATATATATATATATATCTATATATATATATATATATATATATATATATATATATATATATATATATATATATATACCGTATATTGATTGCAATCATTTGATAGGCGTATATATCACGGTGTACGGTAGATTGTAAGGAATTACTTCCGTATACCGTGATATATACGTCTATCAAAGTTTCGAATTTCATCCATCCATCTGGTTCTTGGTCCACCTCATACATCCATGTCATTCATTCATACATACATTCATACACTCGCTATAGGCAGTTCTGCCTTTTGTCTACCTCAATCACATTCATACACTCGCTATAGGCAGTTCTGCCTTTTGTCTACCTCAATCCCATTCATACACTCGCTATAGGCAGTTCTGCCTTTTCCCTACCTCAATCACATAACTGCCTTTTGCCTACCTCAATCACATGTGGATAACACCTCCTGGGAACACCACAAACAAAAAATGAGTCTTCAACACTACCCCATAGGGTGATTTGCGAATGTGTTGTGAAATACTATTATATATACAACAAGAACAAAATCCTGCAAAGCAAGCGAGAGAGAGAGAGAGAGAGAGAGAGAGAGAGAGAGAGAGAGAGAGAGAGAGAGAGAGAGAGAGAGAGAGAGAGAGAGAGAGAGAATGCAGAAACTGAACTGAAGAAAGAGTGAAAAAGATATAATACAGAAATATTACAAGCAAATAAATGAAATAGAGGGATTAGTTAGAGAAAATAATAATGAGAATTACATATACGGATGAGAAGAGAAAGAGAGAATACAGAAACTGAACTGAAGAAAGAGTGAAAAAGATATAATAATACAGAAATATTACAAGCAAATAAATGAAATAGAGGGATTAGTTAGAGAAAATTATAATGAGAATTACATATACGGATGAGAAGAGAAAGAGAGAATACAGAAACTGAACTGAAGAAAGAGTGAACAAGATATAATAATACAGAAATATTACAAGCAAATAAATGAAATAGAGGGATTAGTTAGAGAAAATAATAATGAGAATTACATATACGGATAAGGAAGAGAGAAAGGGAGCGCGAGAGAGGGAAAGCGAGCGAGCCAGAGAGAGAGAGAGACAGACAGACAGGAGTGAGAGAGAGAAAGAAAGAGAGAGAGAGAGAGAGAGAGAGAGATAATACAGAGAATACAGAAATAAGGAGAAATAAGAGAAAAATAAGACCGATTACCGAAGGAATAGTAGACGCGCGAGAGGCCGAAGTCAGGCCAAAGCGAACGCATCCGAACGCGCCCGGGAAATAGACCAAAAAGTACCTCCTCTTCCTCACCTCTTCCCACCCTCCACACTCATTCAAAACATCCATTCATAGACTTATATGGGGAGACGAAGAGTTGCTCTTTCCAAAAATGATCGTTTCGTTCGCATTGGAGCCAGAGTAACAGCGCTAGGGCGAGTGAAATTGAGCGAATATTTCGGGATTATGCCCGCTGAGCGGTACAGTGTAAAATACCTTACCACCCGCTAAATAAGGGTTAATAAGGTCGGCGCATTTCGCGAAATGCCGACCACCGAGACAGACGGAAGGAGGGATCAGGACGGTACCCGCACAAGAGTTCAGCCGTTGGTCTTTAATTAAGGGCTGGGATGGAAGATCCGGAGAAGTCTACAATTGTCGACATAGCAGCAGCCTGACGTTCGTTCTGGACCGTAATATATATATATACATATATATATATATATATATATCGGAGAGAGGAGTGTTCCTTGGGAACCGTATCTTCAGCAGGAATAGAAGAACAAAGTACGCTACGAGCAGTTCCATACTTTATTATCAAACGTTTCGACATCACACTGGTGTCATCTTCAGTGGTCTACAAATCAAAAGATAATATTACAAATATGAAAGCTTAAAAGCTTATTGAAAATAATTAGAACATAACAAAAACAAAAACAAAATATATATATGAGGCATTCTGCCCCATATATATATTTTGTTTTTGTTTTTGTTATGTTCTAATTATTTTCAATAAGCTTTTAAGCTTTCATATTTGTAATATTATCTTTTGATTTGTAGACCACTGAAGATGACACCAGTGTGATGTCGAAACGTTTGATAATAAAGTATGGAATTGCTCGTAGCGTACTTTGTTCTTCTATTCCTGCTGTATATATATATATATATATATATATATATGTATTTATTACTATAGGTGTTTTGATATGGCCATAACTTCAAACGGATATATTTGCATACAGAAATATAGAAAACCTCACAAACATTTGTCAGTTGCTGTACATAAGAATTCCGCCCCCTTTCAAACATGGTCCGGTCTTTGTGGAACAGAGAGAGAGAGAGAGAGATAGAGAGAGGAACCAAAAAACTATCCCCTCTCCAAAGCTAACAAAACTGCCCCGAGTGATCTTATTATCGCTGGAAAAGAATCACCCTAATGTTATCACGGCCTACACCGGAGGGAGAGAGGGAGAGAGGTTCACACATGTAAGTCTGAACCTAAAGCATTCGGATAGGAATAATGTTCTATACCATATATTGTACATATACTACTATTACTGCTATTACTATTTCAACTATTACTTCTAATGTAAGCCATATATATTTACAACAACAACAGTAACAATAACAACAACTACTACTACTACTAGTACTACTTACATTATAATCCATTCACTATAAGTAGACCGAAAATCTTTACACCTAACCTCTATAATTCCCAAATGGCCAAAGCAAATGGACTGTGTATTTCCACACGTACGTTCTCTTCCCATATAATTATTAGAAGTTGCTTGATTATTCAAGTCGTTTTCGAATGAGAGACGTTAGAGGGTTAGTGGTCATGATGTGTGGCTTTAATATAATGAATACACTATACTACTAATACTGCTACTACTTCTCTCTCTCTCTCTCTCTCTCTCTCTCTCTCTCTCTCTCTCTCTCTCTCTCTCTCTCTCTCTCTCTCTCTCTCTCCTAGCAGGAACTGTCCGTTACTAATTAATATCTGAAGTACTATCAACAAAAGTTCGTTCCCCCAACCAGCCACTAATTGAATCCGTAACACTTGGGGGTCGACAAATGAACATCTGAAAGAAGTGCCATTGTCACCCAATAAATGCTTCGTTTTTCGATCCCCAGGTGATTCAAATTATCACCCTTAATTATCAAAATACGCCATTTTTCATAAACAGAGACAATGAATTTCACAAATAATAGACAGGGTATTAATTTGTCAGGAACAACTTTACAGTTCAACTCCCAGAACATTTTAATTCCGTTTGGCTTAACACAAGTCCTACAATTACAGCATGGTACGGAAAGCCAATCGTTTGCTGTTGCGGCGATTTCAATTGACGTTGCTTGTAGATTTCTAGTAGCTAGTTGACCAGGTTGTGCACCCACGTTATGATCCTAGAGAACCTAGAACTTAAGGTCTTAGATATTATTTCTGGATCACAATATTTTATAACATTCCATATGTGTAAAACCACCTTTGCCCCTGGGTAAGTAGACGGTTGGGGGAACGGTTATATGTTGTTGATAGTACAATTTACTGAAGGACATGGATCGTTTGTACGAGGTCAAAAATGTAGTCAAGTAAATAGCACCACACGAGAAGTGAAAGACTAAAGTTAATAATTTACTCAATATTGGACAATTTATACGAAGAGAGAGCAGTGAAAAGAAACCTGTTAATTATCATATTATTATATTAATATATAAGGTACAATATAATAACGTTTTGAATGAAGAGATCATTTGAAAACAATATTATGCAAATACACAATTTCTAAAGTATTAAAATGTTTGTGTTTGTGCATGAAGTATTGCAAACATTCTTGATACGCAAAGACAGGATATAATGGTTGTTAATTGAAAAACATTTAGGTTAACGAGAGTATGGAAATGAAACTGAACTTGTTTATCTGTTTGTTCAATTTTGTATTTATTTATTTATTTATTTATTTGGGGGGGGGGGTGAATAACACGGGGGAAGGTTATGGGAAGGTTATTCTACTTTCTATATATATTTTCTTATTATTACATATGTTCTTCTAGTTCTAGTCCTCTATCAGCCTTTGAAAAAGACCCCCCCCAAGACCCCCTTCAGGTAAATTTGTACATTTTTCGGTAGACAAATTTCCTGGCCAACGGCACAGGCTCGCTGGCGCTCGCCAAGACAACAATGACGCATGAAGGGCACGAAAGGTCCTAATATTGACAAATAAATGTGGTGAACAGTCTTAAAATCACCAAGGAAATAGGGTGGACGTCTTAAACACTCAAAACTAATAGGGCTATGTATGAGGAAGAAAGCCAATACGTAATACAGTGAAGGACCAGTAATACAGTGAAGACCAGTACTACAGTGAAGGGTCAGTAATACAGTGAAGGACCAGTACTACAGTGAAGACCAGTACTACAGTGAAGGGTCAGTAATACAGTGAAGGACCAGTAATACAGTGAAGACCAGTACTACAGTGAAGGGTCAGTAATACAGTGAAGGACCAGTACTACAGTGAAGGGTCAGTACTATAGTGAAGGACCAGTAATACAGTGAAGACTAGTACTACAGTGAAGGTTCAGTAATACAGTGAAGGACCAGTAATACAGTGAAGGACCAGTAATACAGTGAAGACCAGTACTACAGTGAAGGGTCAGTAATACAGTGAAGGGTCAGTAATACAGTGAAGGGTCAGTAATACAGTGAAGAACCAGTAATACAGTGAAGGACCAGTAATACAGTGAAGGCCCAGTAATACAGTGAAGGACCAGTAATACAGTGAAGGGTCAGTAATACACTGAAGGACCAGTAATACACTGAAGGACCAGTAATACAGTGAAAGAGCAGTAATACAGTGAAGGGCCAGCAATACAGTGATGGACCAGTAATACAGTGAAGGGTCAGTAATACAGTGAAGGGTCAGTAATACAGTGATGGGCCAGTAATACAGTGATGGACGAGTAATACAGTGAAGGGTCAGTAATACAGTGAAGGGTCAGTAATACAGTGAAGGACCAGTAATACAGTGAAGGACCAGTAATACAGTGAATAGCCAGTAATACAGTGAATGGCCAGTAATACAGGGAAGGACCAGTAATACAGTGAAGGGTCAGTAATACAGTGAAGGGCCAGTAATACAGTGAAGGGCTAGTAATACAGTGATGGACCAGTAATACAGTGAATGACCAGTAATACAGTGAAGGACCAATAATACAGTGGAGGACCAGTAATACAGTGAAGGACCAGTAATACAGTGAAGGACCAGTAATACAGTGATGGACCAGTAATACAGTGAAGGACCACAAATACAGTGAAGGACCAGTAATACAGAGAAGGGTTAGTAATACAGTGAAGGACCAGTAATAGAGTGATGGACCAGTAATACAGTGAAGGACCAATAATAAAGTGAAGGACCAGTAATACAGTGAAGGACCAGTAATACAGTGATGGACCAGTAATACAGTGAACGACCACTAATTCAGTGAAGGACCAGTAATCGAGTGATGGACCATTAATCCAGTGATGGACCAGTAATACAGTGAAGGATCAGTGTGACGCCTCCCGGCGCTGGCAGAATGGTTGCGTGGGGCATTGCAGCTCGCTAGCGCTCGCCAGGATGGGGGGATAGGCTACAGTTGTCCTAGAATGATCTGCTTTATTTTATTAGTGTCGTGTTGCCACAGACAGTCTAGAAATGGTCTTTGTTTTGGTCTGTGACCGCGCCTTATATTTTATATTCGCTATAATATAAATGTTGCTTGTGTGGGAGGGGAGCGAGAGAGGATGAGGGGGTGCACCTGGCAGCGAGGTGAGCTATGACGCGGCTCGCTTGGGCGCTGACGGCGTTGGCAGCCGGGTGGTCAACTAGTCCCTGCCCATCGCGGCCTCGTGTTTTTTACCAGCTCAGAGCTTGCCTGACACGCGTATCGTCTACATCCTTTGCAATTCTGTCCCCCATACTCGCCACTTTGCATACTATTTCTCTCTCTCGACTTCTCCTTTCTCATTCTCTAATCTTTATTAAACTCAACATCCCTTCTGGTTTCAGCATAGATGTTCACCGTCGGCCAGTCGTATTGTACGCGAAGCTCTCAGATATTTCCATGTATTAGGTTAAGGAGGTATTATGCTTTATTGAGGTTGGAGAGACGGACTTTTCCGTGTGTGTCCTCTCTCGGGAAGGTTGTAGACCGGTATATGTCTCCCTGGCAAGGTGTTGAGTGATTCTGCTTGGTTATTTAAAGCTAGACTGGGGGTAAGGTTACTGTGTCGTTGTCTACGATGTGTGCAGTGTTAGCTAAGCCCTGCACGACATCGACAGGTACTGTGGGAGCCTAAGTTGTCTTCGGGTGGGTTTACTTTGCGAGCACAGCACTGTGGTGCGAGTCTATCCCTCACAACATAGTGCTGCCTCTTTGTGTTGACTTCTGAGGGATCGCCAGGATAGAACTAGGTACTAGAGACCTAGATTTATCAAGAGAGCATCCCTGTCATATAACGTAATCTTCATTATACCACCTTCGGACAACGTTAGGCTATGAGCCGCATGCTCGCCCATTGTTGCCCTGCCTTGATACCCCAGCTAGACTTTATTAACTGAGCAGACACTGGTTAGAGATAAGCCCCCATTATTATATGTATGCAACATTATTATTCACTGCACTTTTGAGCCGAGGTTGTTGTTGAGTTGCACAACCCTAGTAGGCTATTGCGTTGTGTCACGAAGCATTTCTTTAGTTGTCGAGCATTACTACCTTTGCGCAGTCTTTATTATTCGCCTGCCTATTATTACTATATGTCCTAGTATTTATTGTGACCCGTATTCTGCATTATAATTGTTCAAGATTCTTTACGAACATCTTCCCAGCATCAGACTTATTTCAGAAGTTTCCAATTGATGTTGCAGGACTAGCATTGCACTTTCTTTAATACAGGAGTGCCAGTTATTTGAGTATCTACCGTAACGTTAATTAATCACGTTAACTATCTTTTCTTTGTGTAACCTAATCGAGTAATCTTTTACTGTTTGAGAATAGGCTGTTTCATCGAGCGTCAGCCTAGTGTGTGTGCACCAGTTACCGAGTCATAGGATACCTCGTTGTCCAGGCACGACTCAGGGCGGTAATGGTGTTTTGTTTTCCAGTGTTTAAGGCAGGGGTTGGATCTAGTGTTACCGTTGTTGCATTTTGTCATTATATAATCCAATGTTGAAGAGCCCTGTGTCTTTGAGAACCTGGATCGTAACATCAGTAATACAGGGAAGGACCAGTAATACAGTGATGGACCAGTAATACAGTGATGGACAAGTAATACAGTGAAGGCCCAGTAATACAGTGAAGGCCCAGTAATACAGTGAAGGACCAGTAATACAGTGATGGACTAGTATTACAGTTGAAGGGTTGGTAATACAGTGAAGGACCAGTAATACAGTGATGGACCAGTAATACAGTGAAGGACCATTAATACATGATGGACCAGTAATACAGTGAAAAGTCAGTAATACAGTGAAGGGTGGGTAATACAGTGAAGGACCAGTAATACAGTGATGGAGCAGTAATTCAGTGAAGGACCAGTAATACAGTGAAGGACCACTAATACAGTGATGGAGCAGTAATACAGAGAAGGGTCAGTAATACAGTGAAGGGTCAGTAATACAGTGAAGGACCAGTAATACAGTGATGGAGCAGTAATACAGTGAAGGACCTGTATTACAGTGAAGGGTCAGTAATACAGTGAAGGGTGGGTAATACAGTGATGGACCAGTCATACAGTGAGGGACCAGTCATACAGTGAAGGACCAGTAATTCAGTGAAGGCCCAGTAATACAGTAAATGGTGAGTAATATAGTGAAGGACCAGTAATACGGTGAAGGGTCAGTAATACAGTAAAGGATCAGTAATACAGTGAAGGATTAGTAATACAGTGAAGGACCAGTAATACAGTGAAGAACCAGTAATACAGTGAAGGACCAGTAATACAGTGAAGGGTCAGTACTACAGTGAAGGGTGGGTAATACAGTGAAGGACCAGTAATACAATGAAGGACCAGTAATACAGTGAAGGGCCAGTAATACAGTGATGGGCCAGTAATACAGTGATGGACTTTAATACAGTGAAGGGTGGGTAATACAGAGGAGGGTTCGTCGTAGAGTGAAGGACCAGTAATACAGTGAAGGGTCAGTAATACAGTGAAGGACCAGTAATACAATGAAGGACCAGTAATGCAGTGAAGCACCAATAATACAGTGATGGACCAGTAACACAGTGAAGGACCAGTAATACAGTGAAGGACCAGTGATACAGTGATGGACCAGTAATACAGTGAAGGGTCAGTAATACAGTGAAGGACCAGTAATACTGTGAAGGACCAGTAATACAGTGATGGACCAGTAATACAGTGAAGGACTAGTAATACAGTGAAGGACTAGTAACACAGTGAAGGACCAGTAATACAGTGATGGAACAGTAATACAGTGAATGGTGGGTAATACAGTGATGGACCAGTTATATAGTGATGGAAAAGTAATACAATGATGGACCAATAATAGTGATTGGTCAATAATACAGTGAAGGGTCAGTAATACAGTGATGGACCATTAATACAGTGAAGGGTGGATTATTCAGTGAAGAACAAGTAATACAGTGAAGGACCAGTAATACAGTGATGCACCAGTACTACAGTGATGGACCAGTAACACAGTGAATGGTGGGCAATACAGTGAAGGACCAGTAATAAAGTGAAGGACCAGTCATACAGTGAGGGACCAGTAATACAGTGAAGGACCAGTAATACAATGAAGGACCAGTAATGCAGTGAAGCACCAATAATACAGTGAAGGGCTATTAATACAGTGATGGACCTGTAATACAGTGAAGGGTGGGTAATACAGTGATGGACCAGTAATACAGTGTAGGACCAGTAATACAGTGAAAGACCAGTAATAGTACTGTGATCGACCATTAATACAGTAAAGGGTTATATAGTACAGTGAATGACCAGTAATACAGTGTAGGACCAGTAATACAGTGAAGGACCAGTAATACAGTGATGGACCAGTAATACAGTGATGGACCAGTAATACAGTGAAGCACCAGTAATACAGTGATGGACCAGTAATACAGTGAAGGACCAGTAATTCAGTGAAGGGTGGGTAATGCATTGAAGGACCAGTAATACAGTGATGGACCACTAATACACTGAAGAGTCAGTATTACAGTGATGGACCAGTAATACAGTGAAGGGTGAGTAATACAGTGAAGGACCAGTAATAAAGTGATGGACCAGCAATCCAGTGAATGACCAGTAACACCGTGAAGGTTCAGTAATAGAGTGAAGGGTGGGTAATACAGTGAAGGACCAGTAATATAGTGATGGACCAGTTATACAGTGATGGACCAGTAATACAGTGAAGGACCAGTAATACAGTGAAGTGTGGGTAATAGTACAGTGATGGACCAGTAATACAGTGAAGGGCGGGTAATACAGTGAAGGACCAGTAATAGAGGGAAGGGTGGGTAATACAGTGAAGGACCAGTAATATAGTGATGGACCAGTAATACAGTGATGGATCAGTAATACAGTGAAGGACCAGTAATACAGTGAAGGACCAGTAATACAGTGAAGTGTGGGTAATACAGTGATGGACCAGTAATACAGTGAAGGGTGGCTGATAGAGTGAAGGACCAGTAATACAGTGAAGTGTGGGTAATACAGTGAAGGGTGGGTAATACAAAGAAGGACCAGTAATATAGTGATGGACCAGTAACACAGTGAAGGGCAGGTATTACAGTGAAGGACCAGTACTACAGTGAAGGACCAGTAATACAGTGAAAGGTGAGTAATACAGTGAAGGACCAGTAATACAGTGAAGGACCAGTAATACAGTGAAGGACCAGTAATACAGTGAAGGACCAGTAATACAGTGAAGGACCAGTAATACGGTGTAGGACCAGTAATACAGTGAAGGACCAGCAATAGAGTGAAGGACCAGTAATACAGTGAAGGGTGGGTAATACAGTGAAGGACCAGTAATACAGTGAAGGACCAGTAATACAGTGAATGACCAGTAATACAGTGAAGGACCAGTAACACAATGAAAGTTGAGTAATACAGTGAAGGACCAGTAATACAGTGAAGGACCAGTAATACAGTGAAGGGTGGGTAATACAGTGAAGGACCAGTAATACAGTGAAGGACCAGTAATACAGTGAATGACCAGTAATACAGTGAAGGACCAGTAATACAGTGAAAGGTGAGTAATACAGTGAAGGACCAGTAATACAGTGAAGGACCAGTAATACAGTGAAGGACCAGTAATACAGTGAAGGACCAGTAATACGGTGTAGGACCAGTAATACAGTGAAGGACCAGTAATACAGTGAAGGACCAGTAATACAGTGAATGACCAGTAATACAGTGATGGACCAGTAATACAGTGATGGATCAGTAATACAGTGATGGACCAGTAATACAGTGAAGGACCAGTAATACAGTGAAGGACCAGTAATACAGTGAAGGACCAGTAATACAGTGATGGACCAGTAATACAGTGTAGGACCAATAATACTGTGATGGACCAGTAATTCTGTGATGGACCAGTAATACAGTGAAGGAGCAGTAATAGAGTGAAGGACCAATAATACAGTGACGGACCAGTAAAACAGTGAAGGACCAGTAATACAGTGAAGGACCAGTAATACAGTGAAAGACCAGTGTTACAGTGAAGGACCAGTAATTAATACAGTGAAGGACCAGTAATACAGTGAAGGACCAGTAATACAGTGAACGGTCAGTAATACAGTGATGGACCAGTAATACAGTGAAGGACCAGTAATACAGTGAAGGACCAGTAATACAGTGAAGGACCAGTAATACAGTGAAGGACCAGTTGTTGTTGTTCCCCAGGCTGTCTGGCCGAACAGCCCCAAGGTCTCGAGCAAGGCCAAGGCCATAAACGAGCGCCCCCACAAAATCCTCCCTGCTTACCACAAAGTCCGGGTGACCGAAGCCACTCCAAGGCAGGGAGCTGAGGAGGATGCGGAAACGCCCGGGAAGCCAAAGCCCCACCCAAGGCCCTGTACCCCTCGACAATTATGAAGGGAAAGCTGAAGGAAAAGCTGAAGGAAAAGCTGAGGGGCAAGGGAAAAATGTGACGCTTTGGCTCCCAATCTGCCAACTTCTAGGTTGGCAGTAGGGAGGTCAATCCACGGAAAAGACGCCGCCACTTGAGATCTAGAAGATATATAAGTAAAAGGAACAGTCAGAGTAAGCTATGGGTATGGCAGAGATCGCTCAGTTCTCACTCGGATAGACCAGCCCATCACCACATGACTAGAACCCAATCCTCTCAGCATCAGCTAGGAAAGGCCCTAGAAAGCCGCCTTTGGCGGGGGGATAGCTCCCCTACTTCAACTCCTTTCGGGGTTGGGCACCCGCCCAAGGGACCAGTAATACAGTGATGGACCAGTAATACTGTGAAGGACCAGTACAGTGAAGGGTTAGTAATACAGTGAAGGGTAAGTAATACAGTGATTGACCAGTAATACAGTGAAGGGCCAAGAACTGCGATTGTATACACTTGTGCTATTATATATATATATATATATATATATATATATATATATATATATATATATACTGTATATAATTACAGGGTGTTCCAGTAATGCTTTTCATAAATTATATGGTAGACTCATCAGACAAAAATAAGAATAAATTACTCTATGAACATGAGGTTGAGTATTTATAATAACGGAGTTATTACACGATTTTAGTTAACGAAAGATACAATGCCATTCAGTCCAAGGGGTAATGTTGCCGTTTTAGTGGATTATATCCATTTGGCCTTCGCTATCGCTTGCTAGCCTCAAGATAGTGAGCAGTAGCGATCTGACTTTTCGGTAGAAAAATATGTCCGGCTTCGCCGGATTTGATTTTCCTACCGAAAACATCAGCTCGCTACCGCTCGCTAGCCTGAAGAGAGAATGCCGATTGGATACAAACCGCTCTTGAGGCTAGCAAGCGATAGCGAAGGCCAAATGGATATAATCCACTAAAATGGCAACATTACCCCTTGGACTGAATGGCATTGTATCTATAGTTAACTTAAATCGTGTAATAACTCCGTTATTATAAATACTCAACCTCATGTTCATAGAGTAATGTATTCTTATTTTTGTCTGATGAGTCCACCATATAATTTATGAAAAGCATTACTGGAACACCCTGTATATATATACATATATATATATATATATACACAAATTATTGACAATTGTCAAATCTAATTGCATTTTTGGAGTGCTTTAAAAATACTTGCCATATCATATCATTATAAGAATTTATTAGTAGCGTCATTTGCTTGGTATCCGTGACCATTTTGTTCCTACCTTTTTCTCTCGATGGATTTGACAACCTGAACCATTTTAAAGGAAAATTAGCTCCTCTGAAAAATGACGGCTAACTCTGCTAGAGCCCAATATTCAAAATGGCCACCAACACCATCTTGAAAAACATGAAATGTAATATCTCTGGCATCAGATGAGCTACAAGGACGAATGAGGTGTCCTTTTTCACTAATTCTGGCATTACAAATCCACTGGAATGGTTATTATATTGTATTGTATTGTATATTGTATTGTTATTGTATTGTATTATACTAATTGTACATACTAATCTGCCACTTCACTGTCACTACATGATTCACTGTATGAGCCACTATCAGAATCACTGTCCTCACTTTCGCTGCTATCATCACTGTTGTTCTCTGCCTGCGGATTTGTAGGTAGTGGTATGGATGGGGGAAGTGGGGGCTGGGTTGAACGGACAGGCAGACATAGGCCATTTACAAGATGCCATCCATGGCCGATCGGTGAGGGGTGACTTTGGAGCTGGTAATGCTTTTGCAAATATGCAAGATAGTTTGCATGCTCCAAGTGTGGACGGAGACTGTCCAAGTCAGGCACAAGTCGGATAGTGCTTTTTTTCTTCTGAGCTCTCCACTTCGCTGCCCTCGCATCTCCCAGGGTCTTGCTTTTGGTATCACCATAGACATATCGAATGACAAACCGCTCAAATTCACTGATGAACTGTTCTGTGACTAGGAGCTGTGTACCAAATGCTGCTAGCAGGTCGTGTGCCTCTTTAGACTTCTCCAGACGATCTGCGATGAGCTTCTTGCTTGCTCCATAGAAGCCAGAGTTGTGGTCACACTCAGTGAGGACATGAAGTATGATGGATGCAGCCATTGCCTAACTGCACAAACATCAGGCATCGATAACCTGACGTTTGCGTTTCACACGCAGGATTCCTGTTGTCTTCTGAGCAACATATGCCGCTTGCACGTAGTTGTCTGTGTCCTCTGTGTCAAGAACGACAGCTGCTGTGTAACTGTCTGACCGGAGCACACTATATATGGTGAGCATTGCCATATCTGCCTCTGCATGGGAGCATGTGAGCTCTGGAACAAGCTTGCCTGTGGTGAGATTCTTTGCAGTGCTGCCAACTACACAGTAGATGATCTCGGTGCTAGTTGTTGCTGCTGTTCTCTGGAATTCCGTTTGAAGAAATGCCTGAAGGCAGATTTTGTTCTCAGGTTTACCCAGGAGAGCATGGAAAACTTTACTAGAAGGAAATTTATCTTCTGTCTTCATGAAGACATTGCTGATTGGCAGTTTTTTTTGGCGCAGTATTCGCTCACTGTCCTTGATCGTGTAATTCTGATCATATGAATCATTGACGCAAATGATGCGCTCAGCATGCTTGTGTCTCGTTAGAACAAAGTGCACCAACTTCTCTGCATAATCTCCCCAGGTATACTTGGTACCATCTCCCTTCTCTCCATCTTCAATGGTAGGAGTTGTTAGGCGCCAGATGAGGCCCATATCAATAATAGATGTGTATACATCAGGCTCTGGAATGACAGTCATAGTTAGTTTTTGTTGAAGCTTGCTTTTCTGTGCCTTACGGATGGTTCCATTGACGTTGAAGATGGAAAGTCACTCGGCTGTAACACGATGCTGCAGGACTTCTTGAAGTTTGAGGGCACCACTCGTTTCAACCAGTCCAAGAACAGAGGCCAAGGCATTACGCTCAATTTCCTCAGTCTTTCCCTTCAGGTTATCACCATCTGCTTTCTTCAATTCCTGAGTTGAAAAGTTCAAACGCTTGCTACGGCGAACTCTGTCGTTGATAGACTTGGTCTTGGAATACACTCTCTCATTCAAAAACTGCTTCAGTTTGCTTGTGCCATCCTCCTTTGCCGATTTCAAGTCGGCAGCGGGAGCGTCTGAGGCTGGGATTCCTGACTGTAGGGATCGAAGTGTCTTGTTTGTATGGTCAAATGGATCACACTTGAATTCAGTGAGACATGCGCTTATATCCTGTACAGCTTGTTCATCCTTCTTCATTTTACTCGACGAGCAATCAGCATGCTTCCTTTTTCCTAGTTTCTTGCGATTAGCATGGCGATGGACCTTTGTTCTCACCCGATTGATGTTATTCACATTCCGAGTGTTTGAAAGGAGCTGCTTTTCATTGTTCAGAATGGCCAACCAACCAGACTTCAGCTGAGAGCCCTTATTCATTGTTGACTCAATCCATATGTCGAGGGCGACACACGAATATGGTTTTCCTGTCATTGACTGTGCAAACATACCACTCTCCATGAATGCAGCCTGATCGACAGGAAGGGTATCAAGCACTGCGGTGAAATCGGGGAGATGCCGAACATACTTGTCATTATCATAGATTTGCATCAAAGGAAGCATGAGCTTGAGTGAGGACTTGAACTCAGTCCAGTTGCTTGTTCTGATTGCATGGATATTTTGAGTTAGAACCTCAACCATTTCCATGAATGACATCCAGTATTCTGCTTGTGGGGCACCCTCAAAGTCTTGAAGAGAGCATCAACGAGGTCCTTCAGTTCAGCATTTCTCTCTAGCTCTGCATGTTCATCTGCAAGTTCCTGTGCATCAATTGGATGTCGAAGCTTGGCAAGGGATGCCTTTACTTCTTCAGATAGAGGGGAATCTTCCAAACGTTTGTCTATGACATGGTGGACCAGAGTCTCGTAGAATAGTCGCAAGCAGCGAACCCCACGCTTAACATGTTTTCCACGAAGGGCCTGATCAACAGACCCGTCTGCTATAACACCAGCTGCCACCAACACATCTGAGATGCCAGATCCCTTAAACCTCTTGTATATAGTGTAGATGAACGACATTTGGATGTGGAAGGGTGCCATGAATAGTAAGATTTTGCTGAACAGCTCAGCATTCTCACTTTTCAACTCTAGCATGAGCACGTAGACAGGATGATCACACACAATTATTGCAAAAGGCATTTTTTGTTTATTCGATTGATTTTGCAAGCTTACACATCACATCATTGAGAATTGTCTTACTGGGTGGGTTGGGATAGATCATGTGGTATATTGCTCGACTCTTCTCATCTGCATTTGACTTGCTGGCGTGAAACCCTGAAAACCCAGGCACAGTCTGTTCTTCTGGCTTAGATCTCGTTCGGTCATCTTGCGCCCTGGCCAATGCATGGATCACACCACGAATTCTTTGCACCGATGTGTCAGGAGGAGTACTTTGATCAGCTGGTGGCTTCCTGAGAGATGGTTCCCCACGCTTCGCTGTCTTGTATGGGTTGACTTTTTGCATTTAACTTCCGAGCTCTTTGAGAGTTGTCGAGAGGTTTGATGCAAAGTTGGCACCGGGAACTGGTCTATCCTCGTGATTCTCGGAAGGAAGTTCTGTATCAAATGATTCTGGCTGCACAAACATGACATTAGTGCAGTGTGACTGGCCAGCACCGGTCAGTGTGTCGCTCTTGAAGTCATCGTTGTCGACTATAGCGATAGCAGGCTTACCCTCAGCTAGTTCGAATGGGCAATCAGATGAGCACTTGAGGTCATTGACCACCCAAAAATCTCGCAGCATAAGTACGTCATTGTAACTGATGCCCAGCCCATCTTTGTGCATTATGTCGACTATCTCCCTACTCTTGGTCAGTCCATGTAGCAAGACAGAGAGATTTATCTCAAATGCAGTGCGATTTCCAGTGATGTAGCTTGTGAGGATAGATGCAATTGATCGGACGGATGGACTATCATCAATTGCAGACTTATTTGGGTGTTTCAGCCATGTGAGCAGCTTCAGCAGGAGCTCACTGAGGTCTTCTTCTCTCTCCAACTCGTGTATATATGGGAGCCAGGGAATAGTATTTGTCCTGATGACTTGCTCTTTGAGTCGTGCCGCAACATTCATCACCAACTGATCATTGCTGACACCCAATGAAGATACTGCCGCCTCGATGTATGTACCTGCTGCTGTTGTATCATATACCAGTTCACTCACATTCTTTTGAATGCGTTCATGAAATCCGATGTCTTCCCCAAATTCATTGACGAGAATTTCCTTTAAGTAGCTGGATTTTACTACTGAGTTATGTCAGTGATTTGAGATAATGCGCTTATAGTCCTGCAGCAGGCCTTCCAGTGTGCGAATTTCATGGTCTTTGAAGATGACTTGACGAATATGATGAAAGAAGAGAGCTTGGGCCTCTCGGAGGCTTACACGCTGAAGATGTTGAGTGCTTTCATCTGAAAGGGGCTTGTGGTCGCTTACATATTTGCGCCAGCACGCACGATGGTAGCGGATTTCCAACCCAAATGCCGTTTGACTATCTGGGATGGATGCAATCAGAGTGTCAAGTCTCAATCTCATGACCTCATCTTCCAGACGGACAGTATGTATCTTGAATTTAGTCCAGGCATCTACTGTTGATAGGAGTAAAATATGCTTGTCACGATCACTACTCTTGTATGCCCCTTTTATGCACCACACACATAGTCTTATCGTGAAGGACATCCATACTGGAGCGGAGCCTTTTAGGTGCACTGGCCTCTGGGGAAGGATCTTGTTGATCTGATGCTTCATCTCTTTCAAGACGTTCCTCGGATTTGTGTTTGCGTTTTTCGGCTTGAGAGAGCTTGCGCTTGCTGGAAAATGAATGGTAACAAGTGCTATGCATGTGGTGACCCTTTGGTCCCTTCTCCCAATCCACATTTTCATGTGTATGTTGAAACTTATCAGTTCTTTCCATTGTAAAGACTTTTCCCGGATGGATTCCCACTTCTCAGGTGTAATGTTTTCCAAACGGTCGTCTGCGGTACATCGCTTACCACAGAGTAAAATGCACTCGTATTCATTTAATGTCTTGTCTGGTAACTCTTCACTCTCTCTTCTATTATCCATTATTTCGGTCATTTCACAAGTCGGCGATTTTCATCAGATGGGCATGCGATCCATCTGAAACAGTAAAAAAGTAATATTAGATATACACCGCAGGCAGAGAACAACAGTGATAATAGCAGCGAAAGTGAGGACAGTGATTCTGATAGTGGCTCATACAGTGAATCATGTAGTGACAGTGAAGTGGCAGATTAGTATGTACAATTAGTATAATACAATACAATAACAATACAATATACAATACAATACAATACAATAACCATTCCAGTGGATTTGTAATGCCAGAATTAGTGAAAAAGGACACCTCATTCGTCCTTGTAGCTCATCTGATGCCAGAGATATTACATTTCATGTTTTTCAAGATGGTGTTGGTGGCCATTTTGAATATTGGGCTCTAGCAGAGTTAGCAGTAATTTTTCAGAGGGGCATAGGAGCTAATTTTCCTTTAAAATGGTTCAGGTTGTCAAATCCATCGAGAGAAAAAGGTAGGAACAAAATGGTCACGGATTCCAAGCAAATGACCCTACTATATAGTCGTTGGCGTTGCTGAAGACATATATTTATCATTGTGGAAAGTTGAAGGGTTTCGGTCCATATCACTTTAAACAATCAAATGATATTTGAAGCCCTCCGAATCATAAGGGGACCAACCGACATGTTTTTAATTTCCGCGCCAAGCACGTGGCGCCATAGCCCAACTTCTCCCGTACACACTGGTAGTTGTTTGGTACCCTTAAGACGAAAACTGTAAGAGTGAGAGTCCTGGACGTTAAGGTAACTTTTTCGCCTTTTGGAAACACTCACCAATATCCTGGGAAAAATATAACATGACACAAGGGGTCCAAACGGCACTCAGTTAATCCCTCCATACTCTCACTCTCCCGTACGTAAAAGTACGTTCACTTATCCATACCCTTGTACTTACCTGTTAATGATTAACTGCTTACCTGCCTTACCTGGAGTATGGAAATTGGAGGCTTGTGGGTGGGAATGATGGAAAATTACGTACACTACCCAATATCAGTGCATTATTATATTTAAAAGAAAAAAATAGTGGTCAAAGTGCTGGTAATGTTAGATTTTGGCCATTTTGGCCATTCAAAAAAAGGGATAATTTTGGTTTGGGTGTTTTTACTAAAAATATAGACGTGGAACCCCCTATTTTTACATGCTGGGATGAAAGAGTAGTGTTTCAGCTACCTTCAGTAAAAATATGAAGAGGGCACCTTACCGGGTTAAAGAGTTACACATATTTTGAACTGCCAAACTTTGACCTTGATTTTCTCAGAAGTAAGAAAATGTTGGTTGGTCCCCTTATGATTTGGATTCATTTGTTTGTGGGATTTGTTTCAGTAATATTGTAGATCAACCTTTCCTTTGTCTATTGAAATGTAATAGATAGTACTAAACGTAATTGTTGTAGATGAAAATCGATCTACAGTGAATGTTTTGGTTGCACAACAATGCACATGCATAGTGTTTGCGCCAAATCCCGATCTTTAATTTATTTATATAAACACAAGTATTGCTGATAAATTAATTCTGACATCACATTTAGAATGAGCTTGACAAATGCTTCCAATTTAATATATACAAAAGGGCAACTTATAGTAAAATTGTGACAGTGTTAACTCATAAAAACTATTGAATATTTCTTATATATCGATTTTCAATGTGATACTCATCACTTATGAGATTTTTTCTGGTTATAATATAGTTGTAGGTTAAACTAGACTCAAGAACAATAACACACTTGTACGGTCTCGCGGTATTGCAAATGGCGCTTGAGAGTTAACGGTAGCGGTAATAAGGTTCCAAGAAAATTAACTGACCGTGAGAAAGCTATGCAATATAAACTAGTATGCATTTATCTTGGCAGACATCTTATCATATACCATATGTCCCTATCTCTTCCTCCGGTGTGGATTACTTACACCATGTCATAATGTTCAGTATTATCTGAGTTGGCTACTGACTGACTGTATACCCTGGCCATAATTCACAACAGTAGGTAAGGATCTTTGGCTTTATATTAGTCACATTAGTAAACACCTAGACACTTGCATCACTGCACAGTTTGACATTATGTTACACATAGCTTCAATCTTTAAAAATATTGTATAATTAGTAAACTGAAATAGCTGTTTTTACCATTTTCATAATATGATACATACACACATATACCAATAATGTTAGCTATGTGACTTTTCACTATTTCTACTCGTCCTTCAAACCCCTAATTTTACTTGCACTGTAAACAAAAATGCCGTAAGATTTACAGAGAATATCTGGCAGCACGGCTGCCAACCATTTTCTGTAAAATTAACAAGTTTCTGTATTTTTTTTCTACAGAAAAATTTAGTAGAAATTACAGATAATTTGGTAATATTAACAGTTATCTGTACAATGATCAACAGATTGTTTTTGTAAAAAAATACAGATTATTTGTCATATTAACGGTTATCTGTACAATGATCAACAGATTTTTTTTGTTTTAAATACAGATTATTTGTCATATTAACGGTTATCTGTGCACTGATCAACATAATTTTTTGTAAAAAATACAGATTATTTGTCATATTAACGGTTAACTGTACAATGATCGACAGATTTTTTTTTTTTTAAATACAGATTATTTGTCATATTAACGGTTATCTGTGCAATGATCCACAGATTTTTTGTGTAAAAAATACAGATTATTTGTCATATTAACGGTTATCTGTGCAATGATACAATTTTTTTTTTGTAAAAAATACAGAATATTTGTCATATTAACAGTTATCTGTGCAATGATCAACAGATTATTTTTGTAAATTTTTTAATTATTTGGTAATATTCACAGTTATCTGTACAATGATCTACAGATAGATTTTGGGTACGATTTTAGTTACTGGACACCTATTTGACAGGTACCGCCAACGATTTAATACATATTTTTTTTCGGTTTCCACACATCCAACTCCAAGCTACACCCATTTCTGGTGTACGAAACACTAAAAAAGCAATGGGGACACTTTAACACCTTACGAGCGGCCTATGCGGTTTATTTATGTGTACCGCACAGCGGGGTGTTTTTAGCCAAAATAGGGCTGTTTACGTGATCGTTTTCATGCCTAAATAAGACCCAGAACGTAAAACAAGTACCTATCCCTGAAAGGGCATAAACAGAGCTTTCGAATGACACCATAACGATCCTTGTATGATGGATAGTTTTCTTGCAATAACCGTGCAACGCGAGTGCAAAAAGCAGGTAATTCGGTACTTTCAGTACATAATTGAGTATGTAGCGAGTGAGAGAGGGAGGAGGGAGCTGAGATTTGTGTCAGTAGGTTCGCCGCGGTGGTCTGGAGCAGTCATACGCTCGCTAGTCTCCTGCCACCACTTGTCTCTCTCTCTCAGCCACATTACGTGCTGAAATTGCCACTCGAGTTATGTCGAGCGCCGCCACATAGTCCAGCTTTATTTAACTCGACTTATGTTGCTCGCCGCTAATTATGGGTTAATAATGATAATAGGAGACGAAATATAAAGACAACTCGGTTGCGTTCGTGGAAGTAGCGTCGCTTTGTTTACTTTACGCTTGGAGTGACTTTCCCCGGTCCCGCCTTGGAGGTCGACTTCAAATGGCTAAGCTTATATAACCAGTTGTTGGGTCCATTTTTTTATAAAGACTTGCGTTAACGGCCGTGGGATACAGGACAGGGTTGAGGGGGGGCTCTGCCCCCCTCACCCCCCCATGAATTATAATAATCGCCATCTATGTGGCCAGCAGGGGGCTAGTAAAACAGCTGGCCGTAGTAACCTTGAGCGTCCTGGGTAAACAAACCACGACGATCCGAAGCGACGACGGACTCCTCCCGCCGCCGATTTTCGGCCCAAATGCGCCGTTTTATTCTCGTCGAAAACCACATTTAAAAAGTTATTATATCGTTTTCAATACTATTCCCGGACCAGAAAAAGGTGTAGCTTGGTGTTGGATGTGTGGAAACCGAAAACAAATATGTATTAAATCCTCGGTGGTACCTGTCAAATAGGTGTCCAGTAACTAAAATCGTACCAGATTTTGTTAATATTAATAGTTGTCTGTACATTTTCTACATGTTTGTAAAAATTACAGAATATTTGTTATGTTTTCTGTAAAATTTGTCTACAGATAAGTTTTGTAAAAATTACAATTACAGAGAATATCTGGCAGCATGGCTGCCAACCATTTCCTGTAAAATTAACAAGCTTCTGTATATAGTTTAGCAGATATTTTATGTAAAATTTAAATTTGATTCTGTAAAATTTAATTTTCCGTAAAATGTTCTAAAATGTTCCGTAAAATAAAATGTTCTGTGTTGGAATGGATACAACCCAGAAAAAACACTGTGGCCCCGCTTAAATATCTGGGAGATCTGGTAAGCAGGAATCCAGGTATGGAAATGGAGGTGAGACAGAAAGTGTTTTGGGCAATGAAAAGTATGTGGAAGGTGAGAAGTCTTGAAGTGAAAACTAGGAGAACAATGTATCAAGGGATAGTCGTGCCAACAGTTATATATGGGACAGAAACATGGGGTATGAATGCACAAGAGAAAAGAAGGTTAGACGTGATGGAGATGAGAAGTCTGAGGAGTATATGTGGAGTGACGCAGAGAGATAGAGTGAGAATTGAAGAGGTACGTAGGAGAGTGGAACAGCAGGAACCATGATTGAAGAGAGTGGAAAGAAGGCTGCTGAGCTAGTATGGACATGTTGAGCGAATGGGAGAAGAAATGCCTACAAAGAGAATATATGTCTGAAAAAGAGGGAAACAGACCAAGAGGAAGACCTCCATGGAGATGGATAGATAGTGTGAAGAGTGCATTGCAAGATAGAGATATGACTCAAGAAAAGGCAACAGCGGTGATGATGAACAGGAATGATTGGTGAAGACTAGTGAATAAATGAGTGATGACGCGGTCGTAGGGGAGGAAAGGGTCCGACGCCAGGTGGACTACAGTTCATCTGGTGTCGGGCCCAGGGACCAGAGCGTTGGGAAGGGGCAGGGGTAAACAGGGGTTCTCTGGACCCTGCTCTGAAAGTAGTGGGGGGGGGGGAACTGCTTGAACAAGCCCCTCTTGCATGCTTTGCTCACAAGCTCTGGGGGATTCGGGCTTTGGAGTATGTTGGAAGGCCTCAATATGGGTCAGGGTCTCCTGGACTCCTCCTGGTATGACATTGATGGGTGGGATTGATTTTGTCATGTCTCGGCCACTCCTTTTGGGAATTTGTGCTTGAGGTATAAAAGAGAGACAACAAAATGTATATACGGTAGTATCAATTGATTGCCTATTTTATTTGTACAATAAATGTAGGAGAGTTGTAGGGCATCAGTCGATAGGGATTATGTGTCCATGCTAGACTCACAGGTGCCTACCCGGTAACATTATCTTTGAGTTTATGCATTTATTATTATATTTTGATTGTTCAATTTCTTGTCAATCTGTATATTTGTACATATATTATATTTTATTGATTTAGTCGCTACTGTTTTATGTACGTTGTTAACATAACTTTGTTGTATAATATTGTTTAACTTTTTAGAATATAATACTCTAAAATGGAACAGTACAATTTAATTTTATATTTGCGCAAAATTTACTAGAACGTTCTGAATTTTCCATTTGATTAATTCCTTGACTATGACGAGAGTATGTTAATAAATTTGCAATTAGTTAGTGTGGGGAAATTCACCCAATAGCCAATTATTATTATGTTAATTTCTTTGATAAGTTAATGTCACATAGCGATTTGAATAATTTGCTAATTTGACTCTGTTCAATAACTGCTGTAGTTATGGTTTGTTAATTTTATAAGTTTCACACTTTTAATTTTAATATCTGAAAATACAAATTCTTCCTTAAGGTGTTTATGGGATACTTTGCATACTTTCTCCCTTGATTCTCTATGTTCCTATTCAAGCAGCAGAATCTAAAAGTTTTATTCTATAGAGCACTCAAGAAAACAAATAAAAATCTGTCCGGGCTCTCGCTCAAAGTTCGCAGCACCCAAGTATCATTGAGATAGTGCCAAGGGAGACTTGCTATGTAGGCTATCTCATGAGCACCAGATTGGCTGATTGTCCTGTTAGAAGGAAAGATATAACTGATTGAGTAGGCAAGACATATTTCAAACAATGAAATGTGCAACACTCATTCTCCATCTCATTAACCCGACAAGCGCGAGTTCGGGGAATCCCAGATCCCTGTATGCGTTCACTTGGCCAAATTATCGACTTTCCCAATATCAGACGAAAATCCAATCAATGTGTAGGAAATACCATCCCACATCCGAACCTATATAGCCTATATTTTCAATCAAATATTCCGTGCGGGTCGAGATACTGTGGTCGGGAGTTAAAATATGGCGAAGAAAGGCAACCGCGGCACCCCTCCCCCACTCGCTGACTCTATGAGGTAAGGGAGGGGAAGAATTACGTAGGCTAATAACATTTGGAAATAAAAAACTGGAATTCTGAGAGCCCAGCAGCAATCCCGCAGACAAATCTTCACAGAGGCCAGCAGCAGTTGCTGGGTTAATTGAACAGGCATTTTTTCATTGACTTAATTACTTAAAAGTTTAGTATTTTCTCATCTCATAATGATATACCAGTACAATTTAAAGAGTGATATGCATGGTTTCACTGTACACATTTCTTTACCGGTAGTAGCTACTGTTGCTATAAACTTTTGATTACCTAAATAATTGAGCACCAACACAATCTTACAATAATACATATATCACTATGCAAAAAAATAATTTTCAAGTTATCACAATTACTCTCACGAAGATGCTTTGTGTGTCGACCGGGGGTGATTCGGTCCACCTGCTTTGATTTATTAAAAAAATATATAAAATATCCAAGTAAGTTCTACTTAAGAAGTGTGTGCGGAGTTACATGGAGGGATAGACAGACTAATAAGGAAGTAAGGAGGAGGTGTGGTGTGGAGGTAGATGTGCTGGAAAGTGTGAAAAGGAACAACTTGAGATGGTTCGGCCACATGGAACGTATGGAAAGCGAGAGAATGACTAAGAGGGTGTACGAGAGCGAGGTGGAGGGACAGAGGGAGAGGTAGACCGAATGAGAGGTGGAAGGATGAAGTGAGGAAGTACATGAACTTAGGCGGTGCTGATTGGGGGAGGGGCGTCGACTGACTGGGGACAGAGGTGCATGGGGGCGGTTCGTTCGTAGTCACCCCTTCGGGGATCACGGCGTCAGGCAATAGATAGATAGATAGAAGTTCTAGAAGTAATCATAGAAATGGTAAGTTTTGCAGCCTGATCAGCATCTGCATTACCTTTAGTGCAAACATATGCAGGCACCCAACCAAGTTGAACCCTTAAACCACGGAGGTGCAAATTATGGAGGGAAAGTCGTAGGGCCGAGACTAAAACGTGGGAAGAGGAGTAAGCGTGTACAGCTTCCAAAGTGCTGCGAATCACTGTAAATTATCAATTGCTGTGTGTGTGTGTGTGTGGGGGGGGGGGGGGGGAAGAGCAGAATAATTGTAAAGCAGATTTAATAGCAGTTCAGCAGTCAATACAGAAGCTTGAGGAGGGACGGAGAAATGAATGACTGCATTAGAGGAGACAGCAGCATAACCAACACCAGAGTAGTTTTGGAACCATCAGTGAAAATAGCGTAATGTGGGTCTTTGCGATGAATATGTTAAAGGCCGTTTTGGCAGTGGATAAGTAACGTTTGGATAAAATGGAGAGGGGAGTACATATACGGGAAGGATGAAGTGTCCAAGGGGGTGCAGTGTGTTAGCATAAAAATATTAACTACAGTAGGCTACTGGTATATATCACAATACTGTAATTAATTTCGCTTTTAGTTCTTAACATCAAAACACAAACCAATAAATATTAATTCATGAAATTAATTAATGCATGTAGTTCAATGGGAGGCTTGAACCCCAGTCAATCAATACAGAATACCAGCATGTTACCTATTATAGCTACTACACCATCAAGACAGCTATAAATATGAAAGTTAGTAAAATGTTGGTCAACAGTAAGACCGAATCACCCCAGTACACACTATATACAACAACAGTGAGCTGGAATCATAACAGTATATCACCTGAATTCTATTATCATTCTATGCTAGCGTAAATTATTTATAATACCAGTTAAGGTAATAGTACTAATAGTACCATTTTGGCATAATATCATACATGACCTTATCCAAGCTCACTCTACGATAATTGAGAGTCTCCATCCAATACATCTCTTCTCTCCATTGACAAAATATTAATTATAAATCCTTTTATACATTACTATATAATATGAATTCAGTTACATCACAAACTATATATGTAGAGCCTACTTGTAGGTACAGTCATTGGTCATAAGTAATGTACAGTACAGTCGTGCTCTCTATAACATGGATTTGAATAACACGGTCATATAAAAGTGAAAGGCTCTATTCTAACACTGTCGAATCTTGTTTGCATTTGCCTTAGTAGCGAGTCAAACCCAGTTCCAACAAGGGTTCCTTCAATGATATCCTCAAAATATTTGGGATAACTCTTAGCAATGTTTTGAGCAATTAGGCTATTGACAAAGCCTTCTTACCAGGTTTTTGAAAATTTTTATATATTTCAGCACAAAGAATTCTTACCATCTCTCTTCTAGCTGGTGGCTTTGGTCTAATGTCCTTTTCAAAGGTCTGTACCTGTACACATTTTCTTGAGAACCTTGACCACGGTATATCAAAATAACTTGCCCAACTGACATTACCATGTGCTTGCAACATATAATTTGTAGAGTTCCTCTCTGATGTTGAAGGGGAAGAAGTTGCACATGAAGCTGAAGAGGGCGCAGTTGTAAATGAAGGTGAAGAGGAAGCAGTTGAAGTGCTTGGCTCAGTTTTTGCTGGTGTTTCTGAAAATTGGTGTACAACCTAAATAAAATTTTATCTATCCATTATGCTGTATACTTTTATGTGTGTTTATGGACCTATAAACAAGGAATGGAAGAAAACAAAATGTTCTGGAATAAAGTAAATGAGTGTACAGGTATACTGTATGTGAAAGACAGATCTACTAATAATAATATAGTGGCCAGACTCTCAAATGGATCCAGATACACACTTTAAGATAAAAGCTACTGACATGGGTTACAATGACTAGAGATAGAAGGAAACAAAATTACAAGATAATGCAACAAACAGTAAAATGGTCGCTGAACTCCTAAAAGATTATCATAGTAAGGCTGGTTACAGAACTGATTAATGCAATCATAAGGGAGGAGAATAGTCCTGATACATGTTAGAAAAGTCTATATCTATTGCCAGACGTCTTGATCCCCAAAGGGCTGGCCACGAACGACTCGCCTCCACGTACCTCTGTCCTCAGTCAACCCTCCTACCACATTCTTCGTTATGCTCTCGCTCATCATACGTTCCACATAACCGAACCTTCGTAAGAGATTTCTTTTCACGCTCTCCAGCACATACATAGCCACACCACAACATTCTCGTACTTCCGCATTCGTCTGTCTATGTCTCCATGTAACTAACTCCACATGCACTTCTCAAGTAACTTATTTCCACCCCTCTCACTTTATTTATGTCTCTCCTACAATATCCATGTTTCACTCACGTACCTTAATGTTGGGATCACAACACTAACATGCAAAGACTTATTTACTTCCAAGTTCACCAACCTTCTTCTTGTCACTGCTTTTAGCATTCCTACAACCCTCTTCCCTTGTTGTACCCTATCCCACACTTCCTCCTATATGCTCCCATCTTTACTCATCATACTGCCCAAATATTTAATTGAGCTGACATACTCCATAACCTGACCATTCAACCTCTCCTTAAACTGTCACTGCACCCCTTTCAAAGACCATAGTCTTACCCTTCACCACATTCACCTTCAATTTCCATTTAGCACACAGTTCCAACTATATTTACAAGATCCTGCAGCTCCAACTCATTGTCACGCATCAGAACTGTATCATCAGCAAACAGGAACACAGGTAACTTCCACTCATTCCCTTCCCTTATACATACAGTAGGCTACATAACTTTAGATACTGGGTGCTCCAAGAAGTGGTCGTCTGTCATCATCCAAATCACTTCTGCGCGTATCCACCATAGATCCCATGGTAATCATCTTGGAATGGTAGTTCATGATGGTATTGGTATCCACTGTGGCATGAGGTTCATACACTGTCACCACCATAATCTGCACTTGTACCACCGACCGCCACACCTCGTAAAGGGAAGCCAGCTGAGCTCGCTCACACAGCGTCAGGCGATGTGCCATATTTGACCGCTTTCTTCACTGATACCAGATATCAAAAATCACAAATAATATTCTATTATTCTAAGGACCAAAAGAAATTTGTTTAAATGAAAATAGAGCAATAATTACAAAAGTTATATACTGTAGATTATCTAATAGGGAGTACCGGTAAGTTCACACCCACCCTGTATATACAGTATACTGTATATATATATATATATATATATATATATATATATATATATAATAATATATTTATACTGTACAGGTATACAGTCCATCCTCCAAATATGCGAGTTTGAAATATGCGATCCTTGAAATTTGAGAGGGGGGGGGGGATCAAAATTGGAAAAAATATAATATTCCACATTTGCAAGGACGATTTCACATGTGTGAACCAGCCTGTAGAATTATAAGGGAAATCCGCCATTTCCTCTTAATTTGCGACCCCCTAATCCACATTTGCGAGGAAGAAGCGGCGGATGATAGGCGAGGCGGTTGTGTTGGCTGAGGAGGACGAGCGGGGTGGGAGAGAGAGAGGCGGTGAGACCTAGTAGGGGTGCCTTGCCTCGCCTCGGAAGTCGGAACCCAAGCGTCAAGCCAATTAATAGGCCTAAGCCAACAAACACTCCGCCAATAACGACTTATAAAATTACATTTTCGGCAATAACGGCAAGTCAGAATAGTTTCCCACTTTCTAAAATAACATTTGGATTCACGTAAATAACAGTTATTTCGCGGGAAATAACCAGGCGCATCTTGGAGAGCGTTTGGTTTCCCGCATCTTGATGACCCTGAGTTGAAGCTGTAATTTTACCACCAAATACAACCTCCAAAATTCAGCCACTTGATCAAGAAGTTATCGCAAAGCCAAGTTGTTGTACTATAAATTCGTACATGACAAGATGAGGAAGCTGACAAACAAAAAGAAATTAAAGAAATTGCTGAAATTGTGAGCAGTAGCGAGAACGATACACCCCTCGCAAACGCCCCTCCCCTCCACCTCCACCGCTCGACACTTTCCACACCGCTCCAGCTCTCCATATCGCTCCACTTCTCCACCAGCAACCCCTCCTTCAATGACTGTATGTCTGTATGTATAAATGTGTCCCACAACCGATATAAATGTACTAACTAATAAGGAAATTCGGTGGGTGCCGCCCATAAGTAATTATTCCCATAAGCTACGTTGTTTGAAATTTGCGAGGTCTCATGTCGCCCATATTCTCCCAAATTTGGAGGATGGACTGTATATATACTGTATATATCCTGTTGTTAATTGTACGCAAACAAAAAATATAGTTTGCTAACATATACAGTCGGTCCTCCGGTAACGCGCGTTTTGGAAACGTGGATTTGGTGGCACGCGGTACACCCCAAATATAAAAACATTTCCTAACATGGTCAACACTTACACTGACGCTGGGTCTAGCCGGGTGCCGAACCTTTACTCCCGACTTTCGTCATTTACCGATGCTCATATCTCTGCAAATAAATGGCCTAACCAAGTGTTTATGCATACCAGAGCTAGATATGGTCGTTGCCGAGCATTGGGTGAAGACTAGAAAACTCTACATGGTGTAGTTATTGTGTGAGGTGAGAATAGTTACCGAAACACACGTATGTTATTGTTTGTTTGGCTATGTTGAGTGAGTGTGCGTGTGTGTGGTGTCGTTGTGTGCAATGCGTGGCTAGGCTATGTCGGCCGCAAAAAACATTAATCCCGACTTTCGTCATTTACCGATGCTCATATCTCTGCAAATAAATGGCCTAACCAAGTGTTTAAGCATACTAGAGCTAGATATGGTTGTTGCCGAGCATTGGGTGAAGACTAGAACATTCTACATTGTGTAGTTATTGTGTGAGGTGAGAATAATTACTGAAACACAAGTATGTTATTGTTTGTTTGGCTATGTCGAGTGAGTGTGTGTGTGTGTTGTCGTTGTGTGCAATGCGTGGCTAGGCTATGTCGGCCACCGAACCATTACTCCCGACTTTCGTCATTTACCGATGCTCATATCTCTGTAAATAAATGGCCTAACCAAGTGTTTATGCATACCAGAGCTAGATATGGTCGTTGCCGAGCATTGAGTGATGACTAGAACACTCTACATTGTGTAGTTATTGTGTGAGGTGAGAATAGTTACCGAAACACACTTATGTTATTGTTTGTTTGGCTATGTCGAGTGAGTGTGTGTGTGTGTTGTCGTTGTGTGCAATGCGTGGCTAGGCTATGTCGGCCGCCGAACCATTACTCCCGACTTTCGTCATTTACCGATGCTCATATCTCTGCAAATAAATGGCCTAACCAAGTGTTTATGCATACCAGAGCTTGATATGGTCGTTGCCGAGCATTGGGTGAAGACTAGAACACTCTACATTGTGTTGTTATTGTGAGAGGTGAGAATAATTACTGAAACACACGTATGTTATTGTTTGTTTGGCTATGTCGAGTGAGTGTGTGTGTGTGTTGTTGTTGTGTCCAATGCGTGGCTAGGCTATGTCGCCCGCCGGACCATTACTCCCGACTTTCGTCATTTACCGATGCTCATATCTCTTCAAATAAATGGCCTAACCAAGTGTTTATGCATACCAGAGCTAGATATGGTCGTTGACGAGCATTGGGTGAAGACTAGAACACTCTACATTGTGTAGTTATTGTGTGAGGTGAGAATAATTACTGAAACACAAGTATGTTATTGTTTGTTTGGCTATGTCGAGTGAGTGTGTGTGTGTGTGTGTTGTCGTTGTGTGCAATGCGTGGCTAGGATATGTCGGCCACCGAACCATTACTCCCGACTTTCGTCATTTACCGATGCTCATATCTCTGCAAATAAATGGCCTAACCAAGTGTTTATGCATACAAGAGCTAGATATGGTCATTGCCGTGCATTGGGTGAAGACTAGAACACTACATTGTGTAGTTATTGTGTGAGGTGAGAAATAAGACAGCGAGTTTTAGGCGGGATTTTAGAGCTTAGATCGAAAATGGCGGGACTGTTGTGACTCCTTAACTAGCCTAGGCTAATCGAAAGATTTATTCAGAGGTAAGAGTTGTTGCAATCGGCAAATCAACTCAATGCACATGTCAAATAACCTTTATAACTGATTTAATTATTATAACATAGGCTTCTATGGAGAAAAAGTAGACTTTGTGGAAACCCCCAGAACACCAAGGTATGTTTAACATGTACACATATGGCTTTGGTAACGCGGTTTTTGCTAACACGGAACACATTAGCCGTGTTATTGGAGGACCGACTGTATACTGTACCTAACTCTTTTTCGGTTTTAAAAGGCAAAATTGGGAGCCGTCATATTTATGGTAGCCTCGACTGAGCCCAAAACTAATGTGTCTCCGGACTCTCCACTGTTTAAACTACCGGTATCACTACTATCATCTGCCTCATATCCATCTTGCTTCTTAGCTGTCACCAGCTCCAGACCAAAGCTCTTCAGTTTCTTGTATGGAACTTTTGTGACAAGTTTCCGGTTCATAATTATAATTTGCCTGCTTTAACGTCTCTTATTCATCACCTCCAACAGCAATCACTACAGTACTTTGCTCTGCATTAACTGAGAAGAGAATTTAGTAATTACTGGTACGCCAAACAGAATTGCAGTACAGTATATAATTGTGAAATGTTAAGCACTAGCTAATGTGACCCTCTGAAATAAATAGGCCTAATATGCAGGTAGTAATAAGCAGTTGGTTATTTCATTCAACATGGGGGTAGCGTCCCTGCCCTCAACGAATCGCTAGGGAAACAGCAACGGCGCTGACAGCGGAGAGACTCTATATCTCAACAGTGTTTCCCTATAAGGTAGACATCATTGGTGTTGACAGCGGAGGAAAGCTTTATACAGAATGAGGAGTGATTCCCTCTAAGGGGAGGTGGGGCTCGTTAGCCTTGGCCAGAAGTTTGTGGTAGGATTTTCAAGGAAGCTATCAATTAGAACTGGGAATGGCTTACATAAGTTCTTATTGACTTAGAAACATGACTACAGAGTGGACATGCAAATTCTGAATACATAGTGTTTTAAGTTAGGTTTTAATCTACTGTATATAGGATACACTTGGATTATAGGACCTAAGTTATACTGTATAATCTGCATGTGTACAGTATATGTTATCTGTACGAGTCTACAGTCAGTAGGCTAAAGTTGAATTCTGGGATAACTAAAAATATAGATTAGATACTCTACAATTACAGGCTAGGCCTAACTAGCTAGTGAGTAGCTACGGTATGTTTAAAGTCAAGGTGTAGTAGGCCTAGATATAGGATAGTAGAAGTTATACATAGTGGGTAGTGGGATTAATTTGACTTTCGGACATGGCAAAACAAAGGTATCAACTAGCTACCTTAACATTTACATTTGTGTATTCCGATAATTTTGAACACTATCGGTCTGGGTAGAGCGACTATGTGAGAGCGACTATGTCCGCTGACAGAAGTGAGTGGGTTCGAGCCTCCTGTGGTATAGTTGCTTCGGAAATACCGACTGCCCAGACGGTGGTGTAACTGACCACCTATACCGGTAGGCTAACTATGATATCACCTCACCTCGGTGGGTGCCCACATAGACATCGACCATCCTCAGCAATGGGGTAGGCCTAGCCTAGCCTAGCCTATAGCCTATGCCCAAGGTAAAAAAAAAATATATTAAGAATAGCCTAATAATAATAATATATAGCCTATAGGCCTAGGCCTAGTCTATGGCATTGGAATTAATCAAACATGTTATTCTTTACATTAACCACCATAGGCTAATACATTTCTGCATTGCACCAACCAATAGCCTAGGTTCTAAAATTAAATTAATTAATGCATAGCCTATGATCCACTTGGATATTTGATAATCTTCAAGGACACTACATCCGCCCTATTAGAAACAATTTATTAGGGAAAATAGGGACCAATACTCGCCATAGTTTTCTCATTATAGGCCTAGGCTAGTCCGCATGGAGGAATTTCGTTATCGACACTTGAAAAAACCCGATTAGCCTACACTGAAAAATAGCACAACAATAATAAGTCCCGACCGTAAACAAAGCAAAAACGAATCCTTCGACTTGACCTCCTTCTTCTTGTTTTGAAAGATGCGGTGAGTGCGATTCACCCAATAAATGGTGTGAGCGTTACTCACAAAAACGAAATACCGGCAACCTGTTTTTGCCCCCTTAGATCTACATAATTATATGAGGATGACAATAAATCAAGGGGGGGTGAGGAAGGGGCAATGCCCCCCTCAACCCATCGTGTATCCAATGTACCCCACAATTTCCCTTACCTACTGTAAAAGCGCGATTCACCCAATAAATGGCGCAATTTGACGCTGTATCTTCAGATTGATAGATAATGGGTAAGTTTATGAAAATCCTCCACTCAAACCATGCAAAACAACTATAAAACAGTAGGCTAGCCTATATTCCTTGAAGACAAATACAAAAAACATGGTAAATAAGGCCGATGTAGTCTTGTTGGGTCACTTGCACGTTACCGGATATTCTAACTTGACACTCGAGTCACCACATACAGAACGCAAGCACGCTAACTATTACACCATTATGACAGCTAAGTCTAGCCCACGATGTACGACCAATATCCATTATCGAAATACTGTATAGGCGCGAATGTAGACTACTCGGCCCACGGGACAGCTCGGCCCACGGCGAGACAGCTCGGCCCTGTGTTAATTACGGGACAACTCTTAATTAACCTAACCTAACCTAACCGGGAAGGATGTAGTTACCGGGTGTACCACTACCGACATACAACATAAATCATCTATAAATACTTATAATAAAATAAATACTTATAAATCTATAATACTAGGTTAGGTTAAGTTAGGTTGTTTGGTTAGGGTAATGTATTTTTGTATCAAAAGGCAGTCAAAATAGGCGGGAACATGATGGTGAGCGTCCGCGTAGTGTAAACAAGACGGGCGGTACACCCGGTAACTACAATCTTGCCACCTAACTTAACCTAACCTACACATTATGAATCGAGAGAACTATAGCCTATGACATAATTATACAATAAACGAACATTTCGCCCACATTACACACGCCATAAACCCTCCACTTAGCTCTCCCCATCCTATATCCTGACTAGTCTCGTCAAATTTACCCATAGCAAAAGATGGGGCCGAGCTGTCTCAAATAATGGGCCGAGTTGTCTTGCCGTCGTGGCCGAGTTGTCCAAAAGTGGGCCGAGCTGTCCGAGCCGAGTTGTCCCATGGGCCGAGTCGTCCAGTCACCTATAGGCGCCTAGCATTCTTTAAGTCACATTAGGAGGCATTTTATGATAAGTGGGCTAGGCATACACTACAGTACAACAGTATTTTATAGGCTACGTGTAGCCTATAGCAATGCCTAGGTCATAATTGTGAGGCTAGGCTATCTACTGGTAGGGGCCGTAGGGCACTAAGGATAGCCTACCTACTTTAGTGAAGGTTCAAGGTATAGAAGATAGGCTATAGGCTAGCTTTGTACAAAGAGTTAAACTGTCACACACCATTTCAAATAAGAAGTGTTAAAGCAGAACTGACTCAATGTGTGATGAACTTCAAACTTGACTTGCTACAGATACAATTATATTTACCCTAAGGGTAGGCTTAGCATACTGCATAATACTATAGGCCTATGGCTACACATTACAAATTGAGGGAATTACTGTTTCGCATTCACACTTGCCTCGATGGAGAAGGCATTAAATGCGAGGATTATTGGCTTAGCGGCTGGCGGATGCTGCTGGTGCGAGTTAATTTGTTAGTAGTCTTGGCAAATCCAACGTCAAGGCTATTAACCTAATTGCAATGACGACTTGTCTATTTTGACTGCTATGTCGTCATTCCAACCGCGGTTAAAAAGAAAACGTCTAGAGTCTACTCCTTATCTTGCTCTAGGAGACGTTGTACATTAACCAAAACTACCACCGAAGGTGAAAAAAGCATAGAAGAGAAGAAAAAGGGGTTTACCTTAGTTACCGCTTAAGGCCCATCCCGTGTTCCGTCATGTGCAGATCCCTGTCGAACGTGCGCATGAGCGACCCTCTCTTGTCATAATTTTTTCACGCGCTCCATTGAATGAAGTCGCTTTTGTTGTGCTCCTTTAATTCACCCTGTTTAGGTTCGTGTCGGCTTATCTGGCCTTCTTTTTTGTTAGACAGATGTTACGTGATCTAGGGCACACGTAAATGGGCTCCTAAGTGTGTATAATGGAGACGCTTGTGGAAATAGCCTACCGAAGGTACGGGGGCGCCTGGCGTTCCTCGTATATGTTTTTCATTCTTTCTCTTTTCATATTCTTTTTTCCTGTTAGTCTGGGCATAGTTTAGCTTTTAGCTTAATTTAGCCTAGCTCGTTTTCTCATTCAGGAATTGCTATGCCCCTATGAGTTTTCATTTTTTCATAGCCTAGGTGTACCATTGGTAAACAATCTGAGATTTCGTTGGTGGCGGTGCTGTTTGTAGAGTTTGTGTCGGCCGCATTATTAGCGTTATTCCCGAGTCCCCCCTTTCGAGTCCTTCACTGTGTCTCAAGGGCCTGGGCGACAGGTGGTTCGTGATACTCCAGGGGTACCCCACGGGGGCCCCTCTTTCACACCACAGGGTTTTTCGCCCCTGACACATTCTCTGCTCACGGCTAGGCCACCCTTTTTCTCACCAGTTTCATTTACTGGTTTTTGTTTTCTCTTCCTGTTTCACCTCAATCCTTTCATAGTCTTTTGCCCAATCCAGGGGTACCTCACGGGGGCCCCTGTTTGTGAGAAACCACCCTCCCTGCCACTTCTCATCATGGGCTTTGCTCTATCTCTGTGGGTTGGGTGGTTCCTGGGGGATGTGCCTCCTCTCCCCTAGTGTGTCTTCCTTGCCTCTCCCTTTACCGGTTGAGTCAGGATAAATTCAAGGAAGACACTGCTCAGCTTGATGGCCATCATTGCTTGGAGTTCATAAGGAGATGACACATTTTTTGTGGCCTTTTTTGGTATTCCCTAGACGCTCCTCTCGCTTTTTTCGGCGCCGGACCATCTCGGCCGGTCCCGCAAATTTGCGGGAGCTCGATTCGGTCCTCTTAGACGTTTCGGCTCCCCGCAAATTTGCGGAGATCGTTGGGGGGTCCCGCAAAATTGCGGGAGGGTGGTGTCGGTACGGTTATGCCTCCATTGGCCCGCAAATTTGCGGTAATAGTTGGCTTTTACTATTGACTTTTTTTATGTCATCTTGTTGCCTGATACTATATTGGTGTATGCACTTTACTGGTGTTATAGGCCCTGCATGTAAGATGTTGAGTGGTGGTTAACACTTTCTCCATCTTTGCAGGTTCTGCTAGTGCTCTTCCGCCTCGGCCGCCTTCCTCACCTACCTCTGTGCTCCCAGTTTAGGGTGAGTACGGATACCTGTTTGCATGTGTGTTCCTGTTTCCCCATGCTCCTTCCCTGGTTCTTCTTGGACATTCTCTCCACTTACTCCTTCAACGTGCTGATTATGGTGTGTGTTCTTCTAGTGCAGGTAGGCTGCCTTGCTTTCGCCTTGGTTGTCGCTCCCCGTGCTTGGAGAGCCACAAGTCCTGCTTGCGCCACTCGCTCTGTGTGTCCTCTAAGGCCTACCTCCCTGCTCTGTGTGGCACGTGTCTGGCCCTGGTGGATGTGCTGCACCATGGCCCTGGTTCCTCGGCGGCGGCTGTGGCCTCTGCTTCCCTTCCGTCGGTGTGGACGATGGTCTCCCGCCACATTAGGACTGTGGGCCACCGTTCCCCGGCCTTTGTTGCCGACCGGATCCGCGTCGCCCTGGGTATCTCTGACCCGACTGAAGGCCGTTCACCTGGCCCTCTCCCTGCTCGGGCCCTCTCCCCTGGGTCCCGCAGCCGGTCGTCCCATCGTCGGGGGGTTCCCCAGCTCCGTCCACGCTCTCGCTCGCCTCGTCGTCCGTCCTCTACTGCCCCTCGTCGTCCTCCTGATCGCCTTGATGACGCCCGTCGCCCTCGTCATGGTTCTCGCTCTGAGGCCGGGGTTAGCGGCTCTGCCCCTGTGCGCCCTCCCCTGGCCTCTACGGATAGGGGCTCTACTCCCTTCTGCCCGCTTCCCCAGCCCAGACGACTTCCTCTTACGTTGTCCTCTCCGCGCGCGGTGGTTCATGCTGTAGCTGGCCCTCTGCTCCCTCCTCCTACACTGTCCAGGAGGATACGCCTGGATGTCGTTGCTTCTCCTACTTCACCTGCTTCAGTGCCTATTCTTCCTTCACGGTCTCGTCCACCGGTGGTGGTCCCTCCCTCCTCCGCCTCGGTGTCGGGCCGCCCTGTTATCTCAGCCCCGGGGATCCTTGCTCTGTTTCCCCCCGCGGCTCCTTCTGGCCTCCTTTCACCCGGCCAGCCTTCCCACTCCCGTCGTCCTGCTCCTCCTCATTCTTCTCTTCCTGTCCTTCACTTACCGTCTCGCCAGGAGGGTACCCCTCCTCTTGCCTCGGTGGGGTTTCGCGAGGTTTTGGTGTCCCATTTCTCAGGAGCTGACGTGTCGCTGGAAGAGGGGAATGGTGCTGTTTCCCCCTCGGCCGTTCGTGATCGGGGAAGAGTCCCTCAACGGCGACACAACCGTCGTCGCTCGCCTTCCTTGGGCCGCGACGCTGCTGGTTCGTGTCGTGGGTCTCGCTCACGCTCACGCTCGCCCCTGCGGGCCGACCAATCTGGGGGGGGGGTCGCCTCTCTCGGATCGATTGTCGGCTATGCAGGGCTGGGTTGTGTCACGCTTCGACGGGCGCTTGGAGTCGATGGAAGACTCCCTCTTCTCGCCCTTCTTGGCGGTGACTCACCCTACCTACCCCTGCTACGGTCCCCCTCCCTTCTGCAGGCCTACGCTCTGGTCAGACTTCAGCCGCCCTGACATCCTTCCGGCTGTTCAGTCCCTGGCTGTGTTGACGGGTCTGTCCTATGGGACAGGTTTGTGCGACGCCGGTACGCCTGGCTTAGCCATCATGCTCGGTCACCCTCTCCCATTGGAGGCCTGGTTTGCTGAGGCCTTCGCTAAACATACCGATCCGTCGACGGCTCTCCTTCAGTCCCTCCCCCGGAGTCATCACTGATTTTGCCTACTCTTATGTCCGTCGGCGGGTTGGACGGCGCGTTCTGGTCCTGGGTGAGTGCGCCCGTTCTTGAACTTTGTTCTATTGCTCCCCCGTTCTTCTCTAACCCGGATCAGCCCTCTGTCGCCAAGGTTTTTCCCTTGCGCCAGAGGGTGACGGACTTATTGTCTTGTCTTTAGGTTCCCTCCAGACATCTGTTCACCACCTGCGGCTTTTCGAGGTGTCTGCGCCAGGCGATCTTCGTGAGGGTTTGGACCGCGTTCAGCGGGTCCACCTTCGGCTTGCGGTGTCTTTGGTTCCCGAGCTGAAGGTGGTTTTCTGCGCGGCGACTCGGCAATGCCCGACGGTACGGTCCTCGTTCTGTCGGCCGGCCCCCTTGGATATTCGTCAGGGTTTGTTGTCCTCTGCGCTATATACGTCGTTTTTTTTTAAGCACAATGCTTGGGAATGCTACGCTTCTCTGTCGGCGGCCCCTGCTTCCGACACGGGACGCCGCGCTGTGTCGTTGCGGACCCTGCTTACGTCACGCACCGACGCGCTGTGCCGCGTGCGGGGTCTTCTCAGTCCCGTCCTTCTGCCGGTCCTCTTCGGGGTGCTGCTGCAAATGCTGCCGCCTTGCACGGGCGCAGGACTGGGACGTTGCAGGCCAGTGCGTCGGTTCCGCCTCGCACTTCTGTTCTTGCCCCTTTCATCCCCTCCATGTCGGGGCTGGCCGGCCTTCCACTTCCGGCCTCCCTTCGACGGGGTCAGCCCCGCGCCGGCCTGGGGTTGGGGTGGCCCGCCCTTTTCGACGAGGTTGGGGGGGGGGGGTAGAGGAGGTCAACGTGGCGCTCATGCCCGCACGGCCCGTACCGGGGGTACCTCCACGTCAACACAATGTGTAGTTCTCTGGGTCGGCCTCCTTGTTCTCCTTCTCGCCTGGCCGACCGGGTCGCTCCCCTCCTCTCGGGTGCTCCCTCGGGTTGTTTTCGCCCTTGCGCCCCTCGGTAGCCACGAGGGACGTTGGGGGCGGCGGGTTGCGCGGAGGGGTCTCACCTGGAGGTGGACGTCCAGACCCCCACTCCGCTCTTGTCACCGACGCCGGCCCATCTCTTCAGAGGTGGCCCACGTGTTCACTTCCATGCCCGAGCTGGGTAGCGTCGAGGGAGTTGACCGCCGGTCACCCGGTTTTCCTCTCCCGTGTCTTTCTGATACCGTCGACGAACTGCGACGCGATGCGACCGGTGGTGGATCTGTCGGCCCTCAACGGGCACATCGTGCACACACGGTTTCGGATGCTGCCGGTACCCCTGGTACGCCTGGCCCTGTGCCCTCTGTCGTTGGTAGTGTCGCTGGCCCTCCAGGATGCGTCTTGGCTCGTTCCTCTCCATCCTCGCTTCCAGCGATTCTTGGCCGTTCAAACTTCCGATCGTGTGTTCCTGTTCGACGGCCTTCCCTTCGGTCTCCACATCGCGCCGCAGAACTTCTCCGCACTGGTGGGGCAGGCTCGGGGTCCTCTCCTCAGGAGCGGGCTCCAGATCCTGTTTTCCTTGGCCGATTGGTTGGTAATTTCCGACGCCCTAGGACTGTGCATTGGCGACGCCCTCACGGTCGTTCGCAACATCGCACGGTTAGGGTTCCCCTTCGATGTTCCCAAGTCACGCTTGACCCCATCGCGTGTCGTGCCATGGGTCGGTCTCGCAGGGGTTTTGTCCGGCGCTACGGTGACCCGGGGTCTGCCGGCCGCGGAGCACCTTCGGTGGACGGTCTTCGCCGTGTTGCACTGGGTCTCCCTCCCGGGGTGGCTCTGGGACTCGTTCGTGGGTTCGCTGCATTGGGCCGCTCTGCCCCTTCCCTTAGGGAGCCTCTGGCTACGCCGCCTCCTCCTCATGGGCACCGCGGTGTTTCCGTTGCCCCTATGGATCGGCTCCTGCCGCTCCCGCATACCGTCCGCAGACGCTTCGGTCGCTGGGTTGCTCGGGGCTCGCTCTCTGCGGCTGTGCCCTGGACCGCCCCCCCCGCCGACGGTCTGGGTAGCCACAGATACGTCGAGCGAGGTTGGGTGAGGTTCCCGATCGAACCTGGGACGTCCACTTCCCGGCAGATGGGTGGGTCTCCCTCCTCTTACCTGTCTATGCCCTCGGCCTGTTGGTTCCTTTGTTCTTCCTGCGGGACCCCGCGCTGGCCCTTCGGGGTAAGTCGGTGGCCTTCGGGTTGGACACTCAGACAGGCAGTCCCCTGTTTCCTTATGCGGGGATCCTCCAGGTCGTTGACTCTATTGGGGGTCTCGGTGGAGTTGTTCTTCCTCGCGGGCCGACACCCATTCTCCTTGCATGCCTCCTCCCTGCCCGGGCCTGCCACCCTGTGGGCGGCCGCCCTGTCGAGAGGGCAGGGCGTTCTTGTAGAATGGGCGATGAAACCGACTGTGTTCGCCGACCTCGCGGCTTCCTGAGGTGTTCCGGAGGTCGCCTTGTTCGCCTCGGGGGTGCCGTGCCAGTTGCCTCTGGACCTCTCCCTCCGGCCTCGCGCTCCGAGGGGGGTCCGGACGCTTTCATGGTAGCCTGGTACAGGTGGCGGTCGATATACATCTTTCCGCCACCAGACGCGCTGTTGATGTGCCCAGTCCTCGCGAAGCTGCGGCTGTACCACGGCTGCGTCTGGCTCCTCGCGCCTCTGTGGCCGGCACGGACTTGGTCCGCCCGGTTGTCGCGGTGGTGCCCGAGTCCGGTCCCTCTACCTGTCTCCGGTTTCCCCTTGGGCTAGGTTGGGGACCTGCGGACCTCGTTGGCCTTCGCATCGTGCTTGTTCATGAGGCACGGTGGCTCCCGGTCCCCGGCCGGGCCCTGACTGACTTCCTGCAGCGTTCCTGGCCGTCTTCTCCTTGGGGGACTTACGGGTCCTGCTGGAGGTCTTTTACTAGGTGGCTACAGGCCACTCGCCTGCCAGTTGGCTCTCCTTCCCTCGTCCTACGCTCCTTGTTTCACCTCTTCCGTACACGTCGCTTACCAGTCGACGCTCTACGTACCCACTTGTCTGCCATCCGGGGGGTGTTTGGGTCCGTCGCTGGGCTGGTCGTTCCGCCACAGGAGCTGGATTCCTTCCTGACGGCTGCCTTCCGGGATCGACCGCCTCCGCGCCAGGTCCCTCCGCAGTGGGATCTGGGGCGGGCTCTGGTCCTTCTGGCTTCACCCACGTATACAAGGGCCGCTACGCCGGTTCCGTTGCTCGGGTGTCCACTCTTCCTTGTCGCTCTGGCCACTGGGGATCGGGTGTCTGCACTAGCGGCATTGTCACGGCCCCGGGACTGCGTGCGATTCTCCCCGTCCTTGCATGGCGTCTCGTTCGCCTCCTCCCCTCCTTTTGTTACCACGCATGGGAGGGAGGCCCCCGTTTTCCAGCCTTTCGCCGTCCAGGCTTTACGGCGTGGGCATCCTCACCATGTGTTGTGCCCGGTGTCAGCCTTGTACTCCTCTGTTGCGTCTGTGGCGCCGCCTTCGGGTACTGCTGTGTGGGTGTCCCCTCGGACAGGTGGGAGGCTCTCGCAGGTGCAGATGGGCCGCCACGTTTGTCGGACCGTTCGTGCCCGTCACCCTGTTTGTGGGGGTTCTGCGCACGATGTCAGATCCTTTGCTGCCTCCTTCCAGTTCCTGCCACGTCGATCCTTCCCTGCCATCGCCTCAGCGGTTTTGTGGTCTTCTATCAATTCCTTCATCTCTCCTCTCCGTGTCCAGTGTTCGACCCCCTCGGCCGGTGATTGCTCTCGGGGGTCGTGTTTCGTGGTGCTCTGGCGAAGATCCCTGGTCTTCCACCCTTGTCACTCGTTCTTTTCCTTTGTTTTATTTGACAAAGGGGGGGGGGGGGGGGTGTACGGGTTTGCAACACTGGATTGCAAGTTTGGGATTATGTATTGTTCCAGTACATAAGTGTTTTTGCCACATTGAATATTGTGTTTTGTTCTTGTGTTCAGTGTTTTTGTTGGTTTTTGAAGAAAAGGGATTTTGGGTACAGTACCTTTTTGGTTTCAGACAAGTCTATGTTTTTGCATTACTATGAATGACGGGCATGTGTTAAAACTGTTCTTTTTAGCTACTCCTCAGTTTTTCACTCTTTTATTAAACTCTCTTGTTTAAATTGTGTCTTTGTCATTCGTAATTTTGTTTTATGCATTGGTTTTTTTGGTAGGTTGGGCTTGGATGTCCTCCTCCTATTTGTTATGCAGCCTTGACGTTGGATTTGCCAAGACTACTAACAAATTGGGAGGTTTGACGTACCTCCCAACCTACCAAATAGGAAAACCTACTATTTGGTAGTAGTCTTGGAAAATCCAACGTACATAATACCCTCCCTCACGCCGGACCCCTGCCCATCCGCGTTCTTCTGCTGACGTGAGATGTGATGACAAGAGAGGGTCGCTCATGCGCGCGTTCGACAGGGATCTGCACATGACGGAACACGGGATGGGCCTTAAGCGGTAACTAAGGTAAACCCCTTTTTCTTCTCTTCTATGCTTTTTTCACCTTCGGTGGTAGTTTTGGTTAATGTACAACGTCTCCTAGAGCAAGATAAGGAGTAGACTCTAGACGTTTTCTTTTTAACCGCGGTTGGAATGACGACATAGCAGTCAAAATAGACAAGTCATCATTGCAATTAGGTTAATAGCCTTGACGTTGGATTTTCCAAGACTACTACCAAATAGTAGGTTTTCCGATTTGGTAGGTTGGGAGGTACGTCAAACCTCCCATTTTGGCGCACTTTTGACGATGTAAACAACTGAGTCCTGCCAAAAGATAACCGAGTTGCGCAAGGTTCGGTTCGGTTGCTGGTCGAGGAGATAGCCTCTTGCAATGGCCTCCCCTTTTCTGTTTTATTGTTTTCTTTTTATGTGGCTGTTTTTGTCTTCAAAATTCATAAATTACTAATCACGCAAGAGTTTGATGTGATGTGATATTGTTGAGGGGTAAGCCTATGTAACGGCCCCTGATATGGTCTTCACGATTTTGTTTTCCCTTCTTCCTCTCTGTTTTCTTCTGTTATCTTGTTTTTATCTGCTGTGTCTGTTCTGTTGTGTATCCTATTATGTTTTTCTTTAATTTCTCCTCCCTTCTGAACTTTCCTTTTCTTTTAATTTTGCTGTTTTTCTCTTCTATTTCTACTTTCTCCAGTCTTCTACGTTTCTTCTGATATAGATTTCTGCTGTCCTCCTCCCACACTTTCCCTGGTCTATTTCTCCCACACTTCCGCTGGTACTCTCCCACACTTCCACTGATTTTTTTTCTTCTACACTTCCGCTGGTCTTATACTCCCACACTTCCTCTGGTCCTTTTCGCCCTCATTCCCATTTGCCTTCTTCTCCCACACTTCTTCTGGTCTTCTATTCCCATACTTTCACTGGTCTTCTTCGACACATCCGCTGGTCTTCTTCTACCACACTTCCTTTGGTCTTCTACACTTCCTCTGGTCTTCTCCCACACTAATTCCTCTGTTCTTTTCAGTTGAATAAATAATATTTTCTCATTTTCGTGTAATGTTCCCTTTTACTCCTGTTCCGTATTTCCTTATGAATACAGACATAATCTTAATAGACTTATTAATGTTGGAGGATTTTATTTTCTTCTGTCCCTTAGATCTTCTTCAGACAAAATATTTGTCCCTACCAAGGTTTGCCCAGAGTTGACATTAGTTTGTAGCCTACTGTAAGCGACCTAGCCTTAGGTCCTTTGAAAAACGATATCGCATACTGTAGGTCTCCACCACTGAGCTCGAAAATAGAACTCGAGGCGAAGTTTCGCTTTGGGTGTGGTATAGATGTAAAGTCAGTAAACATAGTTGTGTGTGTAGAGCTTAAACTGAGAACCAGATGCAGAAAATACCCAGACCTGCCATATCGAGTGGGATATCCTTATTGGTGTTGTGGGTAGAGTTCTTGCCTCATAGCTAGGAATACCTGGGTTCAAATCCCGGCCTGGTGGTAGATTCAATGTATTGAGGGCAATATCCACATATGAACGAAGTTTAGCTGTGTTGGTATCAGTCTCAGTAGGTCCGAACATTTGTTGTGGGCCTGGCACAAATAATATGAGGGCGAAATTCACGCTCTTACAGTGGTGGCAACCACTGTAGCTGTCTTACAAACACACAATTACAATCAAAATAATTAAAAATGCATAACTAAATTACATTATCATGTTGTTTAGGCCTAATGTTCATTAGCAGTGCAAATACAATATTCTAAGACAGATGAAAAAGGTAGGCCCCTTTCATGACTACTGCCTAATGTCGCTAGACAAATAGTTAGATCTTTTGCGATGCATAATTAATAATGTGCTTGGCCATATACAGTGCGATTAATGCTTATGGATGTTTCGGTACTCGATAATTGGCATTAAATTAAGCAGTTCACAAGAACAAGTCAAATACATTTAACGTAACAATAATTATAATTTACAGAAAGAACAGTAATTTCTATTAGTTATTCTCTGTAGGGATTTACAAAAAAAGTAGGTCTATGTAATAACAACAGATTTTTATATAGTTTACAAAAAGGACAGTCATATATTTAATAGTTATTCTCAGTTGGTATTTCCAGAAAACGGTATGTAAAATAGAAATTGTTTATAATTTACAGAAAGGACTAATTTTTTCTACTGTTATTCTCTGTTGGTATTTACAGAAAAAAGTATGTTAAAAACAACATAAATTGTAAATATACAGAAAGAACTGTAATTTTGTTACCGTTATTCTCGGTTGGTAATTAGAGAAAAAGTCTGTTAAAACAACAGAAATTGTAAATAATGTACACAGAAAGGACTAATTGTTACAGTTATTCTATGTTGGTAATTACAGATTTTTGTTTTTAAAACAACAGAAATTGTAAAAAAATATACAGGCAGGCCTGTATTATTTACAGTTATTCTCTGTTGGTAATTACAGAAAAACAAATGTTGAAACAACAGAAAGTGTAAATAATTTACAGAAAGGAGTGCATTATTTTCTACAGTTATTTTCTGTTGGTATTTACAGAAACATAATGTTAAAACAACAGAATTTGTAAATAATATACAGAAAGGACTGTATTACTTTTTACAGATATTTTCTGTTGGTATTTACAGAAAAAGTACCGGTATGTTAAAACAACAGAATTTGTAAATAATATACAGAAAGAACTATTACTTTTTACAGATATTTTCTGTTGGTATTTATAGAAAAAAGTATGTTAAAACAACAAAATTTGTAAATAATATACAGAAAGGACTGTATTACTTTTTACAGATATTTTGTGTTAGTATTTACAGAAAAAATATGTTAAAACATTTTTTTTTTTACAGTGTGGACTAGACTAAAGGCAGAGGATACTGTTTACCTCCTGTGCTCTGGATGTATTTATTACAGTCCACTAATCCCAGCCAGGGGTATTTGGTACTCAAAGGATTTAGGTCAATCATACAAGGATGTACACACAATTAGTACTGATTTCTACACACGAATCAATTAATGAGACTAACCTCGTGATTAGAATGACCAATCAAATACAGAACAAGTTAAACAGGAGAGCCCGGTATTGAATAGAGTGCATGAACAAATGAGAGCCGATATGATGTTTTCATTCAAGCAAAGATGACTAAACACCAATAAGATTGGTGTGGCGTGTTATGATGGATAGAGCAGCTATATTATTTTAGATTTGGTCTATACAAGGCTGATACAAACCAAGGTGGGGAGGTGGCAAATGCACAACCTGTTCTAGTGAAGCTAAATGGTGGTATTCAAGACATGATATTTACCCCTACTGAACGGCGACGTCTTTTAAATTTATTCTTTCTATATTTCGACGAATTTTAATGAGGATCTGTGGTAGTAATAATGGTTAAGTGAGATAGTTCGTATCCTGTTAATTGCTGGAGGCCAGTTTAAAACTGAAGACAATCGTCGAATAGCAGCCAGAACAAAGATAAAAAGAAAGCACCAGTACTGAACGGGTTACGAAATGTCTACAAGCTGCAATATATAAACTACAGTTTATTATACTGCAGTGTTGCTCAAGATTGGAATATCCCACCACGATGTGAATATAAAGGAAAAGTAAAAAGACAAAGCCCATAGAAAGGAAGCAGAGAACAATGTTAATGAAAGAAGTTCGGGAAACTATTATATGGTGAGGGGGAATCCCTGGAATCGACTAGTGAAAGTAGAAGCGTCGAGAATGGACACCCAGGGAGACAGAACACGGGACCGGCAGGGAGAATGGAGAGGGGAGAGGCAGGGACAGAGGAGACAGGAACGGCAGGGAGACAGAAGGAGATAATAGCAAGGAGACATGAGACGGAAACCACATGGAGACAGGAATGGCAGAGACACAGAAAGCAAGACAGCATAGAGACAGGTGGTGAGAACACCAGATGAACTCGGTGATCAGCTATGTGCAGTTTGCCGCACATATTCTATTCCGTTGGGGTCGTGATTTGGCAGCCCTCCAGCCACTTCCCCAAACCCCCTCCCTCACTCCACCTCCTATTAGAAGGAGGTGGAGTGAGGGAGGACGGTTGAGGAGGTGGGTGCAGGGCTGCCAAATCACGACCCAACGGAATAGAATATGTGCTGCAAACTGTACATACAGGTAAATGAAGCAATTTTATGTTCAGTAATGTGCATGTTTTTTCCTCCTGATATATATATATATATATATATATATATATATATATATATATATATATATATGTGTGTGTATATATATATATATATATATATCCGCAATTGACTTCGAACGTGGAAAGCGTAGTCTTATGATGAGGATCGCCCGGGAGAACACAAACATCTTGAAGAAGTAAGATGTTTATTTGCTTAAGTTTCGGAATTAGTACACATTCCATCATCAGAGCCTACAACAACAGAGATAAAGCTACGTATAGTTGCGTGAATACAACGAAATATTTTAATATGTATTATCCGCAGTCAATAAATGAAAGGTTAACAAAACAGATTCTACATTGGTAAAATAAGACTAAAAACGCCTATGAGTTAAAGTAAGATATTCAATGCGTAAAAAAGGGGGACCGTTATGAATCATACAACTTAGAAATAGCGCGGTAAAATATGAATATGAGCAGCAAGTCTGTTACATACAAAGAAAACGAAAGTATGTCGTAGATAATGATCAAGTTGAGCAAACACTACGTCGTGAATCTTAAAATGTAAAGTCAAACAAAAAAGTTATGGAAGGTATTTAAGAACACTTACCATTATGATGTATAAAGGGATACTATAAAGGGATACTATAAAAAGGGGGAACACATTTAGCACGGGAAAGGGAAAAGGAGGGTACAATCAGAAACATATTGTTAGTGGTCTAAATGTTAAGTTGAAACTAGATCATAAATAAAGGGTAAAACCTAAGTGACAAAGCTAAGCTATTATATAGAAGGAAAAAAAAAGGGGAATATGTACAGTACAGTACAGTACAGGAACTTAACGTGGGAAGCAGAATAGGTCACAAGATGCCATGTCGCTTATACTGTAGATGGGTTGAGTATATACTGGTGTAGGGCCTCCATAAGAACATAAGAACATAAGAAAATGGGAGTCTGCAGAAAGCCGATTGGCCTAAACAAGGCAGATCCCTGTCCCACACAACCCCAAATCAATTACAAAGCCCAATTATAGGCTCAACACTCTAATACCCTGAGGATCATCTTACCAAAACGGTTAGAGATTAACGCAGGATTATGGGGGTCTGCAGAGCGCTGATTGGCCCAACCCGGCTGATCCCCCTTCACACCCAACCCTTCTCGTCCATATGCTTATCCAATTTTATCTTAAAGCTCCCTACAGTTTTAGATCCCACTACAGCACTTGGTAGTCCATTCCACCCATCTACAACTCTGTTACCAAACCAATATTTGCCTATATCTTTTCTGAAACGAAATTTATCTAATTTGAAACCATTGGTACGAGTTCTTTCGCTATCACTGAGCTTTAGTACCTTTGTCATGTCCCCTTTGTTAATCCCACTAACCCACTTGAACACCTTTATCATATCCCCTCTAACTCTGCGTCTCTCTAACGAATGTAAACCTAATTTCTTCAACCTTTCTTCATACGGAAGATGTCTAATATTATGGATCATTTTTGTCATTCTACGCTGTACTCTCTCCAATGAATCTATGTCCATTCTGTAATAAGGACACCAAAATTGGACAGCATAATCCATATGGGGTCTCACTAATGACAAGTACAGTTTTAAGATAACATCAGCAGTTCTGTTAGTCACACTCCTAGAGATGAACCCGAGAATCCTGTTTGCCTTATTACGAACGCCTATACACTGTTTTCTAGGCTTCAAATCATTGCTAACAAACACACCTAGATCTTTCTCGCAGTCTGAATTTTCTAATTCTAAATTAGCTAGTTTATATTTAACATTTGTTTGCATCTTCCCTATCTTTAATACCTTGCATTTGTCAATGTTAAACTTCATCTGCCAATTTACTGACCATTCGTGTAAGGTATCTAGATCCCTTTGGAGGCACTCTATATCGCTATCTGAATCAATTGATCTCCCATTTTAGTATCGTCTGCGAATTTACTTATCCTACTAGTTATACCTAAATCTAGGTCATTTATGTATATAAGAAACAACAGGGGACCTAATACCGATCCCTGGGGGACACCACTTTTGACTGCTCCCCACTCTGACTTGGTACCATTTATGCTGACTCTCTGTTTCCTACCAATTAGCCATGACCTAATCCATCCCAACAACGCCCCACCTATTCCATGTGCCTCAACCTTTCTCATCAATCTCTCATGAGGGACTCTGTCGAAAGCTTTACTGAAATCTAAATATATAATGTCGTATGCCTTGTCATTATCTACTGCTTCATATACCTCTGAGAAAAAACTAAGCAAATTAGTAAGGCAAGAACGTCCCTGAGTACGTTGGGAAGGTCTGTGTCGTTGTTACCACCAAGAACTGCGAAGACTGACTGTGTGAAAGGGTGGTCGTGTTGGTGGGAGTGGTTGCATATAGCTGAGGGAGATTGGTTCGTAATGAGTTGTCCCGTTCGAACTGAGCGTCCTAGGTGTTCGTGTATACCGGATTTTAGATGTCTTTTTGTTTTGCCTATATATACTGCCTTACAGCTAGCTCACGTAAGTAAATAAACAACTGATGACTGTATGTGTAGTGGGATTGTGTCCTTAAATCTAAACAACTTTTGGATAGTTCAAAGTGATCTAAAGGCGGTTTTTAGTGAACCTTGTGGGTAAACTTAATTTAGAAGCAATTGAAGCCTTTTCTTTAGGGTGTGGCTTAGAGGTCCTGTATGGGGGATAGGGAAATATGTGGTATTTTTTGGAACAGTGGACACATGTGGTTTGTCTGATGTTAACAAAGTATTATGGGTTTTTCCTATACAGGTGTCGGTGAAGTTTTTAGGGAAGCCATTGTTAAATAGAAGTTCCTTTAGGTATTTGAGTTCGGTGTTAAGGTGAAAATATGTTGAACAAATTTCATAGGCTCTATGGGTGAGAGCACTAACCAAATTACGACGTCAGGACAAGTGTCTATCCTACGACTTGTGTATCGTTCATCCCACTTAGCTATAAACATAATCCGGTTGGTGCTCTCACCCATAGAGCCTATGAGATTTGTTCAACATATTTTCACCTTGACACCGAACTCAAATACCTCAAGGAACTTCTATTTAACAATGGCTTCCCTAAAAACTTCCCCGACACCTGTACAGGAAAAACCCATAATATTTATTGAGATAACAATACATAAAGCACATGATTTACCATAGAAGGGCTACAGTGTGTCCAATGGGAGCGCCATGACACCTTATATATATGTGTTTTGTTTTTGTTTTGTTTTTTTATACTCTCAGCCGAACTCAAACCACCGACAGTCAGGACAAGTGTCTCTCCTACGACTTGTGTATGAATTAACATACATTCTCCAAGTAGGAAATTCCTTCTATCACGACGTGATTGTAATAGTTAAACATTTGCTATTTATATTAAGGAGAGAGATTTATCTTACTTGTAGAAAGTTTTCCATTACATCTTCATAAAATATATTAACACCTGAGCCGTGTATACCATAATAACACACCACCAGACCAACACATTCATGTATTGGTTTGAGAGACAGGATGAAAGGATTCGCTCATGTTTATATGCCTTAGATGAGTGTTATTTTAATGCTTAAATGAAACCTGATTTTTTTTTTAATCACGCAACCGAGGAAGAGGTTCCGACCTTTGAACCCTATCTGTACTGGTGACATAATGTACAATATATGCTGGCAACTATTAGACGATTTTATGCTGCTTAGGATAGATGTCTGCCAATTGAAAAGCTACAGACTATCTCACTTAATCCATTTAGCTACCATATATCCTTCCTATGCGTCAAAAATCGTCTGAATCTAGCAAAGATATACTTTATTTGACGTTGCCGGTACAGTAGGCGTTAATAAACGTCTAATATAATGGTGTTACTAATTTGTGTAGTTAGTCATTTGGGTTCGATTATCAGAAAGTGTTATCATGCAATTTAAAGCAGCTCCTATCATATCCTAATGTTCTAGATTTATACTGACACATTATAATATAATTTTGAATATTTTATACAAACACAAATGTTAGTAAACAAAGTTAGTCTATTTATTAATCGGTACATTGTTCGGCAAACGAAATATTAATTGAGTACATTTTAATGTGGTTTTCAGCAATCTGTTTTATATCATTTTACCAAGCTCGTATTTTGAAGCCACCTTCATACCATTGCCACACAAATGTTTAACATTAGCCAGTCATCAGTCGTGTGTACTGTACTGTACCACCTGGCCCAGATACAGTATAAAGTTGCCGGTGTTCAATTGTGAATCATAATATTAGTTACTCGTTTTAATACATGCATTTTACATACACTCTCATCCTTAATATTTTTAAATTCTATTTTATGATATGCTTATAGATACGATTTAATTTAACTTCTATAGCTTGCTTGTTATGAACTACCAACGATGATGATGAAGGAAGGACAAACATAGAATATAAAGGCTTCGTCTGCATGCACAAATAATTAATTAAATCCGGCTCCCAACACCAAAGCCAGCCATACGGTACTATGAATATTGCAGTTGCTGGCTGGAGGGATACAAAGAGAGTTTAGTATTTGGCAACATTTAATATGCAACGTCCATCAGATCTGAAACGGCAGGTGAAACAATATTACTTTTATATATGTTTGTTACAGAGAAAATGCCTGTTGAAAATGGCATTTTCTAAAGTATTTCCCCATAAGGCTGGCCTAGCTGTGCTAGAACCTATCAAACCTTCAATCTAACTGCAAATATTTTACCATATTATTATCAAGATATTATAAGTCTATAGATTGCTAAACTAGTATAGCTTACTTTGGACCTGCTAGAAACCATTTGACATGAGAGTCCATTAGAATGATGATGTGTGTGAGGACACTATATAAAACCTTCAATCCCTCTTAAACTGTGCAGATTTAAGATTTATGTTTTAGAACAAATTTACATTCACTTTTTGTATACTCGTATCTCGAATTTTGGCTCGCCTATTTTGTAACAAATATATACAGTATATGTATATATACAGTATATATATATATATATATATATATATATATATATATATATATATATATATTTGTATACTCTCAGCCGGACTCGAACCTACGACAATCAGAACGAGTGTCCAAGCTTTTAAACCACTACACCACATCGTGATAAAGGAATCTTAACCTTTTTCTATATATATATATATATATATATATATATATATATATACTGTATATATGAGAAGGGAAATCCTACTTGGAGAATGTATTTCAATTCATGCACAAGTTGCAGGATTCATACTCCAAGACACCATACATGAATTGTGTACAAGATTCCCCACGCAACTCGGGTCATTGGTGAATTTTACAAGGGGAGGAGCATTCATAGCCTCCTGCCGCCGAAGTTTTAAAAGTAGTCTAGGAAAAGAGACAGACGGAAACGGCAAAGGTTGGTTATAGGATGACAAACCTCACTCTGGACAGGACCAGCCTTCACCCAGTATATATACAGTATATATAGGCCTATATATATATATATATATATTTTTTTTAGGTTAAGTAAAGGGTGTTTAATAATTAATATACAGCCTTGTAAGTAGTCAAGATAGGATACCTGAAAAGCTGTATCATGAATATTGAAAATATTGCAGTGAGGGGAAATATATAATCAACAAATTAAATAACAGGTATACAATTATGTCTTATTAGCAAATACTGATACTGAACTACAGTATTGATAACATTTGGTCTTGTCATGGTCAATACAAATACACCCGTTCCCAGTTGCCATTACCTTGGGGAGACTATTCTACTGTAGTTCCACCAGTTGACTCTAACCAATTTTATTTCCTGCCTCCATTTTCAGGTGTCTCTTTCTTGTATTTTCAATGTTCTCTCTCTCTCTCTCTCTCTCTCTCTCTCTCTCTCTCTCTCTCTCTCTCTCTCAGTATAACCTGTCACTATAACCTTGATATATGAAACTTTGTGAATATGAATAGAACTGCGACAGTAGAAGCTTTATGATAGTAGATACAGCGTTTTAGTCTTTTAATTCATCGAGAAACGGTTACTTGGCACCTTCACTTTATTATTATCAACTGGGTCAAGGAGAAAGCAAGGACCTTACAAAATCTTAACTCTACCTTTGATATAATGGATACAGTGAAACCTTATCTATATCTAACGCTATGCCCAGGTCACGTACACCACTAACATTTCCATATCTAACATAATACCCAGGGCACCTATGGCACTAACTTTGACATATCTGACACTATTGCTATGCCCAAGAGAGATAATTAGCGAAGCAGTAGCCTGTATAACATAAAAGGGAAACTCGAATTCTGACCCAGAGCTAGTACTATATATGTATAAGTACTATACCATGCCTCCCAGCTGCTACCTTCATCATGTATGGTTGTCTGTATAAGTACTATACCATCCCTCCCAGCTGCTACCTTCATCATGTAGTTGTCTGTATAAGTACTATACCATCCCTCCCAGCTGCTACCTTCATCATGTATGGTTGTCTGTATAAGTACTATACCATCCCTCCCAGCTGCTACCTTCATCATGTATGGTTGTCTGTATAAGTACTATACCATCCCTCCCAGCTGCTACCTTCATCATGTATGGTTGTCTGTATAAGTACTATACCATCCCTCCCAGCTGCTACCTTCATCATGTATGGTTGTCTGTATAAGTACTATACCATCCCTCCCAGCTGCTACCTTCACCATGTATGGTTGTCTGTATAAGTACTATACCATCCCTCCCAGCTGCTACCTTCATCATGTATGGTTGTCTGTATAAGTACTATACCATGCCTCCCAGCTGCTACCTTCATCATGTATGGTTGTCTGTATAAGTACTATACCATCCCTCCCAGCTGCTACCTTCATCATGTATGGTTGTCTGTATAAGTACTATACCATCCCTCCCAGCTGCTACCTTCATCATGTATGGTTGTCTGTATAAGTACTATACCATCCCTCCCAGCTGCTACCTTCATCATGTATGGTTGTCTGTATAAGTACTATACCATCCCTCCCAGCTGCTACCTTCATCATGTATGGTTGTCTGTATAAGTACTATACCATCCCTCCCAGCTGCTACCTTCATCATGTATGGTTGTCTGTATAAGTACTATACCATCCCTCCCAGCTGCTACCTTCATCATGTATGGTTGTCTGTATAAGTACTATACCATCCCTCCCAGCTGCTACCTTCATCATGTATGGTTGTCTGTATAAGTACTATACCATCCCTCCCAGCTGCTACCTTCATCATGTATGGTTGTCTGTATAAGTACTATACCATCCCTCCCAGCTGCTACCTTCATCATGTATGGTTGTCTGTATAAGTACTATACCATCCCTCCCAGCTGCTACCTTCATCATGTATGGTTGTCTGTATAAGTACTATACCATCCCTCCCAGCTGCTACCTTCATCATGTATGGTTGTCTGTATAAGTACTATACCATCCCTCCCAGCTGCTACCTTCATCATGTATGGTTGTCTGTATAAGTACTATACCATCCCTCCCAGCTGCTACCTTCATCATGTATGGTTGTCTGTATAAGTACTATACCATCCCTCCCAGCTGCTACCTTCATCATGTATGGTTGTCTGTATAAGTACTATACCATCCCTCCCAGCTGCTACCTTCATCATGTATGGTTGTCTGTATAAGTACTATACCATCCCTCCCAGCTGCTACCTTCATCATGTATGGTTGTCTGTATAAGTACTATACCATCCCTCCCAGCTGCTACCTTCATCATGTATGGTTGTCTGTATAAGTACTATACCATCCCTCCCAGCTGCTACCTTCATCATGTATGGTTGTCTGTATAACTACTATACCATGCCTCCCAGCTGCTACCTTCATCATGTATGGTTGTCTGTATAAGTACTATACCATCCCTCCCAGCTGCTACCTTCATCATGTATGGTTGTCTGTATAAGTACTATACCATCCCTCCCAGCTGCTACCTTCATCATGTATGGTTGTCTGTATAAGTACTATACCATCCCTCCCAGCTGCTACCTTCATCATGTATGGTTGTCTGTATAAGTACTATACCATCCCTCCCAGCTGCTACCTTCATCATGTATGGTTGTCTGTATAAGTACTATACCATCCCTCCCAGCTGCTACCTTCATCATGTATGGTTGTCTGTATAAGTACTATACCATCCCTCCCAGCTGCTACCTTCATCATGTATGGTTGTCTGTATAAGTACTATACCATCCCTCCCAGCTGCTACCTTCATCATGTATGGTTGTCTGTATAAGTACTATACCATCCCTCCCAGCTGCTACCTTCATCATGTATGGTTGTCTGTATAAGTACTATACCATCCCTCCCAGCTGCTACCTTCATCATATATGGTTGTCTGTATAAGTACTATACCATCCCTCCCAGCTGCTACCTTCATCATGTATGGTTGTCTGTATAAGTACTATACCATCCCTCCCAGCTGCTACCTTCATCATGTATGGTTGTCTGTATAAGTACTATACCATCCCTCCCAGCTGCTACCTTCATCATGTATGGTTGTCTGTATAAGTACTATACCATCCCTCCCAGCTGCTACCTTCATCATGTATGGTTGTCTGTATAAGTACTATACCATCCCTCCCAGCTGCTACCTTCATCATGTATGGTTGTCTGTATAAGTACTATACCATCCCTCCCAGCTGCTACCTTCATCATGTATGGTTGTCTGTATAAGTACTATATCATCCCTCCCAGCTTCTACCTTCATCATGTATGGTTGTCTGTATAAGTACTATACCATCCCTCCCAGCTGGTACCTTCATCATGTATGGTTGTCTGTATAAGTACTATACCATCCCTCCCAGCTGCTACCTTCATCATGTATGGTTGTCTGTATAAGTACTATACCATCCCTCCCAGCTGCTACCTTCATCATGTATGGTTGTCTGTATAAGTACTAGTCTATACCATCCCTCCCAGCTGCTACCTTCATCATGTATGGTTGTCTATATAAATACTGTTCCATCCCTCCCAGCTGCTACCTTCATCATGTATGGTTGTCTGTATAAGTACTATACCATCCCTCCCAGCTGCTACCTTCATCATGTATGGTTGTCTGTATAAATACTGTACCATCCCTCCCAGCTGCTACCTTCATCATGTATGGTTGTCTGTATAAGTACTGTACCATTCCTCCCTGCTACCTTCATCATGTATGGTTGTCTATATAAATACTGTACCATCCATCCCTGCCACCTTCATCTTGAATGGTTGTCTGTATAAGTATTGTACCATCCATCCCTGCTACCGTCATCATGTATGGATGTCTGTATAAGTATTGTACCATCCATCCCTGCTACCGTCATCATGTATGGTTGTCTGTATAAGTATTGTACCATCCATCCCTGCTACCATCATCATGTATGGTTGTCTATATAAGTATTGTACCATCCATCCCTGCTACCATCATCATGTATGGTTGTCTGTATAAGTATTGTACCATCCCGCCCTGCTACCGTCATCATGTATGGTTGTCTGCATAAGTATTGTACCATCCATCCCTGCTACCGTCATCATGTATGGTTGTCTGTATAAGTATTGTACCATCCATCCCTGCTACCATCATCATGTATGGTTGTCTATATAAGTACTGTACCACCCATCCCTGCTACCTTCATCATGTATGGTTGTCTGTATAAGTACTATACCATCCCTCCCAGCTGCTACCTTCATCATGTATGGTTGTCTGTATAAGTACTAGTCTATACCATCCCTCCCAGCTGCTACCTTCATCATGTATGGTTGTCTATATAAATACTGTTCCATCCCTCCCAGCTGCTACCTTCATCATGTATGGTTGTCTGTATAAGTACTATACCATCCCTCCCAGCTGCTACCTTCATCATGTATGGTTGTCTGTATAAATACTGTACCATCCCTCCCAGCTGCTACCTTCATCATGTATGGTTGTCTGTATAAGTACTGTACCATTCCTCCCTGCTACCTTCATCATGTATGGTTGTCTATATAAATACTGTACCATCCCTCCCAGCTGCTACATTCATCATGTATGGTTGTCTGTATAAATACTGTACCATCCATCCCTGCCACCTTCATCTTGAATGGTTGTCTATATAAATAATGTACCATCCCTCCCAGCTGCTACCTTCATCATGTATGGTTGTCTATATAAATACTGTACCATCCCTCCCAGCTGCTACCTTCATCATGTATGGTTGTCTGTATAAGTAGTGTACCATCCCTCCCAGCTGCTACCTTCATCATATAATGGTTGTCTGTATAAATACTCTACCATCCATCCCTGCTACCTTCATCATGTATGGTTGTCTGTATAAGTATTGTACCATCCCGCCCTGCTACCGTCATCATGTATGGTTGTCTGTATAAGTATTGTACCATCCATCCCTGCTACCGTCATCATGTATGGATGTCTGTATAAGTATTGTACCATCCATCCCTGCTACCGTCATCATGTATGGTTGTCTGTATAAGTATTGTACCATCCATCCCTGCTACCATCATCATGTATGGTTGTCTATAAGTATTGTACCATCCATCCCTGCTACCATCATCATGTATGGTTGTCTGTATAAGTATTGTACCATCCCGCCCTGCTACCGTCATCATGTATGGTTGTCTGCATAAGTATTGTACCATCCATCCCTGCTACCGTCATCATGTATGGTTGTCTGTATAAGTATTGTACCATCCATCCCTGCTACCATCATCATGTATGGTTGTCTATATAAGTACTGTACCACCCATCCCTGCTACCGTCATCATGTATGGTTGTCTGTATAAGTATTGTACCATCCTGCCCTGCTACCGTCATCATGTATGGTTGTCTGTATAAGTACTATACCATCCCTCCCAGCTTCTACCTTCATCATGTATGGTTGTCTGTATAAGTACTATACCATCCCTCCCAGCTGGTACCTTCATCATGTATGGTTGTCTGTATAAGTACTATACCATCCCTCCCAGCTGCTACCTTCATCATGTATGGTTGTCTGTATAAGTACTATACCATCCCTCCCAGCTGCTACCTTCATCATGTATGGTTGTCTGTATAAGTACTAGTCTATACCATCCCTCCCAGCTGCTACCTTCATCATGTATGGTTGTCTATATAAATACTGTACCATCCCTCCCAGCTGCTACCTTCATCATGTATGGTTGTCTGTATAAGTACTATACCATCCCTCCCAGCTGCTACCTTCATCATGTATGGTTGTCTGTATAAATACTGTACCATCCCTCCCAGCTGCTACCTTCATCATGTATGGTTGTCTGTATAAGTACTGTACCATCCCTCCCTGCTACCTTCATCATGTATGGTTGTCTATATAAATACTGTACCATCCCTCCCAGCTGCTACCTTCATCATGTATGGTTGTCTGTATAAATACTGTACCATCCATCCCTGCCACCTTCATCTTGAATGGTTGTCTATATAAATAATGTACCATCCGTCCCAGCTGCTACCTTCATCATGTATGGTTGTCTATATAAATACTGTACCATCCCTCCCAGCTGCTACCTTCATCATGTATGGTTGTCTGTATAAGTAGTGTACCATCCCTCCCAGCTGCTACCTTCATCATATAATGGTTGTCTGTATAAATACTCTACCATCCATCCCTGCTACCTTCATCATGTATGGTTGTCTGTATAAGTATTGTACCATCCCGCCCTGCTACCGTCATCATGTATGGTTGTCTGTATAAGTATTGTACCATCCCGCCCTGCTACCGTCATCATGTATGGTTGTCTGTATAAGTATTGTACCATCCATCCCTGCTACCGTCATCATGTATGGTTGTCTGTATAAGTATTGTACCATCCATCCCTGCTACCATCATCATGTATGGTTGTCTATATAAGTATTGTACCATCCATCCCTGCTACCATCATCATGTATGGTTGTCTGTATAAGTATTGTACCATCCCGCCCTGCTACCGTCATCATGTATGGTTGTCTGCATAAGTATTGTACCATCCATCCCTGCTACCATCATCATGTATGGTTGTCTATATAAGTACTGTACCACCCATCCCTGCTACCGTCATCATGTATGGTTGTCTGTATAAGTATTGTACCATCCCGCCCTGCTACCGTCATCATGTATGGTTGTCTGTATAAGTATTGTACCATCCATCCCTGCTACCGTCATCATGTATGGTTGTCTGTATAAGTATTGTACCATCCATCCCTGCTACCATCATGTATGGTTGTCTATATAAGTACTGTACCACCCATCCCTGCTACCGTCATCATGTATGGTTGTCTGTATAAGTATTGTACCATCCTGCCCTGCTACCGTCATCATGTATGGTTGTCTGTATAAGTATTGTACCATCCCTGCTACCGTCAATTGATAGGTAAAAATGAAAATTAAATAGATAATAATAATAACTATAATAATACATTATACAGGTATAGGTAGTCTGGAACGTTCGTTATTTTCCTAGAGTGCCGTATATTCCGTTAAACAGTCGACCAAAAACGGGAAAAGTGGTTAGGGCAGTGAGAATTCTGTTTCATAAGATACTTATTGAAAGTGTTACTTAAAGTTACTTAAAGTTTAAACCTAACGAGTGTAAACGAGTGGCACTCCCCCCCCCCCCCCCCCACACACACACACTCCCCACAAACCGCGTAACAAACACCTCCTTGTCCTCCAAGCCCCCCCCCCCCCTCTCTCTCTCTCTCTCTCTTCTCAAATGTGGTGAAAATTCGAACCTGAGCAGTGTTGAATCAAGTTGATAGGTAAAATATGAAAATTATAATAAATACTATATATACTGTAGGTAGCCTGGAAAGTTCGTTATTTTCCTAGAGTGCCGTATATTCCGTTAAACAGTCGACCAAAAACGGGAAAAGTGGTTAGGGCAGTGAGAATTCTGTTTCATAAGATAATTATTGAAAGTGTTACTTAAAGTTACTTAAAGTTTAAACATAACGAGGGTAAACGAGTGGCACTCCCCCCCCCCCCCACTCCCACAAACCGCGTAACAAACACCTCCTTGTCCTCCAAGCCCCCCCCCCCCCCCCCCCCCTCTCTCTCTCTCCCCCATGTAAGGGTGGGTGGGAAAAAAACAAAAACAATGTTTACCAGAGACAACTGTACGAGTTGTAAGATGAATATACACATCCATGAAGGCACCGCATGTCGGATATGCAAGCAACCATATCACTGGATTTGCATAGGATTGACACCAATAAATGAGGCGTACAATACAAGAGGGAAGAACCTCCATTTCTGCGATAGTTGTTTCGATATCACATGGCAAGTCATACAGACTGTAGAAAATACAGAAGTACAAGATAGACGGAAATATAGCCAAGACATAGCTACCTTTCACAGAAAATGGGGAACTATTGGGGCCTCAGGGCCCATACAAATATCACAACCCACACACGCACACCTTCCCATGATAATGCCCACATTGCCTCCTGCACATCAACACACATCGCCTGCCGAACAACCTTTCGCACCCTACATATACACAAACCCTGTCGCACATCTCCCCAGACCCAGAAAACACCCACATTAATCCCATCTATGGCCATTGACCACCCTACTGCTGTTGATCAAATAAAACTGCAGGATGAATGTAGGATGCAACAAGCCCCCATATCAGGCTCCCCTTCCACATCATCTCCCCCCTCACCACTGCCACCTGCCCACCTACAACCGACCCGTAACTCCACCCCTCTGCAGGCCTCACCCACCCATACACCAAGCCCACTATCACCCACAACCACACTTAACTCACCACATAACCCCTTGCAGCCCCAGCCACACCTACTGGGGTTGTCTACACCAGTGTGCAGATATTATCTGGAAAGAAGGTGCTACTTTGGTCAAAAGGGCGAATATAATGGGAATTCATGTAGATTTGCTCATCCCAAAATTTGCAACAACATAACCAGTCATGGAAAATGTAGATTTGGTAAAACCTGCAAATAACACTACCCATCCCTTTGCAAGACATCACTTGAGAACAAGACCTGCTACAATATGAAATGCCCAGCTTTTCATATTAAAGGGACTTGGAGATATGCTAGACCTAACACGAATGGTAGCCCAAAAAACTCTCTAACTATGCGAGGACGAGACAGAGGAAAAAGGCAAGGAGGGAAAGGGCAGATGAAGATGAAGAGACTGAGGGAGATGGAAGAGCACATAGAACACCTCGAGCACCTCCTGGCCTCCCAAGAGTGGCCAATACATCCCGAAGACTATTAGGTACACATAGTACTCCAAACAATCCCTCCCCAATCTTGTTTGCAAATATCCAAGGCCTAAAAAATAGAACCACGAACAAAGTACCATTTATTAGGGGCCTGCTAGAAGGAAACGCTATATTTGCGGCTCTCACAGAAACTCACATTAAAGATCAGGAAGATAGTGAGGTATGGATTCCTGGTTACAACCTACAAAATGCGGACAGAACGCATAGATCACATGGAGGTGTAGCCTTGTACATACATGACTCACTGATATGTACTGAATTCCTAAATAACAGTAATGAAGTGGTGGAAATACTTGGAGTTAAAATAGAATCGCTAAATTTAGCAGTTATTTGTTACATACAGGCCTCCAGACTCATCCCGAGAAGAATTCAAAACCCAGCTCAACAAAATAAAATCAGAAGTGGAAACCCTGGGGATCCCAACACCAAATATTATATGGCTAGGAGACTTTAACCTACCAAACATTAAATGGAGACAACTAGAAAACCAGTTAGTGGCAAATAACACCGGAGAAGCAAATACTAATACGAGAGAGCTTTTTGAACTTTGTGATTTTTTTAGTCTTACCCAACATATTGCTGAACCCACACGGGAAAACAATATCTTAGACCTGGTCTTCACTAACAACGACTCTCTAGTACACAGCATTAACATATCGGACACAACATACTCAGATCATAAATTAATTGAGATCAAAACAACCTTAGAAAGTGTACAGACAACGTCAGAATCGAGAACAAAAACCGGCCCCTTCAGTAAATTTAACTTCAATAACAAAAACATTAGGTGGGAAGAGGTAAATCAAGAAATGGAGGAAATAGACTGGGAAGATTTAATGGATAACCTGACACCAGCAGAATGTCTAGTCTTAATAACAGAAACCATGACCCAAATCTGTAGCCACCATATACCTGCAAGACAAACAAAACGAAGAAGCAAACAAGATCGGGAAAGGAGGAGGCTGTACAGAAGAAGAAAATTACTCCCACAAAGACGCACACATCAAAATCTACAGGATAGGCAAAAGGTCGAAATAGATAGAGAAATTGTGGAAATTGAACAAAGGCTAAGAATATCATATGAACTACAACATATGGAAGAGGAGAGGAAAGCTATTGCAGGTATAAAGGAAAATTCCAAATACTTCTTTTCATACGCCAAACAAAAGGCTAAAACAACATCAAACATCGGCCCACTGAGCAAAGGGGACGGCTCTTTCACAGGGGACAAAAAGGAAATGAGCGAACTCTTAAGCAGGCAGTATGAAATGGCATTCAGTGAGCCTGATGAAACAAAAGTCATCAGAGACCAAAATATATTTTTCATGGAAACCTCCCCCACGGAAACCCCTCAGATGCTGGATATTGATTTTGGTCCAAAAGACATAGAAGAGGCCATTTCCAACATGCCATCCCACTCGGCACCAGGCCCGGACTCATGGAATTCGATCCTAATGAAAAAATGTAAGGAAAACCTCTCAAAACCCCTGGCTATAATGTGGAGAAGGAGTTTAGACACTGGTGACATACCAGATAGCTTGAAAAATGCAATAATTGCCCCACTGCATAAAGGAGGGAGTAAAGCACTACCAAAAAAACTACCGCCCGGTAGCTCTAACCTCTCACATCATTAAAGTTTTCGAGCGAGTCCTGCAAAGCAAAATTTCAACATTCATGGAGGCAAATGAACTACATAACACCGGTCAACATGGGTTTAGAGCGGGAAGATCATGTCTCTCACAACTTTTGGAACACTATGACAACATTCTTAAAGCGCTAGAAGAAAAGAAAAACGTGGATGTCATTTACAATGATTTTGCTAAGGCATTTGATAAATGTGACCATGGTATAATAGCCCACAAACTGAAAGCAAAAGGTATAACTGGGAAAATCGGACGGTGGATATACAATTTCCTCGTAAACCGAAAACAATCGGTAGCAGTAAACCAAGTCACTTCTGAGCCTTCGGATGTCAAAAGCTCAGTGCCCCAAGGAACAGTGCTAGCGCCCCTTCTGTTCCTCATACTAATTTGCGACATAGATACCAACACCAGACACAGTACGGTGTCGTCTTTTGCTGATGACACAAAATTAAGTAAGATAGTAAACACACAAGAGGACACGGGCCGACTGCAGGAAGACATGAATGTAGTGTTCCAGTGGACCAGGGAAAACAACATGCAATTCAATGAGGAAAAATTCCAATTAATACGGTACGGAGATAATAATGGTGTTAAAGAAATTACAAATTACTTAACAGAATCTAACCACATAATAGAACGGAATGACAGTGTGAAAGACCTTGGGGTATTAATGCCTGAAAATATGGGTTTCAAAGTACATAACCAGGTCAAAGTGGCGGCTGCGAAACGTCTAACGGGTTGGATTCTGCGTACTTTTAAAACACGCGGTGAATTGCCTATGATAACGCTCTTCAAATCTCTAGTGCTACCGCGGCTTGAATACTGTAGCGTATTAACATCCCCATACAAAGCAGGTGAAATAAATGACGTAGAGAGTGTACAAAGAAATTTCACTTCGCATATAAGTTCGATAAAACATCTACACTATTGGGAGCATTTAAGAGCACTGAATCTGTACTCACTGGAACGTAGAAGAGAACGTTACCTAATAATATACACATGGAAAATCGCAGAGGGTTTAGTACCAAACCTACATACTCCGATAGTCATGAAACTCAGTGATAGGAGAGGCTGGGAATGCGAAATCCCCCGGATGAATAACAGGGGTGCTATGGGCTCTCTGCGAGAGGGCTGGTTATCACACAGAGGCCCACGTCTCTTCAACAAACTCCCACGGCGAGTAAGAGACATGAGGGACATCTCGTTAGACAACTTCAAGAGAGCCCTAGATGTCGAACTGCAAAAAGTGCCAGACGAGCCCATCCTCGCAAGGGAGCGAGCTGTCGCTTCAAACAGTCTACTGCACCAAATCACCACCCATAACGAGGGGCGTCGCGCTCCTTGGTGCCGCTAGAGGAGCGGCGAACACATCCAAAGGTATCCAAAGGTAAGGTATCCCTGCTACCGTCATCATGTATGGTTGTCTATATAAGTATTGTACCATCCATCCCTGCTACCTTCATCAGGTATGGTTGTCTATATAAGTATTGTACCATCCATCCCTGCTACCTTCATCATGTATTATTGTCTATATAAGTACTGTACCACCCATCCTCGCTACCGTCATCATGTATGGTTGTCTGTATAAGTACTGTACCATCCTGCCCTGCTACCTTCATCATTAGCAAAGGTGGTGATACACTCCACATGCCAGAAATATTGGAATGATTATTGCATATCAAACCCTCTCCTGACCAACTGATTACATTGACAATGAATGACGTGTGACGGGCTGCGGCACCATGTGTATGTAATGTATGTCATGTATATATAAAATCACCCCTGGTTTCTGATATTATATATGAAATCAATATATTAGATTATTCTCTGAGATAATGCTGCCCACCATGTAAGTTACTATTATTACTAGTATTAATGCATATCTTATACTTACAAGACAATACTCAGCGGCAGTAAACATATGAAGCAGAGCATGGGATTGATCAGAATATATTTCTATTTCTTAAGCATGATATATGGCTAAACCATAGGGCCGTCATTTTACCTTCCAATGTTTCCACTAAACAGAAACCCAACTACAGTTCTTCATTCATCCTATTTATCACATTATTAAATACCACCTTCCAATCACCACCTTATTCTCTTAGTCACTTGCTCGCTTCCCATATGTTCCACATGGCTGAATCATCTCAAGGTGTTCATTTTCACACTCTCCAGCACATCGACATCCACACCACACCACTCTCATACTTCCACATTCGTCTGTCTATCCATGCATGTAACTCCACACGCACTTCTCAAGTAACTTGATCATTTCTACCTCTCTCACTCATGATTGTGTCTCTCACACAGCATCCAGGCTTCACTCCTGTATGCCAATGTCGGGATTAGGCTACCACATTATCACGCAAGAACTTCTATACTTCCATGCTGACTAACGTAAAACATGCGTCACCCTTAATGCTCCTTATCACACCTCCCATAATTTGACTGCTAATCTGAATATTATCAACTACCCAATCAAACATCTATATACTTAATCACAAACCCAATTCTTCCCTCAATCACCTAATATTTAACCCACTTACCGCCTCCTCACTCTCCCTTCCCTAACTACTTCACCAACCATTTTACCCATTATGTACCGTGCCATCCTCTTAACTGGATTATGGATACTATTTGGCGATTTTATTCAGTATGATACGGGCCTCCAGCAATTACCAGTCTTCGAACCATCTCACTTAACCCTTTTTACTACCACAGATCCTTCTTAACCTGCATACAATCGTCTATATAAAGCTAGAATAGAGATAAAAAGACTTCGCTGGTACAGAAGGGGTTAATGTCCACAAAGGGCCGTATTGCCCACTTGCATGGCCTTTCTCAATTCATCCCACGAGCTGAAACTCAATTACCTCCTTAATTGCCTTTAGCTTTTTTACCCTCAGATCACCCACTTAAGTCATTCAATGTAGTAGCTCAACCATCCCCTAAGATACACCCACTATTAATCCTTCAAACACTCGGACTTTCTCAACAAACACCCTTCTGAACACCTAAGCTGAAACTCAATAGAGATCCAATTTAATTCCATTTCCTCGCGTGGCTAAATATATCACTAAATTTAGCCTCTAACTGGTCTTCCGTCTCTCTCTCTCTCTCTCTCTCTCTCTCCTGACATCCGATATACATTCCAGATATTCCGATGCTGGTTTCAGTAATCATGGTCACTACAGCTACTGCACGTATAGTTGTACAATATATTATATTGTTTGTCGTACTTATTTAGAAAAATACTATGATAATAGGGTTGGAATAATTCGACAGTTGTTCAGAAGTTGGTATTCTTATTTACCAAACTCCTACGATAGCCATAATCCTCATAGCAATTGATTCTCTGTTCGAGTCGAAATAAATTCAAGCTGTAATTTGAATACCCACGACGGCCCACTATAGTTTATACCTTGGAATTGTTATATTCCCATTACAACCTATTTGGACAATCGCTATTCAGAGCATTGATTCACTTCGACTTCGAGCCAAAGGCACATCACTATCTTCACAATGCTTGACAAAACTATATCCCTACTAATCCTCAAGATGTCCTTTAATAACCTACAAAATAACAGTACCGAGGTTGCTATCTATTTCTCTCCCCTTAATAATAAGATATTCATAAACTCTATTCTCTTTTACAAGATCAATCCCCCTTTATCATATTATTCATGGTTTGTATTTCCTGTGTTACGATCCAGGTTCTACAAGACACAGGGCTCTTCATCATTGGACTAGATAAGGCTAAATGCAACAACGGTAACACTAGTTCCAACCCCTGCCTTAACCACTGGAGAACAAAACACCTATACCGCCCTGAGTCGTGCCTGGACAACGAGGTGTCCTATGACTCGGTAAAAGGTGCACACTATAGGCTGATGATCACTGAAGCAGCCTATACTCATACAACATATGATTACTTTATTAAGGCATACAAGGAAAAAGATAGATGGCGTAATTAAATCGCAGCAACGATTTAATAGCAAACTAGAAGAAGGATAATTAACGTTACGTTAAATAATCAGTAAACTGTCACTCCTGTCTGAAAGAAAGTGAAACAAAGAAAGTCCTAAATACATCATGCAGGAATCTTCTGCAAAAGTCAGATGCAACTAAGAAGTACGTCTCGGATTCTGAACTGTGTATTATTACTGTGGGAACATATATAGTGTAGGGACATACGGTGTTATCTGGCACAGGTGTAATTATAAAACAGTCGGCAGTCTAAACTCTAACCATAAAAAGATGTGCTTTCTCCCACCAGGCACAAGCCTGCTCTGGTTGGGTCTCTCAGCAACAATCACGACTTACTATAAACATAAGGAACAATAATACTGCACACATATACACAATGAGATTATAAACCCTAATCGGGGGTCTGCCAGGTGGACGAAGTCTAGCAGGGGAGTCATAGGCTAGGCTACCTGGGCCGAGCCACCTGCTCGGTAGCCTAGTGTCGTTCTCAAGTCTGTGCGCCTAGTTACATTAAATGACGGGGTGCTCTCTTGAGAGACCCAGGTCTCGTGTACCTGGTTCTCTCCTGGCGACCCTCCTAAGTCAAAAGCTAACGAGCTAGCACAGTGCTGGGTGGACTAGGCAAACGCCCTCACGCCAACACAGTGCTAGGCTCTAAGGTACACAGAGAAGAAAATGACCTAGGCCTCCGCAGGTATCCGGTACAGTTGCATAGGCTCAACGAAGTCTATGCTCATAGGAAACTGTAACCTGATAGCCTCTCCCAAACCTCCCCAAGCCAAAATGGATAACCCTCTGATCCAAAATGCCTAACTAATTACATATAATATCTCTGAGAGCTCGCTGTATAATACAGTGACGGAAATATGAAATCAACGTCAAGGGGAAGGGCAGTTAATTAATAGTAGGATATACAGAGAGAAGAAGGTAAGCAGTGGTAGAGAAAGTTCGCAATAGGGGGGTGAGGTGGGCTGATAGATTGCAAAGGGATGTTAGCGTTACAGCACTAAGAGGAGCTTTGAGGAAGGAACTCCTCGGGATCCCTCCAGGATCACACACAAAGGCATGGTGGTCAGCCAATCACAGGCTGCTACGTCACCAGGCAGCAGGGCTGCAGAAGGCGCCAGGAACCACCAGCCAATCAAGAGGCGTGGGACGGCACGTGCGCGAGCCTACAAAGCGAGGGGGGAGGCAGCACATGTATACGCACGCACACACTACCACTCCACTGCCTATATTATTCTCTCCTTAACTATACACAATGCATCTTATGTTCTACTCATAAAATGCTTCCCCTTGTCACAGACGAAAATAAAGACCACCACGGGACTGTCTGCAACAACACGAACACTATGAAAGAAAGAACAACATTGTAGATAGACTGTAGCCAAATACCTTGCCCCGGCGAGTGCTAGCGAGTGGCCAAGCGAGCGGCTGAGCCCACATGGCGTTCTGCCAAGCTGCAGGCGTCATACCCCCCCAAGATATTAGACGCTCAACCATGAGCTCTATATCTGACAAACAGAACGCCAATAAGACTCGCCACCCCTAATCACTTCGCAACAAAGAAGGCAAAGCTCAGTTATCATCAACAAAAAAATTACAACCCCTCCCAACACAATAGCTTAATTAATTCATACTGCTATGCTCCAAGAGCGAGCTTCTACTAGCCCAGCCTTCTGAGAGAAGCACAGGTTCGACTCAGAACTTTAGCTATAGCATACTTAAACATTTTAAACTATTAAAGAAAGAGTTTTTATAGAATTTTAATTTTTTAATATGTTTTTGGCGGCTGCACTTACAGGGGCACGCCAATTTTACTCCACTCTCAACACACACTGACTGAACGGCGAGGGTTCTCCTGCAAACAAACCCTCCCATGACAAACAATCAGCCAAAACATTATCAGTGCCCTTAGCATGCCACACATCCAACTTGTGTTCCGGCAGCACAACAACACCTGACACTGATAAACTGCCCAGTTCATCACAAGACTGGCACTTCTCTTCGCTCTTTCCGGCAACGGGACCTGCCAAAAGCCTTTCACTAGTTCTACCTTCGTGATAGGCGATGCAGCCCCGATGCGGTCTATGATGTTGTCAACTCTCGATAAGGTATAGGCGTCTGTCAGGGATAATGCACACACACTCACTGATCTTGCCACTTAACACAGGTTGCAAAGTTACAGGCAACGACCACTCACGACATTCCTTATCCCTCAGACTCTTGGGCAATGGATAGGTGTCTGTCAGGGATAATGCACACACACTGATCTTGCCACTCAACTCAGGTTGCAAACTCACTGGCAACGACCACTCACAATATCCTTTATCCCTCAGACCCTTTTTCCACATGTCGTCTAGCTCTGTTTTCACGACAGGCTTTTTAGCAGGATTTATACGGTAGGGAATTAAACTGAGCCTCGCTCTGTCTCCAGCCTCCATGTCGGATTCTACCCCATACATCAGGCCTGGAGAAGCAACAAACATGCAGATGCACTGCCCCAGCCGAGTAAACAACTTCTCTCGCAGAACATGCCTAGAGCCCTCCCACAACCCAGCCGAGACCGCAGCTTCTAACCTGTAGTCTCCCTCCTTCTCCACCTTCGTCCCTTGAACAGCCAGGTCATGAGAGGGACAATCAGTACCACCTGTGCAGTCACTCCCATAGTTCATTATTGCTAAGGCTTTCCCACCGATACCGTACATGCGCACCCCCGCATTCCTTGCAACTACATCTGCCTGCGCAGCATCACCGCTTTTAGCGACATGGCCAGATACAGTCGGTCTATGATAGGGCTGTTGCATTCGACTAGAGCAGCATTGGGAGGCTATGCGACGACCGAGCACATCCACTCCACAACCAATCTCACCAATCTGCTCAATGTCCTCCTTCTGACCACCACCCTTGGCAGCCATGGGTCGACCCTGACCTGAAAACCATGTCCAAGCCTCGTCACCCACCTTGAACCACCGAAACGAGGCTAACGGTCTTTCAACATTCACGTGACCTGCCCGCGGTACATCTTGCACCGCCCGAGTTGTGAGGCTCAGGGGCTCGGCACGACCAGTGGGGTATGAACCGAGCTGGTGCTGGAGCGCTGCACACTGCTGCTCAGGCAGGTGCTCTAGCGCTTCCACAGCCACCAGACTCGTGTCCCCCGCCCACTGCTCCGCCGAGACATGCCAATCCCTACTCTCCTCCACCTGTGCCCTACTGCCCCCCTCTCCTTCTCCACCTGGGCCGCTGCAGACCAACGCAGGGACAGTAGGCTGCTCAGGTGGTTGCCTCACAAACTCCTCCAACAGGTTCACTTGACATGTTTCCCTGTCTTCGTGTTTGATAGCCCCGTTCCCACAACTCTCCTCCAACTGGGAACTACTAAGTCGCGGAGTGCCATCATGCCCAACCATGTCACTAGGGGTGACAGGTTCTAGGGCCACTCCGGAGCTCACCTCTGGGTCAAGTACTAAGCCGCTAAGGAGAGCCGCTGGAGTAAAACTCACAAAACTCCCAGCTTCAGCTTGCTCCTTCCGACCGTCCCTCCGCTGGTCTGAAGACTGAGACAATGGTTGTGACTGAACTGACGCGCGAGAATGGGTGACTGCACAGGCCATCTGTTTAAGCTGACACCTCTCGACCCACTCCCGATTCTCCCTATTAACGTCGGCCGCCCTCTCGGCAACAACTAAGGGTGGAACCTCCGAAGTGAGCACCGCAAAGTCGTTGCCCAGAAGGAGGTCGACGCCCTCAACTGGCAAGCTCTCTACGATCCCAACATCAAGTTCACGACACACACCATCCACCTCCAGCTCCAACCTAATCAACGGGTATGACCTGATAGCATTGATCCCCTGTACCACAACAACCCGAGCCACGTTTCTAGGTTTGCCTGTGAAATTTTTAAGAAGTGTCTGTGATGACCCAGTGTCACGCAACAATTTGGCCCGATGTTTAGTATTCCCCCAGCCCACAAGCCCGTGCCCTCGATGGCTGCAAAAAGTGTCTTAGACAGGTGTCGAGCCCTCCAAACCCTTCTTTACAGGCTGTGTCCCCGCAACTGACGACCGCGGATCGCTTGGTGTAGTGACTAGCGTCTCAGACTTCCACCCAGAAGGCCCGGGTTCGCTCCCACGCTCGGCGCATTAAAGATTTTTCACAAGCACTGAGTCGTTACCATCCCTCATGAGCAAAGGGATGGGGTAGTAGTACTTGACCCCAATGGAAATACGCCTAATCGGCCTTATTGAGCTATCCTTAGCTAGCTTAGCATGCGCTAGCTTTAAGAACTATTATTATTATTATTATTATTATTACCCCGGGCAAACGCAGAAGAGCTCAGAGACACCCCCATGTTGCGAACCAAAGACACAGGCTTAGCCGGAATATTACTCGGACATGTACGTGCAAAGTGGCCCAGCTTCTGACATTTAAAACATTACACTTCACCACTAGACTTCCCCCCTTGAGGTGGTGGGGATGGGCCCTGCCCTTTTGAAAACGGGACGGTTTTGCGTTTGTAGTTATAATGGGTATCATTGCTCTTACTTTTTACAGTGTTATTTTGTGCTTCATTGACTTTGGGGGGTGGAGTGTTACGCCCCTTGTTACCTGTCTCACTACGATGAGCAGACCCGCACCCACGAATCAAAGAAAGCCGGAGGTCAGCAAGCTTAGCTGCCTCCTCTACAGTCTTAGGGCATTTTTCCTTCAGGTTTAATGTCAGGTCGCTGCCTGTGCACCGGAAGAACTGCTCCAACAAAAATAACTGCTTAACCTGATCAACTGTTGTCGCATTCTCAGACCGGAGCCAGTTCCCCATAGTGTCAGTCAGTTCCTGGGCATGTTCAAGGAAAGAGCTCTCCTTGCTCTTTACAACGCCCCAAAATTTCAACCTGTAGGTTTCTGGTTGCAACTCATAGGCCCGGAGCACAGCCTCCTTTAACACCACATAGTTAGTACAGTCCTCCAATGACAGCGAGTCATATGCCTTGAGACCTTTCCCAACAAGCTTTGATGATACAAGGGCTGCCCTCTTAATCTCCGGCCACTCATGCTCCCGACACTTCTTCTCAAACCGTGCAAAAACTCAGTCACACCAGACTCATCGAACACAGGGACTAATTTAAGCAAGTGCGATAGAGACTCAGACCCACGATTCCCAGAACCGAGATGCCGCCCTGTTGTCTCCACCCTAGAGTTCTCAACATCCATCTCAGCACAGTACCTAGTTGCTTCAACCTGCAACTCTGCCTCACGACATGCTGTCCTCTCATTAGCCTGAATCTTAGCCATCTCAATTTCACGCTGGATCTTAGCCAACTCCAGTTGTAACAACATATCAGCAGTCAAACCCTGAGGGGGAGGAGCAATTATAGGAGACCCACCCAGTGGCTCACCCAGGGGCAAACCACGCTGCCAGTGACTATCAGATTGCGGAACCGTGCCAAGGTCTACTAACCTAGGGGGCGCGATAGGAGTAGAGTGGAAGGGAGGCTTGGATAAAGGCTCCCAAGCCCCCGCTCCACCCTGCAACCCACTGCCACCACCCAACACACAAGCCACCAGGTCACTCTTAGACATGCTGCCAAAGCCGACACGCCCCAGGACCGTTGCCAAACAACGCAGACCATAGCAATCAATCCCCTCCAACCGACTCGCTGTTACTGGTATCTTCACAAACTTCCTCGCATCAGCCTCACAATTAATAACTCTGATGCCATCATTAAATTCCTGCTGCTGCTCAACACCCGTAGGCTGTACTGTCTGATTATCCCCGTTAACTGAGCTGTTGCTAGACATGGTGTATACTGAGAAGTGTGCAAGTTTATACAAAAAAAAAGTATCTATAATCTCTTATGCAAGCACCTATTCACTTAAAGTTATCTGAAGCCTCTTTATGTGTTATACTGCTTGCCAAAAACAAATCTGTGTCCACTGTATTCCTCAATACAAAAAATTACCACTATACTCCCACAGTATTTCTTAAGTTCACAAAATCCTAAGCAAGGTCGCTATTTGTTACGATCCAGGTTCTACAAGACATAGGGCTCTTCATCATTGGACTAGATAAGGCTAAATGCAACAACGGTAACACTAGTTCCACCCCCTGCCTTAACCACTGGAGAACAAAACACCTATACCGCCCTGAGTCATGCCTGGACAACGAGGTATCCTATGACTCGGTAAAAGGTGCACACTATAGGCTGATGATTACTGAAGCAGCCTATACTCATACAACATACGATTACTTTATTAAGGTATACAAGGAAAAAGATAGATAGCGTAATTAAATCGCAGCAACGATTTAATGGCAACCTAGAAGAAGGATAATTAACGTTACGTTAAATAATCAGTAAACTGTCACTCCTGTCTGAAAGAAAGTGAAACAAAGAAAGTCCTAAAGCATCATGCAGGAATCTTCTGCAAAAGTCAGATGCAACTAAGAAGTACGTCTCGGATTCTGAACTGTGTATTATTACTGTGGGAACATATATAGTGTAGGGACATACGGTGTTATCTGGCACAGGTGTAATTATAAAACAGTCGGCAGTCTAAACTCTAACCATAAAAAGATGTGCTTTCTCCCACCAGGCACAAGCCTGCTCTGGTTGGGTCTCTCAGCAACAATCACGACTTACTATAAATATAAGGAACAATAATGCTGCACACATATACACAATGAGATTATAAACCCTAATAGGGGGTCTGCCAGGTCGACGAAGTCCAGCAGGGGAGTCGTATACTAGGCTACCTGGGCCGAGCCACCTGCTCGGTAGCCTAGTGTCGTTCTCAAGTCTGTGCGCCTAGTTACATTAAATGACGGGGTGCTCTCTTGAGAGACCCAGGTCTCGTGTACCTGGTTCTCTCCTGGCGACCCTCCTAAGTCAAAAGCTAACGAGCTAGCACAGTGCTGGGTGGACTAGGCAAACGCCCTCACGCCAACACAGTGCTAGGCTCTAAGGTACACAGATAAGAAAATTACCTAGGCCTCCGCAGGTATCCGGTACAGTTGCATAGGTTCAACGAAGTCTATGCTCATAGGAAACTGTAACCTGATAGCCTCTCCCCAGTCTAGCATCGACTGACCTGGCAGACACCCAAGAAATTAAGGTAGGGGCAACACGATGAGTATGTCAAACCTCCCCAAGCCAAAATGGATAACCCTCTGATCCAAAATGCCTAACTAATTACATATAATATCTCTGAGAGCTCGCTGTATAATACAGTGACGGATATATGAAATCAACGTCAAGGGAAAGGGCAGTTAACCTCTCCGCGGCGCACAGGGGGTTTTCTACAGGGTAAGACTGTGCGCACCTATGATGATTTTGGGACCTATTGCCAATTTCGATAAAAAGTACATCATCGTGTAGGGAATGTTTGCGTGCATCGGCCCATATATATTTGACCCCCCAAAAAATGTCTGGGGGGGGTAGGGGAACGGTCCGTAGTTGAAAAATGTGGAGCGAATGGCACCGCGCGGCTAGATTGTCATCGAGCGGCGAGATTTCCCTGCCGAATATTTACGCGCGCAGGGGATAGAAGGAGAGGGAGGAGGGGGTGGGTTACCGCGTATTATCACGTATATCTCCTTTTTCGAGCCCTTTTAGGCTATTTAGAGTATGTATACGTGTGTAGGGCACCCATATAACAATGAATATGCCTCATAGTGACCAAAAATTGCAATATATAAGGGAATTATAAGAGAATATTTAGGCGGGAATGAAGATGTGTTGGAGGTTTGGCGGCAATTTATGAGCTGAGAGTGTGGTTTACGCCATACATATCACGTATATCTTGTACGTAGAGCACTGTCACGCTATAATACAGACTTGTACGTATGTATACGTGCCATATATCAAAATATATACCGCATATAAACCAATTCATGCGATATTTACGCACATTATCAATGAGTTTCTATGCGTGAACCAAGGTGTGAGTGAGTTGTGGTGGGAATGAAAGGGGGAGAGGGTGTGTTACGCCATAAATATCACGTCAATCTTGTATTTAGAGCACTCTCATGCTATAATAAAGACGTGTACATATGTAGGCGTCCCATATAACAAGGAATATACCGCATATAGCCCAATTGATGCGATATTTACGCAAATTGTGAATGTGTTTCTAGCAGACGGAAGCCTGAAAGGGGGGGTTGGGGGTGGGTGGGTGGGTGGGAGGGAGGCATGCAGGGGTGCAGTGAGTGAGTGAGTCGTGGAGAGATGGAAGTCAGGCAGATCTCTAGATAGATAACCAGCTTAGTGATAATTGTGGAGGCGCCCCAGGCGTATTGATGTTTGGTATTTTGACCCTTATGTCTACCAGATGGCTGGTGTTCGTTGCCATCAACAGGTCTACAATAACATGAGTCAGGAATGGAGAGAGAGAGAGAGAGAGAGTGAGAGAGAGAGAAACTAAGACATGCGTATGTCGTACATCTAAATGGACTTCAGAATTGCATTTTTATGCAAGCAGACATTGCATTTTAGACACATGTGAAGTACCACAGAAACATGTAGGCCATTGACTGTAAATAAAGTACTATATTTATAGACCACCAGCGACGGTGCTGAGTCAACACAGGCAGATTGCCTGTTGTGATAGAGGGCTAAATATAGACTGGTGTCTCCTTACACCTGCGAAAGGGTAGATTGCCACCAGAGAAACGTTTACTTATTTATTTCGAAGTAATATGCAATCTAAATGTATATTCGAGACCTACTGCAATTATTTGTATGACAGTCATGACTATGTATAATCCAATATACGCGCGTAGGCGAGACATAAGAAAGCTGGTTGAGCAATTTTCGACACCCACACAGTTATTATTCATTTTTATTTACAATATTATACAATACAAATGTATTTGTGAAGAGTATTTTATCCATTATTGTATTTATACCAATTTTGTTCCCAGACAGAGCTGCTGTAGCTGGAGAATCAAGGAGCGGCAAGGGTCACCTCGTGACCGCCTGACCGTGTGAAAATGAGTGGAGTCACACTGAGAGGGGCAATTTTGCTGAGTGTTTGGGCAATTTTTGACAGAATAAAGTTATATAATTACTAATTCTTGACAGAGACAAACTATTATAAACCTTGGCATGATATAATTGATAATCCCATCAATTTACAAACGTAAATTGGTGGGATAATTCATTTTTTTTTGTATATTGTCATTTCGATTGTACACACGAAGTTTTGAGTGATATTTGGTATGAGCTCCTGTGGCATGGTTGGTAAGGTCGCGGACTGGAAAACTCAAAGTGTCGTAGGGTAGTGGGATCGAATCCAGGAGGGGGTTATGGGGAAGGTTTTATATTGTCTAGAAAAATTTTTATAAATTTTTTTTTTTTACAAGATCATGCCATTGTATTCAAACAATATGAAATATTCATAGAATATATCATATTGTAAGAATACAATGACATGACCTTGTTTTCTTTTTTTCTTTTTTTATTGTTTTATTTTATTATCATAGTAGGTTTGACATGATTTATTGAAACATATTTATTTTTGTACAATTCATTTGAGGTAAGAAAATAATTATATACACATTACTTAGGCTAATAACAAACATATATATTGATATACTAAAAAAATAAGGCATATTACATGTAAATCTTTGAAACTTATAAACTAAATAATGAAACATACAATTATATAATGTAAAAGCTATATCACAGGGACATCTTTGGAACTTATACATTATATAATATATATGTTACATTATGAGGTAGCGTGATCAATTAGGTCAGGTCAGGTAAGGTAGGGCGCGAGTCCAGGGCAGGGCAGGGCAGGGCAGGAGGCGAGTCCAGGGCAGGGCACGGGGCGAGTCCAGGGCAGGGCAGGGCAGGGCAGGGGCCGACACTCAGTAGTTCTTGAAGGTGTGGTAGTCCCTGAAGCAGTCACCCAGGCAGAGTGCAACTTTGCACTCGGCGCACATTGAGGTGACTCTTTTGGTCACATGGGGTTTCCTCACACTGGAGCTGCAGACGGTGCACTGCACCTGCCTGTGACGAGTGCCAATCAGCTCGGTGTTGGTTGTGTAGTGTCTTTCGACACCCAGCTGGATGCGGTCAGGAACGTGATCCCCACGCCATGCCGTACGTCTGTGAGTGGTGGTGGCATACTTCTCCAGGAGTTGGTAGGAGACGTTGTACACGAACTCCCGGAATTTCAGCTTCTGGTTTGGGGCCATATCCTTCTTCACCAACCACAAGTTGTAGGCGTTCAGCATCGTTATGTCAACTAGGTGGAGGAAGAGCTTGTGATACCACTTCACAGTCTTCCTCAGACACTCAACACCTGACAGCTGACAGTCAGACTTGTCCACCAGGCGCATGTTTTTGGTGTAGTCCACTACCATGTCGGGCTTGTAGATTGTCTTCCTGGTTCGGTAGTGGATTTTGCCAGAATCCACCTGGGCACCTGTGTGGACGGTGGAAAGCAGGTGGACGTCTCGCTTATCCTTCCACTTCAGGGCTATCAGTTTCCCACACTTCTCGAGCTGCTTGTATTTCTGCCCCTTTCGTCGCCTTCTTCGCACATGCCTCTCGCGGTGTTCCTTGGCCAGGTCGTCTTCTGAAGGTGTGTCACTGGAGGAGGCATCTGTGAGAGGAATGACATCACCTGTGAACTTTGGCATAAACTTTCTTGTCTTTCTGACAGTCCCACATGACCCCGTTTGGTTGTCATAAAGAAACTGGCAGAGAGCAGGAGAAGTATACCAGTTGTCAGTGTAGATGATGTGGCCTTTGCCCAGGTAAGGTGCCAACATTTTCCTGACGATGGCACCTGACATGCCCATGGGGTCATTGGCAGCGGCTTTCGGTATGTCAATGTCAGTGCCTGTATACACGATCATGTCAAGCACTATTCCAGTTTCACAGTCGCACAACACGAAGAGCTTGATTCCGAACCTATGCCTCTTCAAGGGGATATACTGCTTGAAAACAAGACGTCCTTTGAAGAGCACGAGCGACTCATCAATCACCAAATTGAGGAAGGGGTAAAAGTATTTCCTATACCTCTCCAACAACATGGTGAACACATCCCGAACTTTCCATATCCTGTCAATCCTGTTAGGATTTTCGTTGTCTGCAAAGTGCATAAATCTTAGCAGCAACAAAAATCTGTCACGAGTCATGAACTTATTGAAAGTTGGGGTGGCGATGAGAGGGTCGTGCTTCCAGTAGTGTTGCAACACATGCTTCTTGATCAGAGGCATGAGGAACAACAAGGCAAAGAACGTCAGAAATTCTGCCACAGTCGTATCCACCCAGCCTCGTATTCTCGCTTTTGGAGAAAGGACGTCCAATCTGCCAAACACCCACCTGTAGTAGGCGTTTGTTTGGGCAACGATGTACGTCATTACCTCCATGTCGAAAAAAGCGAGGAAGAAGTCGCTTTCGTTCGCTTGATCATCACAGGGCCAGTTGTCAGTTGTTCCTGACGTCCCAGGATTGAACTGGGGCACGTCAGGTACAAAATTGACCCCGTCAGACCAATCGAACGAAGGCATGCCAGGGATCGGAATGTCGTCTGCGTCTTCTTCTGCGTCTGAAATATCGCTTCCATGGTCGCGATACAGCACTTCATCATCATTACCCTCCTCTTCACTCGACAGACGATGCCCTTCCTCGTTTTCGTCACCGACGTCGGACTCACTCCCACTGTCCACTCCCAAATCCCCCCACCCTTGGTCCCGTGCTAGGGCTTCGTCGTCGAAACCCGGGCTGCCAATGTCCTGCGAATCACCATCAAACAGCAGGGCGGCATACTTAGATGGTGTAAGATTTTTCCGGGTCACTTTGGCACGTGCGGGAGTCTTATGGACAGGGACAGCAGAGGTGGTGGCAGGGGCGGCGGCAGAGGTGGTGGCAGGGGCGGCGGCAGGGGCGGCGGCGGCGGCAGGGGCGGCGGCGGCAGGGCAGCAGTGGTGCGTGGCCTTGATGGCAAGATGATGGTGGTGCCTGTCGCCCTTCTCTCTGTTCCTTGGGCAGGGGCGGCAGGGGCGGCAGGGGCAGCAGGGGCGGCAGGGGCGGCAGGGGCAGCAGGGCCGGCAGGGACACCAGGGCCAGCAGTCGCTTTCCCAGTCGCTTTCCCTCTCCCTTTCCCCTTCCCCTTCCCTGTTCCTTGGGCAGGGGCGGCAGGGGCGGCAGGGGCAGCAGGGGCGGCAGGGGCGGCAGGGGCGGCAGGGACACCAGGGCCAGCAGTCGCTTTCCCAGTCGCTTTCCCTCTCCCTTTCCCCTTCCCCTTCCCTGTTCCTTGGGCAGGGGCGGCAGGGGCGGCAGGGGCAGCAGGGGCGGCAGGGGCGGCAGGGGCGGCAGGGGCAGCAGGGGCAGCTGGGCCAGGGGCGGCTGGTGGTGGTGGTGGTGGTAGGGGCACTGTGGCTGGCGTACGGGTTCTTCCCTACGCCCGTGCCTTTAATTTTTCCTGCCCCCGCAGGTAATGCAGCCCTAGGGCGGCCTCCTGCGTCGCTGGTACCGGTGGCAGGGGTGGCAGGGGTGGCAGTGGTGGCAGTGGTGGTGGTAGTGGTTGTTGCAGTGGCCTGGGTCGTGGTGGCAGTGTCCCGAAAGACCAATGACCTCTGTGCCATTGCCCTGCTTGCACGTGTTTTACGTGCTTTTGGTGCTGGTGATTCGTCCTCTGAGCTGTAGGGCGTGTCGTACTGGTAGCTAGGGTCTTTGGCAGCCACCCTCTGCCTTCCACGGCGGCTAACACCACCAGAAGGAGGGCTGGTTGTGTCATCAGGGAGCGAGCGTGAGGGACGTGTAGGCTCCATGACTAGTGCGTGGTTACTGGCGCGGTGGTGCTTGCACGAGTGCGGGGCGAGCGTTTGGCGGGGTGGTATCGAGAGTTGACATGTAGTACAATACCCACACCAATTTTCAGCCGCCTGGCTATAAACGCGCGGTTTTGGTACGTGTTCAAAGTCTCTGCTCTTAAGAGTCTACCCGCAGTGCGCCGGGGGAACTCTTAAGAGTCTACCCGCAGCTCCCGGGTTAATTAATAGTAGGATATACAGAGAGAAGAAGGTAAGCAGTGGTAGAGAAAGTTCGCAATAGGGGGGTGAGGTGGGCTGATAGATTGCAAAGGGATGTTAACATTACAGCACTAAGAGGAGCTCTGAGGAAGGAACTCCTCGGGACCCCTCCAGGATCACACACAAAGGCATGGTGGTCAGCCAATCACAGGCTGCTACGTCACCAGGCAGCAGGGCTGCAGAAGGCGCCAGGAACCACCAGCCAATCAAGAGGCGTGGGACGGCACGCGCGCGAGCCTACAAAGCGATGGGGGAGGCAGCACATTTATACGCACGCACACACTACCACCCCACTGCCTATATTATTCTCTCTCCTTAACTATACACAATGCATCTTATGTTCTACTCATGATATAAAATGCTTCCCCTGGTCACAGACGAAAATAAAGACCACCACGGGACTGTCTGCAACAACACGAACACTATGAAAGAAAGAACAACATTGTAGATAGACTGTAGCCAAATACCTTGCCCCGGCGAGTGCTAGCGAGTGGCCAAGCGAGCGGCTGAGCCCACATGGCGTTCTGCCAAGCTGCAGGCATCACACCCTCCCCAAGATATTAGACGCTCAACCATGAGCTCTATATCTGACAAGCAGAACGCCGATAAGACTCGCCACTCCTAATCACTTCGCAACAAAGAAGGCAAAGCTCAGTTATCATCAACACAAAAATTACAACCCCTCCCAACACAATAGCTTAATTAATTCATACTGCTATGCTCCTAGAGCGAGCTTCTACTAGCCCAGCCTTCTGAGAGAAGCACAGCTTCGACTCAGAACTTTAGCTATAACATACTTAAACATTTTAACTATTAAAGAAAGTTTTTATAGAATTTTCATTTCTTAATATGTTTTTGGCGGCTGCACTTACAGGGGCAAGCCAATTTTTCTCCACTCTCATCACTGACTGAACGGCGAGGGTTCTCCTGCAAACAAACCCTCCCGTGACAAACAATCAGCCAAACCATTATCAGTGCCCTTAGCATGCCACACATCCAACTTGTGTTCCGGCAGCACAACAACACCTGACACTGATAAACTGCCCAGTTCATCACAAGACTGGCACTTCTCTTCGCTCTTTCCGGCAACGGGACCTGCCAAAAGCCTTTCACTAGTTCTACCTTCGTGATAGGCGATGCAGCCCCGATGCGGTCTATGGTGTCGTCAACTCTCGATAAGGTATAGGCGTCTGTCAGGGATAATGCACGCACACTCTCGCAATCAACACACTCACTGATCTTGCCACTTAACACAGGTTGCAAAGTTACAGGCAACGACCACTCACGACATTCCTTATCCCTCAGACCCTTGGGCAATGGATAAGTGTCTGTCAGGGATAATGCACACATACTGATCTTGCCACTCAACTCAGGTTGCAAACTCACTGGCAACGACCACTCACAATATCCTGTATCCCTCAGACCCTTTTTCCACATGTCGTCTAGCTCCGTTTTCACGACAGGATTTTTAGCAGGATTTATACGGTACGGAATTAAACTGAGCCTCGCTCTGTCTCCAGCCTCCATGTTGGATTCTACCCCGTACATCAGGCCTGGAGAAGCAACTAACATGCGGATGCACTGCCCCAGCCGAGTAAACAACTTATCTCGCAGAACATGCCTAGAGCCCTCCCACAACCCAGCCGACTCCGCAGCTTCTAACCTGTAGTCTCCCTCCTTCTCCACCTTCGTCCCTAGAACAGCCAGGTCATGAGAGGGACAATCAGTACCACCTGTGCAGTCACTCCCATAGTTCATTATTGCTAAGGCTTCCCCGCCGATACCGTACATGCGCACCCCCGCATTCCTTGCAACTACATCTGCCTGCGCAGCATCACCGCTTTTAGCGACATGGCCAGATACAGTCGGTCTATGGTAGGGCTGTTGCATTCGACTAGAGCAGCATTGGGAGGCTATGCGACGACCGGGCACACCCACTCCACAACCAATCTCACCAATCTGCTCAATGTCCTCCTATCCTTCTGACCACCACCCTTGGCAGCCATGGGTCGACCCTGAACTGACAACCATGTCCAAGCCTCGTCGCCCACCTTGAATCACCGAAACGAGGCTAACGGTCTTTCAACATTCACGTGACCTGCCCGCGGAACATCTTGCACCGCCCGAGTTGTGAGGCTCAGGGGCTCGGCGCGACCAGTGGGGTATGAACCGAGCTGGTGCTGGAGCGCTGCACACTGCTGCTCAGGCAGGTGCTCTAGCGCTTCCACAGCCACCAGACTCGTGTCCCCCGCCCACTCCTCCACCGAGACATGACAATCCCTACTCTCCTCCACCTGTGCCATACTGCCCCCCTCTCCTTCTCCACCTTGGCCGCTGCAGACCAACGCATGGACAGTAGGCTGCTCAGGTGGTTGCCTCACAAACTCCTCCAACAGGTTCACATGACATGTTTCCCCCTTCCTCGTGTTTGATAGCCCCATTCCCACAACTCTCCTCCAACTGGGAACTACTAAGTCGCGGAGTGCCATCACGCCCAACCATGTCACTAGGGGTGACAGGTTCTGGGGCCACTCCGGAGCTCACCTCTGGGTCAAGTACTAAGCCGCTAAGGAGAGCCGCTGGAGCAAAACTTACAAAACTCCCAGCTTCAGCTTGCTCCTTCCGACCGTTCCTCCGCTGGTCTGAAGACTGAGACAATGGTTGTGACTGAACTGACGCGCAAGAACGGGTGACTGCACAGGCCATCTGTTTAAGCTGACACCTCTCGACCCACTGCCGATTCTCCCTATTAACGTCGGCCGCCCTCTCGGCAACAACTAAAGGTGGAACCTCCGAAGTGAGCTCCCCAAAGTCGTTGCCCAGAAGGAGGTCGACGCCCTCAACTGGCAAGCTCTCTACGATCCCAACATCAAGTTCACGACACACCCCATCCACCTCCAGCTCCAACCTAATCAACGGGTATGACCTGGTAGCATTGATTCCCTGTACCACAACCACCAGAGCCGCGTTTATAGGTTTGCCTGTGAAATTTTTAAGAAATGTCTGTGATGCCCCAGTGTCATGCAACAATTTGACCTGATGTTTAGTATTCCCCCAGCCCACAAGCCCGCGCCCTCGATGGCTGCAAAAAGTGTCTTGGACAGGTGTCGAGCCCTCCAAACCCTTCTTTACAGGCTGTGTCCCCGCAACTGACGACCTACCCCTGGCAGACGCAGAAGAGCTCAGAGACACCCCCATGTTGCGAACCAAAGGCACAGGCTTAGCAGGAATATTACTCGGACATCTACGTGCAAAGTGACCCACCTTCTGACATTTTAAAAATTTCACTTCACCACTAGACTTCCCCCCTTGAGGTGGTGGGGAAGGGCCCTGCCCTTTTGAAAACGGGACGGTTTTGCGTTTGTAGTTATAATGGGTATCATTGCTCTTAATTTTTACAGTGTTATTTTGTGCTTCATTGACTTTGGGGGTTGGAGTGTTACGCCCCTTGTTACCTGTCTCACTACAATGAGCAGACCCGCACCCACGAATCAAAGAAAGCCGGAGGTCAGCAAGCTTAGCTGCCTCCTCTACGGTCTTAGGGCATTTTTCCTTCAGGTTTAATGTCAGGTCGCTGCCTGTGCACCGGAAGAACTGCTCCAACAAAAATAACTGCTTAACCTGATCAACTGTTGTCGCATTCTCAGACCGGAGCCAGTTCCCCATAGTGTCAGTCAGTTCCTGGGCATGTTCAAGGAAAGAGCTCTCCTTGCTCTTTATAATGCCCCAAAATTTCATCCTGTAGGTTTCTGGTTGCAACTCATAGGCCCGGAGCACAGCCTCCTTTAACACCACATAGTTAGTACAGTCCTCCAACGACAGCAAGTCATAATTGCCTTGAGACCTTTCCCAACAAGCTTTGATGATACAAGGGCTGCCCACTTAATCTCCGGCCACTCATGCTCCCGACACTTCTTCTCAAACCGTGCAAAAACTCAGTCACACCAGACTCATCGAACACAGGGACTAATTTAAGCAAGTGCGATAAAGACTCAGACCCACGATTCCCAGAACCGAGATGCCGCCCTGTTGTCTCCACCCTAGATTTCTCAACATCCATCTCAGCACAGTACCTAGTTGCTTCAACCTGCAACTCTGCCTCACGGCATGCTGTCCTCTCCTTAGCCTGAATCTTAGCCATTTCAACTTCACGCTGGATCTTAGCCAACTCCAGTTGTAACAACATATCAGCAGTCAAACCCTGAGGGGGAGGAGCAATTATAGGAGACCCACCCAGTGGCTCATCCAGGGGCAAACCACGCTGCCAGCGACTATCAGATTGCGGAAGCGTGCCAAGGTCTGGTAACCTAGGGGGCGCGATAGGAGTAGAGTGGAAGGGAGGCTTGGATAAAGGCTCCCAAGCCCCTGATCCACCCTGCAACCCACTGCCACCACCCAACACACAAGCCACCAGGTCACTCTTAGACATGCTGCCAAAGCCGACACGCCCCAGGACCGTTGCCAAACAACGCAGACCATAGCAATCATTCCCCTCCAACCGAGTCGCTGTTACTGGTATCTCCACAAATTTCCTCGCATCAGCCTCACAATTAATAACTCTGATGCCATCATTAAATTCCTGCTGCTGCTCAACACCCGTAGGCTGTACTGTCTGATTATCCCTGTTAACTGAGCTGTTGCTAGACATGGTGTATACTGAGAAGTGTGCAAGTTTATAAAAAAAAAAAAGTATCTATAATCTCTTATGCAAGCACCTATTCACTTAAAGTTATCTGAAGCCTCTTTATGTGTTATACTGCTTGCCAAAAATATTCTGTGTCCACTGTATTCCTCAATTAAAAAAATGACCACTATACTCCCACAGTATTTCTTAAGTTCACAAAATCCTAAGCAAGGTCGCCATTTGTTACGATCCAGGTTCTACAAGACACAGGGCTCTTCATCATTGGACTAGAAAAGGCTAAATGCAACAACGGTAACACTAGTTCCAACCCCTGCCTTAACCACTGGAGAACAAAACACCTATACCGCCCTGAGTCGTGCCTGGACAACGAGGTATCCTATGACTCGGTAAAAGGTGCACACTATAGGCTGATGATCACTGAAGCAGCCTATACTCATACAACATACGATTACTTTATTAAGGTATACAAGGAAAAAGATAGATAGCGTAATTAAATCGCAGCAACGATTTAATAGCAAACTAGAAGAAGGATAATTAATGTTACGTTAAATAATCAGTAAACTGTCACTCCTGTCTGAAAGAAAGTGAAACAAAGAAAGTCCTAAAGCATCATGCAGGAATCTTCTGCAAAAGTCAGATGCAACTAAGAAGTACGTCTCGGATTCTGAACTGTGTATTATTACTGTGGGAACATATATAGTGTAGGGACATACGGTGTTATCTGGCACAGGTGTAATTATAAAACAGTCGGCAGTCTAAACTCTAACCATAAAAAGATGTGCTTTCTCCCACCAGGCACAAGCCTGCTCTGGTTGTTTCTCTCAGCAACAATCACGGCTTACTATAAACATAAGGAACAATAATACTGCACACATATACACAATGAGATTATAAACCCTAATCGGGGGTCTGCCAGGTGGACGAAGTCTAGCAGGGGAGTCATAGGCTAGGCTACCTGGGCCGAGCCACCTGCTCGGTAGCCTAGTGTCGTTCTCAAGTCTGTGCGCCTAGTTACATTAAATGACGGGGTGCTCTCTTGAGAGATCCAGGTCTCGTGTACCTGGTTCTCTCCTGGCGACCCTCCTAAGTCAAAAGCTAACGAGCTAGCACAGTGCTGGGTGGACTAGGCAAACGCCCTCACACCAACACAGTGCTAGGCTCTACGGTACACAGACAAGAAAATGACCTAGGCCTCCGCAGGTATCCGGTACAGTTGCATAGGCTCAACGAAGTCTATGCTCATAGGAAACTGTAACCTGATAGCCTCTCCCCAGTCTAGCATCGACTGACCTGGCAGACACCCAAGAAAATAAGGTAGGGGCAACACGATGAGTATGTCAAACCTCCCCAAGCCAAAATGGATAACCCTCTGATCCAAAATGCCTAACTATTTACATATAATATCTCTGAGAGCTCGCTGTATAATACAGTGACGGATATATGAAATCAACGTCAAGGGGAAGGGCAGTTAATTAATAGTAGGATATACAGAAAGAAGAAGGTAAGCAGTGGTGGTAGAGAAAGTTCGCAATAGGGGGGTGAGATGGGCTGATAGATTGCAAAGGGATGTTAGCGTTACAGCACTAAGAGGAGCTCTGAGGAAGGAACTCCTCGGGACCCCTCCAGGATCACACACAAAGGCATGGTGGTCAGCCAATCACAGGCTGCTACGTCACCAGGCAGCAGGGCTGCAGAAGGCGCCAAGAACCACCAGCCAATCAAGAGGCGTGGGACGGCACGCGCGCGAGCCTACAAAGCGAGGGGGGAGGCAGCACATGTATACGCACACACACACTACCACCCCACTGCCTATATTATTCTCTCTCCTTAACTATACACAATGCATCTTATGTTCTACTCATAATATAAAATGCTTCCCCTTGTCACAGACGAAAATAAAGACCACCACGGGACTGTCTGCAACAACACGAACACTATGAAAGAAAGAACAACATTGTAGATAGACTGTAGCCAAATACCTTGCCCCGGCGAATGCTAGCGAGTGGCCAAGCGAGCGGCTGAGCCCACATGGCGTTCTGCCAAGCTGCAGGCGTCACACCTGTATCAATTACCTTACAATGACCGTACTACTAAACTATTAGCAGACCTAAGTTCTTAACTTCCTTTGGTAACGTAACTCACAATTATTACATAATACATAATACAATTAATAACTCGACAGGTATTCTCTCATCTATTCAATATCAAAAATATAAAGACTAACTCAAACATGTATTTCGCTACCTTTACAAAATTAGTACGTTTAGTCCTTTAACACCTTACGAGCGGCCTATGCGGTTTATTTATATGTACCGCCCAGCGGGGTGTTTTTAGCCAAAATAGGGCTGTTTACGTGATCATTTTCATGCCTAAATAAGACCCAGAACGTAAAACAAGTACCTATCCCTGAAAGGGCATAAACAGAGCTTTCGAATGACACCATAACGATCCTTTTATGATGGCTAGTTTTCTTGCAATAACCGTGCAACGCGAGTGCAAAAAGCATGTAATTAACCACTTTCCCGATACAATTCCTTATATAGCGAGTGAGAGAGGGAGGAGGGTGCTGGGATTCGTGTCAGTATGTTCGCCGCGGTGGTCTGGAGCAGTCATACGCTCGCTACTCTCCTGCCACCACTTGTCTCTCTCTCTCAGCAACATTACGTGCTGAAATTGCCACTCGACCTATGTCGAGCGCCGCCACATAGTCCAGCTTTATTTAACTCGACTTATGTGGTGAGCCGCTAATTAAAGGGTTAAGTCACTAACCATTAATCTTCTTAAAACTAAAAGCTAGATATTTACGCGCAATCCGAAAGTATGCTGTCGACGAGGTGAATATCTAATTAATAATGGTTTCCTTTTAACAAAAAGAGTATTACATGGGTATGGACTAAAGCCCTTGCCTAACTATTTCTAGAGCTAATTATAACCTAAGTATTAATTACTAAACCTTGTTATGTTATCCAATAACCCCCACTTACAGTGAATACTGGAGAATTCGCCCCGAAACTAGTTCGCCCCACTTTGAAAAGTCGCCCCGTTAATGTCCCCCCTAAAGGGGTACTGAAGAATTCCCCCTCTATTCATCTCTCTAACCTAACCTAAGCCTAACCTAACCTCACCTTACCCTAACCTAACCTAACCTAACCCTACCCTAACCTAACCTAACCTAACCCTACCCTAACCTAACAAATGAGTACAAATGAGCAATGTCCTCAATTCCTTCTTTGAATCAGTTTTTACTACAGAAGACCTCAGGGGTTGGAGGAGGGATGGACATAATTGGTAAGCTCCATTGGTGGGGGGTATAAACGGGGCAAACTCATTGTCCAAGAGCGAGGCGATTTGGTTTCGAGGCGAATTCTCCTGTAACCCTTACAGTTGAGGTATTCTCTATCTTACTTAATTTCCTATAAGATCCTTTACTAACATTAGCTAATAGGCTTGTCGCTTTTTCTAACAATTACAGCTATATCTCACAACACGTCATCCCTTTATTGCATTTGTTGTCTAGTCAAAATTCTCTTTAATTGTTCTATAAGAACACATCATATTTTAAAGCTGGAACACCCCCCAGGATGTCTTAACATTTATCTTCCTTTTATAAGTTTGTTCGGGCCCATAAGGGTCCTTAAATAAAAAGCTTGGTGGTGTCTTCTTCACCAATTCAAAGCGGGCCAGTAGAATGCCTCCATTCGTTCTGTTCCATCTACCACTTGCTGGGCCTCTTGTACTGCATGGCTGTAGGTATTTAGGCCAGCTATGTGTCTGCAGGCATCCGGATACTTAAAACCCTTCAGCCCCGGCTATTGTATTCTATAATTTCCCCGAAACCCGGGGGTTTTGGCTGAAAAACGTCTACGCCTAGGCTACCGTATCTTTGTTATTTTGACTGCTTCCGCATTCCTGCGCATCCCCAAGCGTAGATGTGTTTCGTAACTGTAGAATGGCGTTGAGTATAGCTCTCTAAGTCAACTGGTTCAGTTGTGATGATGATTTCCGTGGAGAGAACTTTGTGGCGATGGCAGCCACTTTTCACTAATTTTCACTACTTAACAATAACACACACCACACACGAACAAGCGACGCCTCTCCTTATTGTGGTCGGAGATGCACGGCGTTGGTCCAACCGGCTGTTGTTTACATGCGTCGAACGGACGCCTCGCACACCAAGCTTACAGGCTTTCAAGCTGGCGGAGACTCAGAGCCCTACCGGGTTCCGCGGGGGGTATTTGTTATGGGTGCCTAAGAGCCCTACCGGGTATGAGCCATGCCAGATCCAATCAATAATGGCTCTCTCACAATTATGTACGCTGACGACGTGACACAACTTGTTAGGGCAAACACCATAGACTGTTTGACAAACAAAGCCAAAAGAGAGCTTGACCGAGTAGCACAATGGGAACAGAAATGGCGGATTCAGGCTCATCCTCGAAAATCCTTTATCATCTATATTTCCACTGGTTACCTCCATCCTAGACCACTATTCCTCAACTCCCGCTCACCTCCTCAGAACCGTATCCCAGTAACTGTTTCGCCCACTAACAAAGTACTCGGTCTAACCTTTGACAGAAAACTTCACTTTCATCGTCATGCAAGTCAAATCATCCCCATTGCTGCAAAATCCCTCCAATCAATTTTCCGTTTTCGTAATGCCTCCATCAAAACAAAACCTCATTTGTATAAAGCCCTAATAAGACCACTACTTTGCTATGCCCCACTGACTAGCACTCTTTTGGCATACTCCCACAAAATTAAACTCCAAAGAGTACACAATAAAGCACTGAGGTGGATCCATGGAATTCAGTGGTATGAGTTCCAAACATCGGAACACTTACATGAGCTCTCTTGCATCCCTCCACATAATGTTTATAATAACTTTCTGGCTAACAAACAAGTTGAAAAACTTGAGACCTTTAATCATGTTGTCCAAATTGTTAATGATTTTACTCAACCCATCTGTCCCTGGTCAAACCTTTTACACCCAATTAACAGAGAGGTTCCCAATCCCCTATTCACTTAAATATCTTTGACACACCACAGACTCACACTAAAATGTTCACCATTATTTTACTCACCCACAAGCCAAAATTTCTCAAAAATAACATAGTACACAATGTAAAGTAAGCTCTTCACAAAACAGTGCAACCAACTTCAATTCGGTAGTTGACAGCTATGCCTTTAGACCCTAACCATCCAAAATTGCCAGGTCACCTTTTAGACCATTTCCATCCATAATTGCCACCTTTTTTTGCAAACTTTTACCACCCTAAATTAATACTCGTTTTGCCTTTACCACCCACAATTTAGTCCCCCCCTCCTTCCATGCATGCCATACTGAAGCTTTCCAAAAATGTACTCTCAATAATATCAACAATAATGTCACAACCCTCCACCAACCCAAATTGAAAAACTCACGCACGTTGGGTCAAGCCCCGACAATCTTTATCCTCCTACTTTAACACTTTCTAAATTACTACACTAATAAAAACTTTCCTTCTTTCACTTTCACCCACCTTTTCTATATTAATTCATTCATTCATTTGTAGAGTGGGTGCTGCTAGGTGTCTGGAGACTTGGAACAGACTTAATGTTTCTTCCCAGAGTGCCAAGGGTAAGGCCTGGGTTGCCGGTGCCAGGAGAGGGCAGCTCCGCTCCCTCTGAGTGCCCAGGGGTGAATGATTTATGCGGAATGAATGAATGAATATAGAAAAGGTGGGTAAAGGTGAAAGAAGGGAAGTTTTTATTGGTTAAGTAGGAAAGACAATGGTAATAGTGAGAAAAATAGGGTGTCGGGGCTTGACCCAACGTGCATGAGTTGAATAATTGGGTTGGGGTTGAATTGTTTTCGTTAGAGAAGTTACTTTACTGAGATTCAGTATGGCTTGCCAAGAAGGGGGCTGTGGATGATGAGAGCAAAATTTTGGATGGTATAAAATTGAAAGTGCTTGCTTATGGGCAGGAGGAGTCTACTGGAGAATTGGTTTTAATAATTTAGGGTGGTAATAATACGAAAATGCTATAGAAAGGAGGGGGGAATTTTGGGCGGCATAGAGTCAGAATTAGGGCGGTAATGTGGGGAGAGAGCTGTCAATGGCAGAACTTGTAAGGTGGCTGTACTGTCATTTATTTTGAAGTTGACGTTAAATGGGTTAATTTAGTTATAGTTGGCTAAGGGTTGGTGTTAATGCAAACACTTTGGGTTGGTCTGTGAAGTTATAAATTTAATTATTGTACGTAAATCTAGAAATGGGTGCCTCTCTGTTGTCAGGGTGAAGGATATTAGACATGGGCGGTGGGGGGGGGGTATAAAATTCTATTGAAAATTTGGGTGAAGTTATCGTGAAAGGTCTCAAGTTTAATCAGTTGTTTTTCTGCTAAATGATTCCAATATATATTAAGAGGGGGGATGCGGGCTAGATCGTGAAGATGTTGTGCCGTCTGGAATTCAAACCACTGAATCCCGAAAATCCATCTCAGTGCTGTATTTTGAACTTTTTGGTATTTCAGTTGATTAGTAGGGGCCGAAAGAGAGATAGTGAGTGGGACGTAGCACAAAAGAGGTCTTATCAGTGCTTTATATAAGTGAAGCTTGGTTTTAATTGATGCATTTCGGAATCTAAAGATGGTTTGGAGGGATTTTGATGCGATGTCAGTGGACGTTTTGGCTTGATGATGGAATCGGAGGAATTTGTCAAATGTGAGGCCGAGTACTTTGTTAGTGGCAGAGACATTTATTTGTGTGCGGTTAGGGAAACACGCTCGGGAGTTTAGGAATAGGGGTCATGGACGGGGATGTCCTCTTGGTAAAGTAGGTAATGTGGGATTTGCGAGGATGAGCCTGAATCCGCCATTTTTTTTCCCATTGTGCTACTTTGTCAAGTTCTCTTTGTGCTCTGTTTGTCAATGTGTCTAGTCTGTCTACTCTTATTACTTGAGTCACGTCATCTGCGTACATTACTGTGAGAGAGTCATTGTGAATGGGTTTGGGAAAGTAATTTGTATATAAGATGTAGAGGGTAGGAGCGAGCACTGAGCCTTGAGGTACGCCTGCGTTGAGTGCAAATGAATCTGAATAGAGATTAGAAAATTTAATTTTGGCTGTTCTATTATCCAAACAATTGCAAAGAAGTTTCTGAGTTATTAATGGGAAGTTGAAATTTTCGCAGATTTTGTACTTCAAGCCTAAGTGCCACACAGTGTCAAAAGCTCATTTTATGTCCTTGGTAATTAAAGCTGTCTTGTTTTTTCGTCTGTTTCGTTTATTTATGTGAATATAGTTTGTTATAATGTTTATCATTAATATTGCCTAATAAACGTTACTGCATTGATATCAAATATGTTACAAATTACCGATATATGATACATCGAAATGTATAATAGATTTATTGTATGAAACATTTTCTTTTTATATATACTAAAACATTTACATAATTGCGAATGTACAATTAAATGTGTTCAATACTATAATGGGTGACAGTCAGTGAGTGGCTGAGTGAAGGCACAGAGGGTGGGGTGTTTTGTGTTGCATGTGGGTGTATGTGTTTACGAGTGGAGAGATTCAATTATGATGGCATGTTAACATTGGATACATAATAATGATATTTACCTTGTCATACAGGTCGGGTGGGGCGGCTGGCGCCTGGCTGGGGGTGGCATCGGACCCAGATGACCCGGGAGTTGCCACCACGGCTGAGCTCCCGGTCGCGGTGTCCTGGGTAGCTGTGGTTTGGGTTGGAGTGGGAGTTGACTCTGGCCCGTCCTCCCCTTCCGGTTCGACGTCGTCAGCCATCTCCTCCTCCACAGTCGTTGTCTTGTAGAGCTGTGGAATGTATCAGGTTATTAGTTTATGACAGTGTTGAACATCAATTTATAAAGTAAATAATTATCTAGCAACACTCATACATATAAATATATAAAATATATATATATATATATATATATATATATATATATATATATATATATATATATTGTTACGTATCTTGATCCTCAAGTGGTTAACTTGATGAATCTAGATAGCACAGAGATATATATTAAGGTATCAGTCAGCTGAAGGCAAAACAAAAGTAAAATCTAATAAAATTATTTCCTGTTGTTGCTTCCTTTCCTTTTGGATCTTAGGACTTAGTATCCTTTATTGACTGATACTCTTTAAATATGAAAAATACTGAAACTAATTAAAGTCATGTAGTATTTATAAATAATTATTATTTAACCAAAGCTTAGTAGGCTATGGTTATGAACCGAATAAGTTATAGCTAAAGAAGGACTATTAATTCTATAAAAAGTCTTGAAAGATAAATATTAAAGTAAGAATATTTCTGTCTCTTACCCTTTTTGAAATGAATAGCTAGTTTTCTTAATGTCCTTTTATTTATATTTAATGTAATTATTCTTGGTTCTTGTCTTACGTTAACAGTATTATATTATTATTATCATCAGGATTTATATCAAAGTCACATAAAAAGTTAGATATATATTTAATAATTAGTTAAATGTATTTCTTAACAACGTAACATTGAGGTTTGATTATGAGTAAATTAAGTTACAGGATCGCTTCATAGATTCGATTCAGGTCTCACTCAAATAATATGAAAAGCAAAATATATTTTGAAGCTAAAAGAATTTTCTTCAGCTTAGGAAATCACTAGAAGTAATATTAACACAGCCATGTTAGTCTAAGGCGATATTACTAATATGAGACAATAGCATCACCGTACTAAGCACCGTTAAGCAATGTAAGCTTAATTAAAAGAAAATGAAAGAACTCGTCAGTATTAATATAAAACAATAGTATTACTTTCATCATAACCCAATTACTTAAAGAGTTGCTTTAGTCCACAAGTTAGTCAACTAAAATAGTTAAGTACATAATAATAGCGTTAACGTTAATTCCCAATCACATATCTCACTAACCAACATAACGTAAGTGTTTACACCGAACACACTTAACACACACTTATATAATCTGACTGACAGTCACAATCCCATTATAATACTTCACCCCGTCTTCCTCCAGCTGCAAGTTCACCTTCCCCAACTCCAAATGAGACTGATTTGAATGCCCACTACTAGGGTCTTATAATTATACTAAACAATGATGGTGTACGAACGAATCAGGAGGCGAGTGATGGTGCGCACCCCTATCATAGCTCCTCGAGTTGCATAGCAGGTGCGTCGTCCAATGGGGGCTCCTGGCGTCGATCATACGTCATATCGTCGGGTCATCGAAGTAGTTTGCAGGGTCCCCTATGACGCACGCAGGTGTGAAGGCTTGTTTGCTGGTATGCGGACGAGCTGGTTTCCCACTCGCTGGTTCGCTCACTAGTCTGCTTCGCCGCCTGGGTAGTTTGGCACTCCTTCAACTCTAATTCTAACTCTTAAATTAACATACAGGGCTCTGTATGTCAGACCTCCCCGCTAGAAAAGAGTTTAAGGAGTATAGTACATAATATTAAACATAAGACATAAATAGATTCATCACCAGATTGGCAACAGCAAGATTATAATGAGGATATAATAAGGATATCACCCAAAGTAGGCAACGTCTCCAGGTACCACATCAGAACATAGCTGGAACGTAGCTGTAGCGTTATTCGAACTGCAAGGCATCTCACAGCTGAAGGCTTGAAAGCGCACTACTAAAGCATGATATTTACCTCGCTACAAGGGAGAGCTAATTGCCAAAATCTTCTCATTAAGTGAATCTTACTGCTGTATGAGGCCAACCCGGTAAATGCAATCTTTGATCTGTGGCAGGGGGTAGGTATCGTTCTTTGTGACAGCATTAACTTGCCTATAGTCCATACATAACCTATGGCTCCCGTCTGGCTTTGGCACAAGTATGACCGGACTACTCCACTGGCTTAAGGCCCTTGTGATCAGCTGGGTTGAAAACATGAAGTCAAGCTCGACCTGAAGTATACTCCTGCGTTGTGGCGAGACACGGTAGGGGGATAGTTTAATGGGAGTTGCATCCCCTACATCGATGTCGTGCACGGCCAAAGAAGTGAGCCCTGGAGTATCACGGAACACACTGGGAGACTGAGATAAAACAGAGATTAGTTGGTTCGCTTGATCAGAGGGAAGATGACATAGTTTAGATGGTAATTCCCCCCAAGCTACTGAATTATACTGAAAGTTGGATAGGCTACATGACAAGTCAAAGTCTGCATGGATACCTTCAGGCTCTGGAACAGTCTGTTGCGGGTCAGTAAGAGAACTGAAGACTTTGTCCGCACCAGGCTGCCCACAGGTCCTGACATTCACTGCCACAGTGGGAGAATCTGGAGGAGAGGAATCAGGGGACCTATGGTAGGGTTTCAACATATTTATATGGAATACTTGCGTGGGCTTTCTCCTGTCTGGGGTAGTTACTAGATAATCGGTAATGCTCACCCTCTGAATGATCTTATATGGGCCCCTGAACTTGGCAGATAAAGGTTGGCCATAAAGGGGGAGCAGGACCAAAACCTCATCACCGGGCTGAAACTCCCTCTCACGGGCTTTTCTGTCATACCAGGTCTTCATGGAGCTTTTAGCCACTGTCAAGTTTTGAGCGGCAAACTCACATGAGGATCTCAGCCGGGTTTTGAAATCTGAAACATACTTGAGGAGGTTTTGGTTCCCCTCCTGGCCAACTAGGCTATCCTTCAAAAGTTGCAAATGACCTCTTACCTGGTGACCGAAAACTAGTTCATTAGGGGAAAAAGCCAGGGATTCAGTTGGAACCTCACGAGTAGCAAATAAAAGAATAGGTACCCCCTTATCCCACTCAACTCCGGTCTCTGTACAATACTTACGTAACATTCCCTTTAATGTCTGATGATATCGTTCGAGAACCCCTTGACTCTCTGGGTGGTAGGTGCTAGATTTAACATGCTCGATACCCAACTCCTTCAGGGACTGCTGAAAAATGTTAGAGGTAAAATTAGTTCCTTGATCACTTTGCACCTCATGGGGGAAACCCATTCTGGTGAAGAATTTGAGCAGTTCCTTGATGACAGTTGGAGCAGAGGTAGTCCTTAAGGGTATAGCCTCTGGGTAGCGAGTTGCCATGTCCATAATAGTTAATAAATAAATGTTACCTTGGGAAGTCTTAGGCAATGGGCCTACAATGTCCACTACCACCCGAGTAAAAGGATTCTCGAAAACGGGAAAGGGCACCAGAGGATGTACAGGCACCTTCTGATTGGGTTTTCCTGTCATCTGGCAAGTGTGACACACTCTACAAAACTCCACTACATCTGCACGCATTCCTGGCCAGTAAAAGTGGGCTCTGATTCTGTCTAGAGTTTTTCTCACACCTAGGTGTCCTGCCAATGGTATACAATGTGCCATTTCCAAGATATCTCTACGACAAGGTTTGGGGACTACTACTTGATGGACGTCCCAGGCCCTGTCATCGATTGGTCTGTGTGGCGGTCTCCATCTACGCCACAATACTCCTCCTTTGAGGTAGAAACATTCACCACCCTCCTTCTCACATTCCTCTTCACTCACGGACCTGGCAGCTAACTCCTTGCATTCACTATCATCTCTATGTAGCTCTACCGGGCCACTAGGACAATTTGGAGGGGTTTCATGGTCATCGTTAGGGTCAAGATGATCCATAAAGGTGTCAGATAAATCCACCTCAGTCACATCATCAGGCACAGTTGGAGCGTCATTCACCCTCTCATCATCCCTTTCATCAACTCTTACATTCGGTACATTTCTGTCTGAGGGAACTGATACTTGAGACATTGAACGTGTGACAGCACACACAGGGAAAACTGTTGGCATCTCCTTTTCGAGCTCACCGGTTAGTGGCTCGGTAACAGGGGAAAGTGACAAAATGGGGTCTGGTCAGACCTTCTCACCTGCTACATCATTCCCCGAAAGGAGTGTTACCCCAGGCACAGGGATATCTTGGGACCTACACAAAGCTATGGTGGCGTCACCCTGTAGTAACTCACATTCAAATTCGCCTTTTACCAAGTGTGCATAGAATTGGCCTCCAGCACCTCTCATTACAACTGGTTCGCCAGGTGGGCACTCAGTGTAAGGATTCACCATGAGGGTGCTAGTAGAACCTGTGTCTCCCAGAATGTTTACCTCATGCATACAACCATTTAATCTCACGTTGCCAGATGAAATAAAGGGACGGTAACTGTCCTGCACTGATGGTGAAATTATTATTGGCTTAACCCTAGTGGGTTGCACCACACATGCTACTACACCCCTGTCTAGATGATTTACGTTAGCTGTTAGGTACTCCTTCTGTCGGGAGTCCTGTATTAAAGGAACTTTTGGTGCTCGGGAGTCCTGCATTAAGGGAACATTTGGTGCTAGGTACTCCTTCTGTCGGGAGCCCTGCATTAAAGGCACATATGGAGTTTGAGATACGGCGGCAACTGTCTGCCCCGATCTCTCGGTTTTCTCCTTGGCCCAGCACTGATAAGCTAGGTGGCCTCTCATGCCACAAAAAGTACATACTTTAGGGGATACGGGAACGTTCCCTCTTTGAGCATTACTATTACTTTGGGGCCAACCTCTGTTACCATTGCCCTGAGTCGCATTTTTAGTTGGGGGAACAATTCTATTTTGGCTAGCTGGGGAAGACGTTATAGGCTTGTGACTGGGTCTGTCAGATTTGTGATTGAGATACTTAAAATTAGAACTAGAATTATCGTAGGGCTTCTTTCCACGAAATTTGTTGTTGAGCACGTATGTGTCAGCCATGTCAGCGGCGTCGGCAAGACAATCTACCTTTTTCCCCTTTAAATGATAGGATACAGAAGAATCAATTTTCCATAGGAAATTTTCTAACAGGACCAACTCCTTCAGATCGTTGTAGCTTGTGACTTTCTTACTCTTGACCCAATGATTGAAAGTTTTAGTCATGGTCCTGGCAAATACCTTATGGGTTTCTTCTACTTTCTTCTGGTTTTTACGGAAAGATTGCCTGTAAGCCTCAGGCTGCAATTGATAGGTTTTTAAGATAGCTTCTTTGAGATTGTCATAATCCTGCCTAACCTCTGCTACTTCTGACAAATACGTGGCTCGAGCCTGCCCTGTCAAAACGGTTTGTAACAAAAAAGGCCATTGATCTCTTGTCCACTTCATACCTCCAGCAACTTCCTCAAACAAAAACAAAGAAATCCTGCACATTATCCTCAGTGAAAGGTGGAATGACACTGGTCATAGTTAATCCCAGAGGGGGAGCAATTACGGGAGCATTTGTATTGACATTTAGTTGAGCTATACGATATTGATATTCACATTGTTCGGTCGTTGCTCTGGCTTTTATGCTGGCTTCTTCGGTATTTGCTCTGGCTTTTATGCTGGCTTCTTCGATATTTATTCTGGCTAGTTCTATTTTTAGTTTGGCTTGTTCTAGTTCGAATATTTGATCACCGGTCAAACCAGGTGGCAATTGTACATCAAGTTGGCTAGGTTTACTCGGGATCCCACCAACTGCTCCGTCACCCACCCCGCCTTCCACAGGGAACAGGTGGGTTTTTATGGTCTGAGCCACCTCTACTTTGGACATGTTTGAGACAGTTAATTGGAGATGTGAGGCAAGCACTTCCAGTTCGGATTTTGACAGACAATCAATATCAGGGGCTGTGGGTTCTGATTCTATGAAAACTCGAGCATCTTCGTCATTAATTAGATGAGTCATGATTAATATTTGATTTTTAAGTAGTGAAACAGTAATGGAACTGAGTGAAACTGTATGAAACGAATCCTGGCGAGGTCGCCACTCTTCTGTTACGTATCTTGATCCTCAAGTGGTTAACTTGATGAATCTAGATAGCACAGAGATATATATTAAGGTATCAGTCAGCTGAAGGCAAAACAAAAGTAAAATCTAATAAAATTAGTTCCTGTTGTTGCTTTCTTTCCTTTTGGATCTTAGGACTTAGTATCCTTTATTGACTGATACTCTTTAATTATGAAACATATTGAAACTAATTAAAGTCATGTAGTATTTATAAAGAATTATTATTTAACCGAAGCTTAGTAGGCTATGGTTATGAACCGAATAAGTTATAGCTAAAGAAGGACTATTAATTCTATAAAAAGTCTTGAAAGATAAATATTAAAGTAAGAATATTTCTGTCTCTTACCCTTTTTGAAATGAATAGCTAGTTTTCTTAATGTCCTTTTATTTATATTTAATGTAATTATTCTTGGTTCTTGTCTTACGTTAACAGTATTATATTATTATTATCATCAGGATTTATATCAAAGTCACATAACAAGTTAGATATATATTTAATAATTAGTTAAATGTATTTCTTAACCACGTAACATTGAGGTTTGATTATGAGTAAATTAAGTTACAGGATCGCTTCATAGATTCGATTCAGGTCTCACTCAAATAATATGAAAAGCAAAAATAATATTTTGAAGCTAAAAAGAATTTTCTTCAGCTTAGGAAATCACTAGAAGTAATATTAACACAGCCATGTTAGTCTAAGGCGATATTACTAATATGAGACAATAGCATCACCGTACTAAGCACCGTTAAGCAATGTAAGCTTAATTAAAAGAAAATTAAAGAACTCGTAAGTATTAATATAAAACAATAGTATTACTTTCATCATAACCCAATTACTTAAAGAGTTGCTTTAGTCCACAAGTTAGTCAACTAAAATAGTTAAGTACATAATAATAGCGTTAACGTCAATTCCCAATCACATATCTCACTAACCAACATAACGTAAGTGTATACACCGAACACACTTAACACACACTTATATAATCTGACTGACAGTCACAATCCCATTATAATACTTCACCCCGTCTTCCTCCAGCTGCAAGTTCACCTTCCCCAACTCCAAATGAGACTGATTTGAATGCCCACTACTCGGGTCTTATATACTAAACAATGATGGTGTAGGAACGAATCAGGAGGCGAGTGATGGTGCGCGCCCCTATCATAGCTCCTCGAGTTGCATAGCAGGTGCGTCGTCCAATGGGGGCTCCTGGCGTCGATCATACGTCATAGCGTCGGGTCATCGAAGTAGTTTGCAGGGTCCCCTATGACGCACGCAGGTGTGAAGGCTTGTTTGCTGGTATGCGGACGAGCTGGTTTCCCACTCGCTGGTTCGCTTGCTAGTCTGCTTCGCCGCCTGGGTAATTTGGCACTCCTTCAACTCTAATTCTAACTCTTAAATTAACATACAGGGCTCCGTATGTCAGAATATATATATATATATATATATATATATATATATATATATATATATATATATAATATAATATCAATGGTTATTTAATTTGGTCACTTTTACATAGCAATAAATATTCACAATAATCTGGGTGCAGCTTATTATTTATACATAGAAAAAATTAAAATAAGTATTATACATGTTAAACAATATTAATATTCGATTTTATTCTATTTACAACATCCAACAATAATGGTGAAACATTTATGTAACTTATGTTTATTAAATCTTATGTTGAACAGCACCAAGATATTTATTTATACCTTTAACCCGTTGAGCCCCGGCTAGTTATAATATTTTGTTCACCCCAGTCCCAAGCCATTTTCACTTATTTTTTTTGTTTGCTAAAATGGAAGACAAGGATGAGAAATGAAAAAAAAACAAAAAAAATCACCTCTGAAAATTTTTTTTGGGGTGGGGGGGGGGCCGGTGGGGGGTTGGGGGGGGGAGCTTCAAAAAAATTTGTTGAGCCAAAATGGAAGAGAATGGTGAGAAATGAACACACAAATAAAAAAAAACTCATTTCGGTCATTTGGGGGGCGGGGGGGGGGGGTTTCAATAGTTTGTCTCCCCCGCATGACCACCCGCCCGGGAGCACTAGGGTAAAAACTGAGTATGGCATTGTACGGCATACATCCTAAGGAGTATCTCACATAAATCTCAAGCCTCTAGCTCCCATACGACCGGAGTAATGAAGGTTCAAAGTGGCGGTAAACTAGGGGTGTAAACTATCCCCACTAAGCCCACCACCACCAGCCGCGCGGCTGTCTCGGCCCGCTCACACCTACTGGCCCGGCTCCCCCACACACTACGGTACCGCCCCCTCCTATTCTCCCGCCATTTCCTACCTTACGAGCCACGTAAGTGTTTTTTATATGTCGGACGCACGTGATGCGTCGCTGGGAGTTGGTGATCAAAGACTGCCGACGCAACACGTGCGACGCTGGGTCTCAACGGGTTAACATTTATTTTTGTTTAAAAATAAAATTGCAATAGACTTGATAAACGTACCTTGCTCTTTCTGGTGGGTAACTTCACAAGATGGGGTTTGAGGAACGCGAAGTGGGTCTTGATCCAGGCGTTTCTCTCCGTCAGCTGGACCGCACCTGAACCAGACACGGGAATCTTGTCAAGCTTCCCGTACCTGGTCCTCATCCCTTCCATTCACTTGTTGAGTGTTTCCACTGAAAAATTTAAATTTTATATATTAGGAGTGTTTACGTACACAATATAAATAGTATGGAGACAAAGATTATCACAACCTAATTTATTATCAGTCAACATGAATAAGTATGGTTCACCTGGGCAGGTAACCACACTGCACACATTGGTATGAGGGAAGTACAATGCAAGACTACACACGAAACATTATCTATTATTAACTCCAAATATTACCTAGTTATTTCAATTCCGAAAACAAGATTCGCCAGCAATGTTAACGCCAAACTTTATGATAAATATGTATCCACTTTGCACGGCACAGGTAAATTATTCCAGAAACATAGATGTGTTTGGTATTTGTAAGTAATATCACTCAACATAATGGTTATTATATCATAAGAACGCACACAACCAACCTTCAATGTTGAGCTCCTTTGCCTTCGTGGCGAGTGTTTTCTCCCGCATGTTTTTATCCTTGTGGGCCCTCATTTTCCTGTTGTTCAGGAACTCCTGCTCTGAATACCACTCGGCCACTTCCACCTCCTTCTGATCAGGGAGCCTGGCGTAGGTCCTCCTCCTCCTTTTCGGCACCGGTTGTACTGGGTTGGAGGGCGGCGTGGTCGGGGTAGGCGTCTCGGTGTATGTCGTGGGTGTCTGGGTAGGTGGCTCGATGAGTGGCGTGAGGTCATCTTGGGTGGCGTCATCATCCTCGCTTTCCTGTTCCGAAGGACTGTCACCTTCTGTTGACACGATAGAGTGGGTCTTTTTGTGAGGGACATGGGCTTTCTTTGCTATAATAATAGACTGTGACTCTGCTTCCTCGGTTGGGTTTTCATCGTCGAAAACAGGGTTGGAGTCGATGTGCTGCCTCTCCTCTACTTCCTCCTCGCTTTCATCTTGGGATTGCTGGGTGGCAAACAGGTCCACAGACTCCATGGTATATTTGCGGGGCCTCTTCACTGCCTTGCCTCCTTTACCATAGTTTCCGGGCATGTTGGCGACAAGAGTTGGAGAGAGAGACGTGGTGGGCGAGAGAGACGTGGTGGGCGAGAGAAACGTGGTGGGCGGTGGGTGCTGGTGTGGAATGGAGCGAATGCCTCCCACCCGCTAATATATAGGGCCCGTGCGGGGGTGGCAGTGTACGATAATTCGGGCCGCTCCAACCGCACACGGGCCTGCTTCACGTGGCTCCGCCCATCGACTCGTGTTCGGGTTTGATTCGACTTGGCTTCGACAACCCTTCAACTTACATTCTAGTCATTCGGATCATGATCGAGTGTTCATCGAGTCTAATTAGGAATGTCGGACATGCATCGAGTCATTTTCTAGTAGTATTCGGGTATCCATCCAGTCACCATCCTAAAATTCGGGTCAGCATCGAGAACAGTAGACTTTCGAACAAGTTTATGTAGAAATTTTACACTGAGCATCGAGTCTAATTCGGGTTACGGTCTACATCATCGGGTCTAAGTCCACTTAGGTTACATTTAGGTTCGATCAATTCTGGTATGAATCGGGTTAAATTTTTTGACTCGAAAGTGACTCGCATAGGTCGAATGCGATCAGAATATGGTAGAATGTAAGCCGAATACGAATCGAATGTAAATTGAAGGTGACTCGAGGATTTTGTAACGTATTTTTGACCCGAACGCATTCGAGGATTTCCCAAAAGTTAACGCATGCACTAACTTTTGGCCGACTCATCCGAACATTCGGGTGATGACCAGAGCATGACTAGAACGACTCGAACATACCAGAATCATACTCTATGTCGCCCGATTATTGGGCCGAATACACTCGAACCGCAAAAATTTGAATATTTTTTGCAAGTCATTGCCTTCGGGTTTCTGTCGGGTCGCGGTCGACCTCTGTATGACGCGGCCTTTACATTGAACAACGCCCTTTGAACTGTATTTATTGTATAACATTGAACAACGTTAGCGAAACGGTATATTAATTTACGGCTAGGGTATCAATAAAATTAAATGAAAGCAAGTGGTTTCAGTGATTCACAACACACCTACTTCATAACCGTGAGATACTAAGAGTCGAACAGTGAAAGGGAGGGAGGAAAGGTGTGGTGGAACATAGGAGGTAGAGTGAGGGAGGGGGGTTTGGAAGGTGTGTCTGACGCTGCTAAAATACGATTTAACAGGACTTGTGCGGCAAACTGTACATTGAGCCAAACCTTTAGACAGGGTCCATCAGCTTGTGCAACAGATGGTGTCTGATTAATTACTTTATGATAGGTTTGTGTATCTTGAGATATTTGTTTTACTGTATACAGTATATGTATACTGTAGGCTAATATTAGTGTATTATATAACATCTTTGAATTTCAAACGATTACAAGTGCTACCAATCATGTCTGACGAATGCGTATTTATAACTATTAATAGAAAGTCAAGTATTATGAATAGGGACTTAGTTTTTCCCATATAATACGTTATGCGTATAATTATATATCATAGCTCTAAAACACCTTGGAACAATTATTAGTTAGTTAGTTAAAATAGAACTTCAGAGGCTATCATCCCTATTGAATTATTATGCCAGCAAACTGTAAGTTAAGAATAAGATCCGGACTGGAGCCTCTCTTCAAGAACTCCAGTCCCTTGTACAATTACTTCATTTTGTACTCCTATTAACGTGAGAGTACTGTGCATGTATACTCTTGGGTTTATATATTGATTTAAAATCAACTATTGACGATAGGCAAAAATATTAGTGGTTATTTGGAAAGTGCGTGAAATAATACTTATTTCATAAATAAAAACTCATTGTTTTCACACAAAATTATGACTTACGGCCATGCAAAATTGTATATATTTCTAATACATAATCGACAACACTTTCATCAATAATTAATTATTTGTCATGGTTTTTGCTGCGGTAATACTGTAGATTGGCCTTCCCTCTTTATATTGAGATGTAATACATTGTAGTAAAAGTAATTCTTATTACTTAGAATTGACATAGTATGTACTTTTTGGCTATGCCTTGATATTTTTGATACGCCGAGTACCGAGTTGTATTTTATTCAAATGAAAACAACTCTTGATGAACAACAAACATTGATGGCACATTTGGAATGAGCGTGAAAAATGCTTCTTATAACATATAACAACATTTATTACTCAGCATATAACAAAATTATGACGGTGTAAACTCGGAAGAACAATCAAATATATATTATATATTGATTTTAAATGTGATAATATGATCTCATGTTTTTTTTTCCGGTTTTATTATAGTACGGGTTTTGTTCTATCTTTGGATGTTTAATACATTCCATTTAGAGCCGACTATTGTAGGTTTTAACAGGGCAATAACATAAATAGACCTATATCGTCTCGCGACAGCGCAAAATAGCTCTAATGGAAATTTATTACATAGCTGGTTCACGCGTGAGAAGGTATTTAGTAATAAGTTTGAATAACCTAGTATGCCACGAACAATAGTTGTGAAATTCTGTACAACTCTTTCTTCCTGTTCCACCTCCTATTTCTTTGGCTTCCTCTCCCTTCTCCTTGTCCCCTCCTCTTGCTCCTCCTCAAGTTCCCACTCTTCTTCCCCTCCTCCTCTTCCTTCTACTTCTCTTTCTTTCACATGTCCCTCCTCCTTCCTCTCCCCGTCCCCTCTCACCGGTGTAGTCCAGTTTGCTCAACACTCGAGGACCTGGCCATGTTAACTGTGATAATTGGTGAAGCAGGGATGATCAATACCGATACACATTTTCACCACGGGTTTAAATCGGGCTAAGGGTAATTAAGTGACAGAGAGAGAGAGAGAGAGAGAGAGAGACCTTGCCCTCTCCATCAGCTGTGAGTAATGGAGGAGAGTGAGAAGTTTCAGTGATGGATCAGCATATCAATTGGCAGGGAAGATTACATACAGTATACACCGTTATATAAATATAGGCAGTGGATATATATATTCTAGGTTGTTAGTGATATATAGATAAGTATTTGTTATTATATGCAGGAAATTGATGGTTTCTAATAATGATCGATGGATTAATTATTTTGATATAACTAGTTAGGTTCTTTCTACGTACATATGACGGGTCACCAGTCTTCAGTGCATAAGACTAGATTTCAGTCGTTAATGCCATTTGATGCACATTCAAAGAGCAGTTTATGGGTGTATTTGTTCCCACTAAACTTGCCAAATCAGGCTCATCTCAACCAAAATGGTTCACAAGTGACATAGCTTCAGTAATTAAAGAGAGAAAGGTTCCATACATGAAGGACAAAAGAAGTCCGGACCAAACAGATCTAGCTTCCCTCAGAAGTATGTTGTTGTTTTAAAATACCATCTTGCTGAAGGAACGTGCATTCGCTCAGTATAAACCTTTCAGAAGGAATGTCGCTGTTCTTGGCGTAATCCTCAAATAAAGGAGTACAAAAGAGTACACAGGAAGTCAAGCAACAATATGTATAGCAACACCTTGAGGTTACTTGCCCTCTAAATTCTTGCTGCTGAAAGTGTTCAACAGTGGTTTAGATTGGGTAAGGGATATTTGGAAAGGAACGTGCTGCCCTAGGACTAATATCCGTGACAGAGTTAGGTGATGTTAGTAGGGCACAATTTGGGTTCACTTAAATTATTTTGTGTAATCGCAGAAAAGTGAGTAACATCTTAGTAAATAATATATACCTGTAATCATCCTCGATGTAACTGAAGAAAAAAGAGAACAAATACGTTATTTGTTTACAAAGGCGGGCTTAAGGTAAAGTGCTTGTGGAGGCTATGTTTAAAGGAATCTAGGTGCTGCAGTCTATAACATCTCAAGGAAGCCCATTCCATAAATTCACAACTCGCTCGAAGAAGAAATTCTTAGAGTCATGTGAATTACAAGATTTACCAATGATTTTGCAACTATTTCACTGCAATTAAATTGTTTGTTTATTTGTAAAGTACTTATTACAGTTCATGTTGTCGATGCCTTTGACGATTCTGAACTCTTGAATGAGGTTCCCTCATCATCTGCACTGGATTAAAGGACTTGTTTTTTAGACTAGGTATTATTTTGGTAAATGTACGTTGAACTCGTTCTAGTTTGTCAATATATCTTTGATAGTAGGGGGACTAGGAGTGTATGCAATATTCCAGAAGAGGACAAACTAAGGAATTGTAAAGAGTGAGGATTGCATCTTTGGATGTATGCTCAAATGACCTGCCTATAAAGCCAATTATTTTGTTGGCCATCTTAAAAATTTCTGTACATTGTTGACTGAATTTTAAATTAATTTGCTTTCTTATTGCGGGTCCCATTATGGTGTAATTTACATTTATTTGCATTAAAACTCATTTACCAAATGTGAGCACAACATGACAGTTTATTTAGGTTATTTTGCATATCATCTACATATTATTTGAAGAATACGGTATTTGAAATGTTTGTATCATCTGCAAATTTTGAGATTGTACATTTGAGGCCTTTATCTATGTTATGTATGTAAACTAGGAAGATAACTGGCCCAATTACCGATCCCTGGGGTACCCTGCTAGTTACATTGGTCCATTTCGATGCTGTACCGTTTATGACTACCCTTTGCTTTTTTTCTTTGAGCCAATGTTCTATCCATCCCAACACTCTGTCTTGTATTCCATGCACTTTTACTTTTATCAATAAACACTTGTGGGGTACTTTGTCAAACACTTTTTGAAAATCTAGGAATGTAATATCTACAGCTTTACTCTAATCATATAGGTTGATGATATCATGGAAGAAGTCTAAGAGGTTAGTTAAGCCATGTTGAGTATCTTTGAGTTTGTTGTTTTCCTCTAAGTGATTTACAAGTCTGTCTCTTATGAATGTTTCTAGCATTTTACAGACATCTGAGATTAAGCTAATTGGATGATAGTTACAAGGTAAAACTGTATTGGTTTTTCTAAATATTACGTTGGCGAGATTCCACTCATCAGGCATAGTCCTGGACTGCAAGTATTTATTAAACATCAATGTTAGTGGTTTGGAGAGCTCACATTTTAGTAGGGTCATTTGCTTGGAATCCGTGACCATATTGTTCCTACCTTTTTCTCTCGATGGATTTGACAACCTGAACCATTTTAAAGGAAAATTAGCTCCTATGCCCCTCTGAAAAATGACGGCTAACTCTGCTAGAGCCCAATATTCAAAATGGCCGCCAACACCATCTTGAAAACATGAAATGTAATATCTCTGGCATCAGATGAGCTACAAGGACGAATGAAGTGTCCTTTTTCACTAATTCTGGCATTACAAATCCACTGGAATGGTTATTGTATTGTATTGTATTGTATATTGTATTGTTATTGTATTGTATTAAACTAATTGTACATACTAATCTGCCACTTCACTGTCACTACATGATTCACTGTATGAGCCACTATCAGAATCACTGTCCTCACTTTCGCTTCTATCATCACTGTTGTTCTCTGCCTGCGGATTTGTAGGTAGTGGTATGGATGGAGGAAATGGGGGCTGGGTTGAACGGACAGGCAGACATAGGCCATTTATATGATGCCATCCTAGGCCGATCGGTGAGGGGTGACTTTGGAGCTGGTAATGCTTTTGCAAATATGCAAGATAGTTTGCACGCTCCAAGTGTGGACGGAGACTGTCCAAGTCAGGCACAAGTCGGATAGTGCTTTTTTTCTTCTGAGCTCTCCACTTCGCTGCCCTCGCATCTCCCAGGGTCTTGCTTTTGGTATCACCATAGACATATCAAATGACAAACCGCTCCAAATCACTGATGACCTGTTCTGTGACTAGGAGCTATGTACCACATGCTGCTAGCAGGTCTTGTGCCTCTTTAGACTTCTCCAGACGATCTGCGATGAGCTTCTTGCTTGCTCCATAGAAGCCAGAGTTGTGGTCAGACCCAGTGAGGACATGAAGTGGTATGATGGATGCAGCCATTGCCTAACTGCACAAACATCGGGCATCGATAAGCTGACGTTTGCGTTTCACACACAGGATTCCTGTTGTATCCTGAGCAACATATGCCGCTTGCACGTAGTTGTCTGTGTCCTCTGTGTCAAGAACGACAGCTGCTGTGTAGCTGTCTGACCGGAGCACACTATATATGGTGAGCATTGCCGTATCTGCCTCTGCATGGGAGCATGTGAGCTCTGGCACAAGCTTGCCTGTGGTGAGATTCTTTGCAGTGCTGCCAACTACACAGCAGATGATCTCGGTGCTAGTTGTTGCTGCTGTTCTCTGGAATTCCGTTTGAAGAAATGCCTGAAGGCGGATTTTGTTCTCAGGTTTACCCAGGAGAGCATGGAAAACTTTACTAGAAGGAAATGTTATCTTCTGTTTTCATGAAGACATTGCTGATTGGCAGGTTTTTTTGGCGCAGTATTCTCTCACTGTCCTTGATTGTGTAATTCTGATCATATGAATCATTGACGCAAATGATGCGCTCAGCATGCTTGTGTCTCGTTAGAACAAAGTGCACCAACTTCTCTGCATAATCTCCCCAGGTATACTTGGTGCCATCTCCCTTCTCTCTGTCTTCAATGGTAGGAGTTGTTAGGCGCCAGATGAGGCCCATATCAATAATAGACGTGTATACATCAGGCTCTGGAATGACAGTCATCGTTAGTTTTTGTTGAAGCTTGCTTTTCTGTGCCTTACGGATGGTTCCATTGACGTTGAAGATGGAAAGGCACTCGGCTGTAACACGATGCTGCAGGACTTCTTGAAGTTTGAGGGCACCACTCGTTTCAACCAGTCCGAGAACAGAGGCCAAGGCATTACGCTCCATTTCCTCAGTCTTTCCCTTCAGGTTCTCACCATCTGCTTTCTTCAATTCCTGAGTTGAAAAGTTCAAACGCTTGCTACGGGGAACTCTGTCGTTGAGAGACTTGGTCTTGGAATATACTCTCTCATTCAAGAACTGCTTCAGTTTGCTTGTGCCATCCTCCTTTGCCGATTTCAAGTCGGCAGCGAGAGCGTCTGAGGCTGGGATTCCTGACTGTAGGGATCGAAGTGTCTTGTTTGTATGGTCAAATGGATCACACTTGAATTCAGTGAGACATGCACTTATATCCTGTACAGCTTGTTCATCCTTCTTCATTTTACTCGACGAGCAGGTGAGAGGTGGTTCCCCACGCTTCGCTGTCTTGTATGGGTTGACCTTTTTGCATTTCACTTCCGAGCTCTTTGAGAGTTGTCGAGAGGTTTGATGCAAAGTTGGCACCGGGAACTGGTCTATCCTCGTGATTCTCGGAAGGAAGTTCTGTATCAAATGATTCTGGCTGCACAAACATGACATTAGTGCGGTGTGACTGGCCAGCACCGGTCAGTGTGTCGCTCTTGAAGTCATCGTTGTCGACTATAGCGATAGCAGGCTTACCCTCAGCTAGTTCGAAGGGGCAATCAGATGAGCACTTGAGGTCATTGACCACCCAAAAATCTCGCAGCATAAGTACGTCATTGTAACTGATGCCCAGTCTATCTTTGTGCATTATGTCGACTATCTCCCTACTCTTGGTCAGTCCATGTAGCAAGACAGAGAGATTTATCTCAAATGCAGTGCGTTTTCCAGTGATGTAGCTTGTGAGGATAGATGCAATCGATCGGACGGATGGACTGTCATCAATTGCAGACTTATTTGGGTGTTTCAGCCATGTGAGCAGCTTCAGCAGGAGTTCACTGAGGTCTTCTTCTCTCTCCAACTCATGTATATATGGGAGCCAGGGAATAGTATTTGTGCTGATGACTTGCTCTTTGAGTCGTGCCGCAACATTCATCACCAACTGATCAATGCTGACACCCAATGAAGATATTGCCGCCTCGATGTATGTACCTGCTGCTGTTGTATCATATACCAGTTCACTCATATTCTTTTGAATGCGTTCATGAAATCTGATGTCTTCCCCAAATTCATTGATGAGAATTTCCTTTAAGTAGCTGGATTTTACTACTGAGTTATGTCCGTGATTTGAGATAATGCACTTATAGTCCTGCAGCAGGCCTTGCAATGTGCGAATTTCATGGTCTTTGAAGATGACTTGACGAATATGATGAAAGAAGAGAGCTTGGGCCTCTCGGAGGTTTACACGCTGCAGATGTTGAGTGCTTTCATCTGAAAGGGGCTAGTGGTCGCTTACATATTTGCTCCAGCACGCACGATGGTAGCGGATTTCCAACCCAAATTCTGTTTGACTATCTGGAATGGATGCAATCAGAGTGTCAAGTCACAATCTCATGACCTCATCTTCCAGACGGACAGTATGTAACTTGAATTTAGTCCAGGCATCTACTGTTGATAGGAGTAAAACCTGCTTGTCACGATCACTACTCTTGTATGCCCCTTTCATGCACCACACACATAAGAGTCTTATCGTGAAGGACACCTATACTGGAGCGGAGCCTTTTAGGTGCACTGGCCTCTGGGGAAGGATCTTGTTGATCCGATGCTTCATCTCTTTCAAGACGTTCCTCGGATTTGTGTTTGCGTTTTTCGGCTTGAGAGAGCTTGCGCTTGCTGGATAATGATGCGTAACAAGTGCTATGCATGTGGTGACCCTTTGGTCCCTTCTCCCAATCCACATTTTCATGTATATGTTGAAACTTATCAAGTTCTTTCCATTGTAAAAACTTTTCCCGGATGGATTTCCACTTCTCAGGTGTAATGTTTTCCAAACGATCATCTGCGGTACATCGCTTACCACAGAGTAAAATGCACTCGTATTCATTTAATGTCTTGTCTGGTAACTCTTCACTCTCTCTTCTATTATCCATTATTTCGGTCACTTCACAAGTCGGCGATTTTCATCAGATGGGTATGCGATCCATCTGAAACAGTAAAAAAGTAATATTAGATATACACCGCAGGCATAGAACAACAGTGATGATAGCAGCGAAAGTGAGGACAGTGATTCTGATAGTGGCTCATACAGTGAATCATGTAGTGACAGTGAAGTGGCAGATTAGTATGTACAATTAGTATAATACAATACAATAACAATACAATATACAATACAATACAATACAATAACCATTCCAGTGGATTTGTAATGCCAGAATTAGTGAAAAAGGACACCTCATTCGTCCTTGTAGCTCATCTGATGCCAGAGATATTACATTTCATGTTTTTCAAGATGGCGTTGGCGGCCATTTTGATATTGGGCTCTAGCAGAGTCCTTTAGAACTCAAGGTGAGATTGTGTCGGGTCCAGGCGACTTGAGTTTTTCCAATCATGTCAATACTTCTCTTTCTGTAAAGCTGATATTGCTTAGAGCATCAGAATTGTCTATCTGAACTGGCGATGATATCATTAAGGTCTTCTTTTGTAAAAACTGATGCAAAGAAGGTATTGAGGGCACTACTCATCTGTTCTTGTTTTTTGGTGTAATCTTCGTTCGCATCTACTAACAATCCAATAGTTTAGGTTAATTCTAGAATTAATGAATGGGGACAAGATTATCTAGTTTCCTTTAATGCACAGAAAACCAAGTACATTCAATTTTCTAACCGACAGAATCTCACTGACTCCCATATATTTTTTAATGATGTAAATATTCCCACTTCCCCTAGTATTGACATTCTCGGTGTAACATCAACTACTAACTTGAGCTGGACACATTATGTTAGAGGCATTGCTAAGAATACCTCTAAAAAACTGGGACTCCTGTACAGAGTTCGAGAATTCTTCACTGACGAGCAGTTGGCCGTAATATATAAAAGTCATGTGCGCTCTCAGATGGATTACTGTTCACCTCTGTGGGGTGGAAGTGGAGTGGTTGCATTGAGGCAGTTGGACAAAATTCAAAATAAAGCTATTAGATTAATCAATAACCCTGCAATCACACAGGACCTTCCTACATTAGCCATACGAAGAAACGTTGCATCCCTTGCATTATTCTACAGATATTTTCACAGCAATTGTTCCGAGGAACTTGCTTCAATTGTGCCGCCTCTCCACATCTTTCCCCGTAGAACTAGGGCAGCTGAGAGCGCCCATGAATTTACACTTTCTCCTCCACAATGCAGAACTTCTGCTTATCAGAATTCATTTATCCCCAGAGCTACTACTCTTTGGAATTCACTTCCCTCGAATTGCTTTCCACAAACTTACAATCAACAAATGTTTAAATCCAGTTGTTACAAACATTTTATGAATGGAGGATGCCTTTAGGCACATGGACCTTTTTGTTTTATCTGTGTTTTTCCTTCCTCCGTTCATTGTCTCTTAAAAAAAAAAAAAAAAAAAAAAACTTTCTTTGTGATGTACCTATAGAATTAGTTTGGGTTTGTTTTACTTTGATTCGCAACATGTAACTCCAAGGTCTTTATTTTGCGTAGTTAACTATTAGGTCTATGAATTTTACTCGTTCTTCATAATCTTCCGAGGTTTATAATCTATCATGACCTTTTGCTTCGCAAGCAAACAGTCTGCAATCTCTTAGGTCCAGCAATTAGGCTTATCGTTATGGACTGAACTTTGTTTTTTTGTTCAATGGTATGCACTCTTGCACTGCTTTTAGGTAAGCCTTAGCAAAAAATGTTCACGATATATTTAGATCATTAAGGTTAATTGAAATGCTACAATTAGTTTCTTTAGATACTGTAATTCTCTCAGTTTACGAATGTTTGTTTTTATAATTTGGGACTTTCTCATTGCTGCTATTTGGTTCATTAGTATTTAACTTTAAACTTAAATTTATCTTACTAGGGTCGCTGTTATTGAATTAATGACCAACATCAAAATCCAAGAATAAGTATGTTAATACCAAGGGTAGGAGATTGAACAAATTGAGAACGAAAACTTTCTTGCAAGCTGGCATATAGATCATGCCCGGAATGTGAAGTAAGCATATCGCCCCACTTAGTCACAGGTAAATTACAATCACTAAGAACTACTGTTTCATGATGTTACTAATTTAAGCAATTTGTTCGTAATTGTCTCAGTCAGTTTGCACTGATTGAGCTCAGGTTCTGTATATTAAAGCTAATATTAATCTTTGTTCCCTAATGATATTTTAATAATACATAAGATATGTCAAAATTTTCAATGAGCGTCTTTTACATTAAGACTGAGTTAAGAGTTTCTTTGAGAAATAACAGAACTCCTCCTCCACTTTTGTTGATTCAACTTTTCTTAAAAATTGCATAACCGGAAAGTGTATATTCTGATAAAAAGTCTCTATCTTCTGCATTAACCCAAGATTGCTTAATACAGATTGCATCATAATTTTCTGAAAACACAATTTTATCTTGATCTAAAAATATATGTTGTATGCTACGGTCGTTTGCATAAAACACCTTTAAGATTATTAGGGGATAGATTTTATTGACTGCGTAGTTTCTGAATTTCCAGTTCTAGTGAGAACTAAACTGCCTTTACTGGCTGTCCACGTTAACACTTAAAGAGCGGGGCCCGACTTAAGTCTGTATCTAAAAAGCAGCAAGTTAGGAGCATTATTAAGGCTTTTAAAGGGTTAAAATCGAGTGCAAATGGCCGGGAGCGCAGCAGGCCACACGTCCGACACCCAGGGCTTACTGCCCCCCACGGACTCACGCTCCCTCTGTTCTCGAGAGGCCGGCAGTGTAGCCAGTAGTGAGCGTAGCTGGAAAAAATATGCCGCTATACGCTAAACTCCCATGTTAGTGGAACCACTGCATGAAAACGACGAGTGCTACGTAGCTCGTTCTGGTCTCATTTTGAAGCTTGTAACGCCTAGTTATTTGCTGAATACATTTCTTTTCATGCAGATACTTGATTGATCATTCAGGAGCGCCTGGATATGCCCAAAATAGCCCAAAACACCCCGCTAGACGAGGGTTAAACTCCGTTTTGTGTACGGAAATCCTTAACTGCATCATTCGGCAGAAGACCAAAGCATTTAGATAGACGGCGTCTTATGAAAATATATCATGGTAAATGTTATTCCAGGTATTTATAAAATAACACAGTTAGAGAAGACTCCTGTAAATAGAAAAAGGAAACCCACAGGAGAACAAGAAACAAAGCAGGCGAGAAAACAAGGCGCGGAAGGAGAAACTAAAACAAAACAGATAAGGACAACGAACAGAGGAAGCAGACGAAAATCAACCACAAAACACCGCATTCCAGACCGAAGAACAACAATAAGCAGAAGGAAACTAAGAAGAAGATGGAAAAGGCAACAACGACGGAAGATATCAAAAGAAACAACGTACAAGAAAATATCAACGAGCGAGAAAGACAAGATGGCTGCCGCCAAGGGGAACAATTTCCGGTACAACAGATAGGAGAAACTGAAGTAGAACAAAAGGAAATACCTCCACCAAGAACAATGCGTACAAATTATCTGCAATGCCACGTATACCAAAACTGCCCCACACCAACAAGAAACAGTATGAACAAAAGAAGACCAAAGGTGAAACAACAGAGGAGAGGAGAAGAACATCAACGATGGAATGCGCACGCGGAGGAATACCACGTGTACCAAATTACCACCAGAATTCCATGAGTAATACCCGACATTATTTCCATAACAATAATACTCCACGCCCGCTACAAACACCGGAAGAAATGCCTGGATTGCCACCATTTCATCGGAGCGTCCATTAACGCCCGGAAAGAATATTAATACTCCTTCCACTTTCCATGAAGCCCCAAGACGACGTATAATATTCAGCCAAGGGAAGAAGTACTACTAACACCACCACCAGATTAGAGACTTACGCCCTACTTACACTAAAGGGCCGGAACACCTGCCCGCTGTGACGTCTACCAACGTGGGCAGAATCGCCTCTCGTTAGCCACTAGCGCTCGCCAGGGACATCGAAATGGGCTACAGTTATCCGAGAATGTTGTTCTTTCTTTCCTTGTGCTCGCATTGTCACAGACTGTCCAGTGGTGGTCTTTGTTTTCGTCTGTGACAACGGGAATTATTTTATATCATTAATAGAATATAAGATGCATTGTGTAAAGTTAAGGAGAAAGAGCGAAAGAGGCAGCGTGGTAGTAGTATGTGTGTGTATATGTATGTGCTGCCTCCCTCGCTCGGAGGAATTTTCCCGCGCCCTTGATTGGCTGGCGGATCCTGGCGCGTCCTAGGGGCCTGCTGCCTTGTGACGTCTCGGCCCGTGATTGGCCGACCATCGCGCCCTTGCGGGCTCCTGTGTAACTAACCTCTTCCATGAGGGTTCCCAGGAGCTGTTCTCCTCAGGACAGGCTTGGCGCGCATGCTTCTAACATCCCTTTGCATACTCTCTCCCGATCACCCCCTTTACCACTGTTTCTCTCTCTGACCTTCCTCTTTTCCATTGCTTCTCACCTTTATTTAATTACTTGTCCCCTTGGGTTCTGCATACGGTTTCCATAGCCGACCCATTGTATTGTATGCGCCGTCCTCTGAGATATTTACATGTACTTAGAATAGGTTTTGAGGGTTCTTAGTTAGTATAGGTTAAGAACTTAGTGTGTCTCCATTATTGATTTAGTGTTTCTGCTCTTTTATTTAATGCTAGACTGGGATAAGGTAACTGTAGTCGTTGTCTCCGATGTGTGTATGGTTTGCTTATACCTACACGACTTCGACCGGTCCAGTGGTAGCCTGTGTTGTCTTTTCGCTTGCGTCCTTTACGAGTGCAGCATTGTGTTGACTGAGGGATTTGGCCTGTTCCAGTTCCACACTTTGCTGCCTCTTTGCTTGTCTTTAGAGGGTCGCCAGGATAGAACCAGATACTTGTGATCTGGATCTATCAAGAGAGCACCCTAGTCAATTAACGTAACTTAAAGGATGCAGTCTTAAGGACATCGCTAGGCTACGAGCCTGTCTTGCTCAGCCACAGTTCCTTACCTAGAGTATTCCAGCTAGACATTATTAATCGAGTAGACACTTATTAGTATTTAATATAAGCTCTTTGATATGTACGCATTATTATTCACAGCATTTATTAGTCTAGGTTGTTGTTGAGTTGCACAACCATTTATTATGTTCCTTCCAGCAACCAACTATACTCCTAAAATCGATTAATGAAATTTACAAACACATGTGGCAGTCCGTGGATTCGAACCCAGGACGCTCACACCGAAAATCTACACCTTATGCATCGCACCACGAAGACAGTTAAAGGATGGTGGACACTGCCTACGATTTATTATGCAACTTTGAATCCTGCATATCAATCTATGCATGTACATTGTACACACATCCGAACTGCAACTCACGTAGGCTATGCATATGTGACATAGCAGGCTGTTTCGTTGAGGAGGAAGTACTTCTTTTAGTGTCGAGCATTGCTACCATTGCGCATTTATAGTATTCTCGTGTCAGTTAACATTATATGTCCTATCTTTTAGTGTATTCAGTCTACACGTGTGGTGTCCTGCCTCCTGCCTTTGCCTTTATATAGTTTAAGATACGAGCATCTTATGAGCATCAGACTTTCTTCAGAAGTTTCCAGGTCTATGCTGTAGGACTATACTTTACTTTCTTTCAGATAGGAGTGAAGAGTTTATTGTTATTTAGAGTAACTGTATTGAAGCATCTTTTTATTGTATTAAATCTTGCAGTGATTTAATTGATCTTTCCATAGATTCCTTTTCATGCATTTTAACGTAGCTTGCATCTTGTTTATTATCAGGCTATACCAGTGTGGGTTAGCCTGAAGTAGAGTACATTTATGCCCAGTTAAGGATACCCCGTTATCGCAGATTAACTCTGGAGGGTATAGGTGTTTTTGTTCGCCGGCATATAAGTTCGAGGGTTTGGATCTAGCCTACCGTTGTTGCATAGTGCTCTATTACTAGTCCAATCATTAAGTGCCCTTGTTTTATTCGTAGCCCCGGTCGTAACAAATGGCGACCTTGCCTAGTATCTTATCTTCGTCGTCATACCAAATGAACTAAGAAATAATTGCAGGATTTTTGGACATTTGTTTTTGGAGGAATATTTTGGACACGTTGGAATTTTTTTTTGGCAACGTAGTATAGCACTTGAGTTGTCTTCAAGCATTTTTGTGAGTGAATAGTGCTACATGAGAGTTTAGGTACTTCTTTTTTTTATAAACGTTGAGCATTTTCGGTGGACACTATGTCGAACGACGGATCAGTGCACAGTGAGGACACAGTATGGGAAGCAGGCTCTGAGGTGCAGAAGCTGGGTTTGTTAGAATGCATTAGAGTAGTAACTAGTGAGGAGGATGAAAGGAAGTTTCTGGAGATGCCTATTAAGTTGACTGGGTGTCGGGGATTGATCGGTATGGTCTCCAGTGTTTGGCCACAGTCATGGGGCATGTTGGCACTAGCAGCATGACGAGAAGTGACCTGGTGGCCTGTGTGCTCGGTGGGGTGCGTGGGGTTTCGGGTGGAGAGGGAGCTGGGGCACCATCGGCCCAGCCCCCATTCCACTCGACTCCTACCATGGCGCCCCCTCGGGCTCCGGAGCCGGGTACGTTCCCGCAGGCCGATAGTCACTGGCAGCGTGGTTTGCCCCTGGGTGGATCACTGGGTGGGTCTCCAATTGTTGCATCTCCTCCTCCTCAAGGTTTAACTCCAGATATGATATTCCAGATTGAGATGGCTAAGATGGCTAAGCAGCAGGAATACCAGCTTGAGATGGCTATGATTCAGGCTGAGGAGAGAAAGGCCATACATGAGGCTGAGCTCAGGCAGCAGCAGCAGCAGCAGGAAGCTGAGCTTCAGGTTGAGGCTACGAAGTACTGTGCAGACATAGACCTTGAGAAGTCTCGGGTGGAGTCAACAGGGCAGCGTCTCGGTTCTGGGAATCGAGATCTTGATCAGTCTTTATCGCACCTTCTTAAGTTAGTCCCTGCGTTTGACGAGTCGGGTGTCACCGAGTTTTTCCTGCGTTTTGAGAAGAAGTGCCGGGAGCACCAATGGCCCGAGGTTAAGTGGGCAGCCCGTGTTTCCTCTAGGTTGGTTGGCAAAGGACTCAAGGCATATGATGCGTTGCCCTTGGAGTCTTGCATCAATTATGAGGTATTGAAGGAAGCTGTTCTGCGGGCGTACGAGTTACAACCAGAGACATATAGGTTGAAGTTTCGGGGTGTTACGAAAGGTCGTGAGTGCACTTTTCTAGAACATGCCCGGGAACTGTCTGATGCATTGAGAAATTGGCTGAGGTCAGAGAAGCTGACGACGTTCGAAGAGATTGAGCAGTTAATCCTTCTAGAGCAATTTTTTTAATGCACAGGCGGCGACCTGACTTTGAACCTCAAAGAGAAACGTCCTAAAACTCTACAAGAGGCAGCTGAGATGGCTGACCTGAGATTATCACTGATTCGTGGGTGCGGGTCTGCACAAGGGACCGATGCAGTTAACAAGGGGCTCAACGCTCCACCCCCCCCGAGTCAGTGGTGCAACATTTAATAAGAAAAGCAAGAGCAATGGTACCAATTTTGATCACAAACCGAAAACCGTCCCGTTTAAGAAAGGTCAGGGCCCTTCCCCACCTCAGGGTAAGTCCAAGGGTGAAGTAGAGTGTTTTAAGTGTCATAAAAAGGTGCATTTTGCACGTTCCTGCCCTAGTAACCAATCTACAGCAGTCGTGTCTTTGGCTAGCAACATTGGGGTGTCTCTGAGGTCTTCTGCATTTACCCGGGGTGATATGTCAGATGCGGGGGCACATCCAGTGAAGGAGTGTCCGGAAGGCTCAAAACCTGTCCGCGATGCTTTCTGCGACCATAGAGGGCGTGGCTGCGTGAGCTGGGCTGGTTGCAAGCATGGGTTGGAGTTGTTGCGTGATACAGGTGCATCCCAGACTCTGATGAAAAGCTTTACAGGCCAACCTATAAACACGGCACGGGTAGTTGTGGTGCAGGGTATTAATGCTACATGGTCATACCCGTTGGTTCAAGTGAAGCTGGAGGTTGATGGTGTGACACGAGAGATAGATGTGGGAATCGTGGAGAAACTGCGAGTAGAGGGCGTCGACCTTCTTCTCGGCAACGACTTTGCGGTGCCTACTTCTGAGGTTCCACTCTTAGTCGTTGCCGAGAGGGCGGCCGACGTGAGTAGGGAGGGGAAGGAGTTGGTCGAGAGGTGTCAACTACAGCAGATGGCGTGTGTTGTCACCCGATCTCGTGCATCTAAGGTGTCACAGCCTATTCCTCAGTCTCTAGACCAGCGGAGGAACGGTCGGAAGGAGAAAGCTAAACTTGGGAAAAATTTTGAGAGTTTTGATCCAGCGGCTCTTCTTGGCGACTCAGTATTAGCACCAATGTTAAGGTCCGGAGTGGCCCCAGAACCAGTCACACTTGGTGAGGAGGTAGGGCGTGAGAAAACTCCGAGACAGCACCGTTACGCACGCAAGCAAGATAGGATCGAACAGTCCAGTACCGGGGGGAGGCCATAAGTTGCTTCGGGAGCACCTCGATAAATTGGCTCCTTCGGATATCTGTCGGCTGCAGCTAGGTGATCCTGAGCTTCAGAAGTGTAGTAACGGTGCAATCGAACTTGAGGAGGACGTGGATGCAAAGCCGGGGGACTTCTTTCGTGTGGAGGGTATTTTGTACAGGCGTTTTCTAGATCCCAGACGGAGTTGGGAGGGTTGGTCGAGAGTGGTGGACCAGTTGGTAATGCCTAGTGTGTGCCGTGATAACCTACTGAGGTTGGCGCATGATGTACCGTTGGCAGGGCATTTGGGTGTACGTACGACCGTAGCAGCCTTGGCGAAATTGTTTTGGTGGCCAGGTATGAAGGCACATGTGGAGTCATGGGTGGCAATGTGCAGTACCTGCCAGACAGTAGGTAAACCAAACCAATGTATTCCCAAGGCTCCGTTACACCCTATTCCTGTAATCGGGCCACCATTCAGTAAGGTTATAATCGACATGGTTGGCCCTCTACCCCCTACTAGTGGAGGCAACAAGTACCTCCTCACAATCATGGATGCTGCCACTCGTTATCCGGATGCATACCCCATGCGAAATGGTACTGCTAAGACTGTTGTTCGTAACTTGCTATTGTACTGTTCTAGGTACGGATACCCGCAGGAATTGCAGTCAGACCAAGGGTCCAATTTTACTTCTAACCTTTTCAAACAGACCATGCAGCAGCACGGTATCAGTACAGTTGTCTCTTCAGCCTATCACCCAGAGAGTCAATGGGTGTTGGAGAGGTGGCACTTGACTCTGAAAAGCATGCTGCGTTGTTACTGTGTTGAAAATGGCAAGGATTGGGATCTTAGGTTGCCTTATGTTTTATTCGCTGCTCGGGAGGTACCTGGTGAAAGCCTCGGGTTCAGTCCCAATGAGTTAGTCTTCGGACATCAGGTCAGAGGCCCCCTCAACATGGTTAGAGAAATCTGGGAGGGCACAGCAAAACCATGTTCCATGTTAAAGTATGTCCTCAAGAGCAGAGAGAGAATGCTGAGAAGCCTAGAGTTGGCAGGTAGGAATTTGGTAGGGTCGCAAGCACTGATGAAGGACAGGTACGATGAGAAGACAAAACTCCGGGAGTTTAAGGTAGGGCAGGAGGTGTTGATTTTGTTACCTCTGCCAGGTCATCCGTTGTCTGCTAAGTACGCTGGTCCTTATAAGGTGGTAAAGAAGATCTCTGACCTAGACTATCTTGTGGCTACTCCAGATAGGCATAAAAAGAATCAGCTGTGCCATGTGAATCTGGTGAAAGAGTTTGTGAGGCGCCCCCCTGAGCCTCTCGCTCTCCCTGTGTTGACCTGCAGCGGTCATGGTGGAGAAGGAGTGAGGGACAGTGAAACCCAGGTGGAAGGTAACTGGGGGTGTCATGTCTCTGCTGACCAGTGGGTGGGGAACTCCAGACAGGTGGCTGACGATGCTCTAGTGCACCTGCCTGAGCAACAGCGTGTAGCCGTGCAGCGCCTGTTTGCTTCATACCCCACTGTGTTTGCAGAGCATCCAGGCCTCACAACTCGAGTGGTGCATGACGTGGACGTGGGAGATCACCCCCCCTTTAAATCAGTACCCTACAGAATTCCACCCATTAAACTCCCAGCCCTAAGAGCGGAGTTAGAGTATATGTTAGAACGGGGGTTGATTGAGAAGGGGGCAGTTAGGTGGACATCTCCTGTCACTCTGCAGCCCAAGCCTGACGGGAAGGTTCGCTTCTGCATTGACTTTCGGAGATTGAACGGGTTGACTCCCACCAATGCTTATCCTCTTCCCCGTGTTGACGATAGTGTAGACAAGATTGGTAAGGCACAGTTTCTAACTAAGGTAGACCTCGTGAAAGGCTACTGGCAGGTGCCCTTGTCTGAGCGGGCGAAGGGGGTATGCGGGTTTGTGGTTGAGGGGAACACCTACCGTTGCAATGTGATGCCGTATAGCCTTAAAAATGCCCCAGCAACCTTCCAGAGTCTTATGAACGAGTTAGTAGCTGACATCCCTAACTGCACTGTCTACCTAGATGACGTTATAATCTACGATGACAACTTTGAGAGTCACTGTGAGCACATAGAAGCCTTGTTTCGGAAGCTCAGTGAGGCCAGCTTGGTGGTCAATCTGGGCAAGTGCGACTATGTCCGGGCAACTGTACAGTATCTTGGGTTTGTGGTCGGGTTAGGCCAGGTGTGCCCCCCCCCCCCCCCCAAAAAAAAAAGAACAAACAAGATACAGGCTATTAATCAGTTCCCTAGGCCGTCCACCAAGCGGCAGATCATGAGATTTTTGGGCATGATCGGTTACTATCGCCGTTTCATTCAGGGTTATTTTACTGTGTTAGCTCCTCTGACAGATTTACTAGCAAAAGACAAAAAGTTCAAGTGGGCACTTGAGTGTGAAAGGACTTTTTCGCTGGTCAAGCACCTATTATGCACTCACCCCATCCTCAGGGCCCCTGACTTTGAAAGACCATTCCAGCTGGCAACAGATGCCAGCGGTGTAGGGGCTGGTGCCGTCTTAATGCAAACAGACGAGGAAGGTTTGGAGCATCCAGTCAGTTTCTTTTCCAAGAAGTTTAATTCAGCTCAGAAAAACTACTCTGTGGTGGAGAAAGAACTGCTGGCAATAGTGTTGGCGCTCAGGCACTTTGAAGTATATGTTCCTGCCTACGGGCCAGTCGTGGTGATTTACACCGACCACCACCCTCTTAAATTTCTGAACCAATTCCACAACTGGAATATGAGGCTGACACGTTGGTCACTCATGTTGCAAGAATACAATCTAGACATTCGCCATATTGCCGGATTGTGAGAATGTGATTGCAGACTGTTTGTCGAGGGTGAAGGATCCGGCGTAGATCACCACAGGTGTGTGGGTTTGAGTGGAGAAAAATCAGGCTTGCTCCTGTAGAGTAGCCGTCAAAAACAACATTAAAATTAAATCAAAAAATCACATAATAACTCTTTCTTTTTGATAGTTAATTATAAGTTGCCAATGTTATAGCTAAAGTCCTAAGTTGAACCTGTCTTTCACTTAGTAGGCTGGGCTCTGTGAAGCTCGCTCAGGGAGCATAGCAGGCTAAAATTTTACTATTGTGTTTGGGAGGGGTTATAAGATTTTCTTTATGTCAATATGTTGTTTTATGAAAGAATTGAGCTTTGCATTTCATTTCTGGTGGAGTGGCTATGTGTGACGGGTCTTGTCGGCATTCTGCCTTGTCAGATATGGTGCTCGCCTAATGTTGAGCGTCCTATATCTTGGGTGGGGTGTGACGTTACCAGCGTGGGCAGAATCGCCTCTCGTTATCCACTAGCGCTCGCCAGGGACATCGAAATGGGCTACAGTTATCCGAGAATGTTGTTCTTTCTTTCCTTGTGCTCGCATTGTCACAGACTGTCCAGTGGTGGTCTTTGTTTTCGTCTGTGACAACGGGAAGTACTATATATCATTAATAGAATATAAGATGCATTGTGTAAAGTTAAGGAGAAAGAGCGATAGAGGCAGCGTGGTAGTAGTATGTGCGTGTGTATGTATGTGCTGCCTCCCTCACTCGGAGGAGTTTTCCCGTTTGCGCGCGGGCTTTCCCGCGCCCTTGATTGGCTGGCAGGTCCTGGCGCGTCCTAGGGGCCTGCTGCCTTGTGACGTCTCGGCCCGTGATTGGCCGACCATCGCGCCCTTTTGGGCTCCTGTGTAACTAACCTCCTCCATGAGGGTTCCCAGGAGCTGTTTTCCTCAGGTCAGACTTGGCGTGCATGCTTCTAACATCCCTTTGCATACTCTCTCCCGATCACCCCCTTTACCACTGTTTCTCTCTCTGACCTTCTTCTTTTCCATTGCTTCTCACCTTTATTCAATTACTTGTCCCCTTGGGTTCTGCATACGGTTTCCATAGCCGGCCCATTGTATTGTATGCGCCGTCCTCTGAGATATTTACATGTACTTAGAATAGGTTTTGAGGGTTCTTAGTTAGTATAGGTTAAGAACTTAGTGTGTCTCCATTATTGATTTAGTGTTTCTGCTCTTTTATTTAATGCTAGACTGGGATAAGGTGACTGTAGTCGTTGTCTCCGATGTGTGTATGGTTTGCTTATACCTACACGACTTTGACCGGTCCTGTGGTAGCCTGTGTTGTCTTTTTGCTTGCGTCCTTTACGAGTGCAGCATTGTGTTGACTGAGGGTTTTGGCCTGTTCCAGTTCCACACTTTGCTGCCTCTTTGCTTGTCTTTAGAGGGTCGCCAGGATAGAACCAGATACTTGAGATCTGGATCTATCAAGAGAGCACCCTAGTCAATTAACGTAACTTAAAGGATGCAGTCTTAAGGACATCGCTAGGCTACGAGCCTGTCTTGCTCAACCACAGTTCCTTACCTAGAGTATTCCAGCTAGACATTATTAATCGAGTAGACACTTATTAGTATTTAATATAAGCTCTTTGATATGTACGCATTAATATTCACAGCATTTATTAGTCTAGGTTGTTGTTGAGTTGCACAACCATAGCAGACTGTTTCGTTGAGGAGGAAGTACTTCTTTTAGTGTCGAGCATTGCTACCGTTGCGCATTTATAGTATTCTCGTGTCAGTTAACATTATAATTATGTCCTATCTTTTAGTGTATTCAGTTTAAACGTGTGGTGTCCTGTCTCCTGCCTTTATATAGTTTAAGATACGAGCATCTTATGAGCGTCAGACTTTCTTCAGAAGTTTCCAGGTCTATGCTGTAGGACTATACTTCACTTTCTTTCAGATAGGAGTGAAGAGTTTATTGTTATTTAGAGTAACTATATTGAAGCATCTTTTTATTGTATTAAATCTTGCAGTGATTTAATTGATCTTTCCATAGATTCCTTTTTATGCATTTTAACTTAACTTGCATCTTGTTTGTTATCAGGCTACACCAGTGTGGGTTAGCCTGAAGTAGAGTACATTTATGCCCAGTTAAGGATACTCCGTTATCGCAGATTAACTCTGGAGGGTATAGGTGTTTTTGTTCGCCGGCATATAAGTTCGAGGGTTTGGATCTAGCGTACCGTTGTTGCATAGTGCCCTATTACTAGTCCAATCATTAAGTGCCCTTGTTTTATTCGTAGCCCCGGTCGTAACACCGCAAACTTCTAAGGGGCCCTCCTAATCCCCTTAGATCTGCCCTGAGTAGACTTGTGACCTTATGACCCCAGAAGACCTACCCCGGGACATCTCAGCTAAAGTCGTCACTATCCCGACAAAAGCTTAACAGGACAAGCAATTCTAGGGCTTTCATAATACTGGCATGCTAGTAGTGATAGTCCTAGGATTACCTTCCCATTCAAGTAAAGATTAAAGGCATGCTGAATATCTTGAAAGGTCTGAGGAGTTATTTTTAATATTGAGGAAATATTGTTAGACGTACCATGGTAGTTGTCCTAACATAATAATCCCCAATAGGCGGCGACTTTTAATATTAAAAGTATAACATTACGGACATGTCCTGAAATTACTTTTATTATTGAATACAGCACCTCCTCCACATTTCGAAAGATACTTGACATGTCAAGGTCCTTCGTCTAGTCCAGGGCTTTGCGAAACACTGTAACTGGCACTCTGCATACAAAAGTCCTTAGTGCAACAACATGTTAGCGGACACTTGCAATTAAAAGGTTTCAACACCGCCCCAAGTTCATTGAACCTCTTATAAAGGTCAGAGGCAGTCAAAAATATAGGATTGGTCATGACCATACTATTGACTCGCGTTAACCCGATATATTGTCACTGTATCATGACATTTGAGACTTTATATTAAAGACCCCACACCAAGAGTACCTGAACAGAACTTCATCACCGATTGATATAACGGTCAGGATAGTCGAGTATCTAATGCCCTGTGCTACTTTATACTCGTGTTCGTCTGATGAGGTGCCCAGTATCATGACATTTAAGGAGCCTCATTTAAGACCCGATACCAATTAATCCATCTGTAAACCAAAAGAACTGATCCACATGACAGGCCAACCTGGACGGCCCAACGGAGATTCAGACGACCCCAAGCTGTAACCTCAACCCTTCAGTGCTTCAGCTCCCCCCTGTGAGAGCCTGTGAGGAGCCCATAACAATAATAGATACAAATTGATAGCAGTGACGAGGTATCTATGGTTAGAGTCCCAACATATTGACTTTTTCCTAAATTTACACCAGTGTATCGGTGCTTATAAAAGTTAGAGTCGCAACCATTGACTCTGTCTTATTTCTCGCCAATACGCAAATGTTATTTTCATTGTTTAACCCTTAATTAGCGGCGAGCAACATAAGTCGAGTTAAATAAAGCTGGACTATGTGGCGGTGCTCGACATAGGTCGAGTGGCAATTTCAGCACGTAATGTTGCTGAGAGAGAGAGACAAGTGGTGGCAGGAGAGTAGCGAGCGTATGACTGCTCCAGACCACCGCGGCGAACCTACTGACACGAATCTCACCTCCCTCCTACCTCTCTCACTCGCTATATAAGGAATTGTATGGGGAAAGTGCCTAATTACATGCTTTTTGCACTCGCGTTGCACGGTTATTGCAAGAAAACTAGCCATCATAAAAGGATCGTTATGGTGTCATTCGAAAGCTCTGTTTATGCCCTTTCAGGGATAGATACTTGTTTTACGTTCTGGGTCTTATTTAGGCATGAAAATGATCACGTAAACAGCCCTATTTTGGCTAAAAACACCCCGCTGGGCGGTATATATAAATAAACCGCATAGGCCGCTCTTAAGGTGTTAAGAGGCAAGCTAAAACTTATTCTATACCTGAGCTCCATCTAGATCCTCGAACGTGCTAAGACAGTTCCTGTTGTATCGAATTATCATCTGATTCATGTATACCTATCTATGATTATTTAAGTAATAGCTTAAGATAAATAAAACTGTTCTTTACAATTATACTTGGTGTTATATGTACCCTCTATTGAACTTCTATGCATGTATTGTGTGATCTTGGAATTCCCCAGTCAGGTAGAACTCACCACAACCAATAAACACACCTGGTAACAACCCTGGTTTAACAATTTAAAAGGGAAGTTCTTAGCAGAAGTAGATGTACCCCAGAAGAGGAAGCAAAGCCAATAGGTAAATTAAATAAGTTAAAGTCGTCTGATCCAAATGGCATTCTTCCCCGAGTTGTACGAGAAGTTTGAGATGAAATCGCTCCTTTTTTAGCAGAACAAATCAATACATCACTAGAAACTGGAGAGGTTACTGAAAACTGGAAACTGACCAAGGTGGCTCCTATCTTTAAGAAAGGGGATCATGACGAACTCACCAGAAGATGCACTAGCGTCTTCCCATACCACCCTCTAAAATTGAAATGCACGAAGGCAAGATTCGTGCCTTCCAAAACTAATACCGGTATATTTAGCATAAATCATCTAAAGGTGTGAATCACTTTTTCCGCTGGCTGTGAGAAGCTGAAGAAACAAGAATATATGTGATATAACTTACAACTCTGTAAGCCCAAAAACAGTGTGACGCGAAGGTCTAATGAAATCTTTCCCAGCATTGATTTTTCCTCAGTGCGGAAAGGTAGGTCACTGCAGACCTTTACATTTATGGAATTGCTGATTGTATGTGTCTGTTTATGATTGAAATACATTTATTTAACATTGAATATTACATATAAAGGCTTGCATATCATATTGTCCCAGACACGATCTACGGTAAACTATCATAATGTTATCCCTATTTTAACTGTTACTGGTATATACGGATTCGAAAATATTTGTGTAAGATCAATTTTTAGTGGTAGATAATTGGTTGTTGTTTTCAAAGCTTCCTTATTCGTTGCCGTAATTCTGGAACTATGTTTCATAGCCGCATAGATTACCAGATAGGTTAAATTCGTGCATTCGTGCATACAGTGAAGCGAAATTTTCATGTTTACTCTTCTCATGACAGTGATGAACATATTCGTATAAAATCAAATATTTACGGGAAATAAATGTTGATGTTACCAATGTAATACATAAGCAAAAAACTATAATTTTTTTAATATATATATAAAATCAAATATTGATGATAGAATATTGCTGAATTAATCATCGGAAAGAGTGGAAAAATGCTTTTGATTTCGTATTACAGACACATATAGCTATTCAGTGAGTTTCCGAAATATCTGGAGTTTAAATGTGGAAAATCACCATTTTATTTGAAAAACATTCTAAATATTCTTTTTCTTGATAATCACTAAAACATTAATGTTTATTTGTTTATATTGTGTTGGTCAGTAATACTGTATTATTGCCTTCCCCCTATCTTCTGATGCATATTAACACCTTAAGAGCGGCCTATGCGGTTTATTTATATGTACCGCCCAGCGGGGTGTTTTTAGCCAAAATAGGGCTGTTTACGTGATCATTTTCATGCCTAAATAAGACCCAGAACGTAAAACAAGTATCTATCCCTGAAAGGGCATAAACAGAGCTTTCGAATGACACCATAACGATCCTTTTATGATGGCTAGTTTTCTTGCAATAACCGTGCAACGCGAGTGCAAAAAGCATGTAATTAGGCACTTTCCCCATACAATTCCGTATATAGCGAGTGAGAGAGGGAGGAGGGAGGTGAGATTCGTGTCAGTAGGTTCGCCGCGGTGGTCTGGAGCAGTCATACGCTCGCTACTCTCCTGCCACCACTTGTCTCTCTCTCTCAGCAACATTAAGTGCTGAAATTGCCACTCGACCTATGTCGAGCGCCGCCACATAGTCCAGCTTTATTTAACTCGACTTATGTTGCTCGCCGACAGTTAGGGGTTAAAGTAAGGTTAATGCGATAATTCTGAGTGAAAAACGATCGACAGTAAACATGTTTAGCATGATTAGAGAATCAGCAGGGATAGACTATTATATTAATGAGGAAGATAAAACACCTGATCAAAATGTCCATAAGTAATGCCCGGATACTCAGATAGCTAATAGACCAGATAGTTGACTATCTGGAAATCCATAATTTTATTACAGATTCCCAACATGGATTCAGACAACACCGATCATGTTTATCAATTTCCTGTAATTTTCCATGAAATGCTGAGTATCACAAATGTAGAGCCATAGACATTCTTTACTCAGATTTTCAAAAAAGCGTTTGACAGAGTGCCACTTTGCAAGCTAAATTCAAAAGTGAGTGTATCAACACAGATATCACAAGTTGGATAGAAAGTTGACAAACAGATAGACAGCAACTGGTGGTAACACATGGTGTTTTTCTGAGTGGACTCCAGTCACTTCTGGAGCTCCACAGGGATTTTTTCTTGGCTCGCTTCCATTTACCGTATATGTCAATGACATCGATACTGGTTTGATGAGTGTGATCTCTAAGTTTGCAGATGACATTAGGGTTGGAGTGAATGTGAAGGATCGTTAAGGAGTTTAACAACTCAAGATAGATCTTAATCTTGTTTTGAGTAGCAGTGACCTAAAGTTTTCCAAGCAGTACATTGACGTATAGATGAAAGGCGGACATTATTGGGCTATATTAAAAGCCAATCTAAGTATAAAAATAAGGAAAGTCCTCACAGTCTACAACGCTCTGATACGGCCTCTCCTGTACTATGCTGTTCAATTCTGGTCTCCAACATTTAGACAAAATATAGAGCAACTAGATTGAGCAAAAACTAGGGTTACAAAGCTTATTCCATCAATTAGAAAACTGAGCTATGAGAACCGGTTGAAAGCTCTTGAAATATTTTCGTTGTAAACACGCAGAATACGAAGTCAGCTCATGATAATTTTTTAAATACTAATAGGTATTACAACAACATGTTTAGTCTAAATATGAATGCAACACACAGCCAAGGATGGAAGTTAGAACCGAAAAGGTTCAGTACTAGGATTTCTGGAAACTTGTTCACATATAATATCTGTTCGACCTGGGACACACTTCCATCAGAAGTTGTAAAAAGGTTCTTTAGTAGAGCAGTTCAAGAAGAGAGTAGATAATATATTGCACACTCTGTAATATGTGTAATGCATTGCACAATTTATCTTTCCACTTCGAGTATCTCCTCGGAATGAACCGCAAGAACTTTGAGATACTGAGTATTCCTTGTAGCTCCTCATTATTTACAAGAACCTGCTAAGTGCTAAGCCAATATGGTTTACTATAAGTTATCCTACGCACCCAGGTATATATAACTAATAGAAGGAGACCAAGCTAGGCTGTGCAACTTATTCCATTGATTAGAACTCGAACGGAAGAACATCCGTTAAGACCTTAGTTTATCTTCATTGGACACACGTAGATTGAAGCCAGCTACAAAAGGAGTTAATCAGTGTAAGGGCTTGGCCTAAATTCGTCTAAGAGATGCAATAATGGATGAAACATACACACGGAAAATATTAACACATTATATGTGGAACCTCCTTCACATACATGATTTGTTTTACCTGGAATCAACTTCCCTCGAACATTGTGAATAGGTTCTTATTGTTGCAGCCAAAAATAAATAAAAATAAATAAATAAATATATAAATAAGAAAACACACACACACACACACACACACATATATATATATATATATATATATATATATATATATATATATATATATATACACAGTATATATATATTGTTTCTATGTGAATGAGGGAGACAAAAGGCATAACTGCCTGCGTTGAATAGAAGAAAGTCTGAGAATAGCGTTTCACTCTTGGGTTGGAGAGTTGCACAGAGTAGGGTTGGGATTGTGTTGCAAGGCGGGTACTACGTACCCTACGTAGAGGAGGTGGTATACACTAGGAAAGCTCCGAGGAACACTGATTATTGTAGTAGCGATAGAATAGTGAGAGAGATGCAACATTGCGGCGAAGAGAGAAAGATTGCTGAGAGTTGGTGAGTGGACGGGAGTTAATGATACGAAAGGCTTTCCTTTCCACTTTATCTAGGAGTGCGGTGTTAGAGGATCCTCCCCACACATGTGAACAATACTCAATACAAGGACGCACTGTGCCCCTGTACAGAGCAAGAAGCTGCGGAGGGGTAAAGAACCCCTTGAAACGATTGAGCACACCCAGCTTCTGGGAGGCTGCCTTAGCGAGACTGGTAATATGGTCTTTCCAAGTGAGAGCAGAAGAAAAAGAGACACCGAGAACATTGAGGGAAGATGAAGGGTTGTTTTTTGTATTGTTGAAGAAGAAGGGATAGTCCTCTGGAGGTTCCCTACGGGTAGTGAGATGGATAAATTGAGTTTTGGAAGCATAAAATGCAACAAGGTTTTCTCTACCCCAATTGGAAATAGTAGCTAGATCAGAAGATAAGCATTTTATGGCTTCATTACGTTTACTTTTGAGGGATTGCTGGCTGGGGCGTTCTGGAAAACTAATTGAGTGGTGTAAAGTAGAGTCGTCTGCATATGAATGGATGGGACTGGATGTACAGTTGAGAAGATCATTTATGAAAATTAGAAAGAGAATAGGAGATAGGACGGAACCCTGAGGAACACCGGAGTTGATAGTACAAAGTACATAGGAAATCAAGCAACAACAGGTCTAGTGACCTTTCTAGGCTGCTTGTCCTCCAAAACACTGAGGATCAAGTATCCAAACAGTGGTTTAGAGTGGGTAAGGGAACATTGGAAAGGGAACTACTGCCCTGGAACTAATGTCCGTGGCAGGATTAGGAAGTTAGTAGGGAACAGATGGGTTAGTAACTAAGGGGAGGATAAAATAAAGTTATTAATTTACAAACGCAGTCAGTCGCGGGTTTGATACGAGATATTTGTCTAAATGAATCAACAGTGCTGCAGTCTACAACATCTCGGGGAAGCCCATTCCATGAGTTGACAACTCGATTGAAGAAGAAATGTTTAGCTTCGTGTAAGTTAAAAGATTTACCAATAATTTTGCAACCATTTCCCGTGTGTAATTGGATTGGTCGATAGTGAAGTACTTACTACAGTTCATATTGTCGATGCCTTTGATGATTTTGAACACTTGAATTAAGTCGCCTCTTAATCTACGCTGGGTTAAAGGAAATAGATTTAATTCTCTAAGACGATCCTCGTATGGTTGGTTCTTTAGGCTAGGTATAATTTTGGCAACTCTACGTTGAACTCGTTCTAGCTTGTTTATATCTTTTTGGTAATAAGGGCACCAGGATTGAACGCAGTATTCCAGAAGAGGGCGGACTAAGGAATTGTAAAGGGTTAGGATAACGTCTTTGGATTTATGCTCAAATAACCTGCCTATAAAGCCAATTATTTTGTTTGCCTTCTTAACAACTTCTGAACATTGTTGACTCGGTTTTAGGTTACTCGATATTGTTACTCCTAGATCGGTCTCTCTGTTTACATTCTTAAGCTGAGTGCCATTCATCGAATAGTTTGCTTTCTCATTTTGGTATCTGATATGTAGTACTTTACATTTATCCGCATTGAAACTCATTTGCCAAATTTGGGCCCAACATGACAACTTTTCTAGATTGTGTTGCATATCGTCAACTTGTTCTGTTGAGAGTACGCTATTTGCAATTTTTGTATCGTCAGCAAATTTTGAGATTGTACAGGTGAGACCCTCATCTATGTCGTTGATGTAAATTAGAAAGATAATTGGTCCTAGTACCGATCCCTTGGGTACCCCGCTACTTACATTGGTCCATTTAGATGCCTTACCGTTTATGACTACTCTTTGCTTTCTGTCGCTGAGCCAATGTTCTATCCATTTCAACACACCGTCTTGTATTCCATGCGCTTTTAGTTTTAGCAGTAAACGTTTGTGGGGGAACTTTGTCAAAGTCCTTTTGAAAATCAAGATATATAATATTTACAGGTTTTCTCTCATCGTAAAGGTTGAGGATATCGTGAAAGAAGTCTAAGAGGTTTGTTAAACAGGAACGTTTTTTACGAAAGCCGTGTTGAGTATCTTTAAGTATATATGTTATTATCCTCTAAGTGATTTACGAGTCTGTCTCTTATGAGTGTTTCTAGCATTTTACATACAACTGAGGTTAAGCTAATTGGACGCTAGTTACTGGGTAGGGATTTGCTGCCTTTTTTGAATATCGGTGTTACGTTGGCTAGCTTCCACTGATCAGGCATAGTTCCAGACTGCAAGGATTTATTGAATAGCAATATCAGTGGCTTAGAGAGCTCATCCTTAGCTTCCTTAGGACTCTAGGTGAGATTGTATCAGGGCCAGGCATTTTATTTACCTTGAGTTTGTCTGAACAATTCAATACTTCTCTCTCTGTAACGGTGATATTGCTTAGAACATCTGAATTATCCATCTGAATCGGCGATGGTGTCGGTATATCACTGAGGTCTTCCGTTGTAAAACCTGATGCAAAGAAGGTATTGAGGGCATTACTCATTTGTACTTCGTCTTTGATGTATTCTCCATTTTCATCGACTAACGGTCCAACAGTTGAAGTAACTACTTTTTTCTTTCTGACATAACTAAAGAATTTTTTTGGGTTTGTTTTACTTTGATTCGCAACATGTAGGATGAGGAAATGACCGATGGCCGTCCACAACTGCAAATATGGAACAGCCGGAAAGGAAATTAGAGACAAAGGCACAGATGGAGGGACAGAAACCGAAGGAGGGCATTTTGGAAATTAAAGATTTGTGCCAGACTCTATCGAAGGCCTTCGATATGTCTAGTGCAACAGAAAAAGTCTCACCGAAGTCCCGAAAGTTGGATGACCAAGAGTTAGTAAGATATGAAAGAAGATCACCAGTAGAGCGACCATTAAGGAAGCCATACTGGCGATCTGAGAGCAGATTATGAGAAGAGAAATGCTTAAGAAATTTGGAAGCAAGAATAATTTCAAAAACATTAGAGATACAAGAGATGAGAGCAATTGGACGATAGTTGGAGGGTTGAGATCGGTCACCCTTCTTTGGGACAGGTTGAATGAGAGCAAACTTCCAGCAAGAAGGAAAGACGTTAGAGGAGAGACAGAGACGAAAGAGTTTGCCTAGGCAGGGGGTCAGCACGGAAGCACAGTTTTTAAGTACAACAGGAGGAACACCGTCCGGACCGTACGCCTTCTTAGTATTAAGCCCAGAGAGGGTAGAAAGTACATCTTTAGACGAGATTAGGATATTAGGCATAAGTAGGAGAGAGGGGGGTGGAGAGGCAGGAATAGCACCAGAATCATCCAAGGTAGAGTTTCTGGCAAAGGTTTGAGCAAAGAGTTCAACTTTGTCAGAGGAAGAAGTGATGGTTGTGCCATCAGAGTGGAAAAGGGGAGGGAAAGACGAGGAAGAAAAGTTTTTGGAGAGGTTTTTGGCTAGATGCCAGAAAGCTTGGGAAGAGCTAGAGTTGGACAGTTCAGTGCATTTATTATTGATGAAAGAGTGCTTGGCAAGTCGAAGAACAGATTTGGCTTGATTCCGGGCAGAAACATAAGAAGAATGAGATTCTTGAGTTTTAAGGCGTCGGTACCGTTTGAATGCTTCCTCCTTGTTGCGGACAGCAGTAGAACAAGCGTGATTAAACCAAGATTTTTTTGCATAAGACTGAGAGAAAGAAAATGGAATGTACGCTTCCATGCCCGAGAGGATTACCTCGGTAATGCGTTCAGCACTCTCCGAGGGTCCTCGGCCACGGAAGCAGAAGTCATTCCATGGGAAATCAAAGAAGTACTGCCAAAGAGCCTCCCAGTCGGCAGTGCCAAAGTGCCACAAGCGCCGCCGGCTGGGAGGATTGGATGGCCGTACTGAAGAGATAGGACAGGTGACGGAGATAAGTTTATGGTAGGAGGAGCCCATAGGAGAGAAAAGATTGACAGTATAAGAAGAAGCGTTAGAAGTCAGAAATAAGTCAAGAATGTTGGGCCGATCTCCGAAGCGATCTGGGATACGGGTGGGTTGCTGGACCAGCTGCTCTAGGTTATTTATGATAAAAAAGACGTAGGCTTGTTCACCAGGTGGGTCAGTAGAGTGAGAGGAAAGCCATTGGTGGTGGTGAACGTTGAAATCTCCTAAGATGGAGATTTCAGAGAAGGGAGAGATAGATAGAATGTGTTCCACTTTAGAGTTTAGATAGTCGATGAATTTAGGAAAGTTGGTAGAGTTAGGGGAAAGATAGACAGCACAGAAATATTTAGTATGAGAATGACAGGATAGTTTGAGCCATAAAGTTGAGCATTCAGAGGAGTCGAAATCGAGAACACGAGAGCAATGAGTTTGTTGTGCACGTATGCACAACATCCGCCTTTGGCTTTGAAACTAGGATAGAGAAAGTAGGAGGATACAAAGAAGGGGCTGCTGGCAGTTGCTTCGGACACCTACGTTTCGGTGAGGAAAAGAAGGTCAGGTTTGGAGGAGGAGAGATGGTGTTCGATAGATTGAAAATTAGAGGAAAGGCTGCGAATATTGCAGAAGTTGATAGTAAGAGTGACAGGCCGTGGTCCAGAGTCTTCAGAGGGGTCGTCAGGGGAAGGTCGGGCATGTGTGGGGGCATTTATGGTCCCTCCCCCCTGGGGACTCCGAGGCTGGGCCTGTGTTCATCATAATTTTTAATAATTATGAAGGAGGAAGTGTGGTGTGCATGTTAAGTGCAGTGAAGTAGATAGGAGGAGGAGTGGTTTGTGAGAGCATACTGGACTACTCTCAGTGTAAGTGAGGCACAAAGGGAATCAGTAAGAGAGGCCAAGCAAATGAAACAGGAGTTCCAGCGATTCCTTATCAAATGCCCACAGCCTTTCCTGGGTATAGCCCTGTTCGATTGGTGCCTACAATCTACCCCCATTCCATATATATATATATATATATATATATATATATAATTATATATATATATATATAAACAATATACGGAAGACAATATACTAAAGACAACAACAATACCATTTATGCATACAACACCAAACAGAACAGAACACTGTAACACTTTATATATTTCCATAGATCCCCATCATTTGTATATAGTTTGAAAAATCTGTTATTCTGCCAGCATATTCAAATAATACCAATAACTAAATTAATGCAAAAAATACAATATTAATGTACAAGGCACGAATAAAATGACAATACATCTATATTCAAAGTTAGCAATAAATAGTAATCTCCTAATTGGCTTATTTGGTAGTAGTAGGGGTAGGCAGCCCCGCCCAGGGAAGTACTACCGCCAAGGTTTCGGGAGACTCAGGGAATAGCCTGAATTCCATTTTCTCTCCCAGGCCTTGGTAGCTGGATACATATCTTTCTGCCTCACACATCAGGGGTATCAGGAAAACCCTCTTTATATAACATACACATCCAACTTCATGACATTGCCCTACATCGCTATCCTCTATCCATAAAATACTACTCTTCCCACTACATACCATACATGTAACACCATACACTTACCTTAAATATGGCAGTACAATTGTTAAGAGCAAACCTGGTGGTCCCTCGGATATCCACCCCCGGCAGGGTTGGGTTATTGACACAGGGCCCTCCCGGTCGTCATCATGCGACTGTGTCAAGAGCATTGCAACGTCCCAAAGCTGCTTGTCAGTACAGCTATTTCTTTAGTAACATAAGGGGACTTCACTCTAACATCAATTCTGTACACCAATTTCTTCAAGCAGAATCCCCTACTCTCCTTTTTTTGACAGAGACTCAAGTAACATCCACATCTGACACATCTAGATTTAATTTTCCAGGTTATCAACTGCTCCAAAATTTCAGACCTAAAGGTGGTGTATGTTGCTTCGCAAAATCTGAAATTGCCCTGGAGGAGGTTACTAGTTTCAATTGTCCCTATTTTGATTATTCTATATACAAATTAATTTCTGCTGGTAAATTTAAATACATATGTTGCATCTACCGTTCCCCAAATACTCCTCCAGAGCAAAGTCTTTTTGATTCTCTGTCCTCACAACTCAGTGTCCTCAACTTAAATGCTTCTTCTGAAATCACTGTGTTGGGTGATTTTAATGTCCATAATGTTGAATGGCTCACTCATTCAGCCAGGACTGATGATGCTGGTCTTGAATGTGAGCTATTTGCAGACTCATTTAATCTCATTCAACTAGTCAACCAACCCACCCGTGTACCAGATAATCCTAATCATAATTCCCACCTACTGGACTTATTTTTAACAACCAATTCAGAAAATTATGATGTTACAGTGAGGTCCCCACTTGGATCTTCTGATCACTGTCTGATACAGGCCACCTGTCTATCACCTACCACACCTTCCCACTCTGAACCTGTTTTGGTGACTAAATGGCATTACGATAGGGCAGACTGGGAGGGTCTTCAAGGTTTCTTTATTGATATTCCCTGGACCTCTTTCTTTTCTAATGATGCACACTCCACCTTGAGCCACATACAAGATTTTGTAAAAATTGGAATGGAAACTTTTATTCCTCATCAAAAGTACAGTAAAAGATCTAATTCACCTAAATGGTTTGACCATAATTGTGCTAGAGTAACTGAACAAAAAGCAATAGCCTACAATGCATACACAAGATCAAAAACACATGAAGCCTTTAATTACTTTAGAAACATCAGAAATCATGCCAAAACTGTATTAAACTTAACTAAATCAAACTTTCTCCATAAGCAGGCAAATAAACTTCTAAATAATCCAAATGATAACAAAATATTTTGGTCTACTCTTAACTCATTCAAATCCAACTTCACTACTGCTTCATCCATTCCACCATTAAAATCTCCGACTGGCAATCTTGTAAGTGACCCACGAGGTAAAGCTAACCTTCTTGCAGATATTTTCTCCACCAACTCAACCTTAGATGACATAAATCAAGATGTCCCTGTACTTAATTTTAATTCACCTGAAATTCCCTCACTTAAGATCCACACCAGACATGTCAAAACTATTTTGCAGAATCTCTCAGTAGATAAGGCTCCTGGTCCAGATGAAATTCCTCCAATAGTACTTAAGAATTGCTCCTTGGTGCTCGCTCCTGTATTGGCAAAATTTTTCCGTCTGTGTACTCATACCTCATGCTTCCCAGTACCCTGGAAAGAAGCAAACATCCATCCAGTTCCTAAAAAAGGTGCCTCTTCAGATCCATCAAACTACAGACCAATAGCTATAACTTCCACTCTTGGCAAAGTTTTTGAAATTATATTAAATAATCACATAATTAAGCATCTGGAGAATAATAAATTAATCAGTGATAGGCAATATGGTTTTAGACGATGTCGATCAACTGCAGACATTCTTTGCCTTCTTACGCATCAAATCAACCAAGCTACAGACCAACATGGTGAAACACATACAATAGCACTGGATATATCAAAGGCATTTGATAGAGTCTGGCATCAATCCTTATTGTCGAAGATGTCACACTACGGCCTTGCATCATTAGTTCCACTAATTTCTTCTTATCTTCATAACAGAAAAATACGTGTAATGGTAGATGGCCTTTATTCTCAATTTCACTCAATAAATGCTGGTGTTCCCCAGGGATCAGTTCTGGCCCCAACTCTGTTCCTCATTCATATCAATGATCTCATATCTACCACTCATAATCCAATACATTCCTACGCAGATGACTCAACACTCCACAGTTCCTTCACATTTACCAATTCTTTCACCCAACCCGATCTTATAAATTCAAAAATAAACACTGCAATTTCTCTGAACCAGGACCTTTCTAGAATTAATGAATGGGGACAAGAGAATCTAGTTTCCTTTAATGCACAGAAAACCAAGTACATTCAATTTTCTAACCGACAGAATCTCACTGACTCCCATATATTTTTTAATGATGTAAATATTCCCACTTCCCCTAGTATTGACATTCTCGGTGTAACATTAACTACTAACTTGAGCTGGACACATTATGTTAGAAGCATTGCTAAGAATGCCTCTAAAAAACTGGGACTCCTGTACAGAGTTCGAGAATTCTTCACTGACGAGCAGTTGGCCGTAATATATAAAAGTCATGTGCGCTCTCAGATGGATTACTGTTCACCTCTGTGGGGTGGAAGTGGAGTGGTTGCATTGAGGCAGTTGGACAAAATTCAAAATAAAGCTATTAGATTAATCAATAACCCTGCAATCACACAGGACCTTCCTACATTAGCCATACGAAGAAACGTTGCATCCCTTGCATTATTCTACAGATATTTTCACAGCAATTGTTCCGAGGAACTTGCTTCAATTGTGCCGCCTCTCCACATCTTTCCCCGTAGAACTAGGGCAGCTGAGAGCGCCCATGAATTTACACTTTCTCCTCCACAATGCAGAACTTCTGCTTATCAGAATTCATTTATCCCCAGAGCTACTACTCTTTGGAATTCACTTCCCTCGATTTGCTTTCCACAAACTTACAATCAACAAATGTTTAAATCCAGTTGTTACAAACATTTTATGAATGGAGGATGCCTTTAGGCACATGGACCTTTTTGTTTTATCTGTGTTTTTCCTTCCTCCGTTCATTGTCTCCTAAAAAAAAAAAAAAAAAAAAAACATAGAAAGCGAATTTCAGCATCGACATATTGTAGTGCGTTGACCGTGAAATATGGTTTGTGAATATATATAGGGTTCACCGGGTACTACACTAAAACACTAAAACGCAGAGGCAAATGGAAATAAAATGTAATTATAAGAGAACGTAATATTCTTTATATTTTGTAATTAGCGATCATTAAATAATTGGATTAAGTTTAATAATTACCACAGGTAGCCAATAGATTTTCCAAGTTTTTCCTAAGCCGAATAAAATGTAATATTGACGAAACGAAAAACGTACTGAAAAGGTTTATATTGGAATCTGGTCCTTTGTATACTTTTTCATATTGAAATTAGTGTTATTCTACTTGTTTAAGATATTCTGCGTTATAGTAAATTACTTGCTGAATATCAACACTACACTACAATATATCCAGTATAAAGTTGTTATATAACTCAAGCAGGATGGAAAAACTGACATGGGATTAACAAAAAATTAGAAAAGAGAATGACTTTATGTACACAATTTAACATAATATTAGAACTTAAGACTACATTAAGACAGTGACTCGAGCGTAACCAGTTTACATTTTGGGGTTGCAATAGTAAATAATCCATAACACATTGCCGTTATTAGTTATTAAATGTATACCGGGTACAAAAACCTATCAGTCATTAGTAACAATACTGTTTCACTTTCATGGACAAAACATAGTGGCGCCATTACTTCACCACTAACCTACCTCAGACAGAAAGACTAGTGAATCGCCAAGACACCAAACAGCATCACAACATGAAATTAGATGAAAACGTAACACTACTAGACAATCAACAATGCCCTCCATCGAATGTACCGAAAATGCACCAAGGCACAGGAATCTTCAGATAAGCTTTATTATATAATAACACAAGGCAGAGAATCGAGCCCGAAAAAAAACGGGGCATAATAATAGAAGCCTCTCAAGCACATAGTCAGCTAAAATGAGGCATATACCATAATATATAGTGATAGCCTTCTTTGTGGTCAGGGAGTAGAGTTTGCCATGTAAAACAGATACAACAATACCCGTAAATATAACTCTTTAGCACATCACCAGCGGTATGTGTAACTCCACCATACCGACAGGATATTGTATAGCAGCAAATGTAGGCTCCAATGGTTGCCTCAAAGGAGGATTCGTCCCCATTATAGACAAGCTAGTTTTGTACAAAAAAATGATCAGAAAGATGAGAAATAAAGCTAACAAATGTGTGACAAAAGGAATCATCCCAAGGTTGAAAACGAACTCCAACAATAGTAGCTAAACAATTCAGTGAAAGAAAAGTGTGACCAAGAAAATGTATTTATTGTAAATAATTGGATATAATTTGAAGGAAAATAATTCCTGTACAAGAGACGATATTAATTTTTCCAAAGCAGGTTTGAGGTATATGACTAGTATTTTAAGTACATCTGCATACCAATTTCACGATTGCCCCACTCAGCCGGATATACTGTACTGTAGAAGTAGTCTTTACCATAAATCCAGAAGACCATTGACCTGAAGCCCTCCCTCCTCCTCAACCCATTCACATTCCCTCAACCCATCAATTACTGTAATTACCCACCCACCGAAGCCACTGACCGAAGGTAATTCCCCCTTGAACTACCTAACTAAAATTACACTGCCAACTGAGGCCCAAGATAGAGGTTTAAGGGCGGTGACCTGCTTTTTTCTCTTTCTTGGTTGTAGCCATTCGGTCTCATTCAGACTACTGTTTTAAGACATTTATCCCCATCCAGCTGTCGATATTTTCCGGGCGATCAATTGCGATCCATCATTTTATGGAGAAAGTTGGCTTCGCCGGAGACATTTTTCTATCGAAAAATTTACACATTTGCCAGCTGTCTAACTTATCCTAAATATGGTCGCTCGCTATAGCTCATCAGGTATAAATCGAAACCTGGATGGGGGTAACCTTCTTAAAACAGTAGGCTGAATGGGGCCGAATGGATACAACTCAGAGAGAGAGGAAAAAAAACCAGGTCTCCCGCCTTAACTCAGGGAAAACCAAAATCATATACCTTCCCTAAACAGGAGTTCAGTATATTATGAAATATTATCCTCCGATGGATAGCGAGTCGTAGCATAGTTCATAGAGTGTCGGCGGCTGATCAAAGGGTCGGCGGATCCAGCCCGCACTGTACAAAATTTATTGGTAGACGTCAAGCCCGGGCAACTTGACCTAACGATTCGTGACAAACTCCTAATGTTCATGACCACCCCTTCTCGTGAATTATAAAAAAATAAAAAAAAAAATAATAATAATAATAATAATAATAATAATAATAATAATAATAATAATAATAATAAAACTAAATAAAATAAAAGATCCTTCAATGGAAGTTCGATTAGGTACATACTAGATGAACTAAAATGCCTTGCGTTAATCGCACAATAGACATAATTAGAGTAACAAAAACTCCCCTTGATTATACAAATATAATTCACTTCCAATTATCATAAGACTCATACAAACACCAGAAATAACTCTAATTTGCTAAAAATTATAAATTTTATATAGGGCAATTCTGTACATCAAAGTGTAAAAGAACAGACACGCAAAAACAACATACCAAATCCCGTTATCAAAATAAATGGTAACCCAATATCTAAAATCAACATCAATGAGAATATCATAGTACCGTTATATAATAGCATCTTAAATATGGCGTGTATTTTGGTATCCTTATCTGAACAAGGACATTGAGAAACTTGCATCAGTAGAGCGACAAAGTTGATATTGTCCATGACAAATTTATTATATCACACAAGATAACACAAAATTCATGTTCTCATTTACAAAACAAAATTGTGAGGCGCATTAATTGAATGTTGTAAGATATTGGCAGGCTTTGAGAACATGTATGTAGATTCACTGTTCTAAATCAATAATAGTTCATGCACTCGAGGAAAGGGAATCCAGTGTGGTCAAGAAGTGGAACATATCGCCAGAGAAAGTGTACAATGTAATGCAATTGACACATTCAAAAGGAGGCTAGACATCCATTTCGAAGAGGTTGGAGTAATATAGGTAAATAATATACATAATATATATATATATACCGGTACGGTATATATATATATATATATATATATATATATATATATATATATATATATATATATATATATATATATACCGGTATATATATATATATATATATATATATATATATATATATATATATATATGTATATATAAACAGGTATATATATATATATATATATATTTATTTATATATATATATATATATATATATATATATATATATATATATATATATATATATATATATATATAATTATATATATATACAGTATATATATTGGGATAAGTATCTCTCTCTCTCTCTCTCTCTCTCTCTGCCAGATTTCTGGAACCAAAAGTCGCATTTGCGAAGGCGGTAAATCTAATTATAACCTGAATTATAGGTATATGTCAGGGTATTGGTCTAATATCTTGAAGCACTTTAAGACTGTGCGTATGTGGGAGAGAGAGAGCGAGATTTACATATATTTATATAATTACACTGGCCACAGAGATCTTACGATCCCTGCGAGGTGGCCAAGACTCTTCTCTTAGTAGAAATAGCAACCCTAATATTGAGAGAAAGTGAAAGGACATTATAGCACAGATGAAGGCTCTCTCCTCACCCTCCGTGTCCTCTGGCAATATGCCATACACGAGAACAGTGAGAAGGTGTTTAAGCTTACAGGGTTTAGAAATCGCCTGCACGAATATATTCAATAGTTAGAAATGGAAAGGAATGATATGCAAATCTTCACCTTTTTCTGCTCTGTTCAACTGAAAACAGAGAGAGAGAGAGAGAGAGAGAGAGAGAGAGAGAGAGAGAGAGAGAGAGAGAGAAAAAACAAATAGAGAAAGAGAGACAGTATTTTATAATTAATATAAGAACATTATTCCAAAACACAATCTCAGTCATACACACATAGGATACTCACATACACATTCATACACCTACACACACACGCACATACATACACGACATTAACCTAATGTGTTGTAACCTTAGACCCCTTTACATAAGGACTGGAAACGAGCACTCTCGGAGTTTGAAACTTGGGTCCATTGCTTAAAAGCAGTGTCATGAAAGCAGTGGTCTCTCTGACTTTCTTAAACACAAAAATATGTAAACAAACACAACTTTACATATAAATGCATGTAATTTCACACGCAATCGTCCATATCCCCACCATATTGGCGACATAATGTCTCATCAGAAAACGAACAGCCCAGGACGATGCCAGACGCCAGTCACCCACGAGACACGTTAGAGGCAACACATTTTTGTTCTGTTGTTCGTTATCTCTCAGCTTATTGTAAGTAATTTTCTTATAAATACTTACCAGTCACAAAAGGATCTGTGTTAACAACTTATTTAGCTGATAAATATTATAATTGAGCTGATGTCAACGGGTTGCTTTGATATGTACTGATAACCATTTTACAACTATTCTTGTTTTTTTGCTTTACAGGAACAATGCCGAAAAGATGTGCTGCATTCAATTGTCGTGGAAACTACAGGGGAGAGCCATACAGTCCTATGGTGTGTTTCCCGAATGAAGAACAAGAACGACATGCATGGATTAGTGCTATGCCAAATAGCCCAGAAAGTTTGAGAGACAGGTCGAAACTATGGATTTGTGCATCACACTTCGACTGCGATTGGGTCACAGTTCGGGGAGGAAAACGACCAGCTGGGCCTCCTACAGTTTTTAAAGGTGTACTCAAGTCTTGCCTCAAACAACTTACGTCAGCTCCTAGGTTAACTAAAACAGTGACAAGTGAAGCAAGACTTAAAAAACAAACTGAATTTGAAAATGAACACGACAAAATGCATAGTTATGACAAATTTGCAGGAGAGATTGGAAAACACTTCCCTGAGTTTTATATAATGCAAAATGGTAGAGAACTGACAATGTTTAAGACAGATGGTAATGGTAGAGCAGTTGATAAGTTTCTTCATTTTAAAGAGGTACAGTCTCCTTTTGGTTTTCTGCAGCTGGTAGTAGCAGAGAAAAGTGGCTTGGAGATACCAAAAAGTAAACTGAATCTTCAAAAAAATAGCTTGGTAAGTAAGTGGTCTCAAATTGAAGAAATAGTGAAAATTATGAACACTCATGAAGCGACTAATACTGACCGCTTAAAAAGAATAATTTCAGAACTTGACTCTATCACAGCATTTCATGAAATTGAAGGTTTTCAGTTCATTCAAGCACAGTTACAACTCCTTCTTATTCCTCCTAAAAATCGCCGATATACAAAGCATATGTTAATTCTTGCAGCAGAACTGTTTTGTATATCACCCGCAGCATATAGAATGCTTAGAAACTCCAAAGCAATTAGTCTTCCTTGTGAATAGCAGATTCGCCAATTGTTATCTCGCACTTATGCTGACAAGTGTCTCCCAATCCTTTTTGATCAGTTGAAGCCACAACAGCGGTTAGTTAACATTTTGTTTGATGAAGTCAAGCTTAAGCAGGCCCTTAGATTTACAGGAGAGCATATTATAGTAGGCTATGCAACAAATGGACCAGAAAATCTAGCAACATCTGCTCTTGCTATTGAAGTTGTTTGTCACTATGGAGGACCACGGTACATCATACAAATTCATCCTGTATCAAAACTGAATGCTATTCAACTGAAGGAAATATTACTTGAGGCTGTATATGTTGTTAAAGCTAGTGGTGGCCATCCAGTATCGTTCGTCTGTGACAACTGTCCACTGAATCAAGCTGTTTACAGAATGCTTGTGGGTCCTGGAAAAGTAACACTAGCACCAGATGGCATAAATGTTTTCCTTGTCTATGATTATGTTCACATCCTCAAGAATATGAGAAACAACTGGATCACAGAGAAATGTCAAGAATTACATTTTAGCAAGGACGGTACAGAATATTTGGCGTGTTGGAGTGATGTTAAAGCTCTTTACAATGAAGATCAGAAGACAACACTTCGTCTGACAAAACTCACACGCTCATCAGTATTTCCTAAACCATTGCAACGTCAGAGTGTGCCTTAGTTTGCCAAGTGTTCAATGAGAAAACGATTGCTGCATTTGAAGGTCTTAAAGGAACTGTTAAATTTCAGGATGGAACAGTGATATACATAACACTGGTAACCAATTGGTTTAAAATGATGAATGTTAAAAGCAAGTACAGCGCAGTTCACTTACGAGACCAATATCGTGAACCTTGGACATTAAACTGTACAAACTTCAAAGCTCTGCAGGAAATGTGTACAGTTGTATCCAGCTGTCGGTGGACTGGTGGGCGTGGCAGAGAGAAGAAACTAACACAGTCAACAGCAGATGCCTTTGTCATCACAACAAGGTATAACATAGAAGCAGCACAATATCTTTTTGAAACCCATGATTTTGCTTACATCCTACCTGCTGTTTTTTCACAAGATCCCCTAGAAAAGTTTTTTGGTCAAGCAAGACAACGTAGTGGAGGAAATTTTTACATTGACATTGGGGATGTTCAAGCAGCATCCAAAGTACAGCAGTTGCATCAGCTGTTGAAACGTGACATCGTTCCTGACCGAGCCAAAGAAGTAAGCTGTGAATTTTGTACAGCAGCAATAGATGATGATGATTTACAAATTCTGGAAGAGCTGACATTACAAGACACTCAACTACTTCTAGATTCAGATGATACTTTAAAACATAAAATTGTCTACAATGGGGGATTTTTAGCTCATAAACATGGACAACAGGAAGTAGATTCTGGGGAATGCTTGTCATCAGAGTTTTTGACTGCGCTCAATCGAGGTGGGCTGAGTATGCCTACACTGGCTACTGTCTTCTTTGTACATGGTGGCATCACCCTTCAAATGTCTCTTCAAGACTCGAAAAAGTGTTGTCGCAATTACTTGAAACAATGCCTGTCTTATGTAGATGCTCCTTTAGCTAGCCATTCAGGAGCATGCCAGACATTGTGTAATGTGTTGTTTAAGGCCTTTGTATTTAATACAAGCGATCAGGAGTGTACACTAGGCTGCTTAAGGCGACAAGAGAAACTTTCTAATGTTTAAGTTAATTATTGTGTTAGGTGACTTTTGATATATGTAAAATTATGTGTAAAGTAATATTTTGCAAAGGTTTTACTTTAATTTCTTCTAATATTTAATTAATGTAAGTCATGGTATGATGCTTTGCTTGTATAATACATGTTCTTATAAACTATCTCATTATAACTGTATATTTTCCTATTATGTTCAATCACGAAAGAGACTTATGAGTCAATCAACCAAAAACAAATGTTTTATTTTCCTTTACTTGGTTGCTCTAGTTAATAAGATGTTGTAGAGTAAAAACACAAAGTCCCATATCCAGTAAAACTAAAATAAGACCTCAGTTTGTGGGCCTGACAATGGACCCAAGTTCCGGGACCCGAGTATGGCCGACGCCAGTCCTTATGGTTGTAACCTGCAGTAAACCAGTTAACCTTTCCTAGCATCCCTTTAAGGGTAGTAGAGGACCCTACAATAGGTCCCGTGACCAATTTTTCCTGAGCAAGGTTTGATAATTGATATTAGATGATTAAGAGGTGCTGAACAAAATAAGCCGGGGTCCACCTCTGAAAAGTTTGGGCTAACTCGGCCGGAAGGCGAAATCCAAGATGGCCGCCGCGAAACTTGAAAGTGCTATAACTCAGGTCCTATGTGGGCTACACATGGGATCTTGGTGTCTAAAAGTAGGTTTTTGGACCCAAGGGATCTAATCTAGTGGTTACATTTTACAATTTAAAAAAATTAAGGTCTTTAACAAAAAACCCAAGATGGCTGCCATTAAAATATGATAATTGCATATCTTTGGTTATACAGTAGCTATATGTTTGCTCTTAGTGTCTAAAAGTAGGTTTTTTATGTCAAGGAATCTAAATGGGAGGTTAGAAATGTGATTTATTGATGATGAGCATCCTCATCTTGCAAGATATTAAATATTGATGATATGATGGATGAACATTGCGCACAAACCATCGACAATATTTAAGCATTTGCAATTTCATGTTCGTAGTTCATCATGAAAATTGGCATTATAATTGTAATTACAGGTCACAAAGCTACGTGTTATGAGAATTTTACAATTATATATTATCACTGCAAATTATTAACATACATATACCATTAACAATGATTGATACAATACCCAATGTTCAGTTTTTCACCATAGTGAGTTATACTTTTTTTTCTTGCAGGTGTATGGTCGGGTACTAACCCCTAACATGGAGAAATCAAGCAGGGGACAGAAGCGCCGCCGAGGGGGTGAACCTAGTCAAGGACGTTGCATATTGTGTCATGATGAGTGCTACGAAGACCGGAGTAACATGAGCTCGGAAGCGTGGGAAAGAATACAAGATTATGCTAAGAAATGGAATGGACTTGAACAGTATGGAACAGTTTACAATAAAATTGTATGGGACAATGGACCCGATGGCATATACCTCCATAAATTGTGTAAGGTAAAGCTGTTTGATACCCATAGACTTGAATTAGCCATGAAAAGAGAGAAGAAACGGAAAGAAGAAGAAGATGTACCTGTATTGTCGAGTCAAGATCTGCTCTTTGCTTCTGCTTCCCATTCGAGTGATCAAAAGAGGCATTCCCGTTCTGACACTGGATTGGTACACAGAAAAGACTTGTGCGTTTGGTGCATGAAGCCTGAAGATGTAAAGCACTCAAAAAGAGACAAATGGCACACCATCGAGCAAATGAATGCTTGGAATGCGTTCAAGTGTCACACTGTACACTTGGAAGACCTTGTGATGAGAGAACGACTGTCTACATTGATTGATGCAACTACAGACCCTTTCGCCACAGAAATCCGCTATCATCGCTCATGCTGGCTAAAATACATATCCACAAATACAAGTGATAACCCAAAGTTTCATCTGCAGAATGTTAGTTTCTCTGAAGCGAGGCAAATGTTCTTCAAGCATGTTCGAGATGTTATTTTTGAACAACATGAATTCCGCACTCTTCAAAGTCTTCTAAGGGACTATAAGGAAATACTGAGTAACTTTGGCTTGGCCCACAATGTGATAAAATCCAGCACAATTAAAGATATGTTAAAGAATGAGTTTCAGGACCTAATTGGCTTCCAAAATCGACCCCAGAAGAACCTTAGTTCATTTGTGTATGACACGTCAGCTGATGGAAGTTATGTTGAGGCTGCTATCAACTGCTGGGGCATAAGTGATGAACAGCTCATCAAAATTGTAGCAAAACGCATCAAAGCTCAGGCATATACTTTACCAATTATGTCATGGCCACCTCATGTTGACGAGTTAGTTGAAGAGGTGGAATCCCACAATCTTTTATCTCAATTGATAGCATTGCTAAGAAATCCTAGTGATGATCAAAGTCATTATGATCCTACTGTTATGAGTCTGACATCATTGCTCTACTCACACATGGCAGAAGTTCGAACACCATTCAAGGTAAACCTATCTGTAGCTCTGCATTGGTTAACCAGGAGTCGAGAAATCATTGATCTGATGAAGAAATTCGGACTTTGTATCAGCCACAAGGACATCTTACATCTGTATGAAGCTTGGGCCATGTTTGACATTGAACATAGCAAAGATTGTCCAGAGGAACTTGCTGTTGGTGTCCCAGGATCTGCCGTGATTGACAATGATGACTTCAAGGATGACACATTGACTGGCGCAGACACATCTCATCGAACAAATGTGATGTTTGTTCAGCCACAGGATCTCATACATGTTACTTCTGATGATCTTCCAACTCTAAAGATCCCAAAAACGCAAGAATTCAAACAATTTTGTGCTGACCAACATGCAGTGAAGTCATACAAGACAGTTCAACGTGGCATTCCGACTATCAGACCAGAAGCTCAAATAACTGCCGCTCAGGACACCAAGAATCAACAACAGAGAGGTCTTCTTCATGCTGTAGTACGACTTGATGAGAACCAGAAGCAAAATAGTGTAAAAGAGCAAACAGTTGGGGCTTTTGCTGGTTTCCAAGCAACAGTTCATCCACCAGTAATTCAAAGCAAACCATATTACTTTCTGACTTTCCCAAGCCCTCCAAATAAGTCAATAGTTCATGAAGTTATGAATAGGATGGTAACAGAAGCTAGAACCAAACACATGCCTTTTCATGCAGCTTGTGGGTGATCAACCAGTGTATGTACTCATCGTGCAGATCCGATATGAGCATCTTCAACAATTCAACATCATCTTACCTAGCATGGGTCCATTTCACATTCATGGATCCTTCATGTATGCCATGGCTAAACGCTTCCGTGGCTCTGGATTGTCAGATATTCTTGTCACAGCAGGAGTAATTGCAGAAGGCTCTGTAGACCAAGCATTGCGAGGAAAGCACTACAAACGAGGTATCAGATGTCTGCACCTAATGTATGAAGCCCTTATGAGGAGACTAGTCCAACAGAGCATTGAAAATGAGGCATCACTTTCTGAGGACATTGAAGTTCATCTGGCCATATTGCGAGATCTTTCATCATCCCCACATCAGTGTCAGGATAGCTACCAACTATTGGAATCTAGTCCTTCCATTCTGAATGTTGTAGAAGAGGAGTTTAGCAAATTAAAGAATTCGGAAAGCTCCATGGCTAAGTATTGGATATCCTTCCTTGAGATGACAGAGATACTGATGATGAATCTACATGCCCTAAGGACACAGAACTGGGAGGAATTCAAAGCATCACTACGCTTAATGTTACCGTGGATGCAGATATATGACAATGAAAAGTATGGAAAGTGGATGGTGGAATACTGGCTAGAGCTTAAGAGCCTTCCAGAGGAGAGAGCAGCATACATGAGAGAAGGTCTGTTTGCTCAATCTATCACAGGAAAACCCTACTCATGCTTACCTCTTGATCTCTGGATAGAAATGACCATGAACAAGGGATCAAAATTGAAAGCAGGGTGGCTGAAAATTCTGAAGAATGAGAAGATGCTGCTGACAGATTCCCGGAATGTCAACACAGTAAACCGAGTGATATCGTTTCTACATGCAACTGCCAACATGAATATATCAGAACAGAACCATAGTGAAAACACAGCACAGCGTCTGCAACAAAATGAACAAGCAGTACAAGACATCAATAGTTGCATTACTGAATTTGGATGTGACCCTTTTGACATGAAGAACACCAATTTACGATCACTACAATCTGGAGAACTGGCATCGGCTGCTCTCATTGATGACTTTGAGTCTGCTAACATGGCTGGAGAATATATCTTTAGAAAATTTTGCAATGATAGGATGCTAAGTGATAACGGCTACCAAATCAGAGGCAATGGAGAATAGGGCAATGGCCTCCATCATTGCCCTGGCCGAAAATTATGATGAGAAATTCAACCTTACAGATGTTATGGAATACAGAGTAACTGATGAATGTTTGCCAATTTTCAATGTCAATGGGACAATGAGGAGGACCCAGAAGTCAAAGATAGTTGAAAGGTTCCACATGCAGCCCATTGATCCACTGCCTACTGAATACATTGCCATACTAGATATGGGATTCATATGGCGCCTGTCAACACCGTCAGTAGAGGACCGTACAAGGTGTGATGGGACCAACTTCACTTGGCGAGATTATGCAACCAAGATGTTCTCTATCATCATGGCTAGACACATGGATGCAGCTCAGATTGTGTTGGTGAATGACCGTTACGACTTTCCATTTACAATCAAAGACAGTGAAAGAAATGCCCGCTCCACCATCTCCAAAGGATATCAAAATGTCTTCATCAGACCAAACGACACATTCCCATCCCCTAGGGCATTCCAAGATTTCTTGTCCAACTCGGCAAACAAATTACGCTTACAAGAATTCCTTCAGGCTGAGTTTAGTGTGATATGCAGGAAATATGCAAATGTCCGAATGATATATTCTGTTGGCCCAAACTGTTGGAGTTTATCTGAAGGTGAAAGAATTGTAGACTATGAATGTGAACAAGTTGAAGCTGATACTGTCTTATTCTATATCTACTCAAGAATCAGAATTTCTGGAATTCAGGCTACAGTGATCATCGATGCAGAAGACACAGATGTTTTAGTTTTGGCAGCATATGTTGCCAACTCAGTTGAAGGTACTTTGGCAATCAAACGTAAACAGAATATCATAAATTGTCAGACATTGTGTCCTAAAGATATGGCAGATCTCATAGTCCCATTGCATGTCTACAGTGATGTGATACAACAGCATCATTCTTTGGTCATGGCAAAACTGCAATATATGATAAAGTGCTTTCTTCTCCTGAAGCCAAAACTCTCCTTCAATCAATTGGAAAATCGCTTTCTGTCACAGAAGATACTCTAGATGCAATGGCCACTTCACGATTCAATTCGTCTACACAGATCAGATCAGCAAGTCTCTAGGAGATGCACGTGCTCGGAAATGGAAACAGATGAAGAACTAATCAACACTCAGACTACCACCAGATAGGGATTCCCATGATCTTAAAGTGAAACGTGCCAACTATCAAACATACATGCTTCTAAATTATGATAAGGCCGATCCCCCACCTTCTCCCCTGGACCATGGATGGACAATTGAAAACGGCATGTGCAAGGCAAAGCGATATGGACATCCACCCCTCCCAAGACATCTAAGTGAAGTGTACAAACATAAGAAACCCATGTATCAAGAAGACAGTGACTCAGAGAGAAGTGAATCAGATGATGATGATGATTATGATATTAACTCGGATGAAGACTAATCGAATAATTTTGGTGACATATTAAGCCATATGTTTGTTTTCATTCATAACAAAACAATAAATATGTAATTATGTTATTCCTCATTTATATATCTTATTTCTGACTTCATATTTAGATTCCTTGGCATAAAAAACCTACTTTTAAACACTGAGAGCAGACATATAGCTACTGTATAACAAAAGATATGCAATTTTCATATTTTAATGGTGGCCATCTTGGATTTTTTTCTCAAAAACCTTAATTTTTTGAAAATATAAAATGTAACCACTAGATTAGATCCCTTGGGTCCAAAAACCTACTTTTAGACACCAAGATCCCATGTGTAGCCCACATAGGACCTAAGTTATAGAACTTTCAAGTTTCGCGGCGGCCATCTTGGATTTCACCTTCTGGCCGAGTTAGCCCAAACTGTTCAGAGGTGGGCCCCGGCTTATTTTGTTCAGCACCTCTTAATCATCTAAAATCAATCATCAAACCTTGCTCAGGAAAAATTGGTCACGGGACCTATTGTAGGGTCCTCTACTAGGGGGAAGGTTGTATTTTTCTGGACTCTTTCTCCCTCATGTTAACACCTTACGAGCGGCCTATGCGGTTTATTATATGTACCGCACAGCGGGGTGTTTTTAGCCAAAATAGGGCTGTTTACGTGATCATTTTCATGCCTAAATAAGACCCAGAACGTAAAACAAGTACCTATCCCTGAAAGGGCATAAACAGAGCTTTCGAATGACACCATAACGATCCTTGTATGATGGATAGTTTTCTTGCAATAACCGTGCAACGCGAGTGCAAAAAGCAGGTAATTCGGTACTTTCGGTACATAATTGAGTATGTAGCGAGTGAGAGAGGGAGGAGGGAGCTGAGATTTGTGTCAGTAGGTTCGCCGCGGTGGTCTGGAGCAGTCATACGCTCGCTAGTCTCCTGCCACCACTTGTCTCTCTCTCTCAGCCACATTACGTGCTGAAATTGCCACTCGACCTATGTCGAGCGCCGCCACATAGTCCAGCTTTTTTTAACTCGACTTATGTTGCTCGCCGCTAATTAAGGGTTAATCACCAGTAGATATGATATTTTAACACGTTTGCCCCATTAGTTTGGCGATTGTAAAACTATTCGCCACATTTTTGTTTTTGTCATTTGTAATACCTTTCGTGCAGTGTAGACGCAATTTTGTTTCCTGGCGGGCGATAGCGATCCTGTAATATAGTAGTAACCGGCCTCCAGCCGGGAAATTTTTTGTATCGAAAAATGTACACATTTATTTTGAAGTCGGGTCTTGGGGAGTTTTTACAGCTTGATGGAGGTCAAGGAAGGACACTAAAAAAAAACTATTAAACACAAAATAATAAATAAGCAAATTAATACGCCCATCCCCCGTTAACCCCTTCTATACCGGCGATGTCTTTTGATTTTATTATGGCTCCTACTAATCGATTTTATTCACTTTATGAAGGATCTTTAGCAATATAAGGCTTCTAACTATCTCAATGAACCCTTTTAACCCCTAACTAGCGGCGCGCAACATAAGGCGAGTATAATAAATTTGGACTATCTGGCGGCGCGCGACATAGGTCGTGTGGCAATTTCAGCACGTAATGTTGCTGAGAGAGAGAGACAAGTGGTGGCAGGAGAGTAGCGAGCGTATGACTGCTCCAGACCACCGCAGCGAACCTACTGACACGAATCCCACCTCTTCCCTCCCTCTCTCACTCGCTACATACTGAATTGTATGGGGAAAGTACCGAATTACATGCTTTTTGCACTCGTGTTGCGCGGTTGTTGCAAGAAAACTAGCTGTCATAAAAGGATCGTTGTGGTGTCATTGGAAAGCTCTGTTTATGCCCTTTCAGGGATAGATACTTGTTTTACGCTCTGGGTCTTATTTAGGCATGAAAATTATCACGTAAACAGCCCTATTTTGGCTAAAAACACCCCGCTGGGCTGTACATATAAATAGACCGCCTAGCCCGCCAATAAGGTGTTTTAACTACCACCAATCCTTTCTAAGCTGCATTAAATCGTCTAAATATTGATAGAATAAAATATACCATACGTCGCCGGTACAGAAGGGGTTAACTTACTCTAAGAACATCCTAATATAACAGTGCAAAACAACATTGCCCACGGTGTCTTGGCATAAACCTAACTCAACCAAACCGAACCTAACCAAATCAAACTAATCCACGTACCCAATCTTATCAACCTAATCAAATCAGCTCACCCTTATCCCATTCTTAAGCCCTTCTGTATCGGCGACGTCTCTTTATTTTATTCTACCTATATTTAGACAATTTTGTGCAGTTTAAAAAGGATATGTGGTAGCGAAAAGGATATGTGGTAGCGAAAAGGATATGTGGTAGCGAAAAGATAATATTTGGTAGCGAAAAGGATATGTGGTAGCGAAAAATATATGTGGTAGCGAAAAGGATATGTGGTAGCGAAAAGATAATATTTGGTAGCGAAAAGGATATGTGGTAGCGAAAAGGATATGTGGTAGCGAAAAGGATATGTGGTAGCGAAAAGGATATGTGGTAGCGAAAAGGATATGTGGTAGCGAAAAGGATATGTGGTAGCGAAAAGGGTAAAGTATGATAGTTCGAAGCATGTTCATTGCGGGAGGCCCTTTTCTAACAAAATAAATGTGTCTAATAGTAGCCAGAATAAGGTCAAAAGTACGGCTAGGTACTGAAAAGGTTAATGTTACCTCTAAGGGGAGGATGGGCGTATAAATTTGCTCATTTATGTAAAATTATAATTATATTTTCTTTTTATTGTTTATTTTTTGTTTCCTCCTTAGCCCTACATCAAGCTTTAAAAAACACCCGCTAAAGACCCTCCTTCAAGATAACACCCGCTAAAGACCCTCCTTCAAGATAACACCCGCTAAAGACCCTCCTTCAAGATAACACCCGCTAAAGACCCTCCTTCAAGATAACACCCGCTAAAGACCCTCCTTCAAGATAACACCCGCTAAAGACCCTCCTTCAAGATAACACCCGCTAAAGACCCTCCTTCAAGATAAATGTGTACACTTTTCAATAGAAAAGTGTTCCGGCCGAACGCCGATTCCTCTTAACCCTTAAAAAGCGGCCCACCACTTAAGTCGAGTTAAATAAAGCTGGACTATGTGGCGGCGCTCGACATAACTCGAGTGGCAATTTCAGCACGTAATGTGGCTGAGAGAGAGAGACAAGTGGTGGCAGGAGACTAGCGAGCGTATGACTTCTCCAGACCACCGCGGCGAACCTACTGACACAAATCTCAGCTCCCTCCTCCCTCTCTCACTCGCTACATACTCAATTATGTACCGAAAGTACCGAATTACCTGCTTTTTGCACTCGCGTTGCACGGTTATTGCAAGAAAACTATCCATCATACAAGGATCGTTATGGTGTCATTCGAAAGCTCTGTTTATGCCCTTTCAGGGATAGATACTTGTTTTACGTTCTGGGTCTTATTTAGGCATGAAAATGATCACGTAAACAGCCCTATTTTGGCTAAAAACACCCCGCTGGGCGGTACACATAAATAAACCGCATAGGCCACTCGTAAGGTGTTAAGTTACAGGCTCGCTAGGCTCGCTATCGTTCGCCAGGAAAATATCAACACCTAAATGACACGACAAATCCTAATATTGACGAAGAAATGGGGCGAAAGGTTTTAAAATCGCCAAACTAATGGGCCGAACGTCTTAATATCTAAAAACTGATGGGGTTAAACATGAGGAGGAAGGGGGACCAGAAAAATGGGCCATCTCCCCCTAACCAGTAACCAACCTGAACTGTCCTACCTCAATATGAGGTAGGACAGTTATTTAGATCACTAAATAACTGTCCTACCTCAATATGTGGTGATCTAAATAACTGTCCTACCTCAATATGTGGTGATCTAAATAACTGTCCTACCTCAATATGTGGTGATCTAAATAACTGTCCTACCTCAATATGTGGTGATCTAAATACTGTCCTACCTCAATATGTGGTGATCTAAATAACTGTCCTACCTCAATATGTGGTGATCTAAATAACTGTCCTACCTCAATATGTGGTGATCTAAATAACTGTCCTACCTCAATATGTGGTGATCTAAATAACTGTCCTACCTCAATATGTGGTGATCTAAATAACTGTCCTACCTCAATATGTGGTGATCTAAATAACTGTCCTACCTCAATATGTGGTGATCTAAATAACTGTCCTACCTCAATATGTGGTGATCTAAATAACTGTCCTACCTCAATATGTGGTGATCTAAATAACTGTCCTACCTCAATATGTGGTGATCTAAATAACTGTCCTACCTCAATATGTGGTGATCTAAATAACTGTCCTACCTCAATATGTGGTGATCTAAATAACTGTCCTACCTCAATATGTGGTGATCTAAATAACTGTCCTACCTCAATATGTGGTGATCTAAATAACTGTCCTACCTCAATATGTGGTGATCTAAATAACTGTCCTACCTCAATATGTGGTGATCTAAATAACTGTCCTACCTCAATATGTGGTGATCTAAATAACTGTCCTACCTCAATATGTGGTGATCTAAATAACTGTCCTACCTCAATATGTGGTGATCTAAATAACTGTCCTACCTCAATATGTGGTGATCTAAATAACTGTCCTACCTCAATATGTGGTGATCTAAATAACTGTCCTACCTCAATATGTGGTGATCTAAATAACTGTCCTACCTCAATATGTGGTGATCTAAATAACTGTCCTACCTCAATATGTGGTGATCTAAATAACTGTCCTACCTCAATATGTGGTGATCTAAATAACTGTCCTACCTCAATATGTGGTGATCTAAATAACTGTCCTACCTCAATATGTGGTGATCTAAATAACTGTCCTACCTCAATATGTGGTGATCTAAATAACTGTCCTACCTCAATATGTGGTGATCTAAATAACTGTCCTACCTCAATATGTGGTGATCTAAATAACTGTCCTACCTCAATATGTGGTGATCTAAATATGTGGTGATCTAAATAACTGTCCTACCTCAATATGTGGTGATCTAAATAACTGTCCTACCTCAATATGTGGTGATCTAAATAGCTGTCCTACCTCAATATGTGGTGATCTAAATAGCTGTCCTACCTCAATATGTGGTGATCTAAATAACTGTCCTACCTCAATATGTGGTGATCTAAATAACTGTCCTACCTCAATATGTGGTGATCTAAATAACTGTCCTACCTCAATATGTGGTGATCTAAATAACTGTCCTACCTCAATATGTGGTGATCTAAATAATTATAGGAATGAAAAGGGTAATTAATGGGAGATTTCCACTTGTAGGATTTTGTTTTCTTGACTCCTTTCTCCCTGATGTTTAGCCCCAATGATTTTTGAGATTACTCCTTGAGATGGTTCGGCCATATGGACCGTATGGGAAGCGAGAGAATGACTACACCCTGTGCGAGAGCGAGGTGGAAGGACAGAGAGGGAGATGTAACCCGAAAGAGAGGTGGAAGGATGGAGTGAGGAAGTATATGGATGAAGGCGGTGCTGGTTGGGAGGAGGGGCGTCGACTGACTGGGGACAGAGGTGCATGGGGGCGGTTCGGTCGTGGCCACCCCTTTGGGGATCACGGCGTCAGGCAATAAATAGATAGATAGATCTTAAAAGGGGGTTTTGGGGGTGTAATGTTAAGCTTGATGGAGGTCTAGGGAATAAGCTATAAACCTCCCCAAAACTGTCCCTGATAATCTAGTCATTTAACCCTTCAGTACCGGTGCCGTCCTTATATCATTAGTCTGGCTACTATTAGACGATTATATTCAGTTTAAAAAGGGCCTATTACAATTTATAGGCTTCGTTCTATCTCGCTTTACTCTTTTGTACAACCAGATCCTTCTTAAGCTGCATGAAATCGTCTGAATATAGCTAGACTATAATTACAAATACGTCGCCGGTACAGGCGAGGTTAAAGGTATATTGGTGGTGATAAACCTGTCTTATACAAGGGTAAGATGTACAGTTCCGCGCAGGACACGCAATAGGTGGCAGCACAAATAGTATTTATAAATTATCTGGTAACAGTGGTGAGGGGTGGGTAGCAGGTGAGGGATGGGGGAGGAGAGAGAGTGGCGAACGATGGTAGGGGAGGGTGGGAAACGAGAGGTTGTGGCTAAGGTAGGAGGGGAGGGAGGTGAGAGGCCAAGTTCTGACTAGGCCTACCTTACTAAAAAATAAAAAAAAGTAATTATGTATTTTAAACAGATGTGTAATTACGATTGTATATCATTAGGTATCCATTACAAAATGTGAATGATATTGCAACTAGTCTAAGACGGAGAGTTGAATTTGTTAAATTAATAATATAAAGCTAATAGGATAAGCCTTAAGTAACCTTATCGCACATCCCATACACTGAAGTTCCCACACATTAATCTGGCACACAGTACTGTATTATGGTTCGTTTCATCCTGAAACCCTTCTTTTGTAAATTATCGGTTTACAAAGATATTCCTAAAGTTGTTACAAATAATTATTGAATGTTGAAAATCAAGTTTGCAATCAATCTTCTCATTATTGTAATAGTTATGTCTAGGGAATATCATATTTAGTTACGAGATATCTCTGCTTTAATGTGTCGTGTTTGTGTGTGTGTGTGTGGTGGAATGCATGTTTCCCTGCACAGATACACCTACTTACAAGCATGATATTCTACATTTAAAGTAGTCATCTAAATGCAGAGTATAACAGTCGTTAATCATCGTTTTCTCTATGAGGATCATGACGCATTTTAACAATTTATGGTAGCTATCATTAAACGGTTTTAAATAGCTTAAGAAGATTATGTGGGAATTATCAGGGTATTACCCATATCAGTTATCTCTTTGACTTGAATATACCAATCGTAATTCGAGTATAATCGTCTAGGCTAATAATAGCCAGAATAAACTGCCACATCGCGTCATCATTCTTATGGAGTTAAGAAGGGGCACTACAATTTGTATTTTTTTTTATTGAACATAAATGTTTCCATCACTATGATATGACACAACTATATTAGAGTGTCGCAGCAGTATACATCGACTGACAATATATATATATATATATATATATATATATATATATATATATATATATATATATATGTTCCAACTCGAAGCCTGGAGATTCCACAGACAGGTGAAGTCAGGAGCTCTTGTTTCAGATTGTGAGTAAAGCATCCAGGTAGTGAGTGTGGTAACGAGTTCGTTCGTGGTCTTAAATTCGTAGACCTACGACGTCTAGCTGCCTTCTCGAGGCCCACTTTTATTGTAGATAATTCGTAATTCCAAGTTACCACTACAATGCCATTAACGTAAGCTATTGGCCAATTAATTACGAAACATTTCCCGTGTTAACAAATATCTACAAATAACGGTACAGAATAAAAAAAACAAATCCTTGCACAAAGAAGGCTTGTAATTTGTGACGACTGGACATCATCTCTTTGATCAGGGCGTATGCTGATATAGATAGATGGATACAGAGAGAGAGAGAGAGAGAGAGATTGCTAGAAGAAGGAAATGAAAGAATGTCTGCCCTAGAAATATGTTAGTGCTGCAGAATAATATGCTTATATACAGTATACTGCATATTATTAATCAAACGACACCTTGTGAGAAATTGACAAAAGGTGAAACTAATCATCCAACCTAATTATTAAATATTTAGCATATAGTTATGTTAAGTGTCACAGGTTCGAGTCCCGGGAGTTCCATCCTTGTTCAATTATATTATAAATTTGTTTTGTAACTAATTTGGTAGGTTGGTGATATTAAATGTTACTAAGTCATATAAGTTAATAAATATATAAACAAAAACTGCATTATCGCCAAACCTTCAGCGACAAATATTCTAGGTTAATTTGTCAATATTCAAAGCAACTGAGAACGTATTGTTAAATATAACCAGGGTTTTATCTTGTTGTATAACCTTTGATTCGAACACAGCTACTCGGCAACAGACCGTATATTGTTGCTGGTTAAGTTGGTCGAATACTCAGTTGGTTTGAAACAAACATATATTAAATTGTCCAATAGGATAAAATATGACACCTATTACCTTTATACGTGCATGTTATCAAAACTAATAATTTAGACGCCCACCTAAAGTTACAAATGATGCAGGAACACTATGATTCTGATTTTGACCAACTGTTATAATTGAACATGAACAGTGCTTCAAACCAAACGAAGTTCGCATACCACAGTCACCCATAGCAACTAGCATATACCCCATCCCCATCCCCCTTTCCATCTCTCCTCTTCCTACTCCATATCGTGACTCTTACGTTATATTCTGAAAGGAGGCAATGTAATTCCAACCGAGGTATTGTGGAAATCTTAAATGTGGGAAAATTCATTGGAGAACTTGTGTTACCCTGACGATGAACAGACAGCAGACTCAGGTAGCTATGAGAGCCCGAATTGTGGCCCTCCGACGCATATGCTGGACCGTACGAGGAACTGCGCAGCATCTTGGTGTTGCTAAATCAACGGTGGAGAAATGGGACGCACGTTGGCAGGAAACTGGGAATTTGAATGACTTGGGTATGTAATTCGGCTTTCCTTGATGATTGAATAATTTAGCAATTATACGTCACATACGTAACCTAAGTTAAATGCATGTTTATACACACACACACACACACAACTATATATATATATATATATATATATATATATATATATATATATTTATTACTCTCAGTGGGATTCGAACCGTCGACTATCGTCCTGACGGTCGACGGTTCGAATTCCACTGAAAGTAATAAACATATATATATATATAAATATATACCGTGTATATATATATATATAATGGTAGTGGTGGGTTGGCCGCTAGGGTACCGTATTTTCAGGAGAAACAGGAGGATAAGGGCAACGACCGTGTTCATCGTGACAGCTTTATTTTCTATATCAAGTTGTAGTTTCTGTATCTTGTAGTGTCCGGTTTCCAACTTCCGGTACGTCTGAGGTCCTTCAGACGTACCGGAAGTTGGAAACCGGCCACTACAAGATACAGAAACTACAACTTGATATTGAATATAAAGCTGTCACGATGAACACAGTCGTTGCCCTTATCCTCCTGTTTCTCCGGTATATATATATATACGGTATATATATATATATCAGTGATGGGTTTGCTCTTGGGGAATCTCAAGTAACAGATGAAGAGGATACACAGGGTAGCAGCAAACAGCATGATGCAGGATAAAAATGATGACCAGGTGGGGGGGGGGGGGCAGTACTTTATTTAGCAGTCAAACGTTTCGACACTCGTGTGTCATCTTCAGTGTTCTAGAAAACAATAATAAAACATATAGCATAAAAACATATAAAACATATAGCTACACTGGGAGCACAATACGAGCTCTCAAAGTAAGGATGGATGAGCACAAGGGTCAGTCCAGTAGAACCGGCCTCCCCATCAGTAACCCTCCTCATTCAGCCGTAAGAGAGCATTGCTGCGGTTGTAACCTTACTGTAAGCTAAAGATTTTAGCATTCTTGACTCCTGTAATACCAGTAACCTTAGGATTTTAGAGTCTCTATATATTTTTAAAGAAAGACCCCCCCCCTCCTCCTTAATAACTGCCTTTCGACAGCCCCTCTACATATCCATTGTGATTAAATATTTCCCAGTGTAGCTATGTTGAGGCTACATTAGATATTTCCCAGTGTAGCTATGTTGAGGCTACATTAAATATTTCCCAGTGTAGCTATGTTGAGGCTACATTAAATATTTCCCAGTGTAGCTATGTTGAGGCTACATTAAATATTTCCCAGTGTAGCTATGTTGAGGCTACATTAAATATTTCCCAGTGTAGCTATGTTGAGGCTACATTAAATATTTCCCAGTGTAGCTATGTTGAGCTACATTAAATATTTCCCAGTGTAGCTATGTTGAGGCTACATTAAATATTCCCAGTGTAGCTATGTTGAGGCTACATTAATATTTCCCAGGAGCTATGTTGAGGCTACATTAAATATTTCCCAGTGTAGCTATGTTGAGGCTACATTTTTAGTTATAATATACTCGCTTTTCGCGATTTTATTTTTAAATATTTGCTATATGTTTTATTATTGTTTTCTAGAACACTGAAGATGACACAAGAGTGTCGAAACGTTTAACTGCTAAATAAAGTACTGGCCCCCCCACCTGGTCATCATTTTTATCCTGCATCATGCTGTTTGCTGCTACCCTGTGTATCCTCTTCATCTATATATATATATATATATATATATATATATATATATATATATATATATATCCTGTAAGTGAATAAGTGAACATTGAGATATTATTACTGCTATTTAGGTTAATTTGGGAAATATTTTATTTATTTTTGTACTTTTTCAGCAAGACGACCACGCCCTCGTGTGACAACCGCTGAGCAAGATATCCAGATTCAACGAGCAGCTGAAAACAACCCTTTCACTAATGCTGTGGCTATTCGGGACGAGCTTGAGCTGGAAGTAACATCACGAACTGTAAGACGCCGGTTGCACGTGCGGGGTATTCACCACAGGATCCCTGCCACGAAGGAATTGCTGACCGACCAACACCGAGCCGGCAGACTCGCCTTTGCCCGCCAGTATGCAGACCGAGGGCTCCACTTTTGGTCAAGAGTGAGCTTTACTGACGAGAAGAGTTTCTGCTCCACTAACCACGGTCGACTGCACATGTGGAGAAGGAATAATACAAGGTAATGTAAAATGTCTTCCGTAATGCTCTAGTGAACTGTCTTTATTGACTTTAGTTAATTTCCTTATTTAACAACATTATTCATTTGAGAGTTAGGATGCATTTTGACAGTTCATTCTGGCTATTATTTGACGATTATATTCAGAGTAGGAAGGGGATATGAAAAGCAGAGGGCTGTTTAGGCCAATCTTTAACTCCCAGTGATCACATTTGCCTTTTTAACTCCCACTGACCCTTCGTAAAATATATACAATCATTGAATGATAGCCCCAATAAACTGTCGAAACATAACTACCCATAATCCCCAAGGAGTTAATAACATTACCGTACCATAGCAAACGGACATTTTAGGTTTACATTACATATGACAGTCACTGACCCCTCAAGGATCGTGTTTCGGGTTGAAATCTGATTATGGCTATCATTAGACGATTATAATAAAACTTAGGAAGGATCCGTGAGAATGCAAAGGAAATTATTATCTTAATCAACCTTCTGACTTCCATACATCCGTCCTAATGTGAACCAAATTTTGTAATAATAACCAGATTATACTACCAACACGCGTCATGCTTATTAAGGGGTTAATCATTAAATTGTATCCTTTAATCTTTCATACTTTATTGAAGAGCCATAATTTGTACTAAGTGTTAAGAGCACTAATATGGATAGCTACACGATCCCATTCTTCAGAATTATACAACATTTTTCTTTTCTCTCTGCACAGGTATGATCGTGAGAATGTGTATGAGGAGGCACGTTCTGGACATGTGACCTGTAACGTTTGGTCCTAGCTGTCGTTGCATGGAGTTGGGGACTTGTGTTGAATTGAAGGAAGATTTACAGCTCAGCAATATTTGCAGATTCTGGACGAGTCGTTCCTTCCATCACTGCGTGAGAAGAACTATCCTTTCCCTGCTGGCCCCATATATTATGTGCACGATCGATGTCCAATACATACAGCGAGAGTGGTGCAACAGTGGTTTGCAGATCATGATGAGGTGCAACTGCTAGACTGGCCCAGCAAAGGGGCAGACAAGAACCCCATCGAAAATTTGTGGGCCAACGTTGTAAACACGTGGGATCCAGCCAGAGAGAGGACGTCTGCAGAGTTGGGGGCGCACACGCAGGCAGACTGGGAGTTGCTTAGCAGAAAGCCAGAGCTCGTACGCAAACACGTTAATTCCATGCCAGACAGACTTCGGGAAGTAGTTGAAAAAGATGGTGGCTGGACGAGATTCTAATCTAAAATGGTAGTACGAATTAAAATGTTCACACCCTTGCTTCATCTTTCCTGTGCTTGATAACGTCATTCTTTATTCTTGTTATAATTAAACAATTGCTCTCCGTATATATAAGTTTGAATCATTAATTACCTTTTACCTTTAGTAATTTTTTTAATAGAATGTAGAATAATATAATGTAGAAACAAATATAAGTTTTAATATATTGAAGGAATCATTATATACGGAATGTGTCTTGTTACTTTACTCTGTATGAAAAAGTAATTGGTGAATAAAGTTATAATATTATGCAATCTTTCATTATACTAATAGGGGATCGACAATAAAGTTATAATATTATGCAATCTTTCATTATACTAATAGGGGATCGACAATAAAGTTATAATATTATGCAATCTTTCATTATACTAATAGGGGATCGACAATATCATACCTAGATATGAGGTTAATCATTATACTAATAGGGGATCGACAATATCATACCTAGATATGAGGTTAATCATTATACTAATAGGGGATCGACAATATCATACCTAGATATGAGGTTAATCATTATACTAATAGGGGATCGACAATATCATACCTAGATATGAGGTTAATCATTATACTAATAGGGGATCGACAATATCATACCTAGATATGAGGTTAATCATTATACTAATAGGGGATCGACAATATCATACCTAGATATGAGGTTAATCATTATACTAATAGGGGATCGACAATATCATACCTAGATATGAGGTTAATCATTATACTAATAGGGGATCGACAATATCATACCTAGATATGAGGTTAATCATTATACTAATAGGGGATCGACAATATCATACCTAGATATGAGGTTAATCATTATACTAATAGGGGATCGACAATATCATACCTAGATATGAGGTTAATCATTATACTAATAGGGGATCGACAATATCATACCGAGATATGAGGTTAATCATTATACTAATAGGGGATCGACAATATCATACCTAGATATGAGGTTAATCATTATACTAATATGGGATCGACAATATCATACCTAGATATGAGGTTAATCATTATACTAATAGGGGATCGACAATATCATACCTAGATATGAGGTTAATCATTATACTAATATGGGATCGACAATATCATACCTAGATATGAGGTTAATCATTATACTAATAGGGGATCGACAATATCATACCTAGATATGAGGTTAATCATTATACTAATAGGGGATCGACAATATCATACCTAGATATGAGGTTAATCATTATACTAATATCGATACGACAATATCATACCTAGATATAAGGTTTCTCATTATACTAATATGGGATCGACAATATCATACCTAGATATGAGGTTAATCATTATACTAATAGGGGATCGACAATATCATACCTAGATATGAGGTTAATCATTATACTAATAGGGGATCGACAATATCATACCGAGATATGAGGTTAATCATTATACTAATAGGGGATCGACAATATCATACCTAGATATGAGGTTAATCATTATACTAATAGGGCATCGACAATATCATACCTAGATATGAGGTTAATCATTATACTAATAGGGGATCGACAATATCATACCTAGATATGAGGTTAATCATTATACTAATAGGGGATCGACAATATCATACCTAGATATGAGGTTAATCATTATACTAATAGGGGATCGACAATATCATACCTAGATATGAGGTTAATCATTATACTAATAGGGGATCGACAATATCATACCTAGATATGAGGTTAATCATTATACTAATAGGGGATCGACAATATCATACCTAGATATGAGGTTAATCATTATACTAATAGGGGATCGACAATATCATACCTAGATATGAGGTTAATCATTATACTAATAGGGGATCGACAATATCATACCTAGATATGAGGTTAATCATTATACTAATAGGGGATCGACAATATCATACCTAGATATGAGGTTAATCATTATACTAATAGGGGATCGACAATATCATACCTAGATATGAGGTTAATCATTATACTAATAGGGGATCGACAATATCATACCTAGATATGAGGTTAATCATTATACTAATAGGGATCGACAATATCATACCTAGATATGAGGTTAATCATTATACTAATAGGGGATCGACAATATCATACCTAGATATGAGGTTAATCATTATACTAATAGGGGATCGACAATATCATACCGAGATATGAGGTTAATCATTATACTAATAGGGGATCGACAATATCATACCTAGATATGAGGTTAATCATTATACTAATAGGGGATCGACAATATCATACCTAGATATGAGGTTAATCATTATACTAATAGGGGATCGACAATATCATACCTAGATATGAGGTTAATCATTATACTAATAGGGGATCGACAATATCATACCTAGATATGAGGTTAATCATTATACTAATAGGGGATCGACAATATCATACCTAGATATGAGGTTAATCATTATACTAATAGGGGATCGACAATATCATACCTAGATATGAGGTTAATCATTATACTAATAGGGGATCGACAATATCATACCTAGATATGAGGTTAATCATTATACTAATAGGGGATCGACAATATCATACCTAGATATGAGGTTAATCATTATACTAATAGGGGATCGACAATATCATACCTAGATATGAGGTTAATCATTATACTAATAGGGGATCGACAATATCATACCTAGATATGAGGTTAATCATTATACTAATATGGGATCGACAATATCATACCTAGATATGAGGTTAATCATTATACTAATAGGGGATCGACAATATCATACCTAGATATGAGGTTAATCATTATACTAATAGGGGATCGACAATATCATACCTAGATATGAGGTTAATCATTATACTAATAGGGGATCGACAATATCATACCTAGATATGAGGTTAATCATTATACTAATAGGGGATCGACAATATCATACCTAGATATGAGGTTAATCATTATACTAATAGGGGATCGACAATATCATACCTAGATATGAGGTTAATCATTATACTAATAGGGGATCGACAATATCATACCTAGATATGAGGTTAATCATTATACTAATAGGGGATCGACAATATCATACCTAGATATGAGGTTAATCATTATACTAATAGGGGATCGACAATATCATACCTAGATATGAGGTTAATCATTATACTAATAGGGGATCGACAATATCATACCTAGATATGAGGTTAATCATTATACTAATAGGGAGTCGACAATATCATACCTAGATATGAGGTTAATCATTATACTAATAGGGGATCGACAATATCATACCTAGATATGAGGTTAATCATTATACTAATAGGGGATCGACAATATCATACCTAGATATGAGGTTAATCATTATACTAATAGGGGATCGACAATATCATACCTAGATATGAGGTTAATCATTATACTAATAGGGGATCGACAATATCATACCTAGATATGAGGTTAATCATTATACTAATAGGGGATCGACAATATCATACCTAGATATGAGGTTAATCATTATACTAATAGGGGATCGACAATATCATACCGAGATATGAGGTTAATCATTATACTAAGAGGAGATCGACAATATCATACCTAGATATGAGGTTAATCATTATACTAATATGGGATCGACAATATCATACCTAGATATGAGGTTAATCATTATACTAATAGGGGATCGACAATATCAAACCTAGATATGAGGTTAATCATTATACTAATATGGGATCGACAATATCATACCTAGATATGAGGTTAATCATTATACTAATAGGGGATCGACAATATCATACCTAGATATGAGGTTAATCATTATACTAATAGGGGATCGACAATATCATACCTAGATATGAGGTTAATCATTATACTAATATGGGATCGACAATATCTTACCTAGATATGAGGTTAATCATTATACTAATAGGGGATCGACAATATCATACCTAGATATGAGGTAATCATTATACTAATAGGGATCGACAATATCATACCTAGATATGAGGTTAATCATTATACTAATAGGGGATCGACAATATCATACCTAGATATGAGGTTAAACATTGGAGTAGATGTATTAATAGGATGATTATTTCATTGTTTATAATATTTGCAGGGACCTAAATAGATGATACTTACATGAGGAATGTCTATACAAGGCAAAACCATTTTGGATACATCATAATGTAATATGGATACATATCATAAACTTCTTAGTAATAAAGGCTTCGTTAAAAAACAGTTGTGTATGCTAGCAAATTCTGAGGTCATAAATATCAATCTTACCATATGACAGTCTTCTAATTATTACATATAAATGATAGAATTCAGTTGCGATATTGTAAAGTCGAAGATAAGCGCCTGTGTATCAAATATCGAGACTTAGGCCTACATTTTTAATTTGTGTTCGATATGGTGAAGAAGATGCATTTACATCATAGGAATGCGTATTTGTATGTGAAATATTGCTAACACCTAGCTATCTATACTTGGAAATTTGTCATAAATAGTTTATAACTTTGGTATTAAGCATTGCAACATTAATCACTGAAAATTTATGCAATTAATTTACGCTAAGTCTGCTGAAAGCCGTTTGTTTGGAGGTTATGGAAAGCCACTTCAAATGGGGTGCATTATTCCTGACTCGGACACTCTCGCTATACTAGACCAATTGTGGAGATTTGTAATTGTTCATTCTACGTTTATCTGTCATTCCTGTAGTAGTGTATGATATATAAAGTAGGTTCTGTAGGAGTACACTTAAGCACAGATAACATTAATTTCATTGGAGAGGACTCGTATTATTTGTTTACTATGCTAGAGTCCCTCAGACAAGATTGGCTATGAATGATCAAACTTCCGGTTTCGTCTGAGGGACTAGTCGAAGAAATAATATTAAGGAACCTCTTCAATAAAATATATATTAGTTAAGTCTAAGTATACTCCTATATACTACCTATCTTAGATATCATACACTACTAATGACTAAAAACCCTAGAATGAAGAAATATGGTCAAAGGCGGGAGCGACTTCTTCGGGAAAGCACCCCATTGCACCCTATCTGTATATATAGCTTATATAATGATATTAAGTTGTAGTTTTCAATCGGTCTTTAAATTTTAGGAACTATTGAACTGGTTAAAAAAACAACCAACCAATATAGATATGTTTTGTTAATGCCCTCGTCTCATTTTACTGTTAGTGTATAACAATAGGCCTACCGAAATTAATTATTAATATTGATTATAACTAGACATTTAGGGACATGTTTCTTGTTCTAACCTATCCATTAGAAGTCATATATGTTCACTGTCGTATAAAATACCCACATACTGTATGTATATACGTGTTTATTATAACTTGCAATTATCAACAACGAATAATATACAGGAGTAGTATACTTTCTTGTGCACATTTGTTTGAAAACAATGATTGGAATAATATATGTTCACCAAACACTAACACCATTAATTCGGAAACGTTTTTACAGTAGATGTATCAGCAGGAGTTAGTGTTTTGTATTACAAAGTGGTTAACTCCTTCAGGATCCATGCCGCATTTGTGTTATGTTGTCTGGCTATTATAATACGATTTTAGTCAGAATATGGAATATGGAAGTCAGATGGATAATTGATGGATAATAAATTACCATGCCTTTACCCCCTCAAACAACCTCTCGTTTCCCACCCCCATTCCTCCCTCCCCTCCTACCTTAGCCAACAACCTCTCGTTTCCCACCCTCCCCTACCATCGTTCGCCACTCGCTCTCCTCCCCCATCCCTTACCTGCTACCCACCCCTCACCACTGTTACCAGATAATATATAAATACTATTTGTGCTGCCACCTATTGCGTGGCCTGCGCGGAACTGTCCGGAACTGTACATCACCATCAATATATCCAATTATTGTATATAGCTTTGTCATAACTTTTTAAGGGGTAATGACTGTTTTTGTGTCTATTTATATATACAGTATATACTGTATATATATACCGGTATATATATTTATTATACTATAACTTCGCTAGACTTACATCAAGCTTAAAAAAACACCTCCCTGACCCTCTTCAGGATATATGTGTACATTTTCGGTAGAAAAATGTCCCGGCCGACGGCCGGTTCGTCATAGAATTACAGGCTTGATATTGCTCGCCAGGAAAACATCGACACCTAGATAGCACGAAAGGTCTTTATATTGACAAGAAATGCGGCGAAAGATCTTAAAATCGATAATCTAATGGAACGAATGTCTTTAAATCTCAGAGCAAATGGAACTAAACATGAGAGAGACCAAGCAACTACCTGCCCCTTAAGCCGTACTGTACCGGTGATGTCCTTTTCATCACTAAACATGAGAGAGACCAAGCAACTACCTGCCCCTTAAGCCGTACTGTACCGGTGATATCCTGTTCATCACTAAACATGAGAGAGACCAAGCAACTACCTGCCCCTTAAGCTGTACTGTACCGGTGATGTCCTTTTCATCACTAAACATGAGAGAGACCAAGCAACTACCTGCCCCTTAAGCCGTACTGTACCGGTGATGTCCTTTTCATCACTAAACATGAGAGAGACCAAGCAACTACCTGCCCCTTAAGCCGTACTGTACCGGTGATGTCCTTTTCATCACAAAACATGAGAGAGACCAAGCAACTACCTGCCCCTTAAGCCGTACTGTACCGGTGATGTCCTGTTCATCACTAAACATGAGAGAGACCAAGCAACTACCTGCCCCTTAAGCCGTACTGTACCGGTGATGTCCTTTTCATCACTAAACATGAGAGAGACCAAGCAACTACCTGCCCCTTAAGCCGTGCTGTACCGGTGATGTCCTTTTCATCATATTCATTTTATTCAGCTTAGGAAGGACCTCTAGCAATAATCAGACTTCAAACGATCTCAACCAACCCTTTTAACTACCACAGATTCTTCCTAAGCTGCATAATATCGTCTAAATATAGCTAAAATAAAATAGAATACACGTCGCCGGTACTCAAAGGGTTAATACCGTTGTTTTTTACAGTGTACCTTTAACCCCTTTTGTTCCGGCGACGTCTTTTATATATGATTTCAGCTACATTTAGACGATTTTATGAAGCTTAGAAAGGATGTACGGTAGCTAATAGGATTAATCGAGATAGTCAGTAGTCTTTTAATTGGTGGACGTCCTTCTTGAGCTGAATACAATAAGCTAATAGTAGTATGTATGTATATACTCATGTACATACCCCTTTACTGGTGGTGGCTGACACAAGGCAGAGCCCGAACAGAAACAACATTTACAGTAAAGTTCCTATTTTCAGGGTCTGGGACCACGTTCGGTTCCCTCGACCCTTTCTCTGTCTCATCGAGTACGAGAATTATGCAAGGGTAGAAGATTCCTGACCCCCTGCCCTCAATCGTCTAATAGTTGCCAGACTATAATGAAAAGGACGTCACCAGTACAGAAGGGGTTAACCAGTACCTAAACTAAACTATCCGACCTCAATGTGTGACCTAAGGGGAGATGGGTCGTTTTTCTCGTCCCCTTTCTTCCTCGTGTTAAGCATATTTGTTTGTAGATTATACGACGTTTGGCCCATTAGTTTGGCGATTTTAACACCTTTTTCCCTATTTCCTTGTCAATTTTACTACCTTTCGTGCCATTTAGGTGTCGACTTTTGTCCTAGTGAGCGATAGCGAACCTGAAATTTTAAGAGGAAGTGGCCCTGGCCGGGACATGTTTCTACCAAATAATGTACAAATTTATCTTGAAGGAGGGTATAGGGGGTGTTTTTCTAAGTTTGATGGAGGTCTAGCGAGGAAACTAAGAACTAAAGGAATAATTGAATTAAAAGACCAGCAAAATCGGCCCATCTCCCCTTGAACTATACATCAAGTGTGGCTAAACCGCCCGACCGAAACTATCTGGCAACGAAAAGACTGATGGAGACAATCAGTTGGAACGGAAGGCGAGGAGAGAGGATGTCAACTTGGGAGTGACGGTGTTAGAAAGGTGAAATGGAAGTGTGAATTGAGATAGACGGGAGAATAAGTGAAGAGAGAGAGAGAGAGAGAGAGAGAGACAGACAGAGAGAGAGAGAGAGAGCTACACAGAGTTACACAGATACTCAGACCACACAGACCTTGCAGTCCCTAGAGGGTGATTCGGCCTTTATACTACTAGACAAGGATAGTTTATAGTTGAAGAATAGGACAGCAAAGTAGAAGGCTGTCATGTGAGAGAAAAAGAGGGAGTGCGAGAGCGCTTCGGTATAACATAATAAGAGGGAGTGCGAGAGCGCTTCGGTATAACATAATAAGAGGGAGTGCGAGAGCGCTTCGGTATAACATAATAAGAGGGAGTGCGAGAGCGCTTCGGTATAACATAATAAGAGGGAGTGCGAGAGATCTTCAGTATAACATAATAGGAGGGAGTGCGAGAGCGCTTCGGTATAACATAATAAGAGGGAGTGCGAGAGCGCTTCGGTATAACATAATAAGAGGGAGTGCGAGACCGCTTCGGTATAACATAATAAGAGGGAGTGCGAGAGCTCTTCGGTATAACATAATAGGAGGGAGTGCGAGAGCGCTTCGGTATAACATAATAAGAGGGAGTGCGAGAGCGCTTCGGTATAACATAATAAGAGGGAGTGCGAGACCGCTTCGGTATACCATAATAAGAGGGAGTGCGAGAGCGCGTCGGTATAACATAATAAGAGGGAGTGTGAGAGAGCTTCGGTATAACATAATAAGAGGGAGTGCGAGAGCGCTTCGGTGTAACATAATAAGAGGGAGTGCGAGAGCGCTTCGGTGTAACATAATAAGAGGGAGTGCGAGAGTGCTTCGGTGTAACATAATAAGAGGGAGTGCGAGAGTTGTTCGGTGTAACATAATAAGAGGGAGTGCGAGAGCGCTTCGGTATGACATAATAAGAGGGAGTGCGAGAGCGCTTCGGTATGACATAATAAGAGGGAGTGAGAGAGCGCTTCGGTGTAACATAATAAGAGGGAGGGCGAGAGCGCTTCGGTATAACATAATAAGAGGGAGGGCAAGAGCTCTTCGGTATAACATAATAAGAGGGAGTGCGAGAGCGCTTCGGTATAACATAATAAGAGGGAGTGCGAGAGCGCTTCGGTATAACATAATAAGAGGGAGTGCGAGAGCGCTTCGGTATAACATAATAAGCGGGAGTGCGAGAGCGCTTCGGTATAACATAATAAGAGGGAGTTGCGAGAGCGCTTCGGTATAACATAATAAGAAGGAGTGCGAGAGCGCTTCGGTGTAACATAATAAGCGGGAGTGCGAGAGCGCTTCGGTATAACATAATAAGAGGGAGTGCGAGAGCGCTTCGGGATAACATAATAAGAGGGAGTGCGAGAGCGCTTCGGTATAACATAATAAGAGGGAGTGCGAGAGCGCTTCGGTATAACATAAAAAGAGGGAGTGCGATAGCGCTTCGGTATAACATAATAAGAGGGAGTGCGAGAGCGCTTCGGTATAACATAATAAGAGGGAGTGCGAGAGCGCTTCGGTATAACATAATAAGAGGGAGTGCGAGAGCGCTTCGGTATAACATAATAAGAGGGAGTGCGAGAGCGCTTCGGTATAACATAATAAGAGGGAGTGCGAGAGCGCTTCGGTATAACATAATAAGAGGGAGTGCGAGAGCGCTTCGGTATAACATAATAAGAGGGAGTGCGAGAGCGCTTCGGTATAACATAATAAGAGGGAGTGCGAGAGCGCTTCGGTATAACATAATAAGAGGGAGTGCGAGTGCGCTTCGGTATAACATAATAAGAGGGAGTGCGAGTGCGCTTCGGTATAACATAATAAGAGGGAGTGCGAGAGCGCTTCGGTATAACATAATAAGAGGGAGTGCGAGAGAGCTTCGGTATAACATAATAAGAGGGAGTGCGAGAGCGCTTCGGTATAACATAATGAGAGGGTGTGCGTGAGCGCTTCGGTATAACATAATGAGAGGGAGTGCGAGAGCGCTTCGGTATAACATAATAAGAGGGAGTGCGAGAGCGCTTCGGTATAACATAATAAGAGGGAGTGCGAGAGCGCTTCGGTATAACATAATAAGAGGGAGTGCGAGAGCGCTTCGGTATAACATAATAAGAGGGAGTGCGAGAGCGCTTCGGTATAACATAATAAGAGGGAGTGCGAGAGCGCTTCGGTATAACATAATAAGAGGGATTGCGAGAGCGCTTCGGTATAACATAATAAGAGGGAGTGCGAGAGCGCTTCGGTATAACATAATAAGAGGGAGTGCGAGACCGCTTCGGTATAACATAATAAGAGGGAGTGCGAGAGCGCTTCGGCATAACATAATAAGAGGGAGTGCGAGAGCACTTCGGCATAACATAATAAGAGGGAGTGCGAGACCGCTTCGGCATAACATAATAAGAGGGAGTGCGAGAGCGCTTCGGCATAACATAATAAGAGGGAGTGCGAGAGCGCTTCGGCATAACATAATAAGAGGGAGTGCGAGAGCGCTTCGGCATAACATAATAAGAGGGAGTGCGAGAGCACTTCGGCATAACATAATAAGAGGGAGTGCGAGAGCGCTTCGGCATAACATAATAAGAGGGAGTGCGAGAGCGCTTCGGTATAACATAATAAGAGGGAGTGCGAGAGCGCTTCGGTATAACATAATAAGAGGGAGTGCGAGAGCGCTTCGGTATAACATAATAAGAGGGAGTGCGAGAGCGCTTCGGTATAACATAATAAGAGGGAGTGCGAGAGCGCTTCGGTATAACATAATAAGAGGGAGTGCGAGACCGCTTCGGCATAACATAATAAGAGGGAGTGCGAGAGCGCTTCGGCATAACATAATAAGAGGGAGTGCGAGAGCGCTTCGGTATAACATAATAAGATGGAGTGCGAGAGCGCTTCGGTATAACATAATAAGAGGGAGTGCGAGAGCGTTTCGGTATAACATAATAAGAGGGAGTGCGAGAGCGCTTCGGTACAACATAATAAGAGGGAGTGCGAGAGCGCTTCGGTATAACATAATAAGAGGGAGTGCGAGAGCGCTTCGGTATAACATAATAAGAGGGAGTGCGAGAGCGCTTCGGTATAACATAATAAGGTAACAAGATGAAACAGAATAAATGTTAACCCTTTCCTGCACGTGTGGATGCGATCGCGTCCTTAAGGGATACTTTGAACCTTTGTGACCATCAGGGGTGTTTAGAAATATTTAGTTTAATTACTTCAAACTCTGCAGTTGTCTTTGAGCGAGTTGTGGGCAGAAAAAAAAATTTGGAGAGGTAATTATGAGAGTAAGATAATTCTATTTTGAATACTAAACAGCAACCCATGAAAGGATTAATGGTTCTGATAATTCACTTGTATAGGTTGCCATTCCCTGTATGAAATATTTCAATAAAACAAAATATATTTAATAATGTGTAGTGTTAACCCATTGAATCCAGGTCATGCTATAATATTATGGTGTCAATCAGGTTAATGGGCAACACTCCAGGAGATGACATCAGTATGTTTCGCACAAAGCAATCAAATTGTCCATGGTGCAATCTCGTCCCTTTGAGCCCACCCCCACCTACCCCTCAGTGATTACATCATAATTCCTTCCATGGAGCGAGGTAGTGCTACACTGACTGAGTGAAGAAGGTGACGCACCTTCCTCTCTGAACCCACGTGATCAACACACACACACATACACATACACTCACATGCAAATACATACACACACACACAAGACAGTATTGATCAACTTTCAGTCCCACACGTATATACACACGAACACTTGAGGAGTGGAATGTTGCTTGAGGCTCTCACGGTGATAAACAAGGAACAAAGCAAGGTACAGTCTACGACAGAACTGCTGTCATGGCCTGAGGCAATGTGTTAGTTCACTTATCTTTTAATAGATGGCCCTTTAATCGCTTCTAATAAAAGGGGGCGGGGTTAATATAGAGGTTGGAAGGAGGAGGAGTCAAACGTGTGTGTGTGTGTGTGTGTGTTCTAAAACAGCATGCAGAATGAGTTTATTTTAACATAACACATAACACAGGCTAGATTATAAGATTAGCTCATGCCGGATCACAAATAAGTAACACACATCAGGTGTTGGGTTATTTATGGAATTTAATATACAGACAATCTAGTTTATATCCTTCGCACTTCCCATTCCCCCTCTCCCTTTCACCCCAACTCTCCTTCTTCACCCACTTTCTCTCCCCTCTCTTTCTCTCTCGCTCTCTCTCTCGGACGTAAATTATACCCTCTAAAATACGCAGAATAATACTATGCGATTGTTTTGAATTTACATATACATAATAAATGTTAGGGATGACTAAAGTAACAAACATGTATTGATTAGGAATAGGATAACTAGCGAGGCAGCGAACAACACCTGTTGCTTGCTGCCTCGCTAGTTATCCTATTCCTACTTAAGCTACGATTCCCGAAGAACACGTCTATATTTGTTTGTATATATATTAAGTGTAACAATAACACTTAGGATTCAAGTTATTTGTGTTGGCTTAAGGAATAAGTTGAATAATACATAAACTTATGACCTCCACAATTTGTAATGTTTTGGGAGACGGCGCTTCAACCTCTCTCCTCTGTCCATCACATGCAAGCACCAACCCACCCACACCCACACTAACACAGGATACAAAACACACACGCACACTCACACCCGATGACATAAAACGCACATCACACACATGATCACATACAACTTAATGGGCACAAATCACTCCCACATGATAACATAAAACTCACACACGCACACACACACTGGTCCAGGCAAACTAGAAAAGGTATTAGCATTATTGAGGAAATGCTGCTGTCTTCAGTGCGTGCCATGGCCATCCTGAGCCTTACGATGCATACAGACTAATAACACACATAACAAAGCCACTACAACAACTTCGTCTCTCTCCAACAACCCTTCTCCCCTCTCTACACTCTTCAGAAAATAGAAAAAGTAGAACGTAGCTACGAGGTGCCGTTGTAAAGGCTTATCCTACAATACCTTCACCTGACCTGATCCCATCCGGGGTTTAGCTGGTCCACAAGGGTGTGTGACATGAACCCAATAGAGAATTTGTGGGCCATCATGTCATGGAGTGGAATGTGGTCCAGGTTAGGATTGGAAAGGGCGGGAGGAGTGGGATCGGGGGGCAGGGGGGAGGGGGGTGTCCGTCGCCGCCCTAATATTATTTGGAAAATGTTTAAATCAGCTCCAACGAGAATACAGGAGGTGGCAGGAGTGGTGTATCCGTAGTCTTTCCACAGTAGGGTAAAACAAAACATAAACCTTATTTGTATGTAACATGTGTGATGCACATTAATAAAAGGGGATGTGTCGGATGGTTGAAAGCCACAGTTGCTCGCGCGTTTGGGGCTAGCAACACGTATTATGAAAAACATGCATCCTCCTTCATTCACTGTCCCCCCCCCTTCACTCACTCAACCCCACAATTTGCCGGAGGATAACAGGTTTTTCACAATACGTAGACGGAGGTCTTTTTAAAAAAAAAAAAAAAAAAAAAAAAGGAGGTAGTTGATGCAGCTTTTGGGTGGAGATCATATTGATTGAATAAATATATATTGTGAATGTTTACATTTAAGAACCCTTTATATATATTATATAATGTGTATGTGTTTCCAATGTTCACCGTAACATAATGATGGTTAAATAATACATATTACATTATATTCAAGGTAACATACACAGAGCTATAGTATACTTTGAATTATGCTTGGAGGATAATTTAAACAATTCGGAGTAAAAATATAAAAGCCTAAACAATTTATATCAACTTTAAAACATAATAAACAAACATAGATTGCTTGGATTACCGTTAATTGTTCAATTCGATGACTTACTTTATAGTACTGTAAATCATTAGAATGGGTAGCGCCGAACTGTTTACTGATAATTGGAAGCCACAGTTATTAAGCTAGTAATTAAGAATCCACTGAGAAAGTATAATGCAATAATCACAGCGTGTCATATTACATGTTAAGGTAGATTATGAATTGGTCAACCACAGTGCTGTGAATAGTGGTATGGAAGAAAATAATAATTACTCCAATATCAAATTTTGTTTTTATTACAAAGAAACACGTTTCGGCTCATCTAAAGTGTTTTCTCTAACTGAACAGATATTATTTTGTCTTTATGATATATATATTTGGTTATAATTTGGTCCAAGCTAGATTACAATGTGATCCAACTGGTCTTGATACGTGGATTGTAACATCCAGTTTCAATTACTTATATATTTATATAATTGTTCACACTAACCAGGACGCCAAGGTTGGCAACTTTGAGTGTTTTGCAACGGAGCATATCTATTTATTTTGTACAACACATTGTATAAGGAAAACATAGAATACGAGTTAGTAATTGAGAATCAGTAAAGGCAAAAAGAACAGTATTATTAAAACATGTTTATTTTTATGGACAGCTTTGAACACGATGATGAGGAAAATTATATACTCGGTTTGGAGAGAGAAGGGGGGAGATAGGCGAAGGCGGCAGAGAGAAGGGGAGGAGGGGGGAATTGGACGTTCGAAGGATAGAAACTTGATTGTCTGTATATTAAATTCCATAAATAACGCAACACCTGATGTGTGTTACTTATTTGTGATCCGGCATGAGCTAATCTAATAATATAGCCTGTGTTACGTGTTATGTTAAAATAAACTTATTCTGTGTGCTGTTCTAGAACACACACACACACACACACTCGTTTGACTCCTCCTCTTTCCAACCTCTATATTAACCCCGCCCCCTTTTATTAGAAGCGACTATTAACCCTCTCCGACATATGAGGCGATTTTGAGCCTATTGGGGATACTTTAAAGCCTTTGTTACCATCAGGGGTATTTAGAAACCTTTAGTTTAGTTACTTCAACCTCTGCAGTTGTCTTTGAGTTAGCTGTGGGCAGAAAACTAATTTTGGAGAGGTAATTATAAGAGTGAGAGAACTCTATTTCTTCTTGCTAATCTGGCAACCTCTGCGTCATATGAGTCTGAAGGGGTTAAAAGACAAGTGAACTAACACATTGCCTCAGGCCATGACAACAAGTTCTGTCGTAGACTGTACAATCATGAGTTTTCACAATTCTGAACTTGAATAAATGTATGTAATCATAGTATTTGATTGATTATTTTATGTTGTGTATTTTTCAAGCTACAAGTTGCATAAAGAAGGCGCTTGCGTGCCTGTATCCCCGGCTAGCATTCCTGGCGGGAATATTCAGAGGCCAGTGTATAGGAGTAAATAACACAAAAATATAACTGCTACTACTACTACTGTTTACACACAGAACAGAACTCCATAATGTACCATCATTGTGAAATGAATAGTTTTACTGTATATCCAATAACCAGAATAAACCTTCAGTGAATAAACAATTATAATAAGAACTATGTGGCTTTCATACTACAAGTTACTATGTCCTCATTACCGGCAGTAACTGTGGTCTTATAACCACAAACAACAGTCTTTACCTACAATAAAGAGAAGACCAATTATCTATAATAGCCAGTATAGCTAGCGCCAACGAACTTGACAATAATCTAGACCCCTTAACTTCTTATAACTCAAAATGAATGAAGCAATCGGGCTGACATTTCTATCATTTGGGAATAGTCCACCAGGAAATAGGTGCGGAAACTTACAGCCAGTTTTCTCAAGGTCCTTTTGAGTTACGAAGAGGTCAGAGATCGATATAATTGTCAAGTTCGTTGGCGCTACCTATAGTGATATTACGTAATATACCCGGAATATGTTAATGAGTTACAGTGGCCAGCGGTGATATGCAATATACAAGGTACATAATTATCCCATAAAGTTATATATATGTATCATGGCTCTAATATATCCCCAGATCCTTTTACAATATTACTACTAACAATTCATCTCGACATTTCAGTACGTGGGAGGGAGAGAAAGCGAGACCAAGAGGATAATTTTTCATTGGAATTTGTTTTAAAGGAGGGAATATGGAAACAGTTTTTTGTATATTAATTTATACTTTAATATTCAGGGTGAATCAATCATTTTAAGATTGTGAATCCCAGAAAAATTACACAATGATAGTCTATGATCTTGATGGTGAGTCTTTATTATTTCAGAGTTCGTACACATTTAAAGGTTATGGTACTAGGTAGGGCAAACTTTCACAATGTACAGTCGGTCACCTTTCCGACTGGGCCACCTATGGTAATTTCGCTGGGAGTCTTTCGCTCTGATATTAGTAAGATCGCTCACTCCCCCCATCCTGAATCTGTTGCATATTATGTCCCATAGATGGCGTAGTTAGATTTGCGGGGGGGGGGGGTATTATTGTGTAAGAAAGGTTGGTTATACAAAACAAACAAACAAACAAACACAAATAGTGTATTAGCCTTTTGTACAATTTGATCATGGTCGATTTACATATTAATCTTATTTGATTTACAGTATTTTACTATCATTTAACTTTTTACAAAGCAGTTTACAAACATTTACTGGCCATGAACCTTTGTTTATTTGGCCTATGCCTATTAACACAAGATAATCGTATTCCGAAAGTAAATTAGTTGATGAACTACCGTAGGTATATATTATAAAGAAAATGACTACGGTATGTATTCTATGCCATCCAGGAAAATTGGTATGTCAAAAATTAAAATGAAGCTGGCAACCGTATTTTATGATTGATTGTATTAACGATCTATTGCACAGCTAGATAAGGACTGAAATACTCTGCATCATCAAACTTCCGTTACCTCACTGTAGACGTGTATGCTATTTTGACCCCCTTTGTCTCATGACAGAAAGTTGAAAATGGTATGGCTCAATTCCTCGCCACCCTAACACCTCTGAAAATGCCACACTTACAGCTGTTCAGGCATGCCAAGATGTGTCACGATATCAATATATACCCTCTATCTTTACTGTCCTTAAAAATATAATGGTTTTGACCCACCTGCGTTATCTTTCAATGCTAACAAATAACAGGTGCTTGATGTGCTTCTTGTGAAGTTGTTTTGATTAGAAAAATGTGCAGAATATAACTGTTGGTATGCCTGGAGACAATATATCCTCGTGACTTGCATTGGAAACCATTATTATAGTTATAATAATTAAAATACAAAGGATTACTGTGGTAATTTGATTTGGAACTTGAATAAACACTATATTCAAATAAATATATATTTCTGTTCTTACAACATAACTTATATGTATATATTTCTGAACTATAATTACTACACTATAACAAGCCACAAGCATATGCCAACAAGCAGGCATGCACACACGCACGCATACGCAAACGCACATAATGGCTATTGTTATGTCCACCCACTATTACATGAGGTGTCACGCAATATATGCTTATGATATATATCTCAATTGCGTAGCATACATTTAGTACTGTTGATAAATAATGACTTTGTTAACTGTTCCATGTTACAACCAAAAATAATTATCTATAAAAAGCATATTCACTCCGATAATGTTTATTGAGGCACACAATATTCTGAGTGTGTGTGTGTGTATGTGATTACCAATTATGCCAAGAGTAATGCTTAGTTGACGTAGTTTGTGTTTCCGAGGTTAGAGAGTGATGGTCGACCAATGACTATCACTGTTGTCAATTGCATGAGAATATGTTATTAGTTGTCTGAGATTGCACTGCATATAAAAGAAAAGACAATACTGTATTAGTTTAAATAAATAGTACATTTTAAAAAATAACAAATGTAAGGTAGCTCTCTGAAGTCATAAGAGTAGGCGAAAATCTATACTATATCATAAATTATAGCATATTACCCCACGACTTATATGACACCAAATGATAATATAGATTTTAAACAGGTTATACTGTATATAGGCCAATAGTAGATGCAAGTCATCAAATATGACAACATTCGATGGCGGGTCACGCAAGTATAATGTGTCTAACACAGAAGAATAAATACAATGCCTTATATGGTGATAATGACGTTATATGTGGACTTATTTTACTCCATATCATTATATGTGTATCTGCTCTTTTGCAATCATATTTACAAGCAGCCTCGTAAGGATCAGTATATCTGTTGTTGCTTGTTTTCCTTTTTACTTATTCGTTTAACGTGACATGTTGGGTAGACTTATACAAATTGTGTCACAATCGTATGATAATAATCAGATTATTTCCTTGTTCTACCATGGGTCACACCTATCGATTACTTTACATAATCCGTGCCCGATCTATATTTATGTAAATGGACTGAAACTTGTATTTTGGCTAATTATTTTGCATTATGCTTATAATCCTGTTAACAATATATTTGTGTCGTGCATAACTTCACATTTTAGCATGATTCGTTGACATTCCTAATCTCTCGCACAAATATATATGAAGCAAATCGAAATCGCCAGGCTCCACATTGGTGAAATAAGGTTGGCTAATGTATGATGGCTACTGTCTGCATAACATGTAATTCTAAATATATAAATATTCTTCTGAAGTTATATACTTTTAACAATTTTGTATTGGCATATACAATAGATTTAATGATTATGGTAACGATTCATACAATAATTTAATTGTATTAAAGGCTGTACTACAAACTATTATTACATCTACCAAACTCAAAATGATCACTCACATCCCTCTTTACAGAACCAAGACCCATTCATTAATATAGACTTACACTAATATATCGCTATCGCTCGCCAGGAAAGAATCGACACCTAAATGACACGAACAGAAAACTAATGGGCCTAATTTGAGAAAGAAAGGGGAACAGAAAAAAGACCCATCTCCCCTTAACCTCGTATAATTTAGCCGAGTACTCCTATTGTAAACAGATTAGGCTCTCTGAGATAAGGTAATCGTAAGATAGGTATAACCCCTTCTATACCGCGACGTCTTTTTCATTTTATTCTAGCTATATTTAGATGATTTTGTGCAGCTTAAATTAAGAAGGATCTGTGGTAGAATAAACGGTTAATTGAGATAGTTCAAAGCCGCTTAATTGCTAGAGGCCCTTTTTAAGCAGAAAAATATCGTCTAATAGTAGCTAGAAGAAAATAAAAAGACGTCGTCGGTACGAAAGGAGTTAAGAAAGACTGAATAGAACTATTAACACAATTATGTAATTTAGTTGGTCGCCACGTTTTAAGGATAAACGGTTTACGGATAAAAGAAAAGGACATATTGATATTAGGTAATATTACATAGAAACACACGTAAAATATACGAGAGAATGGAAGTGAATTACATATTAATGACGAAATACGGTAGAAACTCTTATAACTCTTTACCTCTTACATTGAAGGCCTTCGATATGTCTAGCGCAATAGAAAAGTCTCACCGAAGTCCAGAAAGGAGGATGACCAGGAGTTAGTAAGATATGAAAGAAGATCTCCAATAGAGCGACCCTTAACCCTTAAAAAGCGGCTCACCACATAAGTCGAGTTAAATAAAGCTGGACTAAGTGGCGGCGCTCGACATAACTCGAGTGGCAATTTCAGCACGTAATGTTGCTGAGAGAGAGAGACAAGTGGTGGCAGGAGAGTAGCGAGTGTATGACTGCTCCAGACCACCGCGACGAACCTACTGACACGAATCTCACCTCCCTCCTACCTCTCTCACTTGCTATATACGGAATTGTATCGGGAAAGTGGCTAATTACATGCTTTTTGCACTCGCGTTGCACGGTTATTGCAAGAAAACTAGCCATCATAAAAGGATCGTTATGGTGTCATTCGAAAGCTCTGTTTATGCCCTTTCAGGGATAGATACTTGTTTTACGTTCTGGGTCTTATTTAGGCATGAAAATGATCACGTAAACAGCCCTATTTTGGCTAAAAACACCCCACTGGGCGGTACATATAAATAAACCGCATAGGCCGCTCGTAAAGGGTTAAGGAAGCCATACTGGCGATCTGAGAGTAGATTATGAGAAGATAAATGCTTAAGAAATTTGGAAGTAAGAATAGTTTCATACACTTTAGAGACACAAGAGATGAGAGCAATTGGACGATAGGTGGAGGGTTGAGAATAGTCACCCTTCTTTGGGACAGGTTGAATGAGAGCGAACTTCCAGCAAGAAGGGAAGACGTTAGAGAAGAGACAGAGACAAAAGAGTTTGCCTAGGCAGGGAGTCAGCACGGAAGAACAGTTTTTGAGTACAACAGGAGGAACACCATTCGGACCATACGCCTTCTATCATTCTATGTACTAAGCCCAGAGAGGATAGAAAGTACGTCTTTAGAAGAGATTAGGATATTAGGCATAAGTAGGAGAGAGGGGGGTGGAGAGGGATGAATAGCACCGGAATCATCCAAGGTGGAGTTTTTAGCGAAAGTTTGAGCGAATAGTTCAGCTTTGTCAGAGGAAGAAGTGATGGTTGTGCCATCAGAGTGGAAAAGGGGAGGGAAAAACGAGGAAGAAAAAATGTCGGACAGGTTTTAGGCTAGATGCTAGAAAGCTTGGGAAGAGCTAGAGTTGGATAGTTCAGTGCATTTATTATTGATGAAGGAGTGTTTGGCAAGTCGAAGAACAGATTTGGCTTGATTCTGGGCAGAAATATAGGAAGAATGAGATTCTTGAGGTTTAAGGCATCGGTACCGTTAAAATGCTTCCTCCTTATTGCAGACAGCAGTAGAAAAAGCATGAGTAAACCAGGAATTTTTGAACTAGTCAAAGAGAAAGAAAATGGAATGTATGCCTCCATGCCCGATAGGATTACCTCGGTAATGCTTCATCACTCTCCGAGGGTCCTCGGCCACAGAAGCAATATTCATTCCATGGGAAATCAAAGAAGTACTGCCAGAGAGCCTTCCAGCCGTCAGCGCCAAAGTGCCAAGCGCCGCCTGCTAAGAGGATCAGGTGGCCGTACTGGAGAGATAGGACAGATGACAGAGATAAGTTTATGGTCGGAGGAGCCAAAGGAGAGAAAAGATTGACACTATAAGAAGAAGGGTTAGAAGTTAGAAATAAGTCAAGAATGTTGGGCCAATCTCCGAGGCGATCCTGGATATGGGTAGGTTGCTGAACGAACTGCTCTAGGTCATTTAGGATAGAAAAGATGTATAGTGGGGGGCCGGTCATGGGTAAATTTGCCTTTTCAGTTAAAATTGATGCAAAAGTTTGCTTTTCGGTACCAATTTAAAAAGTTAAGGGTCTCTAGAACAATATTGGTCCGAGTGTACAAGGATTATACCCAATTTGGAGTCTGGGGGGCGTGGGGGGTTGGTGGGCGGTGTTTTGACCACCCGCGGGCATACGCAAAATATGAAAACTGCTATAACTCGTGAACGGATTATCCAATCTGAACATGTGAGGTACCTATGGCTTCAAGAGGATGAGTAGCAACTTCTTATCCGACCATATTGTCCATAGAAGCAAACAATTTGCCGAGATCGGTGTATATAAATAACACAAAGATATATGTTTTTGATATTTCTCAGCGATACTTGGACACAATTAAAAAATAATACTGAATTGTTTTATTTATCATTACATGGTCAAACACAGGTAGCACTTGGTGAACATAGGCTTGCAAATCTGATTGAATAACTGCTTGAACAACACGTTTAATGACCATTACCATTTACCATTAGGCCATCATAAATAGATAATCAGAAAATTAGATTCGCGTCGGACAGAAACAACAGATAAAACAGATTGTACAGACTGGATCTCGACCAATAAGAATAACTACACTTTATCTCATCTTAGACTATATGTAGAATCTACACGTAACTTAATCTCATTCATAAACAGACCTTTTTAAAACTAGAAATATAGACGACACAAGTACATAATTCTTGAATAAAACAAGTAGACTCGACTAGAGTTCCATCATTACAAATTATAAACTAGAAATATAGACGACACAAGTACATAATTCTTGAATAAAACAAGTAGACTCGACTAGAGTTCCATCATTACAAATTATAAACTAGAAATATAGACGACACAAGTACATAATTCTTGAATAAAACAAGTAGACTCAACTAGAGTTCCATCATTATAAATGTGACTAACAAGTAGCTGATCAAACTAAATTACACGTGAACCAAAAACAGGTTATTCAAACTAGACTAGAACACTTCAAACAAAATCTATTGAAATCACAACAATGAAAAGATACAACCTAAACTACATTCAAATTGTGTATCCAGAAGCTAAATGCTTCTTAATAAAATTAAAAGAAAACACATTCTGGATATAAGTATGGTTACGGGCTAAAAGCATGTACATAATTGACAAGAAAATAATGCAAGCTAAGGACTTAATTTGTGTGAACAGGATGGCCTTAGGCATTGAAAACTGGACAACGTTCTGAACCAGCTATTTGTCACATTTGCACTTGCACAGACGTGTGCATTTTAAATTTGCTTTTTTACACTTGCATGATGAGCAGGCATGTGCGCACGTGCATTTCACATCGAGGTTGAATACCTCCTTGGCGAGTGGCAGTGTGGTCCAAATGGGAAGCAGCTTGCCGTCCTTCTCCATCCATCCATGATTAACAGGGTTCTCGACAGGCATTATGGGTTCGTGGGCGGTAGTCCAGACGCTCGCTTGGAAGACACTCCTTTTGAGATGTTGGTCCAAAGCATCACTCGTGGGGGGGATTCTCTCTACATCCCTAGTCCTCTGCGAGAACACCCTAATGCGGACGAAATCAACGTCGGTCTCGTCGGTTGACTCATTGGAGTATAGCTTACAAACAAAATTCCTGGCCACGTCCTTCAGCTTTGGTGATATTTGGAACGGTGTGTCAGTAATTGTCGCAAATTCGTCCATCAGGGATGGTACGTCATCCTTCAACTTGCAACAGTATCACTTTCCCTTGAACTTAAATGATGACGTGCTGTCTGAGCCAGTGAATGCGTGGAAGAGGGCCATGGCTTTGCACGTTGTCATTCCCAGGCTCGAGGCAATGGCGTTCAGGGAGATCATTCTTGTTGTCTTTCCTGCTTTGAATGAGATCCAGACTTGTGCAGCTGGATTCACAGTTATGATGTGGTGGAAATTGCTCAGAAGTATTATGACCACGTCTGTATCCCCAGTATGAACAATCCCAAGTGAAGAAGTTTGGAGGGCATGGATGAGATGCACTAGGACACGAGTGTCCGCTTCATCGTGGTTGCAAGAGCCCATTGGAGGAGTGTTCCCAACAGTGTAGACTTGATCACCTGAAGTTATATACACATTCTTGTCATCTGGGAATTGTACTTCTGCTATCTTTGTTGACAGGAAAGAGAACAGTTCCTTCTTGTTATCTGCATTGGCCAAAAAGTTATGCCAATTTCCTGGGACTTTGGCAGCACCAGACACGCGTTATCGAGTACCTGTTCCTCGTTTTTCCCTTGTGGCCCCTTTGATTGTCTTAGCACGATACTCATCCCAGACAATGTCTACTCTTGTCGATCTTTTCAAATCGTGGTGAACTCTTGGGCAGAATACTTTGTTGAAGTATTCATCGAACGTCTTGCCTTGGACGGCTGTACCAGGAAGGGAGTGGATCAGTACTCCTCCACCAATGACAATAAAGTCGTAAACGTCTGGCGCAACCAACTCCTCGTCGGCAGAAAGGGTGGTACTTGCACTAGCTTCCATGATGTATGTCAACAAATCAGACTTGGTACAAGAGTTGAGGGACCCTTCGGACAACAACGCAGGTGGGTATGCGGAAGACTCGTGACGTAAAAACTCCTCCAGATTGCCTCCTCGGCTATCTAGCACAACAAACGCTTGTCCGTAGAGCTCTGCATGCTGTTTGAAGTGCTGCATTTTCCGATTAAGAGCCGTCTTCTTCTGAGTTTTCTTCTCGTGGAACAACAATAAGTTATTTCGGTTGATCGGCGCTGTCAGAGGTGTATCATTCGAGTCGAGCACGTTCTTTCTGAAGTTGTTGTATTGCTCATGTCCTGTAGATTCAAATATACGGACAGATGCGGCAGCAGACGCAGAAGCACAGACCTCGTTGTCTAACGTAACCAGGTCCTCGCTGCTCTCCTCAAAGGGATTAAATTAAAAATGACATCCCAAAACATTTCCTTGTCATGGATATACACCGATATCGGCCAAAAAAATAGTTTTTATGGACAATATGGTTGAACAAGAAGTTGGTACTCGTCCTCCTGAAGCCATAGGTACCTCATATGTTCAGATTGGATAATTCGTTCAAGACTTATAGCAGTTTTCATATTTCGCGTATGCCCGCGGGGGGTCAAAACCCCCCCACCAACTCCCCACACCCTCCAGACTCCAAATTGGGTCTAATCCTTGTACACTCGGACCAATATTGTTCTAGAGACCCTTAGCTTTAAGTTGGTACCGAAAAGCAAACTTTTGCATCAATTTGAAATGACTGAGGGTCTGGGAACCCCACTAGTAGGCTTGTTCACCAAGTTGGTCAGTAGAATTAGAGGAGAGCCATTGGTGGTAATGAACGTTGAAATCTCCTAAAATTGAGATTCAGAGAAAGGAGAAATAGCTAGAATGTGTTCCACTTTGTAGTTTAGATAATCAAACAATTTGGGAAAGTCGGTAGAGTTAGGGGAAAGACAGATATCACATAAATATTTAATATGAGAATGACAGGAAAGTTTGAGCCAAAAAGTGGAGAATTCAGAGGAGCCACAATCGGAAATACGAGAGCAAGTGAGTTTGTTGTGCAAGTATGCACAACATCTGCCTTTGGCTTTGAAACTAGGATAGAGAAAGTAGGAGGATACAGAGAAGTGGCTGATGGCAGTTGCTTCAGACACCTGAGTTTTACACCCACTAAATATGTCAGCCTTGGCTGGGATCGAACCCAGGTCAAGCAGATTCACACGTGAGCGTGCTTCCCACTCGATCGCCGTGGCTCCTGTGCTGAATGAAATTATCAAGCACTAGTCTCAATAAAATGTATGATTGCAGCCAAAACAATAAGGGTGAACTATGGTCGGGAGGTTCATGGTCGATGTATGAACTATTAACACGGATATTATATGCGATTGTTGTTACAGGAATGAATGGAGGAGGTTTGTTAGGAAGAACATGTGAAGGTATTTGTAACCTTTTAATTGACAAACCTGGAAGGTTATCATCCCCGATGTTGTGAAGAGACTTTGTTGTGGAGGTGTATATCATCCGAGGTGAAGTCAATGGTATTGAGGCCTGGTGAATGTTGTTCCGAATGTTAAGATACTTGCTTTGGAAGGTGTTTATTGTATTCATTTTCTCCCGGTCATCATTGTTCCCTTTCTAATGTCCCTTGCTAATCCTCCCCATCTATTTAACGGGAATGAAGGGTTGGCTATTGACTGTCTGATTACACTGTTACACTTTCTGTGGTAGCATAAGCATGACCAGGTGTTGTCTGTTATATACTAATGACTATACTGTTTCAGCGACCAGGTAGATGTCAATAGTTCCAGCTGATTGACTTGTGCGACCGTGATTATTTAAATTTTTAAGAATAAATAATTACTAAAGGACAAGACATTGAACACTATCGCATGAGCCAATCAGCTAGACTTATTGACATCTCACCTCAGCGTCGCTGAAACAGAGTATAGTGATCCAGCAGCCCACATAATGGACACATTAACAATACCCAACTGGGTTTTACAAACTAATGGTTCTCGGAGTCACCGTCCTACAGATAGTATCTGCCATCACTCACAGTGGTTACAGGAGAATTCGCCCCGAAACCAAGTCGCCCCGCTCTTGGACAACGAGTTCGCCCCGTTTACCCCCCCCCCCCCCCCCCTCCCCACCACCACCACCACTCCTGGAGCTTATCACTTATTGCCATCCCTCCCCCAACCCCTGAGGTCTTCTGTAGTAAAAACTGATGCAAAGAAGGAATTGAGGACATTACTCATTTGTACTCATTTGTTAGGTTAGGGTTAGGGTTAGGTTATTTTAGGTTAGGTTAGGTTAGGTTAGGTTAGGGTAAGGTTAGCTTAGGTTAGGTTAGGTTTGGTTTGGTTTGGTTAGGTTAGATAGATGAATAGAGGGGGAATTCTTCAGTACCCCTTTAGGGTGGAGGGGGGACATTAACGGGGCGAACTCGCGGCGGGGCTACTTCTCAAAGCGGGGCGAACTCGTTTCGGGGCGAATTCTCCAGTATTCCTCACAGTGCACTCGGTTTATGGTTACGCATATAGTTATTAATGATTATATAGGGTGACAGTCTCTTATCTAACTTATACATTTTACTGCACATAATATATAGTTACCCTTGCATAGACTTAATCATGAGATATTTAACGTTAACATAGTTATATCGGTATTTAACACCCCCCCCCCCCAATACACACACACACACTCACACACATACAGCTGCCACGTGGAATTGTGATGTAATTATGGTCTCTTCAGGCCTAGCGTGGTTGCTAAGTTTCAGTATATCTTAAATAATTCCTACGCATGTTTTTCTCTTCCAGAAGCCAATAGGTATAAGTCATAACATAATTGGTTGTTAAAATATCACTGGATATATCTTTATCATGAGGTACCCTGGGAACCTGTGACACGCTGAGTTAGTTGCGAAAGATAATAATTGGTAGAAAGTGCGGTCCCTGTGACTCTCCTGCCAAACCACTATTCCTACACACACATACAGAGAGAGAGAGAGAGAGAGAGAGAGAGAGAGAGAGAGAGAGAGAGAGAGAGAGAGAGAGAGAGAGAGAGAGATGGCTAGAGCCATAACATATACTGATATGCGCGTGCATGCAGTGAAACATTAGTGTTTATCGAAACACAAGTGTGTGTGTGTGTGTCTTTGAAAGACCATATTAGCATTGTTGATTAAAAAGTTTCCCAGAGGTTAGGTTTGCTCAATCGTCTGTTACCCCCTTATCCCCCCGTACAGCCTCTTTCTCCGTACAGGGACACTGTTGTAAGCGTATCAGGTATTGTTCGCATATGAAACATGCCTCTGAAAGGGTGCAGTCAAAGGCATGTAATCTCTACTCTTCTCCCCCATATTGTCTACAATATCTCCACATTGTGAAAACTGCATGTATATTACTGTTATGCCATTATTATAATCAGTGTTCTTCACAGCTGTCCCAGCGTATACCTCTCACTCTGCAGAGACAGAGGGCCACCCGCTTCGTAACTCATTCCCACCACTTGTCTGCTCACCATTCAAAGCCAACAGTTAACTTAAATGTCCCCGTAATTTTTCAGCTAAACAAGTAAAGTATGGAATTCACTCCGTAAATGTGTCTATCCCTCACCCTATGACTTTGTTTCAAGCTTTGCGTGTCCTGCAGTTACATTACAGTGCACCTTAAATATGGTTCTCTACTAAGCATTCTGTTCTGACTGGGGTAAGGGGGACAATAGGACGTCAACTTGTTTATCAGTAGTTTTGCCTCTTGTCTCTTTCATACGCAGATAAACAATTTATTAGGTAAAGGAAAGTGGAGAACATCAAACCTTTGATAGTCATATCGAGGAATTGGGTTGCTTGTAATGGGAATTTGCATTACATAGGTGAAGTGGCTCTGCGGGTAATTTTTTTCATATGTTTAGATGAATATAATTATAGAGTAAACATTACCGAATACTAATTATTTTGATTAATAAATACTCTATCCACAGATATTAGAGTCAAGCTTTCGTGTATAAGTCTCTTCGATGTATTCGTCCATTTAGTTCGTCTCTCCCTTTCCTTCTCGCTCTCTCTCTCTGAACGGTTTAATTATATTTGCATTCCTATCCAAATGTATATGCTAATAACAAACACCTTTATCATACATATCAACATTGGGAAATGCAAACCACTAAAACTTCTCTGGGGCTACTTTGAAAGTATATAGCGTTTTCCAATGACATTTTAGTAGGACCTATTGTTCTTATAAGTTATAACGACTTTGAGGTTTGTAGCACTTATTTCCGAGCAAATAATGTATTTGTTTCTATTTAAGTTCTAAAGTCTGATATTTTTGTACTGTATTTTAGTCATATATTTTTTTTTCTTCTCCAAACCCCCTTCTCAAACACAAAATACACATCTGGAGAATATCATAATTATATCAATATATATTGCATTGCTTTTATTGCTGTATAGGAATTTCACTAATGACGACTAGATGGATATGGATATGAAATACATTATGTTATTTTAAATAACAACACAATGCTACACATAATGCTGTATTTGAAGAAAAAGGCATGAGACAGAGAGGTATGAGGAGCCCCAAAACAAATGCCGCAAATCGACAATAAGGGCCAGCCCGGGACCTCAACCAAAATTAGGAGACCAACATTAACCCAAAGAAGAGCAAATGAACATCAGCTAAGGAAAAGACTAATCTATAATGTGGATAGATATAGATAGATAGATAAATAGATAGTGTGAGTGAATGAGTGAGAAACAGCTGTCTTACTAATTAGATAGTGAATCTAGCAATCTCTACAAATTGGTTTGTAAACAATAATTACACATAAACATATATTTCTTAAAGGCAGATTTCACTAGCAAAAACTATTTACATCTTAATTAATATCAAGAGATAAAACAGTAACCATAACACTGGTGAAATAATTTACGTAACCCCCCTCCCCCACCCTACATACTTCCAACTTTCCCTACACAATAACCCCCCCCCCCCCCCCTTCTCCGTGTAGCCACCTCTCTCCTTCCCAGCAAATCTAATGACGCCATCTATGGGACATAATATGCAACAGATTCAGGGTGGGGGGAAGTGTGCGATCTTAGTAATAACAGAGCGAAAGACCCAGCGAAATTACCATTAGGTGGCCCAGTCGGAAAGGTGATCGACTGTACATACCACCAGCTAGATAACCTGGGTAACTAAGGTCCAAAGTATATCTTGTGTTGGGGGATGTTATTTACTGTAGTTAAAATAGGACTTCAGAGGCTATCAACCCTACTGGTATATTAACTGCCTTGATGGTGTAGTGGTTAGAGTGTTTAAAATCTGTATGTGGTAACCCAGGTTCGAATCCCGGTGGATCACATGCTTACTTTCATTAATTTCTTTGGGAGGTGTTTGGTGTTGGAGTGAAATAAATAAATATAGAATATTAAGCCAGCACATTTTAAGTCAAGAATAGCGTCGGCACTAGAGCCCCTTTTCGAGAACTCCATTTCCTTTAGGGGGATGAATGTTGCACTATGAGTTGACTATTGAACACTGACACAGCTGTTTGAGTGTTGTTACGACCGGGACTCGTATAAAACAAGGGCTCTTAATCATTGGACTAGAAAGGCACACAGCCACAACGGTAACACCTAGATCCAACCCTCGAACTTATAATGCCGGTGCACAAAAACACCTATACCCTCCAGAGTTAAATCTGCGATAGCGGGGTATCCTCTAACTCGGTATAAATGCACTACTACTACAGGCTGATGATCTCTGATACAGCCTGATCACAACAACATACAATTACGTTAATAATGTATACAAGGAAAAAGATAGAGAGCTTAATTAAATCACTGGAATGATTTAATGCAAACAAAAAGAAGGTATAATTAAAGTTACTCTAAACAATAATAAACTGTCACTCCTATATTAAAGAAAGTGAATGAAAGTCCTAAAGCATCGAACAGGAATCTTCTGAAGAAAGTCTGATGCTGCTTAAGATGATCGAATCGGATTTTGAACTGTTATATAAAGCAGGAACAAGATATGACAAGTGTAGGGACATACAGTGTTAACTGGCACGGGAATAACGATAAATGTGCAATAGTATTATCTCCAACAACAAAAGAAGTACTTCCTCAGGCAACGCAAAAGCCTGCTCGGGTTGTGCAACTCAACAACAACCAAGGCTTACAATCAACATGAATACAAATACTGCATACATAACATAAGAGTTTATAATCCTAATCGGATGTCTGCTAGGCGAATAAAGTCTAGCTGGGATGTCGTAGGCTAGGAAACAATGGCTGAGCAAGCGGGTCGTAGCCTAGCGAGGTCCTTAAGACTGTACGGCCAAATTACGTTAAATGACGGGGTGCTCTCTTGAGTGATCCAGATCGCTAGTATCTGGTTCTCTCCTGGCGACCCTCTTCAAGTCAAAGCAAAACGAGTTAGCACAGTGTTGGGTGGAAGAGGCAAAAGCCCTCACTCGCAACACAGTGCTAAACTCACAAGGTACACAGTCAGAAAGACAACCTAGGCTTCCCACGTATCCGTTGCGATTGCACAAGTTCAACAAAACCTGGTACACATTGGAAATCACAACACTAATAGCCTCACCCCAGTCTAGCATTAAATAGCCCAGCAGACAACGAAGAAATAGGTAGGGAGACACCGCGAGTGTGTCGAACCTCTACAGACAAAATGTTAACCCCTCCAAAATGTCTAACTAAACATGAAATATCTGAGAGCTTCAGCATATAATACGATGGCCGATATATGAAATCGTGCAGAACCAAAGGGGAGTTATGATGTTAAATAGATTAGAAGAATAAGAGGTAAGAAGTTGAGAGAGAGAGAAAGTGTTCTATAGGTGGAAGTCGGGGATAGATGGCAAGGGAGGTGTGAAGGTTATGCTGGTCAAGCAAGCTCTGAGCAAGGAAGGCACAAAGGCAGCAAGGAGTGCTGGGGGGACTACCTTCTGCTGCGGCAGAAGGGCGGCAAGGTGGCCAGCCACTCAGAGGGCCCGGCCGTGGCATGACGTCACCGAGACAATGCGTAACACTACGCGCACAACACTCTGCCTCCTGCACTTACTCACTCACACTCTCTAGCTGTATCATTCAGTCTTATGCATTAAACTTATAACTGATGATATAAAATATAATGCATTGTCACAGACGAAAATAAAGACCACTTCTATACTGCCCGTGACATGACGATTCACAAGAAAGAAAGTATAACATTGTAGATAGACTGTAGCCAAATTCATTGCCCTGGCGAGTGTTAGCGAGTGGCCAAGCGAGTGGCTGAGCCCACGTGGCGTTCTGCTAAGCTGCAGGCGTCACACCCCACCCAAGATATTAGACGCTCAACCATGAGCTCCATATCTGACAAGCAGAACCCCGATAAGACTCGCCACCCCTAACCACTTCGCAACAAAGAAAGGCAAAGCTCAGTTCTCATCAACAAAATTACAACCCCTCCCAACACAATAGCTTAATTCATACTGCTATGCTCCTAGAGCGAGCTTCTACTAGCCCAGCCTTCTGAGAGAAGTACAGGTTCGACTCAGAACTTCAGCTATAACATACTTAAAAATTTAACTATTAAAGAAAGAGTTTTTATAGAATTTTCATTTTTTTTTTTAATATGTTTATGGCGGCTGCACTTACAGGGGCAAGCCTGATTTTTCTCCACTCTCAACACACACTGACTGAACGGCGAGGGTTCTCCTGCAAACAATCTCTATCGTGACAAACGATCAGCCAAAACATTTTAAGTGCCCTTATCATGCCACACATCCAACTTGTGTCCCGGCAGCAAAACAACACCTGACACTGATAACCTGCCCAGTTCATCACAAGACTGGCACTTCTCTTCGCTCTTTCCGGCAACGGGGCCTGCCAATAACCTTTCACTAGTTCTACCTTCGTGATGAGCGAGGCAGCCCCGATGCGGTCTGTGGTATCGTGATCTCTAGGTAATGGATAGGCGTCTGTCAGGGATAATGCTTCCACACTCTTGCAATCACCATACACACGGATCTTGCCACTCAACTCAGGTTGCAAACTCACTGGCTACGACCACTCACGATATCCCTTATCCCTCAGACCCTTGGGCAATGGATAGGTGTCTGTCAGGGATAATGCTTCCACACTCTTGCAATCACCATACACACGGATCTTGCCACTCAACTCCGGTTGCAAACTCACTGGCAATGACCACTCACGATATCCCTTATCCCTCAGACCCTTTTTCCACATGTCGTCTAGCTCTGTTTTCACGACAGGCTGTTGAGCAGGATTTATACGGTAGGGAATTAAACTGAGCCTTGCACTGTCTCCAGCCTCCATGTCAGATTCTACCCCATACATCAGGCCTGGAGAAGCAACAAACATGCGGATACATTGCCACAGCTTAGTAAACAACTTATCTCGCAGAACAACATGCCTAGTGCCCTCCCACAACCCAGCAGAGACCGCAGCTTCTAACCTGTAGTCTCCCTCCTTCTCCACCTTCGTCCCTAGAACAGCCAGGTCATGAGAGGGACAATCAGTACCACCTGTGCAGTCACTCCCATAGTTCATTATTGCTAAGGCTTCCCCGCCGATACTGTACATGCGCACCCCCGCATTCCTTGCAACTACATCTGCCTGCGCAGCATCACCGCTTTTAGCGACATGGCCAGATACAGTCGGTTTATGGTAGGGCTGTTGCATTCGACTAGAGCAGCATTGGGAGGCTATGCGACGACCGGGCACATCCACTCCACAGCCAACCTCACCAATCTGCTCAATGTCCTCCTTCTGACCACCACCCTTGGCAGCCATGGGTCAACCCTGACCTGACAACCATGTCCAAGCCTCGTCGCCCACCCTGAACCACCGAAACAACGAGGCTAACGGTCTATAACCATTCAAGTGACCTGCCCGCGGAACATCTTGCACCGCCTGAGTTGTGAGGCTCGGGTGCTCGGCACGACCAGTGGGGTATGAACCGAGCTGGTGCTGGAGCGCTGCACACTGCTGCTCAGGCAGGTGCTCTAGCGCTTCCACAGCCACCAGACTCGTGTCCCCCGCCCACTGCTCCGCCGAGACATGGCAATCCCAACTCTCCTCCACCTGTGCCCTACTGCCGCCCTCTCCTTCTCCACCTTGGCCGCTGCAGACCAACGCAGGGACAGTAGGCTGCTCAGGTGGTTGCCTCACAAACTTCTCCAACAGGTTCACATGACATGTTTCCCCGTCCTCGTGTTCGATAGCCCCGTTCCCACAATTCTCCTCCAACTGGGAACTACTAAGTCGCGGAGTGCCATCACGCCCAACCATGTCACTAGGGGTGACAGGTTCTGGGGCCACTCCGGAGCTCACTTCTGAGTCAAGTACTAAGCTGCTAAGGAGAGCCGCTGGAGCAAAACTCACAAAACTCCCAACTTTAGCTTGCTCCTTCTGACCGTTCCTCCACTGGTCTGAAGACTGAGGAATAGGCTCTTTTGATGCAAGAGATCTTGTAACAACGCACGCCATAGGTTGTACTTGACACTTCTCTACCCATTCCTGTTCCTCCCTACTCACGTTGGCCGGCTTCTCGGCAATGACTAAGGGTGAAACCTCAGAAGTAGGCACCGCAAAGTCGTTGCCGAGAAAGAGGTCGACGCCCCCAACAGGCAAGTTCTCCACAATTCCAACATCCAACTCTCGTGTCACACCATCTACCTCCAGTTCCATCCTGACCAACGGGTATGACCTGATAGCATTGATACCTTTCACCACAACCACCCGTGCCGCGTTTATTGGTCTACCAGTAAAGTTCTTCATCAAAGTCTGAGAGGCACCCGTGTCTCGCAACAGCTCAACTCCATGCCTCTTACCAGCCCACTTCACGCAGCCACGCCCTCGATGGTCGCAAAAGACATCGCGGACAGGGTTCGAGCCTTCCGGATTCTTCTCCACTGGCTATGTCCAAGCCTCTGACGTTATACCCCGGGCAAAGTCAGACGACTTCGGGGACACCCCAATGTTGCGAGCCAAAGACACAACTGCATTAGGTAGCTTGCTTGGACAGGCTCTTGCAAAATGCCCCTCCTTATGACAATGGAAGCTCTCTAGCTTTCCCTTTGGCTTCCCTTGAGGTGAGGAAGGACCCGGACCCTTTCTAAACGGGACGGTTTTAGGTTTATGGTCAGTTTTGGTGATGTTGCTCTTGTTCTTAGTGTAATTATGTGTATCAGTGTTTCAGGGAGGGGGAGGGTTATGCTCCTTATTGCCTGCATCACTTCTCTGTGCAGAACCGCACCCACGAATCAAAGATAACCGATGGTCAGCCATCTCAGCTGCCTCCTGAAGAGTTTTCGTTTTTTTTTCTTTAAGATTCGACGTCAGATCGCCGCCCGTACACTTAGACAAATTGTTCTAGAAGCATCAGCTGTTTCAACTCCTCAAACGTCGATGCCTTCTCAGAACGCAGCCAGTTTCTAAATGCATCGGACAGATCCCGGGCATGCTCAAGAAAGGTGCACTCACGACCCTTCGTTACACCCCTGAACTTCAATCTGTACGTCTCTGGTTGTAACTCGTACGCCCGCAGAACAGCTTCCTTCAATACCTCATAATCGACGCAAGACTCCAAGGGCAACGCATCATATGCCTTGAGTCCTTTGCCAACCAACCTAGAGGAAACAAGGGCTGCCCACTTAACGAGGCCATTGGTGCTCCCGGCACTTCTTCTCAAAACGCATGAAAAATTCGGTGACACACGACTCGTCAAATACAGGGACTAACTTAAGAAGCTGCGATAAAGACTGATCAAGACCTCGATTCCCAGAACCGAGACGCTGCCCTGTTGACTCCACCCGAGTTTTCTCAAGATCTATGTCTGCACAGTACATGGTCTTTCTCTCCTCAGACTGAATCCTGAGCTCTGCTTCATGTCTGGCCTTTCTCTCCTCAGCCTGAATCTTAAGCTCAGATTCCCGCTGCTGCTGCTGAATCTTAGTCATCTCAATCTGGAAGAGCATATCTGCCGTTAAACCTTGAGGAGGAGGAGATGCAACAATTGGAGACCCACCCAAGTGCCAACCACGCTGCGAGTGACTATCGGCCTGCGGGAACGTACCCGGCTCCGGAGCCCGAGGGGGCGCCATGGTAGGAGTCGAGTGGAATGGTGGCTGGGCCGAAGTTGCCCCAGCTCCCACTCCACCCGAAGCCCCATGCACCCCGCCGAGCACCCAGGCCACCAGGTCACCTCTCGTCATGCTGCTAGTACCCACATGACCCACGACCGTGGCCAAACACTGGAGACCATACCGATCAATCCCCGACACCCGGTCAACAGTAATAGGCATCTCCAGAAACTTCTTTGCATCCTCCTCACTAGTTATTACTCTAATGTCTTCTAACAAACCCAGCCTCTGCACGTCAGAGTCTGCTTCCCATACTGTATCCTCACTGTACACTGATCCGTCGTCTGACATAGTGTCCACCGAAAATTCTCAACCTTTATAAAAAAAAAGGAGCACCTAAACTCTCATGTAGCACTATTCACTCAAAAATGCTTGAAGACTCTTAAGTGTTATACTACTTGCCAAAAAAAATCTGTGTCCACAATATTCCTTTAAACAAAAAACAAATGACCACAACACTCCTGCAATATTTCTCTAAGTTCACAAAATCCTGGCAAGGTCGCCATTTGTTACGACCGGGACTCGTATAAAACAAGGGCTCTTAATCATTGGACTAGAAAGGCACACAGCCACAACGGTAACACTAGATCCAACCCTCGAACTTATAATGCCGGCGCACAAAAACACCTATACCCTCCAGAGTTAAATCTGCGATAGCGGGGTATCCTCTAACTCGGTATAAATGCACTACTACTACAGGCTGATGATCTCTGATACACCCTGATCACAACAACATACAATTACGGTAATAATGTATACAAGGAAAAAGATAGAGAGCTTAATTAAATCACTGGAATGATTTAATGCAAACAAGAAGAAGGTATAATTAAAGTTACTCTAAACAATAATAAACTGTCACTCCTATATTAAAGAAAGTGAATGAAAGTCCTAAAGCATCGAACAGGAATCTTCTGAAGAAAGTCTGATGCTGCTTAAGATGATCGAATCGGATTTTGAACTGTTATATAAAGCCGGAACAAGATATGACAAGTGTAGGGACATACAGTGTTAACTGGCACGGGAATAACGATAAATGTGCAATAGTATTATCTCCAACAACAAAAGAAGTACTTCCTCAGGCAACGCAAAAGCCTGCTCGGGTTGTGCAACTCAACAACAACCAAGGTTTACAATCAACGTGAATAAAAATGCTGCATACATAACATAAGAGTTTATAATCCTAATCGGGTGTCTGCTAGGCGAATAAAGTCTAGCTGGGATGTCGTAGGCTAGGAAACAATGGCTGAGCAAGCGGCTCGTAGCCTAGCGAGGTCCTTAAGACTGTACGGCCAAATTACGTTAAATGACGGGGTGCTCTCTTGAGAGATCCAGATCGCTAGTATCTAGTTCTCTCCTGGCGACCTCTTCAAGTCAAAGCAAAACGAGTTAGCACAGTGTTGGGTGGCAGAGGCAAAAGCCCTCACTCGCAACACAGTGCTAAACTCACAAGGTACACAGTCAGAAAGACAACCTAGGCTTCCCACGTATCCATTGCGATTATACAAGTTCAACAAAACCTGGTACACATCGGACATCACAACACCAATAGCCTCACCCCAGTCTACCATTAAATAGCCCAGCAGACAACCAAGAAATAGGTAGGGAGACACCGCGAGTGTGTCGAACCTCTACAGACAAAATGTTAACCCCTCCAAAATGTCTAACTAAACATGAAATATCTGAGAGCTTCAGCATATAATACGATGGCCGATATATGAATTTGTGCAGAACCAAAAGGGAGTTATGATGTTAAATAGATTAGAAGAATAAGAGGTAAGAAGTTGAGAGAGAGAGAAAGTGTTCTATAGGTGGAAGTCGGGGACAGATGGCAAGGGAGGTATGAAGGTTATGCTGGTCAAGCAAGCTCTGAGCAAGGAAGGCACAAAGGTAACAAGGAGTGCGGGGGGACTACCTTCTGCTGCGGCAGAAGGGCGGCAAGGCGGCCAGCCACTCAGAGGGCCCGGCCGTGGAATGACGTCACCGAGACAACGCGTAACACTACGCGCACAACACTCTGCCTCCTGTACTTACTCACTCACACTCTCTAGCTGTATCATTCAGTCTTATACATTAAACTTATAACTGATGATATAAAATATAATGCATTGTCACAGACGAAAATAAAGACCACTTCTATACTGCCCGTGACATGACGATTCACAAGAAAGAAAGTATAACATTGTAGATAGACTGTAGCCAAATTCATTGCCCTGGCGAGTGTTAGCGAGTGGCCAAGCGAGTGGCTGAGCCCACGTGGCGTTCTGATAAGCTGCAGGCGTCACAGTGTCGATAGTGTTATGATAAAGTACGGAAACTAGGCTTACAAGAGGAGATTTTCACTTAAGGGTATTATTCTAAACACCCTTCTCCCTCATGTTCAGCTCCATTCATTTTGATATTTTATGACGTTCGCCCCAATTGTTTGGCGATTTTATGACATTTCGACCCATTTCTGTTCATTTTAAGACCTTTCGTGCCAGTTAGGTATCGATTTTTGTTCCTGACGAGCGATAGCGATTTTGTATTTTAGGAGGAACCGACCCTCGGCCGCAAAATTTTTCTACCGAAAAATGTACAAGTTTATCTCGAAGGAGGGTCTTGGGAGTATGTTTTTAAGCTTGGTGGAGGTCTTGGGAGCGAACTAAAAACCTCTCCTTAAATGTATCATACAACCTGGAATCCAACTCTATCGAATGAACTACTCATGTTTTCCTGTTATCCCGTTGTTCTCTTGTTTAACCTGTAATTTGTTGTTCCAAAATGTTGGTTGATTTGTGTTAGCGTTGCCCCTGCATATTAGTTTTACTGTCTGTTTATTTTCCTATGTATCACTTGTTTTCAGATGTTCGTTGTTTGCTTCTCTTGTTTTATATATTGTTTTCTCCTGTTTACTTTACTTTTTGAATTGTTTTATATATTACTATCTGCTACCAACATATATACAGGGTGTTCCAGAAATATGTGCCGAAAATCAGGGGATGTATTCCTGACACATAATTGAATGTAAATCACTAAATGACCATATAAGCAAATATCAATAGTTGTCGAGTTACAGCACCTAACAGGTCTGCTTGAATGTGTTTTACTCCGGGAATTGCTTGTAAATGAAACATTTACCAAGGACAACGTGATTTATTAACAAAATAAAACAGTATTTCCAGTATGACAATAACGTTTACAGTAAATGTTCAAAATTCCGCCCTCCTTGTTCGATGCACGCTGCAGCCTGTCGCAGAAGTGACTGACGCACACGGTCGAAGACCCCAGGATTGTTTCGTACACGTGCCACGCTGTCCTCCACACGGCGCCACAATTCCTCACGGTTTGGGACGTCTGTAGCGTACACCTCGCCTTTAATGTGTCCCCACAGGTAGAAGTCCAGGGGAGTGATGTCAGGAGACCGGGGTGGCCATGACACTGGGCCGCCTCGCCCAATCCATCGTCCGAGGCAGACCTCGGAGGTGCTGTAACTCAAAAACTATTGAGAATTGCCAATATGGTCATTTCGTAATTTACATTCAATTATGTGTCAGGAATACATCCCCTGATTTTCGGCACATATTTCTGGAACACCCTGTATATATCTCCTGTCTACGGTGTTCATGTCTCTCTCTCTCTCATTCTTGCTTTCTCTCTCTCTCTCTCTCTCTCTCTCTCTCTGTCTCTTTCTCTAAATAACAACATAAATACATCTTGGAAGTTATTCGAAACCACTTACCTAAAAGCAGTACAAGACTGCATACCATCGAAAATATGGCGTCCAGGCCATAATAATAAGCCCAAATGGTGGAATAAAGATATTTCAAACTGTCTGCTTGCTAAAAGATTTGCTAATGATAGATTAAAATCCTCACAAAATGACGAAGAACGGGTGAAATTTGTAGAGCTACGACGCAAAGCCAAAAAGTTAATTAAGCAAAGTAAAAAGACCCTAGAGTTACATATTGCGAATCAAAGTAAAACAAACCCGAAAAAATTCTACAGTTATATCAGAAAGAAAAAAGTAGTTACTTCAACTGTTGGACCGTTAGTCGATGAAAATGGAGAATACACCAAAGACGAAGTACAAATGAGTAATGCCCTCAATACCTTCTATGCATCAGTTTTTACAAATGAAGACCTCAGTGATATCCCTACACCATCGCCGATTCAGATCGATAATTCCGATGTTCTAAGCAATATCATTGTTACAGAGAGAGAAGTATTGAACTGTTTAGATAAACTCAAGGTAAATAAAACGCCTGGACCTGATACAATCTCGCCTAGAGTTCTAAAGGAAGCTAAGGATGAGCTCTCCAAACCACTGACATTACTATTCAATAAATCCTTGCAGTCTGGAACTATGCCTGATCAGTGGAAGCTAGCCAACGTAACACCGATATTCAAAAAAGGCAGCAAATCCCTACCTAGTAACTATTGTCTAATTAGCTTAACCTCATTTGTATGTAAAATGCTAGAAACACTCATAAGAGACAGACTCGTAAATCACTTAGAGGAAAATAACATACTTAAAGATACTCAACACGGCTTTCGTAAAAAACGTTCCTGTTTAACAAACCTCTTAGACTTCTTCCACGATATCCTCAACCTCTACGATGAGAGTAAAGCTGTAGATATTATATACATTGATTTTCAAAAGGCCTTTGACAAAGTTCCCCACAAACGTTTACTGCTAAAACTAAAAGCGCATGGAATACAAGACGGTGTGTTGAAATGGATAGAAAATTGGCTCAGCGACAGAAAGCAAAGAGTAGTCATAAACGGTAAGGCATCTAAATGGACCAATGTTAGTAGAGGGGTACCCCAGGGATCGGTACTAGGACTAATTCTCTTTCTAATTTACATCAACGACATAGATGAGGGTCTTACCTGTACAATCTCAAAATTTGTTGACGATACAAAAATTGCAAATAGCGTATTCTCAAAAGAACAAGTTGACGATATGCAACACAATCTAGATAAATTGTCATGTTGGGCCCAAATTTGGCAAATGAGTTTCAATGCGGATAAATGTAAAGTACTACATATCGGATACCTAAATGAGAAAGCAAACTATTTGATGAATGGCACTCGGCTTAAGAATGTAAACAGAGAAACCGATCTGGGAGTAACAATATCGAGTAACCTAAAACCGAGTCAACAATGTTCAGAAGTTGTTAAGAAGGCAAACAAAATAACTGGCTTTATAGGCAGGTCATTTGAGCATAAATCCAAAGAAGTTTTCCTAACCCTTTACAATTCCTTAGTCCGCCCTCTTCTGGAATACTGCTTTCAATCCTGGTGCCCTTATTACCAAAAAGATATAAACAAGCTAGAACGAGTTCAACGTAGAGTTCCAAAATGATACCTAGCCTAAAGAACAAACCATACGAAGAGCGTCTTAGAGAATTAAATATATTTCCTTTAACCCAGCGCAGATTAAGAGGTGACTTAATTCAAGTCTTCAAAATCATCAAAGGCATCGACAATATGAACTATAGTAAGTACTTCACTATCGACCAATCTAATTACACGCGGGGAAACGGTTGCAAAATTATTAGTAAATCTTTTAACTCACACAAATCTAAGAATTTCTTCTTCATTCGAGTTGTCAACTTGTGGAATGGGCTTCCCCGAGATGTTATAGACTGCAGCACCGTTGATTCATTTAAACTCCGCCTAGACAAATATCTCGCATCAAACCGGCGACTGACTGCGTTTGTAAATGAATAACTTTATTTTATCCTCCCATCAGTTACTAACCCATCTGCCCCCTACTAACTTCCTAATCCAGCCACAGACATTAGTTCCCTTTCCAATGTTCCCTTACCCACTCTAAACCACTGTTTGGACACTTGATCCTCAGTGTTTTGGAGGACAAGCAGCCTAGAAGCGTAACTAGATATGTTGTTGCTTGATTTCCTTTGTACTCCTTTGTACTCCTTTGTACTTTCTCTCTCTCTCTCTCAACTCGGCCATCCGAGCCTGGTTGCGAGTTTAAAACATTTAGTAGCCCATGTGTATTTGTGAGATATACTTGATATTAATGACTCTCATACTTGGCTGGGCGAAAATTAAATTAAATAATTTCAACACAAGCTGTGTGGGGGATAGTTTTAAAAATTCCTCCTACTGTATGTTACTCTGAAATATGGGTTCTACGAATTGTGTATGAAATGAAATACTTTCTCCAAGCAGGAGTTTTCCTTCCCCTTAATATATAATATTAAAAGACAAGGGCCTAGAGGCGTATGACAGACTCACGGCAGAGGAATTGGCATCCTATGAGTTTTTTAAATGATGCGTGCTACAGGCATACGAGTTAAGACCCGAGGCCTACCGTCTTTTGTTTAGAAATGCTCGTAAAGGACCACATGACAGTCACGTCGAGTTTGAAAAGTACTTAAGAGACGCCTTAGATCGCTGGTTGCTAATTGAAAACATTACCAACTATGTTGAATTTCGGGAACTGTTCCTCCTTGAAGACTTCTGCAATGGGGTGGATAAAGAAATTTGTGCAAAAATCCGAGAGAAGCGAATTAAGCGGACTCGGGAGGCAGCATTATGGGCGGATGACAGGAGGTTGGCCTTGCGCAGTACTGGGGGCAGGGGTTCAGGTACATCAGCTGGTGTACATCGGCAGCATGCAGGTGGTGTTGTGCCCGCTAGTACACCGTTCGCTCCCAAGGCAGGTGGGGAGAAGACGGGCGCGGATAATACAAATGCTAGTAAGTCTAGTACTTATGATTCACGTCAAGTGGTATGCTATTTTTGTCGGCAGAAGGGGCACATAAAGCCTAACTGCCCAAAATGGAAGCAGTCGGTGAGCAAACCCGTATCATTCTTGGTGGGCGTCCCAGCTGATGGGGGATCCGGGCTACGGAGGGAGTTGCAGGGCATTGTCTGTGGTAAGTCTGGGCAGGAGTTCATTAACCCCTTCAGACATATATGACGCAGAGGTTGCCAGATTAGCAATAAGAAATAGAGTTCTCTCACTCTTATAATTACCTCTCCAAAATTAGTTTTCTGCCCACATCTAACTCAAAGACAACTGCAGAGGTTGAAGTAACTAAAATAAAGGTTTGTAAAAAAACCTGATGGTAATAAAGGCTTTAAAGTATCCCTAATAGGCTCAAAATTGCGTCATATGTCGGAGAGGGTTAAGGGAACCCTCCCAGACCGGACGACTGTGAGCCCAGTTGGGGACTCCCCGGGTATTGCTGGTAGTAGTTCGGAGGACCCGCAGGTTTGGGGGTAAGCCTTTTTGCATGATGGGGAGGTAGAGCTGGAGAATGGACAAGTCTTCCCTGTTAAAGTGTTCAGGGACTCAGGGGCCCGACAGTCTTTGTGTGTCCGGTTGCCTGGGATGGACACTGAAGGGGACGACTTTGTGCTAGTGCGTGGGGTAAATTCTGAAGCATGTCACCCCCTGGTTCAGATGTCATTGAGGTGCCCTGTAGTGACTTCTTCTGCACCGGTGGAAGTCGTGGAGACTTTGCCCATGGAAGGAGTGCACTTTTTGCTTGGTGCTGATATGGCGGGTGATCAGGTTTTCCCAGCGCCAGTGTATGTCTCCAGTGTTATTCTGCCTGATGTTCCCGAGGACCACGACTCTGAGATTTATCCTGTATGTGCTGTAACGCGGTCAATGGCCAAGGTCGCGAGTCAGGATGAATTTGTTGAGGAGGAAGACAGAGTGGATGACGTGATAAATAGTTCAGAGGAGGGAGTGGACAGCAAAAAGTGTGCACTACCAATATCTCCCACGAACTGTGTTGGTGCCCAGAGTGATTTGTGTGATACTGTTGACTTAGATCCTTTAGTTGACTCTGGTGCCAGAGGTGGTGAGGAAGGCAATAATGGGGGGGCCCTACGGGTGGCACAGTTATCGCTTCGCCACCAACCTTGCCCCATTATAGTATGTCGCATGATGGATTGGCGGCGGTGGCTCCAGCTGAATTAATGCGGTGCCAGCAGGCAGATGAGGAGTTGGTACCTCTCTTTAGCCAGGTGGGCAAGGAGTGTAACCGTTCTGATGGTGCAGGGGAAATGTTTATACGTGAAGGGTTGTTGTTCAGACATGGGGGTTCTGGATGTAGGGGTGGAGAGGAGTTGTTTGACCAGCTGGTGGTGCCGCAGGTGTTTCGACAAGAGCTGATACACCTGGCCCACGCAGCTCCTCTGGCAGGCCACCTTGGAGTCAGGAAAACGCTTGACAGGCTGTCTCAGTATTTTTGGTGGCCACGAATGTCTGCAGCGGTAGCAGATCTCCTGCAGTCGTGTCATGTGTGTCAGATGGTGGGGAAACCTAACCAGAGTTCCTGTTGACCCTCTACAGCCTATACCCGCTGTAGGTATCCCTTTTCACCATGTCATCATTGATATGGTGGGACCCTTGCCCTGCACCTCGGCCGGAAACCAGTACTTGTTGACCATTCTGGATGTTGCAACTAGGTATCCAGAGGCTATTCCAGTACCTAGCTCACGTACTAAAGTAGTCAGTCGTAAATTGCTAGATTTTTTTCACCCGTTTTGGACTCCCCAAAGAGATACAGTCTGACCGTGGGTCAAATTTCACCTCTAACATGTTCAAACAATTGTTGCAGGAACTTGGGGTCGAGCAGATCCTATCGTCTGCCTATCATCCGCAGACTCAGGGAGCACTTGTGAGAGCCCATCAAACTCTCAAGTCGGCACTGCACAAGTTCTGCTTCGACCATGACCGTGATCGGGAACAGGCTGTTCCCTTAGTCCTTTTTGCCATCCGGCAGGTCCCCTCGGAATCCCTAGGGTTTTCGCCTAATGAGTTGGTGTTTGGGCATAGGGTTAGAGGTCCTCCGGTGGTGGTGAGGGAGGCCTGGAAAGGAGATGTGCAAGTCCCAGAGGTTGGTTTGTTGGACTTTGTTATGAAGACTCGGGAAAGGTTGGTCACGGCTCTCCAGTTTGCACAGGTTAATCTTGTTGGGGCGCAGCGTAAGATGAAAGCACGGTATGACCAGAAAGCTAAGTTGAGGAAGTTTGTGTCGGGTGAGGAGGTGCTTGTTCTCCTCCCTTTGGTTGGTCAGCCGTTGAGAGCGAAGTTTAGTGGGCCCTATAAGATAAGACAAAAATGGGAGATCTGGATTACCTTGTAGCTAACCCTGACCACAAGAAAGCACACCAGTTATGTCATGTCAACATGTTAATACCCTATTATCGTCACACGACTGTGTCTCCCCCTGGTTCTGATGCATGCTTATTGTCATTAAACCGTGGTTCTGGGGATGTAGATGACACTGGCTCTGCACAGGCAGTGTGCGCGTCGAGCATTGCCAATGTAGGTGGGCGCGACTCTTCTGTCGATGTGCAGAGGACCCCCAAGCTTGCCAATTCTTGGGCTGGACAGGCACATTCAAAGGAGCAATGGATGGGGAAAGGGAACGTTGGAGTTGCAGTCAACAAGTCTCAGGGTGTTGGAGTGCAGGTCCTGGCTGTATTAGACACAAAGGAGGAGGAGGAGGGAGATATGTTTCATGGGAATTTTCCCGATGCGGTGTCGGCTGGGGCCTGGTGTAAGAACAATTCAGAGGCTTTGTGGGCTAAGCTAGTGCATCTCAATGAGTCCCGTAGACAGGCTTTGTTTAGTCGGTTGTCACAGTATCCTTTGGTGTTTAGGGATGCGCCTGGGCTGACCACTTGGGCGGTCCACGACATTGATGTGGAGGATAATAAACCGATAAAGCTGGCTCCCTATCGTCTGAATCCTGCCCGAGCTCAAACCTTCAGGCTGAACTAGATTATATGTTGGAGAAGGGTTTGATTGAGTGTGTGCGGAGTGAGTGGGCGTCTCTTGTCACCCTGCAGCCTAAGCCGGGTGGCAAAGTGCGTTTTTGTATTGACTTCAGGGGCGTGAACGACCTCTCCCGCACTGACTCTTACCCTCTCCCTCGGGTAGATGATTCCGTTGACTCTATAGGGACTGCCCACTACATCACTAAGGTGGACCTACAGAAGGGCTATTGGCAGGTCCCCTTGACACCTCGCACACAGCAAATTACCAGTTTTGTTGTGGCAGGTGGTGTGTACCAGTGTAAGGTAATGCCATACGGACTGAAAACCCCCCCAGCCACTTTTCAGCGTCTGATGGATCAGGTTGTGGATGGGGTGCCAAATTGCACAGTCTATATAGACGATGTGGTAGTATATGACACATCATGGGAAGCCCTCCTGAATAATGTCACTACTCTATTTCGACGACTCAGTGAGGCGATACAGGCTTTTGAGGTGCCCAAGAATAAGCGGGGAGTGCAACGCTTGCTCGGTATGTTAGGGTACTATCGCCGCTTCATACGTAATTATTCAACTGTACTGGCCCCCCTCACTGATCTCCTCAAGAAGGAGGTAAAGTTTTGTTGGACTGATAAATGTGAGCTAGCATTCAAGGATGTGAAGGTACTCCTTTGCTGTTATCCAATATTGCGTGCACCAGACTTTTCCAAGCCTTTCAAGTTAGCTGTTGATGCGAGCGACGTCGGCTCTGGGGCTGTCTTGCTTCAAGACTCCAAGGATGGTGTTGAACATCCGGTCTCATATTTTTCTAAGAAATTTAATAAGGCCAAATGCAATTTATTCTGTGATTGAGAAGGAGCTGCTGTCTTTGATTCTGGCTCTGGAACATTTTTCAGTGTATTTGCCTTCCTTCGGTCCAAATATTGTAATTTATTCTGATCATCACCCTTTCCAATTTCTCAGTCGGTTTAGGAACAAGAATCAGCGATTGACTCGGTGGAGCCTTATGCTACAGGAATATTCCCTTACAATTAAGCATATAAAGGGAGTGGATAATGTCCTAGCGGATTGCCTGTCACAGGGTCATGAGGAGTTGGGGTGTGATCGTGACGGCCGTGTGCGCCAGCCATTGCGCAAGTCAAGGGCAGAGCAGGGTAGCCTACAGTAGCACGAATTGATTCCTTGTGTGGCCGACTGAGATGGATTGGGGTGGTGATGAGATGAATGTTCTAGTTATAAGTTAGTTGTAAGCACATTAGAAAACTTTACAAACAAAATATATATAGTATCAAAACTCATAAAAAAAAAACTAAATGCTTATTAACACCTTACGAGCGGCCTATGCGGTTTATTTATATGTACCGCCCAGCGGGGTGTTTTTAGCCAAAATAGGGCTGTTTACGTGATCATTTTCATGCCTAAATAAGACCCAGAACGTAAAACAAGTACCTATCCCTGAAAGGGCATAAACAGAGCTTTCGAATGACACCATAACGATCCTTTTATGATGGCTAGTTTTCTTGCAATAACCGTGCAACGCGAGTGCAAAAAGCATGTAATTCGGTACTTTCCCCATATAATTCAGTATGTAGCGAGTGAGAGAGGGAGGAGGGAGCTGAGATTCGTGTCAGTAGGTTCGCCGCGGTGGTCTGGAGCAGTCATACGCTCGCTAGTCTCCTGCCACCACTTGTCTCTCTCTCTCAGCAACATTACGTGCTGAAATTGCCACTCGACCTATGTCGAGCGCCGCCACATAGTCCAGCTTTATTTAACTCGACTTATGTGGTGAGCCGCTAATTAAGGGTTAAGAATGTTTATAGGCTATAGTGAGGTTGGGTTATGATGCGGACATTTTCATTGCACTGAAAATCCCCCCCCCCCCTCCCCCACGGTGAGGGTGTTACGAAGATCCATCGTAAGTTTAGTCTATAATTCCTATGTTGCATTGGTTATAATATTATATTCACATGGTGAATATATTATACCGTCTTGCGGTAGTCTCAATACCTCGTGAAGCAGTCTCAATACCTCGTGAAGCAGTACCATACCTCGTGAAGCAGTGAACGATACTTATCCATATATTATTGTCTGCTTCAAATTCATATTGCTTCGTTCAATGACGTGTTGTCTCTGTTTTCCCATTCTCTAAACTGTGGAATTTATGTAACCTATTTATTATTAATGGGTAAATAGTAAGCATATTATATTATGCATTACATAAGCATTGTGTATTTAGTTGTTTACTTTTATGTGGTTTTCCTTGTCATAGTTGCAATATTTAAGTGAGGATTGCATTGTACAAAAGAACCAGCAGGCTGGTTCAAGTGGAGCCCTCTGTTGGTGTCAGAAGGTCCCGGCTGTAGGACCGCCAGTCAGCATTTAACATTCAAGAGAGCAGCACCTACATCTCGCATGCTCTTCTCTTGGCATTTGTATATTTATTCTTTATTTTATTCATTGGCATTATTCTTTATGGTTTTGTATATGCAATCTAAGGACGTTTGTGTGGCATTTGTGTCCCTTCCTAGTTTATTATTTGTTTTTCATATCTGTTTTTATTATTGTTTTTAGTGCCGCAACCTTGGCCTTGTTAAGGTATATACTGTATATTTGTTTATGTGCATTGTTTTAGTTAGGGGTCCAGACTATTGGGGTGCCTGGTTCGAAGTAGAGGGTGGAGGACTTCATTAGTCTTCTGTTACAGGGAGGATTACTTCGGCCCAGGCCAACCAATGGTCTGGACAGCTTAAGTGGGTGGTGGTTGATTGGTGTTATATTTGATCAGTGTTTGATTCATTAATTTTGCATTCATTATTGGCTGGTATTTACCGTAGTTTTATTAACGTAGATTAAATCAGAGCTTTCTCTTTTTTTTTTTTACAGCTTAGAAGCATCCTCCTCAGTATTGCCATTCGGTACTGAGTGTTGAAAATAGTTGTGGCTCAAGATATCTTTTCACCACAACTAGTGGTTCCAGTGTTTGCATTGTTTGTATAACGGAACCAGTTGGGGGAATGTCTGCACCTTTGGTCACCAGAGAGCCTGGAAGTTGCGAATAAGCTCTGTTCTGTTGCGATAGGCTGTGTTACGATTTGAGGCTACGAAGGTGCTGAGTATTTACTTGTCTAGTCTGTGTTAGTCCATGGACTAGAAGCCTCTACTGTCAGTCGTAACTATATATATGTATACTGCCTATATATATATGTATATATATATATTGTAAATGGCGGTAATTTCCTTGAAAAGACTCGCAGCCTTATTTGAGTTTTTTTGGCCGTTTTTTTTTTGGCAATGGTAGTTTTGATGCTATTAGTTATAATTCCACTGTGGGAGAAACCCTATATAACCCCATTATCCAACAATCTTAAGATAACCCCCCCCCGATAGTGGGGAGGGCTATGAAGATCAGGGAAAATGTGGGGTTAAAGTAATATAGTAAAATAATGAAGAATAGGAATGTGTGAAATGCCAAAAATGCCACTTTTCCGAAATCCGAGCCAAGTTTTGTCGAAACTTGGCTCGGATTTTCAATAATTTCAGACTCGAAAGAGCATTTTCTAAAAATCCGAGCCAAGTTTTGTCGAAAGTTGGCTCGGATTTTGCATAATTTCAGACACTCAAAAGAGCATTTTCTAAAAATCCGAGCCAAGTTTTGTCGAAAGTTGGCTCGGATTGTCCAAATTTTCAGAGACTCAAAAGAGCATTTTCTAAAAATCCGAGCCAAGTTTTGTCCAAACTTGGCTCGGAGTTTCCATAATTTCATAGACACAAAAGGTAACTTTGAAAATATGCAAGCAAAGTTTTGTCCAAAGTTGGCTCGGATTTTGCATTAATATCAGAGACACAAAGGGTCACTTTGTATGGTAACATTCAAGGAGATTACACCAGGACTCTTCTTCTTCCCTCTGACCAGGTATAGGCTATCATAGTGTTTACTATTGTATACCCCTTTGAAAGGACATTAGCCTAACCTAACAACCTTACCTAACCTAACTTAGTATTATGGGTGCCGCCTATACCCCTTTGAAAGGACATTAGCCTAACCTAACAACCTTACCTAACCTAACATAGTATTATGGGTGCCTATAGCCCTTTGAAAGGACATTAGCCTAACCTAACAACCTTACCTAACCTAACCTAGTATTATGGGTGCCTATACCCCTTTAAAAGGACATTAGCCTAACCTAACAACCTTACCTAACCTAACCTAGTATTATGGGTGGGGGCTGCCGCCCCCACAATTTGACATATTTTTGGTATTATGGGTGCCTATACCCCTTTGAAAGGACATTAGCCTAACCTAACAACCTTACCTAACCTAACTCCCACTATTTGACATCTTTAGACAGATTGTTGGTGTATTTGTTAGTACCCAGTATGTGGGATCCAAAAGTAGCCCTTGCATGCCAGCTACTGTGGGTGCATACTACTCAGTACGTGAGATACAAAACGTGACCCATTACGATTCCCGAGCTAGCTGTGGTCCGGCTCCTTTATATTGTGCAGGTTACCTCCACTCCCACAGTATATATTACATTAATAAAATATATCTAACCTTATTGCGAAGAGGAAGAGGGAGGAGAATAAGGAGAGTAGAGTTCAGCAGCAGCGAGTAGAAAGTGGTGAAAGCGTTGGGTGGAAACAGGGAATTGCCGTTCGAAGAGGTGTTGGGCTAAGTACCCCTCAAAGTGATGTTCCCGACGACCGTACCTTGGGATAGAAGCCCTGACCTCTCTCCAACTGCTTTCCACAGTCTGAGTATGTGACCCAGAAGAAGGGTCCACAAAATTCTGCGAATGGTTGACCGTAGTGTGGGTGTAACCCTCCAGGGACAGGGTGTTATAGGAACGCCAACAATCAGAGTGAATGTGTGTTCCCGGCAAGATCCACTGCTTTATTATCTCCACTAGGGTGTCCTTCGTTCTGTCGGGAACTGGCACAAGAAAAAGTTTCCTAGACTCCCTCTCGATGCCCCCAAAAACCCACTGGCCCTCAATCACACTACCACGGTGGTATTTCCTTTGGCCAAACTTTGCTTCGTCTATTTCAACGTTTTTACCCGGGCCACCAAGTTTTTCTGAATGTTTTTCACAAACAAAAATAGCCACTTCCCGACAAAACAAATACCAGTCAACTAACGTACTGAGGCCAACATCGCACTGAAGGAATACATCTTGATAAGGTAATTTGTTTATGCAGAACCAATACACAATATTGAGGACTTTGGGAATGGGGATCTGGGCATTTTCAAAGAATGTGTCTTTCACAGCACTAACATTATACCTACATCGTGATTTCCTGAGTGCATGGTGAACGTATTCTTTATTCTGTTTGTCACATCTAAACTTCTTTTGTTGTCTATTTTCACTCACTTGCAATTCACTGCCACATGTACTACACTTACCATTTGCCAAGACTAACTTATGCTGAACAAGAAAATCCCATGTAGCTTCCTTGGTTCGCAAAATGTCCCCCAATTTCTGACAGGAGAGACTACAACCTGCACAAGCGGCTATGACAGTTACAAATCTGCCGGGCTGTTTGACGTTTCTGTCAGCTGAGAGAAGGAATGGCAACAATATGCGCCGATTCGTGCGCAAGAGCAAATATATGTAATAATACTAAAACTACAAGGGAAATGGGAAAGAAAAATGCCAGAAAGGATTGAACAAATACCGGGAAAACTATGAAACATAAATACAAGCACAATGTAATGTTGCAAATGTGTATATTAGACATACAGTAACATCTTTGTAGAACATAACACTTTACCGTAGCGAGTGTACTCTATTGCGAACACGTCCGTAGCGGAGCTCTCAAGATTGCGGGAGTGAAGAAGAAGAGTTTGTTTACGCGCGGGACTCTATTTTTATCGACATACTCGAGAATTACAAAACTTATCAAAACTATTCTACCACAACGGAATCTATGTGAGTATATTATAAGGATTCCATAGAGCTTAACTTTCCCTAATAAATTATGTATAATAACGCTGGGAGTCTATTCGGGATAATTATCTAAATGGCCACTAAACACCTTCTCAAATTCAGGCGCCCATTTGAACTTCTTATCCTTCCAGTTATCCTCCACCTGAGCTTGACTGTCCCGTTCTCCTTCTCCACCTTGACTGCTAAACGTCATCACAGGCACAGTGAGAGGCGCCTCCCATACTCCTTCATGGGATTAACATGACATAACTGATTGTGCTTCCGCCTGTCTGGAGTGGCTACCAAGTAAACCAGGTCCGATAGCTCCTCCACCACCCTATAAGGACCAGCGTACTTCGCGGATAAGGGGTGACCTACAAGGGGCAGTAGAATCAACACCTCCTGACCCACGTGAAACTCCCCGAGTTCAACCTTGAGGTCGTACCTGTCATGCCTGAGGGCCTGAGAGCTAGTCAAATTACGGCCAGCCAACTCCAGACTGCGCAACATCCGTTCCCTCCCATACTTCTTCAACCTTATGGAGAGGCCCTCTGACACGGTGTCCAAAGACGAGCTCATTAGGGCTGAATCCCAAACTCTCCCCAGGTACCTCCCACACAGCAAACAAAACACATGGCAGGCCAAGATCCCAATCCCTCCCACTCTCAAAGCAACAACAACGAAGCACAGATTTCAAGGCTGAGTGCCATCGCTCTAACACACCCTGGCTCTCCGGATGATATGCAGATGACACAACCCCAACAATCCCATGCTGCGGCATTGCTTGTACAAAGAGGCTAGAAGTGAAGTTGGGTCCCCGGACTGACTGAATCCCCTGCGGGTAACCATACCGGGAAAAATACACTAGCAAGCTTCGGACCACCGTTTTCGCCGACCCATTTCTCATAGGGTACGCGTCAGGGTACCTTGTTGCTACATCTCCCGACTGTGCATCACTGTCCTCCTTCAACTCTTTTGTCTTTTTAAGCCCATCCTCTGCCCCTTCAGGAACAGTTACTGGGTCCTCTCCAGACTCGAAATGTGGTCCTAATAATGAGTCCCCGAGAAGGTCCGTTGATACTAAACTCTCAACCGCATCAACTTCCAACCCCTTCTCGGTACCCTTCCTCCGCTGATCTAAAGATTGTTGACCAGAATGTGACTCCCTGGATGCAGAATCTCCGGTGACAACACACTCCATAGGCTGCCCCGGACACTTCTCAACCAACTCCTGCTCCTCCCTACTCACGTCGGCCGGCTTCTCGACAACGACTAAGGGTGGAGCCTCAGAAGTAGGCCCCGCAAAGTCGTTGCCAAGAAGGAGGTCGACGCCCCCAACAGGTAACTTCTCCACAATTCCTACATCCAGGTCACGAGTCACACCATCAACTTCCACCTTCATTCTTACAAGCGGGTATGAGCTTGTCGCATTAACTCCCTGAACCACAACCACCCGCGCTGTATTGACAGGTTTACCAGTTAAATTTCTCAACAGTGTTTGCGATGCCCCAGTGTCACGCAAAATTCTCACCTCATGTCTTCTACCCCCCAACTCCACACAACCGAGTCCCCTGTGGTCACTAAAGGCATCACGGACAGGGAATAAGCCTTCCGGATCCTACTGCACTGGCAGTGTATTTTCCTCGGAAGAAATGCCTCTAACAAACTCCGATGTCCTCTTGAACACTCCAATGCCGTTAGCAAAAGACACGGCTGCCGGAGGAGGTTGACTAGGGCACTCATTTGCCTTATGACCCTCCTGGTGGCACCTAAAACACACAAATTTCGGTTTCGGCTTATACTGTGATGTAAAAGGCCCCTGACTTTTCACATACGGTGTGGTGGTAGGTTTGGCTTCAGTTTTAGTTTCATTGCTTTTTGGTTTAAATGTGTCATTGCTACGGGGAGGGGGAGGATAACGGTCCCTAGCACTTGCATCGTACTTCTGTGAGGACCCGCAACCCCGAATCAACGACAGCCGTAGATCAGCCATTTCTGCTGCTTCTACTAGAGTTCTTGGGTTTTTCTCCTTTAAGTTCAAAGTTAGATCACCGCCCGTGCTCTTAAAGAACTGCTCCAACATCATTAACTGCTTAACTCCATCAAACGTTGTTACCTTCTCAGATCGGAGTCAGTTTCCCATAGCATCGGACAAGTCCCGGGCGTGTTCCAAAAAGGTGCTATCTCTTCCCTTAGTTACACCCCGGAACTTCAAACGGTACGTCTCTGGTTGCAGTTCGTAAGCCCTCAGGACAGCCTCCTTGAGATCCTCGTACACAATACATAACTCGAAAGGTAACGCATCGTAGGCTTTAAGACCCTTGCCTATTAATCTAGAGGATACAAGTGCTGCCCATTTTTTCTCTGGCCACTGGTGTTCCTGGCACTTCTTCTCAAAGCGTGTGAAAAATTCTGTTACACCACTCTCATCAAACACCGGAACCAGTTTCAATAAGTGCGAGAGAGACTGCTCATGAACACGGTTACCAGCCCCAAGTCGCTGTCCCGTTGCCTCTACTCGCGACTTCTCTACGTCCATGTCGGCACAGTACCTAGTCGACTCTAAATCCGCTTGGATTTTTGCTAGCTTGGCTCTCTCTTCTATCTTGGCTAATTCTAATTGCTGCTGAAGCTCACATGCCCTTTGTTGCTGTTGAACCTCAGATACCCTGATAGCCTTTCTCTCTTCGATCTTGGCTAATTCGAGCTGAAGCAATAATTCTGGAGTTAACCCTTGAGGAGGTGAAGGTGCTACAATGTTTGAAATTACCGGTGGTCCCCCCCAGGGGCAACCCACCCTGCCAGTCACCACCCACCTGTGGAAGCGTACCCGGGGTCGGTAAACTACTGGGATGGCTGGGAGTCGAGTGTAGGGGAAGCATGGCCGAAGGGCTCTGAGCACTCAACCCTTCTCGCTCACCAGTCACCCTGCCCAGTACACACGTTATCAAGTTATCCTTGGTCATGCTGCTAGTAACCGCATGACCGATAGCTGTGGCCAGGCATTGAAGACCGTACCGATCCATACCCTCCAACCGCTCGGCAGTAACAGGCCATTGCAAAAATATCCTAGCATCCTCCTCACAGTTCACCCGATTAACCCTTTCATCATGCTGCTGTTCTTCAGTTTCGACATTACGTACTGTGTCTCCATTCTCCTCTGACCCGGTATAAGACATGATGCTCACAAAAATTTCCCACCTCAATATTCAGAAAAGAAGTATCCCAAACTCTTATACCTCAATATACACACAAACATTCTCGGAAATACTCAAGGGCTATACTATGTTCCAAAAAAAAAAAATTATTCTTGCTGATCCCCGCAAAATATTCTCCAACACAACAAATGTTCCCTGCTAATAAATGTAGGTTCACCAAATCCTAGGTAAGGTCGCCATTTGTTACGACTGGGGTTCAAATATATCAGGGCTCTTATTCATTGGACTAGTAATGGCATAAATGTTACAACGGAAAGCGCTAGATCCAACCTCTGATGTATATTCCCAGTGAACAAAGAACACAAATACTCTACAGAGTTCTATATGCAATAATAGGCTATCAAACTCTCAATAAATGTGCGTCTACTCTAGGCTTCATGTTATGTGAAAACAGCCTATTACTACCTATAACCGAAGGTGCTTGGTTATGGTATGCAAAGTAAGGTGGTAAGAGAAGTTACAGCTTACGTTACTTTAATCAATAAATGTCAGGCACTCCTGCATGAAAGAAAGTGCACTAAAGTCCTTCAACACTAACAAGGAATCTTCTTTAAATGTTAGATGCTATAAAGATGCTCGTATCGGAAATGGAACCCAAAAAGGCAGGCAGCGGAACAATGCTCGTGCAGGCTATGCACACAAAAAGGCAGAATATATAATGCCGTCGGAGCCAAGAATATCCTAAACACAACAACAATAATAATAATCGCCACGACAATGCAGTATTCCTATCAACAAAAAGAGCCGAAGTCGTTTGTGTCTCAATACATCAAACTAGGCTGCGAAATGCTTGTGTAATCATAAATGGGTATGCATAAAAAGAGTAATTAGGTTAATATACTTAATGTCTACTATGATTTATAAAGTCTAGCTAGAGTCAATGATACGAGATACTGCTGCGCATGGCATGCTGCATAGCCTAGTGCAAATCTCAAGTCTGTGCGTCAAATATTACGTTATAATGAAGGGTAGCTCTCTTGAGAAACCTTAATACCGAAGTATTAAGCGTTCTCCTGGCGTACCTCAAAGACAAACAATCGAGACTAGAACAGTGCAGAATGGTATAGGCAAAAAACCCTCATTCGTGCATGCTCTACTCTCAATGGCACACAGACTAGAATTTACTCAATCAACTCCAGTTCTCAGGTATGTCGTGCCGCTTTTAACTGAAGCCAGCACTCATAGGAAACAATACCTATAATATCAGACTCCTAGTCTAGCATTATCTAATCCAGCAGAACACTAATAACTAAAGGAAGCAGTACTAAACAATATAAATGCCAACCAATGCTTCGTGATCCACTTATCTTAACAACTAACATACATAGGCTATATCAGACCTTAACACACAATACAACTGGCCAGCATGAAGCTGATTTTGCAGAGTTAACCAGAGGGGGTATAATATTAATAAAAGGTGGTGAAGGATATGGAAAATGAGAGAGATAGGCAGAGGACAAGATTCTCAGGTACGGAGCGGGGACAGATAGCAAGGGAAAAAAGATGGGTGTGTTCTAGAAACCAGATCTGAGGGAGAGAGTGGCGAGGAACTGTATATATACTCGCACTAGCTCGAGCCGCGTGGGAAAACAGCGGTTACAAGTCATCTAACCACTAGCAAAGCTTACAGCATGGTAAGGGCCTCTCTCCACCAACCCCCGCGAGGCAGCCAGCCGTGACGTCATCGAGCGGGACAAAAAACACTGCGCGCCCCCTCTTACTCTGTTCTACTCCCTCTCTCTCTCCCAGATCCTATCATTACTAGTTAATGATAAAATATATACTTTACAATTAAATATATAAAGCCTTGACATGGGCGAAAACAAAGAGCCTTTCTGGACTGCCCATGACACGAGCTTTCATATGAAATAAAGCACACTCTAATACATAAACTGTAGCCCCATCCACTGCCCTGGCGATCCTAGTGAGTCACTGTAGGACAAGCCATGCGGTTCTAACGGAGTGGTCAACGTCACACCACACCACACAAACGTTATACGAAATGTAAAGTGAATGTGTGTGTGTGTTAATGTATGATCGCCTCATATGCCTCTACCACCATCTCCACCACCAGCATCACCATCTGATTAATATGGCAGCATGATAAAATATATGTCTTGTAAGATGTATATGAGCGAGAGAGAGGTCCAAGCCCTCAAATTCCTTTTCAGATAATTTCCTTTGCAGCTCCTTTGCGTAACTACCTTTACTCTATGTTTGTGTTGATTCAAACACATTTGATTGACTACCAGCTGCCTGAAAAATATAATTTCTGGTTTGAAAAATGCCAGTGTTGTTACATAATATAAACATAATGCATACAATCAAATTGTGAAGTCGATTAGCTCGCACCTAATCTAACATATTATATCCTAATTTTAGCTCAAAACTACCAATGTTTCTGACTGCGAGATTTGTACGTTAATGTTATCAATGTTATGTTCGTAATATTTTGGTACAATGTTTTTATTTTTCCTTTGTGTATAAAGGACACAAACGGCAAAGCTGCCTTTAACAAATATTCCCCCACAAAGTTGAAAGAGAGTCAAATTCAAGGGCCGTTAGAGTTAAGATGTCGACACACGGATCTTGAAGCAGTTTAAGTCATAGAATAACTGAAAGACAGGTTTAGGGATAGAGTTCCAGAGCTTACTTGTTGAGTAGAAGACAAACTGGGAAATTCAGTTCACCCTTGAGTTAGAGAATTGGATAGAACAGAGGTGGGAATGGGTTGAAAGGCAGTTACCCCGTACTCTCCGTAAGGGAGGAGGTATACACTGAAATATCTCCGAAGAACATTGATTATTGCAATAGCTGTAGAAGAGTGAGAGAGATGCAACATAGCGGCCTATAGAAGGAAATTAGTAAGAGGGGAATTGATGAGACAAAATTCTTTTGATTCTACCCTTTTGAGTGGAACCTACTGTACCCACACCTGTGAACAATGCTCGATACATAGGCGCATAGTGCCCCTTTACAGAGAAAGAAGCTGTGCGGGGCTTAATATTCCACAGAGACGGTATACAGTATATATATATATATTTATGTATATTTATGTGAGTGAGGGCGACAGAAGGCAGAACTGCCTGTAGCGAGTGTCTTCCCCACAGTTGAATGAGTGACCGGGCAAAAATCAAGGAACGTTCGAGCCAAAATGCCTTGACACAAAGAGTTTGAAGCAATTTAAGTCCTAGGAAGAGGAAAGGACTGATTCTTAGAGAGTTCCAGAGCTCAGCAGATGAATAGAAGAAAGACTGAGAATAACGTTTCGGTCTTGGGATGGAGAGAGCACAAAGTAGGGGTGAGATTGTGCTGCAAGACGGGTACTATGCACCCTACGTAGAGGAGGTGGTATACACTGGGAAAGCTCTGAGGAACACTGACCATTGTAGTAGCGATATAATAGCGAGAGAGATGCAACATTGCGGCGAAGAGAGAGAGAGAGATTGCAGAGAGTTGGTGAGTGGACGGGAATTAATGATACGAAAGGCTTTCCTTTCAAAGTGTGGTGTGAGAGGATCCTCCTCACACATGTGAACAATACTCAATACAAGGACGCACTGTGCCCCTGTACAGAGCAAGACTGGTAATATGGTCCTTCCAAGAGAGAGCAGATGAAAAAGGGACACAGAATATTGAGAGAAGATAAAGGATTGATTTTTGTATTGTTGAAATATAAGGGATAATCCTCTGGGAGTTCCAGAAGGGTAGTAAGATGAAGAAATTGGGTTTTGGAAGCATTAATGGCAATAAGGTTTTCTCTGCCCCAATTGGAAATAATAGTTAGATCAGAAGATAAGTGTTGCATGGCTTCATTTTGTTTGTTTTTGAGGGATTGCTGGCTGGGGCATTTAGGAAAACTAATGGAGTAGTGTAAGGTAGTCTTCTGCATATACTGTACATGTATGGGGCTGGAGGTACAGTTGAGAAGATCATTTATAAAAATTAGAAAGAGAATGGGAGATTGGACAGAGCCCTGAGGAACACCGGAGTTGGGAGGATGAGGGAGTAAGCGATGGCCATCCACAACCGCAGCTATGGAACGGCCGGAAAGGAAATTGGAGACTATGGCACAGATATAGGGATAGAAACCAAAGAACAAAGGAAGGTAGTTTACAAATTTTAGATTTGTGCCAGACTCTATCGAAGGCCTTCGATATGTCTAGTGCAATAGAAATGGTCTCGCCAAAGTCCCGACAGGAGGATGACCAAGAGTTGCTTAGATATGAAAGAAGACCACCAAAAGAGCGACCTTTAAGGAAGCTATACTGGCGATCTGAGAGTAGATTATGAGAAGAGAAATACTTAAGAGATTTTGAAGCAATAATAGTTTCAAAAACTTTAGATACAAGAAGAAGAGAGCAATTGGACGATAGTTGGAGGGTTGAGAGCGGTGACCCTCCTTTGGGACAGGTTATCCCCAGGGGGTAAGGGGGCCTTCATCTTATGGTGGAGGAAAAAAATAATATATCCTACGTGTGTGTGTCGTACAAGGCGACTTATAGGGGGAATGGGGGTAGATTGTAGGCACCAATCAAACAGGGCTTTACCCAGGAGAGGATGTAGGCCTTTTGCTAAGGAATCGCTGGAACTCCTGTTTCATTTGCTTGGCATCTCTTACTGATTTCCTTTGTGCCTCACTTACACTGAGAGTAGTCCAGCCTGCTCTCACAAACACCTCCACCTCTTCATATCTACTTCACTACACTTAACATGCACACCACACTTCCTCCTTCCACAAAACAAACAAAAAATATGAAGATGATGAACACACACCAAGCCTTGGAGTCCCCAAAGGGGGGGGGGGGGAGGGAGGGGGGAACATAAATGCCCCCACACCCGCCCGACCTTCTGCTGATGACCCCTTTAATTAAATGCTCTGGACCACGGCCTGTCACTCTTACTATCAACTTTTGCAATATTCGCAGCCTTTCTTCTAATTTTCACTCAGTTGAACACCATCTCTCTTCCTACAAACCTGATCTTCTTTTCCTCACTGAAACCCAGGTGTCTGAGGCAACTGCCAGCAGCCCCTTCTCTGTATCCTCCTACTTTTTCTATCCTAGTTCCAAAGCCAAAGGCGGATGTTGTGCATACGTGCACAACAAACTCACTTGCTCACGTGTTTCCGATTTAGACTCCCCTGAATTCTCAACTTTATGGCTCAAACCATCCTGTCATTCTCATACTAAATATTTCTGTGCTGTCTATCTTTCCCCTAACTCTACCGACTTTCCCAAATTCTTTGACTATCTAAACTCTAAAGTGGAACACATTCTATCCATCTCTCCCTTCTCGAAAATCTCCATCTTAGGAGATTTCAACGTTCATCACCGTCAGTGGCTCTCCTCTCATACTACTGACCAGCCTGGTGAACACGCCTATGTCTTTTCTATCTTAAATGACCTAGAGCAGCTGATCCAGCAACCCACCAGTATCCCGGATCGCTTTGGAGATCGGCAAAACATTCCTGACTTATTTCTTACTTCTAACCCTTCTTCTTTTACTGTCAATCTTTTTTATCCTTTGGGCTCCTCCGACCATAAACTTATCTCCATTAACTGTCCTATCTCTCCAGTATGGCCACACAATCATCCCAGCAGGCAGCGTTTTGTGGCACTTTGGCGCTGCCGACTGGGAGGCTCTTCGACAGTACTTCTTTGATTTCCCATGGAATGACTTTTTCTTCCGAAGACCATCAGAGAGTGCTGAACGCATTACCGAGGTAATCTTCTCGGGCATGGAAGCGTACATTCCATTTTCTTTCTCTGTCTAATGCAAAAAAATCTTGGTTTACTCACACTTGTTCTACTGATGTCCGCAACAAGGAGGAAGCATTTAAACGGTACCGACGCCTTAAAACTCAAGAATCTCATTCTTCCTATGTTACTACCTGGAATCAAGCCAAATCTGTTTTTCGACATGCCAAACACCCTTTTATCAAACATAAATGCAATGAACTATCCAACTCTAGGTCTTTCCAAGCTTTCTGGCATCTAGCCAAAAACATCTCCATAAATTTGTCTTCCCCTTCGTTGTACCCAAAACTGGGGTTCTGTGCTGACTTGTTATTTAGTTAATCTATTCCGCCTCTGCCTTTCATCTAACCTCTTTCCTTCTTGCTGTTAGTTTGCTCTCGTTCACCTGTCCCATAGAAGGGTGACTGCTCTCAACCCTCAAACTATTTTCCACGTGCCCTCATAATTTGTATTTCTAAAGTTCTCGAATCTGTTCTAAATTCAACATTTCTTGAAAATCTGACTTCCCATACTCTTTTTGCAAATCACCAGTATGACATCCTTTAAAGCTGCTCTACTGGTGAGCTACTTTCCTAACTTACTAACTCTTGGTCTTCATTCTTTTGGGACTTTGATGAGACTTTATCTATTGCGTTAGACATAACAAAAGTTTTCGATAGAGTCTGGCACCTATTTCCAAACTACCGTCTCTTGGTCTCTATCCCTCTATCTGTGTCTTTATTACAGATTTCTTCTCCAGCCCTCCCATAGCTGTGGTTGTGAATGGCCATCGTTCACTTCTTCAACCTATCAGCTCTGGTGTTCCTCAGGGTTCTGTCCTATCCCCAGTCCTATTTATTATTTTCATTAATGATCTTGACTGTACCTATAACCCTATCCACTCATGTACTGATGACTCTACTTTAAGCTATTCAACTAGTGGTCTAGACTTTCCCTCCTCAAAGTCACGCCTATCCTCTGATCTTTCAATACTCTCTGATTGCGACAGATAAAATCTTATTACATTTAATGCTTCAAAAACCCAATTTATTCACCTGTCTACCTGTCACAATCTTCCACATGACTATCCCTTATTCTTCAATATTACTAAAATCCACCTCTCATTTTCTCTCAATATCCTTGGTTTCTCTTTTTCTTCTAACCTTTTTTGGAAAGAACATAATTATCACCCACCACGGTTTCCCAGAGGTTGTGTGTGATCAAACGTCCCTGTGGGATCTGTAGCCTCTCACCACCTTGAAAAGGGGTACACCCAGAAGCCCCCCAACATTGACCCCCCTAATGAAATCAAAATATTCTACCGTAATTACATGTCCTCCGACCACAAAACTGACGAGGCCGTCATAAAAGAAATAGTAGCTAAACATGTCCTCTCCACCAACCCGGAAAACAAAATAAAATTAATCATATATTACAAAACCCCTAAGACCTCCAACCTTGTTCTCCGTAACAGATCTGCTCCCACCAAAACAAAAAGCCCGATGACTGACGATCACGTAATATACCAATTTACTTGTAATTTTGAGGACTGTGGACCTCAATCATACATTGGTATGACGCGGACTCGTCTATCCCGACGGCTAACACTTCACCTTCAGGCAGGAGCCATAAAGGATCACTACCTGAGCCCCAACCACATAACGAATTAAATAAACTAACTACCATAGTAGATAAAGAAAATTACCCCAGACGACTCCCAATACTAGAAGCCCTATACATACAAGCCCTGAATCCCAGTATTAATAATCAAACTCTAGACCTACAGATACTCCCTTCTGCGAAGAGACACTACCCAGCCGTACTGCCCCTGGAGAGACGCCCCGTCAGCTCCGCCCCTCGAATCCGCGCATCTCACGTCGTGCCACCTAGCTCCCAGCCAACCAGCGATGACTTCGGCCCCCCCTTCTCTCCACCCCCCTACACCCCCAGCCACGAGACTCCAGCGCGCAACTCCTGACATCATCACCTACTGGCCAATCATAGACCAGGATAAGTGCCCGCATAGGAAAAATACCTTCCACCAATGACAGACATTAGCCTGCATTTACTTCGCCGCCTCAGCCTTCCCAGCCCTATATAAGCTCATATTATTCACTATACCATTCATTACTTGAAAATGCTAATTGATTAGCGAAACGTCGTATCCACTGTTCACCATGTACCTGTATCCTGTATCCATTTCATCATGAACTTCGCCATTCTTCTACACCTCCTTACTGCCCATCAACGCAAAATTGCCAGAGCCTTAGAAACCCTGAACAATAAAATCTCTAATGCTGAAATTGCTGTTTCTTTTAACCTCGTATGCATCAAAGAACATTTATTACCTGGCTTTACTAACACATATATATATATATATATATATATATATATACCGGGTATATATACTGTATATATATATATATATATATATATATATATTATAGTGTTACCAAATCATAGTGTATGGTATAATTGGTTTCACATGAGATCGTAACAAAGCTATAATTCGTGTTCGATATTTGCCACTTTGAAAATAATCATATATAATAAAATATTAGACCTAGGGACCTCGAGTTTGTTTTATTCTCTTCCATACACCACTGTCTACAGGGTGTCCCATGAGGAAAGGTCATAACTTTGGGAACTGATAAAACAAGGCATTCAAAGCATAAATGGTCTATAACAAAAAGTTCAAATCTCAACCGTTAACAATTTATTGAAGGTTTTATGTAGTGTCCTCCCCCACATCACTGTAATGGACTCTTCCATGGTCCAAAGTGAGTTAATATGTCTTTAATCATTGTGTAACTTACAGAAATATAATATCTTTGTAGCATTATGGAAAAATAATTGCCAGAGCTATGAATTTTCCTCCTGGGCCACTCTGTATATGTATCACTATAACTTATAGCTCTATGTCATCGTAGAACAAAATAAACCGAGAATGATGAAAGTCATACGAGTTCGAGAAACGGGAGTACTGTATATAAAATGTTGCTATTATAGTCATGTAAACGATACTGGGGATCGACTAGACAAAATTATGATTGCATTTTAGGAAAATACATACAAAATGTTTGTTGTGTTATATATGTAACCTAATTGAAATTTTAAATTTATGATGGTGTAAAGTAAAGAGATGTTGGCAAAGCTATGGGGCAGCATTTATTTTTTTTTTTTTTTTTTTTAAGAGACAATGAACGGAGGAAGGAAAAACACAGATAAAACAAAAAGGTCCATGTGCCTAAAGGCATCCTCCATTCATAAAATGTTTGTAACAACTGGATTTAAACATTTGTTGATTGTAAGTTTGTGGAAAGCAATTCGAGGGAAGTGAATTCCAAAGAGTAGTAGCTCTAGGGATAAATGAATTCTGATAAGCAGAAGTTCTGCATTGTGGAGGAGAAAGTGTAAATTCATGGGCGCTCTCAGCTGCCCTAGTTCTACGGGGAAAGATGTGGAGAGGCGGCACAATTGAAGCAAGTTCCTCGGAACAATTGCTGTGAAAATATCTGTAGAATAATGCAAGGGATGCAACGTTTCTTCGTATGGCTAATGTAGGAAGGTCCTGTGTGATTGCAGGGTTATTGATTAATCTAATAGCTTTATTTTGAATTTTTTCCAACTGCCTCAATGCAACCACTCCACTTCCACCCCACAGAGGTGAACAGTAATCCATCTGAGAGCGCACATGACTTTTATATATTACGGCCAACTGCTCGTCAGTGAAGAATTCTCGAACTCTGTACAGGAGTCCCAGTTTTTTAGAGGCATTCTTAGCAATGCTTCTAACATAATGTGTCCAGCTCAAGTTAGTAGTTAATGTTACACCGAGAATGTCAATACTAGGGGAAGTGGGAATATTTACATCATTAAAAAATATGGGAGTCAGTGAGATTCTGTCGGTTAGAAAATTGAATGTACTTGGTTTTCTGTGCATTAAAGGAAACTAGATTCTCTTGTCCCCATTCATTAATTCTAGAAAGGTCCTGGTTCAGAGAAATTGCAGTGTTTATTTTTGAATTTATAAGATCGGGTTGGGTGAAAGAATTGGTAAATGTGAAGGAACTGTGGAGTGTTGAGTCATCTGCGTAGGAATGTATTGGATTATGAGTGGTAGATATGAGATCATTGATATGAATGAGGAACAGAGTTGGGGCCAAAACTGATCCCTGGGGAACACCAGCATTTATTGAGTGAAATTGAGAATAAAGGCCATCTACCATTACACGTATTTTTCTGTTATGAAGATAAGAAGAAATTAGTGGAACTAATGATGCAAGGCCGTAGTGTGACATCTTCGACAATAAGGATTGATGCCAGACTCTATCAAATGCCTTTGATATATCCAGTGCTATTGTATGTGTTTCACCATGTTGGTCTGTAGCTTGGTTGATTTGATGCGTAAGAAGGCAAAGAATGTCTGCAGTTGATCGACATCGTCTAAAACCATATTGCCTATCACTGATTAATTTATTATTCTCCAGATGCTTAATTATGTGATTATTTAATATAATTTCAAAAACTTTGCCAAGAGTGGAAGTTATAGCTATTGGTCTGTAGTTTGATGGATCTGAAGAGGCACCTTTTTTAGGAACTGGATGGATGTTTGCTTCTTTCCAGGGTACTGGGAAGCATGAGGTATGAGTACACAGACGGAAAAATTTTGCCAATACAGGAGCGAGCACCAAGGAGCAATTCTTAAGTACTATTGGAGGAATTTCATCTGGACCAGGAGCCTTATCTACTGAGAGATTCTGCAAAATAGTTTTGACATGTCTGGTGTGGATCTTAAGTGAGGGAATTTCAGGTGAATTAAAATTAAGTACAGGGACATCTTGATTTATTTCATCTAAGGTTGAGTTGGTGGAGAAAATATCTGCAAGAAGGTTAGCTTTACCTCGTGGGTCACTTACAAGATTGCCAGTCGGAGATTTTAATGGTGGAATGGATGAAGCAGTAGTGAAGTTGGATTTGAATGAGTTAAGAGTAGACCAAAATATTTTGTTATCATTTGGATTATTTAGAAGTTTATTTGCCTGCTTATGGAGAAAGTTTGATTTAGTTAGGTTTAATACAGTTTTGGCATGATTTCTGATGTTTCTAAAGTAATTAAAGGCTTCATGTGTTTTTGATCTTGTGTATGCATTGTAGGCTATTGCTTTTTGTTCAGTTACTCTAGCACAATTATGGTCAAACCATTTAGGTGAATTAGATCTTTTACTGTACTTTTGATGAGGAATAAAAGTTTCCATTCCAATTTTTACAAAATCTTGTATGTGGCTCAAGGTGGAGTGTGCATCATTAGAAAAGAAAGAGGTCCAGGGAATATCAATAAAGAAAACTTGAAGACCCTCCCAGTCTGCCCTATCGTAATGCCATTTAGTCACCAAAACAGGTTCAGAGTGGGAAGGTGTGGTAGGTGATAGACAGGTGGCCTGTATCAGACAGTGATCAGAAGATCCAAGTGGGGACCTCACTGTAACATCATAATTTTCTGAATTGGTTGTTAAAAATAAGTCCAGTAGGTGGGAATTATGATTAGGATTATCTGGTACACGGGTGGGTTGGTTGACTAGTTGAATGAGATTAAATGAGTCTGCAAATAGCTCACATTCAAGACCAGCATCATCAGTCCTGGCTGAATGAGTGAGCCATTCAACATTATGGACATTAAAATCACCCAACACAGTGATTTCAGAAGAAGCATTTAAGTTGAGGACACTGAATTGTGAGGACAGAGAATCAAAAAGACTTTGCTCTGGAGGAGTATTTGGGGAACGGTAGATGCAACATATGTATTTAAATTTACCAGCAGAAAATAATTTGTATATAGAATAATCAAAATAGGGACAATTGAAACTAGTAACCTCCTCCAGGGCAATTTCAGATTTTGCGAAGCAACATACACCACCTTTAGGTCTGAAATTTTGGAGCAGTTGATAACCTGGAAAATTAAATCTAGATGTGTCAGATGTGGATGTTACTTGAGTCTCTGTCAAAAAAAGGAGAGTAGGGGATTCTGCTTGAAGAAATTGGTGTACAGAATTTATGTTAGAGTGAAGTCCCCTTATATTACTAAAGAAATAGCTGTACTGACAAGCAGCTTTGGGACGTTGCAATGCTCTTGACACAGTCGCATGATGACGACCGGGAGGGCCCTGTGTCAATAACCCAACCCTGCCGGGGGTGGATATCCGAGGGACCACCAGGTTTGCTCTTAACAATTGTACTGCCATATTTATAAGGTAAGTGTATGGTGTTACATGTATGATATGTAGTGGGAAGAGTAGTATTTTATGGATAGAGGATAGCGATGTAGGGCAATGTCGTGAAGTTGGATGTGTATGTTATATAAAGAGGGTTTTCCTGATACCCCTGATGTGTGAGGCAGAAAGATATGTATCCAGCTACCAAGGCCTGGGAGAGAAAATGGAATTCAGGCTATTCCCTGAGTCTCCCGAAACCTTGGCGGTAGTACTTCCCTGGGCGGGGCTGCCTACCCCTACTACCTACAAAGGAGCATAATTATGCATAATTATGCATAAGTGTAAATACTTACCCTTAAGTATTTAGCAAACCAGAGAGAGAGTTAATTAACTCACAAATACACACAAGGCAGTCTTATTATTTGTTTCATGCACACACACGCACACACCCACACCAACTGACAAAGAAGGACGCAAAAACACATCAAATATAATGTTTTTTTCCAAATAGAGCAATAAATCCTGGAATAGTATCTCGTAAAAGCCGCTTGCAATAAATATATTCATAGTTTCAACATAAATACTATGATAGAACCAAGTAAAACGGAAACACAGAAGCAAAACTCATTTTTTTTTATAAACACACACACACACACACGGCCACAGTGGACAAGTGCACTGAATCACTGTACTCTAGGATCAGGTAGTTCGGAGATCAAAATAAATACAGCTAGTTTCGGAAAAGGTCTCTGTAATAATATTTGTCCTGACTGTAAAGGATAGGTGTGGATGCGCCAACTTCTGTGCTCCACCTTGTCCATAGCCTACCACTTTTGGTGGTATGTAGGCTCCCTTGTGGCAAAGTCAACTGTTGACTACTTAACTCTCAGTTGTTTAGCACGCGATCACGTCATATCGACAGATGCTCAAGAGTGTGTTTATGACGCAATCGCGTCATAAATCCAACATATAGAAATTCGGGGAAAATAAGTTTATGACTCAATTGCGTCCTATTTATTGGCTAGTAAGTTAGGTAAGTTACATCTCCATTTGGAGCTTTGACGCAACCCTGTAGCATGATTTGACGCAATTTTACCCCCATTGTAAGCCCAGCCGCCATATTGCATGAGGGCTGTCCATGCGTAACTTTGTAACTTATGGGTGACTGGGAGAGATAAGATAAGTAAAGGAATTGTATATTATCAGCGTTCAGTCTCATTGGTTGCCGGAACAAAATAAACATATTAGTCTTATTATGATTATTATTTCTATTAGTGATAGTAATAGCAGAAGTAGTATTACAGTGACAAGGAATAGAGAGGTCAGCATGGAAGTGTAGTAATCCCGACATTGACGTACGGGAATGAAGCATGTACAGCTTGCCAAACAGATTCTATTCCATTGGGGTCGTGATTTGGCAGCGCTGCACCCACTTCCCCAACCCCCCTCCCTCACTCCACCTCCTAACTCCCACTATTGGTAGGAGGTGGGTGCGGCGCTGCCAAGTTATGATTTACTGGGATGGTTTAGAAATGGAATCTGTGTGGCAAACTGTACGTTGTTGGAGAAACATAAATCAAGAGTGAGAGGGGTGGAAATGAGTTACATGAGAAGCACATGTGGAGGTACATGGAGGGATAGACAGACATATGAGGAAGTACGAGAGCAGTGTGGTGTGGATGAGGATGTGCTGGAAAGTGTGAAAAGGAACACGTTGAGATGGTTCGGCCATGTAGAACGTATGAGAATTGAGAGAATGACTAAGAGAGTCTATGAGAGTGAAGTGGATGGAAAGAGAGGGAGATATAGACCGAGAGTGAAGTGGAAGGATGGAGATAAGAGGAATATACGTGAAAGCTATGTAGGTTGGGAGGAGGGGCGTTGGCTGACAGGGGATAGAGATGCATGGGTGCAATTCATTCGTGCCCACCCTTTCGGGATACTGACATTTGGCAACAGATAGATAGATAGATTATTAAACTCTCTCACACACCTACACACAAACACATATAAACACACACATGGTAATAAACACAAAGTAAACAAATGCCCCTTAAATTTCCCTGAATTTATATTAGAGTTAAGGTTTCAGGTATTGGTAACTATTATTTTATAATAACTTTGAATAATACCAATCTCTCTCTCTCTCTCTCTTTAACATCCCAACCAGGCACAGAAGTCCCCATGACTGTATAAACCTATTCGTATGAAAGTGCAGTCAATAATTGAGCTGCGAGCCTTAAATTAGAATAGATACAGGAGTTTCGATTAGGTTTATTTAGCATAAGTAACAATGGTTACAATATAGACATTTATATGTATAATTATATACTTAAATACTAGATAGTGTAGATATTTAAGGCAAGGTTACATAGATTTGTGAATGCAAGCACTCTGGACTATTTAAGATAAAAGTGAGTCTTTAAGCAAGCAGCTAGGTTTTCAAATACAAGTAAAATCAAACATAGGATGGATCAAACCCCAGGTGATATTGCATAATACTTTTCTATTGATTAGGCTGAGTTCAAGTGAGAATATATTTAATGTGGCTTATGGGTGTTGTATATCAAGATAAATGAAAGATGCAAAGATAGAGCAGAGGTTATTCAGAGAGACATTAAATAACTTTGAATATCAGTGAGTATTTATATATATTTTAAAATAGTGTGTGATAGAGTACGGATTTTTCTCGAACGCCTTTCGCGGTCCCTGTCAAATGACGGGCTACATTTTGAGCCTATTATGTGGTCTGGGAGCGAGGCCAGCTGTTGCAGGTAGTGTGGGCGGCCCCCAAATGCAGCCTGTGACGGTTGGGCACATACTGACATGACTCATAGCCATGTCTGGTGTCACGGAATTGTTACGCAAGGCGAAAACTGCAAAAAATTGCTAAGTTTCGCTATTTGGGCCTACGTTTGCAATATCGTTGCAAGATAACCAGACATCGTAGGGAGATGACCCAGGTGTCATTGGAAAGCTCTTATCATTTTACTTTCCCGGATATACAGTATAATTGTTTTACGTTCTGGCTCTTGCTTATGTATCAAAATTAACAGAACATGAAGGTAATTTCGGCCAATTATGCCCGCTCGTAAAAGCTTAAAAATGCAAAACGGGCCTATTACAAACAGAGACATAGTAACTGTAGGTATTAAAGGTCTCTACTGAAAATATTTCTCCCAGGTGTATCAGGGAGATCAGGAATTTGTTTCTTTTCTTTTCTCTCTATCTGTGTAGGGGACCTAGCTGAGTACTGTTTCTTCATATTTTGTTTGTTTCTTCTTATGCTTCATCTTAGACTGAACAGGATCGAAAGGGATGCTGATCATTCCTGAAGACTAGCAGGGGACCACGAACGAATTTGATAAATAGGGGGTGCCAAATTCTGAATTAGAGTAGTGATTGCTGAACTATAGGTGTGCCTCACAAGGGATGTTATAAGAGGGTGTCTCGCAAGGGATGGTGAATGAAGGTTTCTCACAAGGGATGATGAATGAGGGTGCGGCCAAACAGGCTTTGCTTTGTTTGGTCGCTGTTTTATCTCACGAGGGAGAGTACAGGTCTCCCTCGATCTACGATTGGGTTACGTCCCTGAAAACCCGATCTTAAATTGAAAAATTGTATAGCAAACTCTAAAATTAATGGGGTAAATGGGGATGCGTTTTCAGACTAGCCAAAACCCAAACCCAAACACCTACAAACCTAAAATAATATTGTAAATCGAGGCATTGGATAGTGAGGGAGACCTGTACCTAAATTGGGGAGCCCAAGTTTAGGTGGGGGGGGTGAGCCTGCCAATGAGTTGTTCCTGACACTTCTTGGTTACTTTCCTACTGGTGTGGCTCCTTGTGGTCTTTGGTGTAGAAAGAGCCTTAATAGTGGGTTGGGGTGGCTTTTGTGCCCTTGTGGTGTTGGCCATAAGTTTTCCCTGTTCGACTCCGTCCTAGGTGAGGTGGAAGGTGAATTGCCAGCTGTGCAAGGCAAATCGATATCTAAATAGCACAATATCTAAATATTGACAAGGAAATGGGGCGAGAGGTTTTAGAATCGCTAAACTATTGGGGTGAACGACTTAAATATCTCCTAACTATAGGGGCTATTCATGAGAGAGAGAGAGATCCCCTTAAGTGTTTCGAATATTCTGGTCCTCACTAACTGGCAGAGAGGCTAACAAACGGTGGTACAGACATACACAAATTATACTTTACCCTGGTGTGTGTGTATGTGTGTTTGTGAGAGAAAAAGGTTACGATGAGCCTCGTTTCCTGACTATTGAGGCTGGTGGTGCTAATTATTCTCATAGATTATCATCCTTAGCTTACCACTAACCCCTCTCCCCACCCCCCACCCTTCTCTCTCTCTCTTTCTCTCTCTCTCTGTACATAGGAACTGGGAGTGTCTGGATGGAATGTAATCAAGTTATCTTTGGACAAGGGAATCCATCTAGATATGCTGTTAAACAGAGACTGTGTGTGTGTGTGTGTACAGTATGTGTGTCAGAGAGAGAGAGACAGATTATATTGTATAGTTCACTCATTACAAAGCGTGCACAATACAATCGACTCTCTTCTTGATTCATCATACGGAAGACTTGTTCCAGGTAGAGCAAACATTGTATGTGAAAATATTGTATTACGAATAAAACTGTTGAGTTCTTACTTCCAGCCACAGTGCTACGTGTTCCGTTCCTACTGAGGTTATTTATATGTAGGGCAGGCGATTATATTTGGACATGGATGTACACTATTAAGGGGGTGACCTTTTTTGTTATTTCTGTCCTTTTCTCTCTTTCTCTGGCTTGTATCCATTAGGCCCCATTCAGCCAACTATTTTAAGATGCTTATCCCCATCTAGGTGTCTATTTCTTCCTGGTGAGCGATAGCGAGCCAGCATTATATGAAGAAATCCGGCTTCGCCGGAGAAATTTTTCTGTCGAAAAATGTACAAATTTAGCCTGCTGTCAAACAAAAATAAAAAATATGATGGCTCGCTACCGCTCACCAGTAAAAAATTGACACCTGGATGGGGATAAACATCTTAAAACAGTAGGCTGAATGGGGCCAAATGAATACAAGCCAGAGAAAGATAGAAAAGGACAGAACAAAAGCAGGTCACCCCCCTTAAATCAAGGTTATGAAAAGGTATATAAAATATTGGGTGAATCGATAGTTATTTTTCTTTCTATCTATATATTTAACGGGATTATTACTACCAATGTGTAATATTATAGACACTGTACTTACACCATAATATTTGACAATGAATTCATAAAACGAACCACCATCGTGTTATACTCCGTCTCAAACCCATTTATTATGTAAAGAATACCTAAGTTGGCCTTTTAGTTTACAAGTATCCAATTAAATAGATCTTGAGCTCTCACTCAGTTCTTGTAGCTTGCTTTCCTAATCATTGGCAGTAACCCCTTCTGTACCGGCGACGTCTATGTTATTGAATTTGAGCTACATATAGACGATTTTATGAAGCTTAGGAAGGATATATGGAAGCTAAAAGGATGAATTGAGATAGTCTGTATACTTTTTAATGGGTATACGTCCTTTCTAAGCTGAATAAAATTGGCTTAAGGTGTAATGGTTAGTGTTTAACACCTTACAAGCGGCCTATGCGGTTTATTTATATGTACCGCCCAGCGGGGTGTTTTTACCCAAAATAGGGCTGTTTACGTAATCATTTTCATGCCTAAATAAGACCCAGAGCGTAAAACAAGTATCTATCCCTGAAAGGGCATAAACAGAGCTTTCCAATGACACCATAACGATCCTTTTACGATGGCTAGTTTTCGTGCAAAAAGCATGTAATTCGGCACTTTCCCCATACAATTCCGTATATAGCGAGTGAGAGAGGGAGGGAGGAGGTGGGATTCGTGTCAGTAGGTTCCCCGCGGTGGTCTGGAGCAGTCATACGCTCGCTACTCTCCTGCCACCACTTGTCTCTCTCTCTCAGCAACATTACGTGCTGAAATTGCCACACGACCTATGTCGAGCGCCGCCAGATAGTCCCGATTTATTATACTCGACTTATGTTGCGCGCCGCTAATTAAGGGTTAAACTGTGTATGTGGTAACCCCGATTCGAATCCCTGTGGATCACATGATTTATTTCATTAATTTCTTTGGGAGGTTTTTGGTGTTGGAGTGACATTAACACAAATATATTATGGTAGCCAAAAATATGTAAAAAGGACGTCACCGGTTCTGAACGGGTTAATGTTGTAGCCCCGACATGGTTTCTCTCTGCTTGTTCTATATTTGTTACGAGACCATCTACAGTATGTACAGCATATTCTGGAAGGGGCCGTGTTCACCCATACGGGACTGGGCCCAGACGTGATGGGGCCCACAGGATTGGGCCCAGACGGGACTGGGCCCATACGGAATTGGTCCCATACGGAATTGGGCCCAGACGGGATTGGGCCCAGACGGGACTGGGCCCAGACGGAATTGGGCAGAGACGGGATTGGGCCCAGATGGGATTGGGCCCAATCCCGTCTGGGCCCAATATATTAAAAAAAAAAAAAAAAAAAAAAAAATCCCGTCTGGGCCCAATCCTGTATGGGCCGAGTCCCGTCTGGGCCCAATCCCGTATGGGCCCAGTCCCGTCTGGGCCCAATCCTGTATGGGCCCAATCCTGTATGGGCCGAGTCCCGTCTGGGCCCAATCCCGTATGGGCCGAGTCCCGTCTGGGCCCAATCCCGTATGGGCCGAGTCCCGTCTGGGCCCAATCCCGTATGGGCCCAGTCCTGTCTGGGCCCAATCCCGTATGGGCCCAGTCCCGTCTGGGCCCAATTCCGTATGGGCCCAGTCCCGTCTGGGCCCAATCCCATCTGGGCCCAATCCCGTGGGCCCAATCCCATCTGGGCCCAGTCCCGTCTGGGCCCAATCCCGTGGGCCCAGTCCCGTCTGGGCCCAATCCCGTATGGGCCCAATTCCGTGGGCCCAATCCCGTATTGGCCCAATCCCGTGGCCACCCCCATACAGTATTGAAAGATGTCCTTTTCATTATATTTTGGCAGTTCTCAGACTGGAATTAAGATTAGGAAGGACCTCTAGCAATAATATGGCTCCAAGCTATCTCAAACAATAATTATATACCTGTATACTGTAGATCCTTCCTAAGCTGCATAATATCGTCTAAATATAGCAACATATAATATAACGCACTTCGCTGGTACTCAAAGGGTTACCCTTTGAGTACCAGCGACGAGTGGTATATGTTATATGCTAGCTATATTTAAACGATATTATGCAGCTTAGGAAGGATCTGTGGTAGGGAAAAGGGTTGGTTGAGATACTTTGAAGCCTTACTATGGCTAGAGGTCCTTCCTAAGCTGATTAGAATCGTCTAACAATTGCCAGACTATGATAAAAAGGACATCCCTGGTACTGAATGGGTTAAGTAAAAGGAAAATCGGCAACAACAGACTTATTGATCATTGAGAAGCTGCTTGTAACTAACCAGACATGTCAAAACTATTTTGCAGAATCTCTCAGTAGATAAGGCTCCTGGTCCTGATGAAATTCCTCCAATAGTACTTAAACATTGCTCCTTGGTGCTCGCTCCTGTATTGGCAAAACATTTCCGTCTGTGTACTCATACCTCATGCTTCCCAGTATCCTGGAAAGAAGCAAACATCCATCCAGTTCCTAAAAAAGGTGCCTCTTCAGATCCATCAAATTACAGACCAATAGCTATAACTTCCACTCTTGGTAAAGTCTTTGAAATTATAGTAAATAATCACATAATTAAGCATCTTGAGAATAATAAATTAATCAGTGATAGGCAATATGGTTTTAGACGATGTCGATCAACTGCAGACATTCTTTACCTTCTTACGCATCAAATCAACCAAGCTACAGACGAACATGGTGAAACACATACAATAGCACTGGATATATCAAAGGCATTTGATAGAGTCTGGCATCAATCCTTTGTGATGTCTACCAGCGTTGGCAGAATCGGCTCTCGTTAGCCACTAGCGCTCGCCAGGGACATCAAAATGGGCTACAGTTATCAGAGAATGTTGTTCTTTCTTTCCTAGTACTCGCATTGTCACAGACAGTCTAGTGGTGGTCTTTATTTTCGCCTGTGACAACGGGAAGTATTTTATATCATTAATAGAATATAAGATGCATTGTGTAGAGTTAAGGAGAATGAGAGATATAGGCAGCGTGGTGGTAATATGTGCATGTGTATGTATGTATTTAGTAGTAGGGGTAGGCAGCCCCGCCCAGGGAAGTACTACCGCCAAGGTTTCGGGAGACTCAGGGAATAGCCTGAATTCCATTTTCTCTCCCAGGCCTTGGTAGCTGGATACATATCTTTCTGCCTCACACATCAGGGGTATCAGGAAAACCCTCTTTATATAACATACACATCCAACTTCACGACATTGCCCTACATCGCTATCCTCTATCCATAAAATACTACTCTTCCCACTACATACCATACATGTAACACCATACACTTACCTTAAATATGGCAGTACAATTGTTAAGAGCAAACCTGGTGGTCCCTCGGATATCCACCCCCGGCAGGGTTGGGTTATTGACACAGGGCCCTCCCGGTCGTCATCATGCGACTGTGTCAAGAGCATTGCAACGTCCCAAAGCTGCTTGTCAGTACAGCTATTTCTTTAGTAATATAAGGGGACTTCACTCTAACATCAATTCTGTACACCAATTTCTTCAAGCAGAATCCCCTACTCTCCTTTTTTTGACAGAGACTCAAGTAACATCCACATCTGACACATCTAGATTTAATTTTCCAGGTTATCAACTGCTCCAAAATTTCAGACCTAAAGGTGGTGTATGTTGCTTCGCAAAATCCGAAATTGCCCTGGAGGAGGTTACTAGTTTCAATTGTCCCTATTTTGATTATTCTATATACAAATTAATTTCTGCTGGTAAATTTAAATACATATGTTGCATCTACCGTTCCCCAAATACTCCTCCAGAGCAAAGTCTTTTTGATTCTCTGTCCTCACAACTCAGTGTCCTCAACTTAAATGCTTCTTCTGAAATCACTGTGTTGGGTGATTTTAATGTCCATAATGTTGAATGGCTCACTCATTCAGCCAGGACTGATGATGCTGGTCTTGAATGTGAGCTATTTGCAGACTCATTTAATCTCATTCAACTAGTCAACCAACCCACCCGTGTACCAGATAATCCTAATCATAATTCCCACCTACTGGACTTATTTTTAACAACCAATTCAGAAAATTATGATGTTACAGTGAGGTCCCCACTTGGATCTTCTGATCACTGTCTGATACAGGCCACCTGTCTATCACCTACCACACCTTCCCACTCTGAACCTGTTTTGGTGACTAAATGGCATTACGATAGGGCAGACTGGGAGGGTCTTCAAGGTTTCTTTATTGATATTCCCTGGACCTCTTTCTTTTCTAATGATGCACACTCCACCTTGAGCCACATACAAGATTTTGTAAAAATTGGAATGGAAACTTTTATTCCTCATCAAAAGTACAGTAAAAGATCTAATTCACCTAAATGGTTTGACCATAATTGTGCTAGAGTAACTGAACAAAAAGCAATAGCCTACAATGCATACACAAGATCAAAAACACATGAAGCCTTTAATTACTTTAGAAACATCAGAAATCATGCCAAAACTGTATTAAACCTAACTAAATCAAACTTTCTCCATAAGCAGGCAAATAAACTTCTAAATAATCCAAATGATAACAAAATATTTTGGTCTACTCTTAACTCATTCAAATCCAACTTCACTACTGCTTCATCCATTCCACCATTAAAATCTCCGACTGGCAATCTTGTAAGTGACCCACGAGGTAAAGCTAACCTTCTTGCAGATATTTTCTCCACCAACTCAACCTTAGATGACATAAATCAAGATGTCCCTGTACTTAATTTTAATTCACCTGAAATTCCCTCACTTAAGATCCACACCAGACATGTCAAAACTATTTTGCAGAATCTCTCAGTAGATAAGGCTCCTGGTCCAGATGAAATTCCTCCAATAGTACTTAAGAATTGCTCCTTGGTGCTCGCTCCTGTATTGGCAAAATGTTTCCGTCTGTGTACTCATACCTCATGCTTCCCAGTACCCTGGAAAGAAGCAAACATCCATCCAGTTCCTAAAAAAGGTGCCTCTTCAGATCCATCAAACTACAGACCAATAGCTATAACTTCCACTCTTGGCAAAGTTTTTGAAATTATATTAAATAATCACATAATTAAGCATCTGGAGAATAATAAATTAATCAGTGATAGGCAATATGGTTTTAGACGATGTCGATCAACTGCAGACATTCTTTGCCTTCTTACGCATCAAATCAACCAAGCTACAGACCAACATGGTGAAACACATACAATAGCACTGGATATATCAAAGGCATTTGATAGAGTCTGGCATCAATCCTTATTGTCGAAGATGTCACACTACGGCCTTGCATCATTAGTTCCACTAATTTCTTCTTATCTTCATAACAGAAAAATACGTGTAATGGTAGATGGCCTTTATTCTCAATTTCACTCAATAAATGCTGGTGTTCCCCAGGGATCAGTTTTGGCCCCAACTCTGTTCCTCATTCATATCAATGATCTCATATCTACCACTCATAATCCAATACATTCCTACGCAGATGACTCAACACTCCACAGTTCCTTCACATTTACCAATTCTTTCACCCAACCCGATCTTATAAATTCAAAAATAAACACTGCAATTTCTCTGAACCGGGACCTTTCTAGAATTAATGAATGGGGACAAGAGAATCTAGTTTCCTTTAATGCACAGAAAACCAAGTACATTCAATTTTCTAACCGACAGAATCTCACTGACTCCCATATATTTTTTAATGATGTAAATATTCCCACTTCCCCTAGTATTGACATTCTCGGTGTAACATTAACTACTAACTTGAGCTGGACACATTATGTTAGAAGCATTGCTAAGAATGCCTCTAAAAAACTGGGACTCCTGTACAGAGTTCGAGAATTCTTCACTGACGAGCAGTTGGCCGTAATATATAAAAGTCATGTGCGCTCTCAGATGGATTACTGTTCACCTCTGTGGGGTGGAAGTGGAGTGGTTGCATTGAGGCAGTTGGACAAAATTCAAAATAAAGCTATTAGATTAATCAATAACCCTGCAATCACACAGGACCTTCCTACATTAGCCATACGAAGAAACGTTGCATCCCTTGCATTATTCTACAGATATTTTCACAGCAATTGTTCCGAGGAACTTGCTTCAATTGTGCCGCCTCTCCACATCTTTCCCCGTAGAACTAGGGCAGCTGAGAGCGCCCATGAATTTACACTTTCTCCTCCACAATGCAGAACTTCTGCTTATCAGAATTCATTTATCCCCAGAGCTACTACTCTTTGGAATTCACTTCCCTCGAATTGCTTTCCACAAACTTACAATCAACAAATGTTTAAATCCAGTTGTTACAAACATTTTATGAATGGAGGATGCCTTTAGGCACATGGACCTTTTTGTTTTATCTGTGTTTTTCCTTCCTCCGTTCATTGTCTCTTAAAAAAAAAAAAAAAAAAAAATGTGCTGCCTCGCTCGGAGGAGTTTTCCCGCTCGTGCCGGCTTTCCCTCGCCTTTGATTGGCTGGTGGATCCTGGCGCGTCCTAGGGGCCTGCTGCCTTGTGACGTCTCGGCCCGTGATTGGCCGACCATCGCGCCCTTGCGAGCTCCTGTGTAACTAACCTCCTCCAGGAGGGTTCCCAGGAGCTGCCCTCCTCAGGACAGGCTTGGCGCACATGCTTCTAACATCCCTTTGCATACTCTCTCCCGATCACCCCCTTTACCACTGTCTCTCTCTCTGACCTTCTTCTTTTCCATTACTTCTCGTCTTTATTCAATTACTGTCCCCTTGGGTTCTGCATACGGTTTCCATAGCTGGCCCATTGTATTGCATGCGCCGTCCTCTGAGATATTTCCATGTACTTAGAATAGGTTTGAGGGTTCTTAGTTAGTATAGGTTAAGAACTCTGTGTGTCTCCATTATTGATTTAGTGTGTCTGCTCTTTTATTTAATGCTAGACTGGGATAGGGTAACTGTAGTCGTTGTCTCCGATGTGTGTACGGTTTGCTTATACGTACACGACTTCGACCGGTCCTGTGGTAGCCTGGGTTGTCTTTTCGGCTGCATCTTTTGCGAGTGCAGCATTGTGTTGACGGAGGGCTTTGGCCTGTTCCAATTCCACACTTTGCTGCCTCTTTGCTTGTCTTTTGAGGGTCGCCAGGATAGAACCAGATACTTGTGATCTGGATCTATCAAGAGAGCACCCCAGTCAATTAAACTTAAAGGACGCAGTCTTAAGGACATCGCTAGGCTACGAGCCAGTCTTGCTCAACCCCAGTTCCTTATCTAGAGTATCCCAGCTAGACATTATTAATTGAGTAGACACTTGTTAGTATTTAATATAAGCTCTTTGATATGTACGCATTATTATGCACAGCATTTATTAGTCTAGGTTGTTGCTGAGCCGCACAACCATAGCAGACTGTTTCGTTGATGAGGAAGTACTTCTTTTAGTGTCGAGTATTACTACCGTTGCGCATTTATAGTATTCCTGTGTTAGTTAACATTATATGTCCTATCTTTTAGTGTATTCAGTCTACACGTGTGGTGTCCTGCCTCCTGCCTTTATATAATTTAAGATACGAGCATCTTATGAGCATCAGACTTTCTTCAGAAGTTTCCAGGTCTATGCTGTAGGAGTATACTTCACTTTCTTTCAGATACGAGTGACGAGTTTATTGTTGTTTAGAGTAACTGTATTGAAGCACCTTTTTATTGTATTATATCTTGCAGTGATTTAATTGATCTTTCCATAGCTTCCTTTTTATGCATTTTTAAAGTAACTTGCATCTTGTTTGTTATCAGGCTATACCAGTGTGGGTTTGCCTGAAGTAGAGTACATTTATGCCCAGTTAAGGATACCCCGTTATCGCAGATTAACTCTGGAGGGTATAGGTGTTTTTGTTCGCCGGCATATAAGTTCGAGGGTTTGGATCTAGCGTACCGTTGTTGCATAGTGCCCTATTACTAGTCCAATCATTAAGTGCCCTTGTTTTATTTGTAGCCCCGGTCGTAACAAATGGGTACCTTGCCTAGTATCCATTTATTATAATTGCAGTAATAACAAATGGCGACCTTGCCTAGTATCTTATCTTAGTCGTCATACCAAATGAACTAAGAAATAATTGCAGGATTTTGGACATTTGTTTTTGGAGGAATATTTTGGACACGTTGGATTTTTTTTTTTGGCAACGTAGTATAGCACTTGAGTTGTCTTCAAGTATTTTTTGAGTGAATAGTGCTACATGAGAGTTTAGGTATTTTTTTTGTTTTTTATAAACGTTGAGAATTTTCGGTGGACACTATCTCGAACGACGGATCAATGCACAGTGAGAACACAGTACGGGAAGCAGACTCTGAGGTGCAGCAGCGGGGTTTGTTAGAAGGCATTAGAGTAGTAACTAGTGAGGAGGATGCAAGGAAGTTTCTGGAGATGCCTATTACTGTTGACCGGGTGTCGGGGATTGATCGGTATGGTCTCCAGTGTTTGGCCACAGTCATGGGGCATGTTGGCACTAGCAGCATGACGAGAAGTGACCTGGTGGCATGTGTACTGGGCGGGGTGCGTGGTGCACAGGGTGGAGCGGGTGCTTTGGCACCTTCGGCCAAGCCCCCCCTCCACTCTACTCCCATCATGCCCTCTAGAACACCGTATCCGAGTACGTTCCCGCAGGCCGATAGTCACTGGCAGCGTGGTTTGGCCCTGGGTGGATCACTGGGTGGGTCTCCAATTGTTACATCTCCTCCTCCTCAAGGTTTAACTCCAGATATGCTCTTCCAGCTTGAGATGGCTAAGATTCAGCAGCAGCAACGAAAGCATGAGGCTGAGCTCGAGCAACGGCAGCGAGAGGCTGAGCTCAGGATTCAGGCTGAGGAGAGAAAGGCCATGTACTGTGCAGACATAGAGCTTGAGAATTCTCGGGTGGAGTCGACAGGGCAGCGTCTCGGTTCTGGGAATCGAGGTCTTGATCAGTCTTTATCGCACCTTCTTAAGTTAGTCCCTGCATTTGACGAGTCGGGTGTCACCGAGTTTTTCCTGCGTTTTGAGAAGAAGTGCCGGGAGCACCAATGGCCCGAGGTTAAGTGGGCAGCCCTTGTTTCCTCTAGGTTGGTTGGCAAAGGACTCAAGGCATATGATGCGTTGCCCTTGGAGTCTTGCATCGATTATGAGGTATTGAAGGAAGCTGTTCTGCGGGCGTACGAGTTACAACCAGAGACATATAGGTTGAAGTTTCGGGGTGTTACGAAGGGTCGTGAGTGCACTTTTCTAGAACATGCCCGGGAACTGTCTGATTCTTTGAGAAATTGGCTGAGGTCAGAGAAGGTGACGACGTTCGAAGAACTTGAGCAGTTAGTCCTTCTAGAGCAATTTTTTAAGTGCACAGGCGGCGACCTGACTTTGAACCTCAAAGAGAAACAGCCTAAAACTCTACAAAAGGCAGCTGAGTTGGCTGACCTGAGAATGTCGCTGATTCGTGGGTGCGGGTCTGCACAACGGACCGATGCAGTTAACAAGGGGCGCAACACTCCACCCATAAGTCAGTGATACAACCTTTAATAACGAAAGTAAGAGCAATGATACCAATTTTGATCACAAACCTAAAACCGTCTCATTTAAGAAAGGTCAGGGCCCTTCCCCACCTCAGGGGAAGTCCAAGGGTGAAGAAGAGTGTTTCAAGCGTCATAACAGGGGGCATTTTGCACGTTCCTGCCCTAGTAACCAACCTACAGCAGTCGTGTCTTTGGCTAGCAACATTGGGGTGTCTCTGAGGTGTTCTGTATTTACCCGGGGTGATATGTCAGATGCGGAGGCACAGCCAGTGAAGAAGTGTCCGGAAGGCTCGAAACCTGTCCGCGATGCTTTTTGCGACCATAGAGGGCGTGGCTGCGTGAGTTGGGCTGGTTGCAAGCATGGGTTGGAGTTGTTGCATGATACAGGTGCATCCCAGACTCTGATGAAAAACTTTACAGGCCAACCTATAAACGCGGCACGGGTGGTTGTGGTGCAGGGTATTAATGCTACAAGGTCATACCCGTTGGTTCGAATGGAGCTGGAGGTTGATGGTGTGACACGAGAGTTGGATGTTGGAATCGTGGAGAAACTGCCAGTAGAGGGCGTCGACCTTCTTCTCGGCAACGACTTTGCGGTACCTGCTTCTGAGATTCCACCCTTAGTCGGTGCCGAGAGGGCGGCCGACGTGAGTAGGGAGGGGCAGGAGTTGGTCGAGAGGTGTCAATCACAGCAGAGGGTGTGTGTTGTCACCCGATCTCGTGCATCTAAGGTGTCACAGCCTATTCCTCAGTCTCTAGACCAGCGGAGGAACGGTCGGAAGGAGAAAGCTAAAGTTGGGAGTAGTTTTGTGAGTTTTGACCCAGCGGCTCTTCTTGGCGACTTAGTACTTGACCCAGAGGTGAGCTCCGGAGTGGCCCCAGAACCTGTTCCCACTAGCGACATGGTTGGGCGTGCTGGCACTCCGCGACAGAGTAGTTCCCAGGTGGAGGAGAGTTGTGGGAACGGGGCTATTGAACACAAGGACGGGGAAACATGTCATGTGAACCTGTTAAAGGAGTTTGTGAGGCAACCACCTGAGCAGCCTACTGTCCCTACGTTGGTCTGCAGCGGCCAAGGTGGAGAAAGAGAGGGGGGCAGTGGGGCACAGGTGGAGGAGAGTTGGGATTGTCATGTCTCAGCGGAGCAGTGGGCGGGGGACACGAGTCTGGTGGCTGTGGAAGCACTAGAGCACCTGCCTGAGCAGCAGTGTGCAGCGCTCCAGCACCAGCTCGGTTCATACCCCACTGGTCGTGCCGAGCACCCAGGCCTCACAACTCATGTGGTGCACGATGTTCCGCTGGCAGGTCACTTGAGTGTGAATAGACCGTTGGCCTCGTTGTTTCGGTGGTTCAAGGTGGGCGACGAGGCTTTGGCATGGTTGTCAGGTCAGGGTCGACCCATGGCTGCCAAGGGTAGTGGTCAGAATGAGGACATTGAGTAGATTGGTGAGGTTGGCTGTGGAGTGGATGTGCCCAGTCGTCGCATAGCCTCCTAATGCTGTTCTAGTCGAATGCAGCAGCCCTACCATAGACCGACTGTATCTGGCCATGTCGCTGAAGGCGGTGATGCTGCGCAGGCAGATGTAGTCGCAAGGAATGCGGGGGTGCGCATGTACGGTATCGGCGGGGAAGCCTTAGCAATTATGAACTATGGGAGTGACTGCACAGGTGGTACTGTTTGTCCCTCTCATGACCTGGCTGTTCTAGGGACGAAGGTGGAGAAGGAGGGAGACTATAGTTTAGAAGCTGCGGTCTCGGCTGGGTTGTGGGAGGGTACTAGGCATGTTGTTCTTCGAGATAAGTTGCAACCTCTTGTTCCTGAGCGCCAAGAGATGTTGTTTACTAGGCTGTGGCAGTACATCCGCATGTTTGTTGCTTCTCCAGGCCTGATGTATGGGGTAGAATCCGACATGGAGGCAGTGCAAGGCTCAAGTTAGTTCCCTACCGTATAAATCCTGCTCAACAGCCTGTCGTGAAAGCAGAGATTGACTACATGTGGGAAAAGGGTCTGAGGGATAAGGGATATCGTGAGTGGTCGTTGCCAGTGAGTTTGCAACCTGAGTTGAGTGGCAAGGTCCGTGTGTATGGTGATTGCAAGAGTGTGGAAGCATTATCCCTGACAGACGCCTATCCATTACCTAGAGTTGACGACACCATAGACCGCTTCGGGGCTGACTCGATCATCACGAAGGTAGAACTAGTGAAAGGTTATTGGCAGGCCCCGTTGCCGGAGAGAGCGAAGAGAAGTGCCAGTCTTGTGATGAACTGGGCAGTTTATCAGTGTCAGGTGTTGTTGTGCTGCCGGAACACAAGTTGGATGTGTGGCATGTTAAGGGCACTGATAATATTTTGGCTGATTGTTTGTCACGGGAGGGTATGTTTGCCGGAGAACCCTCGCCGTTCAGTCAGTGTGTGTTGAGAGTGGAGAAAAATCAGGCTGCCCCTGTAGAGCAGCCGTCAAATTAAATAAAAAAAATCACATAAAAAAAATCACATAAAAACTCTTTCTTTTTTATAGTTAATTGTACGTTGCCAATGTTATAGCTAAAGTCCTAAGTTGAACCTGTCTTTCACTTAGTAGGCTGGGCTCTGTGAAGCTCGCTCAGGGAGCATAGCAGGCTAAAATTATACTATTGTGTTTGGGAGGGGTTATAAGATGTTCTTTATGCTAATATGTTGTTTTATTTAAGATTGAGCTTTGCATTTCATTTCTGGTGGAGTGGCTAGGTGTGGCGGGTCTTGTCGGCATTCTGCCTTGTCAGATATGGTGCTCGCCTAATGTTGAGCGTCCCATTTATTGGGCGGGGTGTGACGTCTACCAGCGTTGGCAGAATCGCCTCTCGTTAGCCACTAGCGCTCGCCAGGGACATCGAAATGGGCTACAGTTATCAGAGAATGTTGTTCTTTCTTTCCTAGTACTCGCATTGTCACAGACAGTCCAGTGGTGGTCTTTATTTTCGTCTGTGACAACGGGAAGTATTTTATATCATTAATAGAACATAAGATGCATTGTGTAGAGTTAAGGGGACCGACCGGTTAATTTAGGCTTAAAAAACTCGAAATCCTGAATACACCAATAGGTGTTTACTCAACAAGAGTCAACATCCCTTCAAAAGCCAGTGAAATGTTATTAGTGAAAACCCATTGGAAATAGTATTTTTTTATGTTTTCCAAACTTTTCCTGTAATTCTAAAAACGTTATATAGCGAATTTTGAAATTAACATGCTCAGTAACTACTGGTCGTACGAGGAGCATACCTATATAAATCGAAAGAGCGTAAGCTACTCTACAACCTACCATACGCTTTATCTTCTACTTTGCCATGTTCCCGCATAAAATATTGTAAATCTAAAAAACAAAAGTAAAAATGTTCACCTAATGACCTTAGACTTTCACCTGTTTTCTCAGAACCTATATTGCCGCACTATCGGATGTTATTTTACAGTTATTATTGGACCTATAGGAATGGTGTATATACCATTGGAAAGGTAATTAAAAACACTAAAAGGCCTATAATCCAAATTTACTCTAATAATTTAAATTTGTTCACAATATGTCGTCAAAGTTGTAATTTTTGTATAAATATATTCGCCTGAATCCGTCATCACCTAAATCGAACAAATACAAAAAATATATAAAATGTGTTTTATAGAAACTATAGATACACCTTTTGTGAGTTGTTTGATCACATAGAACTTGTGCTATGGGGATTTCTGTAGGAGTTTATCATTTTCTGCAGTACTATGATTTTCAACATTTTTTTACCTAAATTGCAAGAAAAAGCAAAAAATATATATATTTTTTTTTTTATCTTGTTTTATGGTCATATACACCTGTGCCAAATTTCATTTAAATTGATAGTAAGACCTGGAAGTAGCGTAATTATCCGGTCGGTCCCCTTAACCCGGTGAGACCCAGCGTCGCACGTGTTGCGTCGGCAGTCTTTGATCACCAACTCCCAGCAACGCATCACGTGCGTCCGACATATAAAAAACACTTACGTGGCTCGTAAGGTAGGAAATGGCGGGAGAATAGGAGGGGGAGGTACCGTAGTGTGTGTGGGAGCCGGGCCAGTAGGTGTGAGCGGGCCGAGACAGCCGCGCGGCTGGTGGTGGTGGGCTTAGTGGGGATAGTTTACACCCCTAGTTCACCGCCATTTTGAACCTTCATTACTCCGGTCGTATGGGAGCTAGAGGCTTGAGATTTATGTGAGATACTCCTTAGGATGTATGCCGTACAATGCCATACACAATTTTTACCCTAGTGCTCCCGGGCGAGTGGTCATGCGGGGGAGACAAACTATTGAAACCCCCCCCCCCCCTCCCCGCCCCCCAAATGACCGAAATGAGTTTTTTTTTTATTTTTGTCTTCATTTCTCACCATTCTCTTCCATTTTGGCTCAACAAATTTTTTTGAGGCTCCCCCACCCCCAACCCCCCACCGGCACCCCCCCCCCAAAAAAAATGTCAGAGGTGATTTTTTTTTTTTTTTTTTTCATTTCTCATCCTTGTCTTCCATTTTAGCAAACAAAAAAATAAGTGAAAATGGCTTGGGACTGGGGTTAACAAAATATTATAACTAGCCGGGGCTGAACGGGTTAAGGAGAAAGAGAGATATAGGCAGCGTGGTGGTAATATGTGCGTGTGTATGTATGTGCTGCCTCGCTCGGGCTTCCCCTCGCCTTTGATTGGCTGGTGGATCCTGGCGCGTCCTAGGGGCCTGCTGCCTTGTGACGTCTCGGCTCGTGATTGGCCGACCATCGCGCCCTTGCGGGCTCCTGTGTAACTAACCTCCTCCAGGAGGGTTCCCAGGAGCTGCCCTCCTCAGGACAGGCTTTGCGCGCATGCTTCTAACATCCCTTTGCATACTCTCTCCTGATCACCCCCTTTACCACTGTCTCTCTCTCTCTGACCTTCTTCTTTTCCATTACTTCTCGTCTTTATTCAATTACTTGTCCCCTTGGGTTCTGCATACGGTTTCCATAGCCGGCCCATTGTATTGCATGCGCCGTCCTCTGAGATATTTCCATGTACTTAGAATAGGTTTGAGGGTTCTTAGTTAGCATAGGCTAAGAACTCTGTGTGTCTCCATTATTGATTTAGTGTTTCTGCTCTTTTATTTAATGCTAGACTGGGATAGGGTAACTGTAGTCGTTGTCTCCGATGTGTGTACGGTTTGCTTATACCTACACGACTTCGACCGGTCCTGTGGTAGCCTGGGTATTCTTTTCGGCTGCATCTTTTGCGAGTGCAGCATTGTGTTGACTGAGGGCTTTGGCCTGTTCCAGTTCCACACTTTGCTGCCTCTTTGCTTGTCTTTTGAGGGTCGCCAGGATAGAACCAGATACTTGTGATCTGGATCTATCAAGATCTGTCAATTAACGTAACTTAAAGGATGCAGTCTTAAGGACATCGCTAGGCTACGAGCCTGTCTTGCTCAACCCCAGTTCTTTACCTAGAGTATCCCAACTAGACATTATTAATTGAGTAGACACTTGTTAGTATTTAATATAAGCTCTTTGATATGTACGCATTATTATTCACAGCATTTATTAGTCTAGGTTGTTGCTGAGCCGCACAACCATAGCAGACTGTTTCGTTGATGAGGAAGTACTTCTTTTAGTGTCGAGCATTACTACCGTTGCACATTTATAGTATTCCTGTGTCAGTTAACAATAGAAGTCCTATCTTTTAGTGTATTCAGTCTACACGTGTGGTGTCCTGCCTCCTGCCTTTATATAATTTAAGATACGAGCATCTTATGAGCATCAGACTTTCTTCAGAAGTTTCCAGGTCTATGCTGTAGGACTATACTTCACTTTCTTTCAGATAGGAGTGAAGAGTTTATTGTTGTTTAGAGTAACTCTATTGAAGCTCCTTTTTATTGTATTAAATCTTGCAGTGATTTAATTGATCTTTCCATAGCTTCCTTTTTATGCATTTTTAACATAACTTGCATCTTGTTTGTTATCAGGCTATACCAGTGTGGGTTAGCCTGAAGTAGAGTATATTTATGCACAGTTAAGAATACCCCGTTATCGCAGATTAACTCTGGAGGGTATAGGTGTTTTTGTTCGCCGGCATAAAAGTTTGAGGGTTTGGATCTAGCGTACCGTTGTTGCATAGTGCCCTATTACTAGTCCAATCATTAAGTGCCCTTGTTTTATTCGTAGCCCCGGTCATAACACCTTATTGTCGAAGATGTCACACTACGGCCTTGCATCATTAGTTCCACTAATTTCTTCTTATCTTCATAACAGAAAAATAAATGTAATGGTAGATGGCCTTTATTCTCAATTTCACTCAATAAATGCTGGTGTTCCCCAGGGATCAGTTTTGGGCTCAACTCTGTTCCTCATTCATATCAATGATCTCATATCTACCACTCATAATCCAATATATTCCTACACAGATGACTCAACACTCCACAGTTCTTTCACATTTACCAATTCTTTCACCCAACCCGATCTTATTAATTCAAAAATAAACACTGCAATTTCTCTGAACCAGGACCTTTCTAGAATTAATGAATGGGGACAAAAGAATCTAGTTTCCTTTAATGCACAGAAAACTAAGTACATTCAATTTTCTAACCGACAGAATCTCACTGACTCCCATATATTTTTTAATTATGTAAATATTCTCACTTCCCCTAGTATTGACATTCTCAGTGTAACATTAACTACTAACTTGAGCTGGACACATTATGTTAGAAGCATTGCTAAGAATGCCTCTAAAAATCTGGGACTCCTGTACAGAGTTCGAGAATTCTTCACTGACGAGCAGTTGGCCGTAATATATAAAAGTCATGTGCGTTCTCAGATGGATTACTGTTCACCTCTGTGAAGTGGAAGTGGAGTGGTTGCATTGAGGCAGTTGGACTAAATTCAAAATAAAGCTATTAGATTAATCAATAACCCTGCAATCATACAGGACCTTTTACATTATCCATACGAAGAAACGTTGCATCCCTTGCATTATTCTACAGATATTTTCACAGCAATTGTTCCGAAGAACTTGCTTCAATTGTGCCACCTCTCCACATCTTTCCCCGTAGAACTAGGGCGGCTGAGAGCGACCATGAATTTACACTTTCTCCTCCACAATGCAGAACTTCTGTTTATCAAAATTCATTTATCCCCAGAACTACTACTCTTTGGAATTCACTTCTCTCGAGTTGCTTTCCACAAACTTACAATCTACAACAGTTTAAATCCAGTTGTTACAAACATTTTATGAATGGAGGATGCCTTTAGGCACATGGACCTTTTTGTTTTATCTGTTTTTCCTTCCTCCGTTCATTGTCTCTTAAAAAATAAAAAAATAAAAAATACCTAACCTATGTGAAGAAAGGTAACGGTAACACAGAAATGAGTGGTGTTTTTCATTTGTTAATGCACTTATTCGGGGGTCACGGGTAAAATATTTATGTAGTCTAATTTTGAAAGTTTCAACAATACTACACTCAATTACATTACTAGGTAGTCCATTCTATAGGTTCCCTACTAGATTGCAAACAAAATGCTTTGCCTCATGTGAGTTAAAACTTTTTCCAAATATCTTACAACCATTTCCTCTTGTATAATCTGAATGATTAATTGCGAAGTATTTGTTGACATCATTATATTGGCAATACTGTTGAGTGAGTGAGCGAAAGTGTGTGTGTGCGCGTGTGTGTGTGTGTGGTATTATGTGATTGACGTTCAGCAATGACTTTATAGATATCCATCAACATCTTAATAACAATGAGTCATATTTGGTATGACCTTGATGAAAATAGTTTCTGAAACTAAGTTGAGGCATAATGGGTGTATGGCAATATAGGTGTACGTTAACACTCAACGAGCGGCCTATGTGGTAACTTCTACTACCTGCCAAGCGGGTGGATTTACCCTAAACGAGCTTATTTCTGTGCTCTTTTTCATGCATAAACAAGAGCCAGAGCGTAATACAATTATGTAGGGCGATAATTGAGCTTTCCAATGACACCAGAACCATCCTTCTACGACCACGCGTTCTCTTGCAACGATCGTGCAACCGAAGGGCAAAATCGCTAAAATACGGTAATTTCCTTACATAATTCCCTGTGTAGCGAGTTAGTGAGTTTGGATGTGTGTGGAGGCAACGTCAGTTTCCGCGCGGAACCCGTGCCGAACGGTCAGAGCCGACCTACGCTCCTCCCACCGCTCGTTTCTCTCTCAGAGCCGATAAGGTGCTCGAAATTGCATGAGACTATAGCCGGGCCCCGCCACATAGTCCTTGGTTCTCTTGTCCGACTATAGCCGGGCGCCGCTCTTTAGGGGTTAAGGGATCCCACCTCGCTTTTTGTCTCATGCTCTCCCTCTCTCTTTGTCTTCTATCCGTTCGGCCCCATTCAGCCTACTTTTTTAAGACGTTTACCCCCATACAGGTGTCAATATTTTCCTGGCAAGTGGTAGCGAGCCAGCATATATATATTTTTGTTTTGACAGCAAGCTAAATTTGTACATTGTTGTTGATAGAAAAATGTCTCCGGAGAAGCCGGATTTCTCCATACAATACTGGCTCGCAATCGCTCGCCAGGAAGAAATCTACACCTGGATGGGGATAAACGTCTTAAAACAGTTGGCTGAATAGGGCCGAATGGATACAAGCCAGGGAAAGAGAGAAAAGGAGAGAAAGATTTAAAAAAAACAGTGACCCCCTTAATTGTCTGTGGTTGATGGTTTGGTGGGTGACAAGCCTGTGTGATGAAGGCCAAGGGAAAAGTCATGTGGCTCATTCTGAGAAAGTTTGAACGATCATCTAGATAACAACTTGGGATGCAAGGTTCGGAGAATAAATGCAGCCATGCGCCGGCATGGTGCAGTTCCCTTTACACACACACACACACACACATACACACAGACGAAAATCACATACACATACACACACCACACACACTCACATGCACACACACATGCACACACACAAACAAATACACACATACATACACACACACACAAACAAAAAATACATACACATACACAACACACACACACACAAGGGGGTGATCGAAGCTGTGTGTGTGTATGTTTGGTTCCCCAGATGGCGCCATTATGTAATAATGTCCTAGCTAAAACCGTAAAGGTATATAAACCACACCCACAAACACGCACTGCATAATCGACAATTTACTATAAGCTACTACTCTTTGGAATTCACTTCCCTCGAATTGCTTTCCACAAACTTACAATCTACAAATGTTTAAATCCAGTTGTTACAAACATTTTATGAATGGAGGATGCCTTTAGGCACATGGACCTTTTTGTTAAACCTGTGTTTTTCCTTCCTCCGTTCATTGTCTTAAAAAATAAAATAAAAATAAAAAATTAGTTCTCACATAGGCTAACGGGGCGATGGTGGGGTGAAGGGCCGAATGAAGAGAGAGAGAAAGTGTGTGTGTGTATGTGTGAGAGTGTGTGTGTGTATGTGTGTTATGATTAATATACGTACCATGCACACTTTGCAGTCTGTAGTAAACCTATAGGTTGTCCGGCCTTAAGTGTATATTAATAGTAGTACTTTTATTTGGACAAGTCCAGTGAAGCAGAAGGGTATCTCCCCACCTACCACTCCCTCCAGCAAAATGATACAATATATACTGGGAAAGTAACAGTGATGAAAACATATACAATTACCAAAAATATAATTATAAAAACAGATATACAAAAATATATACAAAGAAAAGTAATACTAAATATATATAGAGAGAGAGAGTTAGAGAGGACCTACACTGGCCGACATGAAACCATACATACTGGAAGATAAACAAAAAGATAGCCATACGGAGAGGCAGACAGACAAGCAGACAACATGATCACGCAGTCATGTAAACAAAACAAATATGAGAGTAGTTTGATTCGGTATTGTTAGAAGTCGAGGTGGAGAGGCTGAAGATTAATTATTGTGATGTAAATATATCTTCTTCTCTTCCGTCCTCTTCCCGCCAACCTTTTAACAGAGAGAGAGAGAGAGAGAGGGAGAGAGAAAAAAAATAGAGATAGAGAGACAAGGGGTGGGGGAGGGGGAGTACTGCAAGAATGACGAAGACAGCAATTATAGGACCAATTATTGTTTTTCTTTTTACGCGTGAAGGATGTGCTTGACTCTCACCTCTCGCTCTCTCTTCCCAGCAGCGGCACCACGATCATAGCCACCCCAACAATGCAACCACCACAGCACCACCATTACCACCACAACAATACCACCACAACTACTACCACCATAACAACATCACCACCACCACAAGAAAAACAACACCACTACCACTACAGTAACAACAACACAACAACAGCACCAACACCACCACCACAACAAATTAAAGCAACACCACAACACAGCAGCAACAACAACACCACCACAACAACTACAACACAACAACACGACCACCACCACAACAAAACCACCATCACAATCACAACACCACCACCACAACAATGACAACAACAACACCACAACCACAACACCACCACCACAACCACAACAACATTCATGACCTCTACCTACCCGGGTAGCCAGATTAACACCTCCATGTAGAAGGGGCCCATCTACATTCAGCAGCAGCCTAGGTCAGCCCTTCTTACCCTCAACCGTTCATTAGTCAAGGAAGACTGGAAAACTACCTACAGTCTACTTAATGTTGACCAAATAAACCTCTCAGGCACACCACTCGCAGCCAGTTTTTTTGGTGGTACGCCCCTTGCAGCCTCAACCCCTAGAATGGGCAAGTCCATCGAAGCCGAACCTCTTTTCTTTGACACACCCATCACAGTCAATAACCCTCCCTGTGATACGCCTTTTGAAGTCACCTCCACTCCTTCCCTTGGTACGCCCATCTCAGCTGAAAACTTTCCCAGTAACATACCATCACAGTCAACTCCAGTTCCTCTCTTAGCACGGTCACTTTCCTCCTTCCTTTTGGCACGCTCATTACAGCAAAAACTAGTGACACGCCTATTTTAGTCACTCTTTTCCCTTCTGGCAAACCCCTTGCAGCCAGTATCCAACCCTACATTAAGAAATCAGAGAAGGAGAAGAAGAAGAGGGCTAAGTCACTCAAGGAAAATAGAAAAACAGAGTCGAAGGGCCTCGCTACCACACCCAGGATATACAGTCCCCTCCTTCTCGCACTTAAGGAGAATAAGTCTCGGCTTTCGAAACCCTTCTAAAATTGCCAGAAACGGCAACTACAATACACATACTATCATCAATGTAACTTAGACGTAATACTTGCATCTTACAATACTCTTATGGCTCCGTGTTATTATTGAATTTAGGATATTCTCCGTTATGATTTAAAAATTACAACACAGCACTACAGATATCTTAAGAGCCAAGTTTAGCTAGCTATACAATTGCATATTTTATGTATAATGATATTTAGGATTATTATGTATAAATCCTGTGTGTTCTGATGTACCAAAGCTGTTAATGTATTTGTCATTCTTTCTATACACCTCTCGCCAATTATTATTAATTTGCATTGATTATACCTCAGAGATACCTTGGTGTGATACACTGATTCTATCTTTATACAACCGCTCAACCCTCAATATCTCTTTACCTTGACTTCAACTCCTATTGTATAAATTAATATATTTCTGCCTCCAGCATTCACTTTGTATCTCCAGGTTAAGCGTTTCTTCATGAACTATGTAAGTCTTGCTTTATTTAGTGTACTTTAGTATATGTCAATAAACCTTGTAAACTTTGGCTTTTGTTTTGTTGTGTAGTAATGGTTTCCTGTTATAATACCTATCGCCTATGGTACAGACTTTGTCCACTAATTGTGGGGCAGTATATTAACTTAACAGCCACAACAACAACACCATTACCACCACCAAAATACCAACATCACCACACAACAACAATAAAATATATCACAACCACAATAACAACAATAAAAACACCATTACCACCACCAAAATACCAACATCACCACACAACAACAATACTAACACCATTACCACCACAACAACAATAATATATATCACAACCACAATAACAACAATAAAAACACCATTACCACCACCATAACAACACTATTACCACCACCAGAACAACACCATTCAATCCTGGTGCCCTTATTACCAAAAAGATATAGACAAGCTAGAACGAGTTAACGTAGAGTTACCAAAATGATACCTAGCCTAAAGAACAAACCATACGACAGCAGCGTCTTAGAAAATTAAATCTATTTCCTTTAACCCAGTGTAGATTAAGAGGCAACTTAATTCAAGTGTTCAAAAGCATCGACATTATGAACATTAGTAAGTACTTCACTATCGACGAATCTAATTACACGCGGGGAAACGGTTGCAAAATTATTGGTAAAACTTTTAACTGGCATGAATATAAGAATTTCTTCTTCAATCGAGTTGTCAACTTATGGAATGGGCTTCCCCGAGACGTTATAGACTGCAGCACCGTTGATTCTTTTAAACTTCGCCTAGATAAATATCTTGCCTCAAACCCGCGACTGACTGCGTTTGTAAATTAATAGCTATAATGTATTCCTCCCTCAGATTCATCTAGGATTATTGCGTATATACATTACTAAGACGTTACTCTTTTTTTACTCAGATATATGAAAGATCACAAATAATTGTGTTATGTACTAACCCATCTGTCCCCTACTAACATCCTAATCCTGCCACGGACATTAGCTCCAGGGCAGTAGTTTCCATTCCAATTTTCCCTAGCAACTGTAAACCACTGTTTGGACACTTGATCCTCAGTGTTTTGGAGGACAAGCCGCCTAGAGGAGTCACTAGATATGTTGTTGCTTGGTTTCCTTTGTACTCCTTTGTACCACAACCACATTATCATCACAACAACAATGATATCACCATTACCACCCGAGCAACAACACCATTACCACCACAACAACAGTAATAACACCACAATAACAACAATATTACCATCACAATAATAATAACACCATTACCACCACAAAAACAACACCATTACTATCACAGTGACAGTAATAGCACGATAACCACCTAAACATCAATGATAACACCATTACCACCACAACAACAGTAATAACGCCACAATAACAACAATATTACCACCACAACAGTAATAACACCATTACCACCGCAACAACACCACCATTACTATCACAACGATAATAATAGCACGATGACCACCTAAACATCAATGATAACACCATTACCACCACAACAACACCCTCCTTTACCACCACCACAACAACAATAACACCATTACTGCCACAATAACAATAACATTAAAGGTCCCGCGTATTAAATCCCGATTTGCCAATGGGAACATATTTTTGAGATAGAATTTGTGCCGTAATTAGTTTCAGTGCATCACTACAAAGACCACCGACACACTATACAAATTCACCTTCGCTGTTTCCAATAATTTAGCATTGTATAAATACTTCCATTTTCAAAATATGCTATAGTGGTAGTGGCTACTGAGTAAACATTTCAATAGGTGGCGTTTGAGAGAGAGAGGGTCCGAGATTGTGAGTGAGGACAGCGGCGATGACAGTTGAGAGGAGTCTGATTTGCACCAGGCCGCGAGTGGACTACCAGGTGTCGTGGATCTACGCAAGTGGGACCATGAACGAGTTGGTTGCAATATTCAAACTGTCTTGGTGTCTCACTCATAGTCTGGATTGACACCTCCTGGCTTCAACGTGTTCAGCGGTTGAATTTACAGGTTTCAAGCTTATGTCCGGAGAAGTTGGTATATAGAAAACAAAATTACCATCATCACAACACCAATACCTCCATTATCACCACAACATTCATGAGATTATCATCACCATAACAACAATCTAGACACCATTACTACCACCACCATAACAACATGGGACACCCACAACAACAAAAATAATTCGTTTACCACCACAACATTAATGACACCATAACCATCACCATGTCAATATATACACCATTACTATCACCACCATAAACCCATGATAGCACCTCAACAACAACAATAATAAACACTATTACCAATACAATAACTGTAAAGCCTACATCTGTAATGTATGATTGACCTACAGATAATATGTTTAATATGAAGAGGTAACGCAAGCCAACTTAACAACAATCTTGACCCCTTAACTCGATATGAAAGAAAGTAATCGGGCTGACATTTTTATCATTTGGGAAGAGTTCACCAGGAAATAGGTGGGGATATTTAAAGCCAGTTAGATCTAGGCCCTTTTGAGTTACAGAAAGGTCAGGGATCTAGATTATTGTCAAGTTCGTTGGCGCTACCTATAGTAAGGTATGTATTCTCTCATATAAGGATAATGTAATGCATATTCGTTAGAGCTTCTACATGGAAATTGGTATTAGGTAACATGTATTTTATGAGTACATGATATGACGGTGTATTATTTCTAAGTAATATATGACTATTTGACTCCTAGTAATTGACTAAATTGAGTGTTTAGGGAGAGTAATGTAAAGGATGAGTTTCTTCCACCCTAACCTAGAAGAGAGTAATCTCTCTGTCTAGATTTCTTATGTAAAGCCATTTACAGCAAATTATATAATGGTGACAGTACTGCGGACCTACGGTCAGCGTTTAAGGTAAGTTTACCATCTTTTAACTGGTAAATATTCTTGATTAACCTTTCCCCTACTGTATATACATAGCAGCAGTCACAATTTATGTGGGTAAAAATCAATATTCAAAATCGCATGCATAAGTTTGACTATTATATTAATGTAAACACAATCAATTAACGATAACCAAATTTTGATAACACCTTTGGAAGGCATATATGAAATTCTATATATTTTATATAAGACGAAATTATTGCTCACCATATAACGATATTATGACGAGGGGAACGCCGAAGGGCAATTATATTATATATTTTGTTGAACACATTTAAATGCAAAATATCGATTTTTTCCCAGATTTGTTCAGTCATAATTATCTACTATACAGGGTGTATTAACACAAATGTTAAATGCTATGACAAATACCTTGTAAAATGGAAAATGAACTTATATTATCCTTTCGCATTTTCCCAAAAATTACGTGTTGTTAATATTGTCCTATCTCCTATTCTCTTTCTAATTTTCATAAATTATCTTCTCAACTGTACCTCTAGTCCCATCCATTCATATGCAGACGACTCTACTTTACACCACTCAATTAGTTTTCCAGAACGCCCCAGCCAGCAGTCCCTCAAAAGTAAACGTAATGAAGACATAAAATGCTTATCTTCTGATCTAGCTACTATTTCCAATTGGGGTAGAGAAAACCTTGTTGCATTTAATGTTTCCAAAACTCAATTTATCCATCTTACTACCCGTCAGGAAGCTCCAGAGGACTACCCCTTATTCTTCAACAATACAAAAATCAACCCTTCATCTTCCCTCAATGTTCTCGGTGTCTCTTTTTCTTCTGCTCTCACTTAGAAAGACCATATTACCAGTCTCGCTAAGGCAGCCTCCCAGAAGCTGGGTGTGCTTAACCGCCTCAAGGGGTTCTTTGCCTCTGTGCAGCTTCTTGCTCTGTACAGGGGGACAGTGCATCCTTGTATTGAGTATTGTTCTCATGTGTGGGGAGGATCCTCTCACACCGCACTCTTAGATAAAGTAGAAAGGAAAGCCTTTCGTATCATTAACTCCCGTCCACTCACCAATTCTCTGCAATCTCTCTCTCTTCGCCGCAATGTTGCATCTCTCTCACTATTCTATCGCTACTACAATAATCAGTGTTCCTCGGAGCTTTCCCAGTGTATACCACCTCCTCTACGTAGGGTGCGTAGTACCAGCTTTGCAACACAATCCCAACCCTACTCTGTGCAACTCTCCAACCCAAGAGTGAAAAACTATTCTCAGACTTTCTTCTATTCAACTGCTGAGCTATGGAACTCTCTCCCAGAATCAATCTTTCCCTCTTCCTATGACTTAAATTGCTTCAAACTCCGTGTGTCCAGGCATTTTAGCTCGAACGTCCCTTGATTTCGGACCTGTCATTCTTTGAAATCTGGGGAGGCACTCGCTGCAGGCAGTTATGCCTTTTGTCTCCCTCATTCACATAGAACCAAAAAAATACGTGCTTATATAGAAATGTAGCAAAACAAGGTTACAAGTCTATCTATCTATCTATTGCCTGACGCCGTGATCCCCAAAGGGGTGGCCACGAACGAACCGCCCCCATGCACCTCTGTCCCCAGTCAGTCGACGCTCCTCCCCCCAACCAGCACCGCCTTCGTTCATGTACTTCCTCACTCCATCCTTCCACCTCTCATTCGGTCTATCTCTGCCTCTCTGTCCCTCCACCTCGCTCTCGTACACCCTCACATTCCATATGGCCGAACCATCTCAAGTTGTTCCTTTTCACACACTCCAGCACATATACCTCCACACCACACCTCCTTCTTACTTCCTCATTAGTCTGTCTATCCCTCCATGTAACTCCGCACGCACTCCTTAAGTAATTCATTTCCACTGCTCTCACTCTTGGTCTGAGTCTCTCAACCAACGTCCATGCTTCGCTTCCGTAAGTCAGTGTCGGGATTACCACACTGTCATGCAAGGACTTCTTCACTTCCATACTGACCACCCTATTTATTGTTACTGCTTTTAGCGTTCCTACAACCCTCTTCCCCTGTTGTACCCTCTCCCACACTTCTTCATCCATAGTCCCATCTTTACTCAACACACTGCCCAGATACTTAAAAGAGTTGACGATCTCCATAGCCTGACCGTTCAGCTTCACCTCACACTCTGTGACTTCACCCCTTTCGAAGACCATAACCTTGCTCTTCCCCGTATTTACCTTCAAATTCCGTTTTTCGCACTCTGTTCCAAACTCATTTACCAGACCCTGCAACTTCCATTCATTATCACTCATCAGAACTGTATCATCCGCAAACAGCAGTATAGGTAGCTTCCACTCAATTCCCTCCCTTTTCAGCGATACACCAACATCCAATGCTCTTGATAGTATATACAGTAAACAACCACGGGGACATCACACACCCCTGTTTCAAACCAACATTCAGGTCAAAGAACTCGCTCTGCTCACTCTCCACACGTACTGCCGCCTTTGCACCCTCATACATGCTCTTCACTGCTTTCAGCAACTTGCCCTCTACTCCGTATATTCTAAGTACTTTCCACAAACCTTCTCTATCCACTCTGTCATAGGCCTTCTCCAAGTCCATAAAGGCAACATACACCTTTTGTTTCTTCTCCAGATACTTCTCCACAACACAATTCAGGGTAAAAATCTGATCTACACATCCTCTTCCCTTCCTAAAATCTCCCTGCTCGTCGCGTATCCATTTCTCCGTTCTCACTCTCACTCTCTCAATCACTACCCTACTGTATACCTTCCCTACTACGCTTAGAAGACATACTCCTCGGTGGTTACCACACCCTTCTCTTTCCCCTTTGCCCTTATATTATGCCAGTTTTCCAGTCATCGGGTGCACTCCCCTTCTCCCATTCTAGTTTGCACATTTTCCATACCCATTCTATCACTATCTCACCACCATACCTCAACATTTCCCCACACACTCCATCTGTTCCTGGTGCTTTCCCCAACTTCACTCTTTTCATGGCTTCCCACACTTCTGACCTCCTGATCCCCACCTCCTCCTCCACTACTTCTCTTCTTCTCCCTCCCATATCATATCCAGCTATGTTTGCTGGCTCTTCATTCCTTACATTTAGCAACTCGCTGAAGTACTCCCTCCATCTTTCGACTCTCTCTTGCTTCTCGGCTAGCATTCTCCCATTCTTATCTTTCACACCCTTACTGTTTCCCTTGCTACCTTCCCTAACTTTCTTGACTTTTTCCAGAACAGTTTCTTACTCTCCCTCCATTTTACTCTCAGATTCCTTCCAAATTCCTCATCTACTCTTCTCTTACTTTCCTTGTGACGCCTACCAGCGTTGGCAGAATCATCTCTCGTTAGCCACTAGCGCTCGCCAGGGCAGTGAAATGGGCTACAGTTTTCAGAGAATGCTGTCCTTTATTTCCTAGTACTCGCATTGTCACAGACAGTCTAGTGGTGGCCTTTATTGTTGTCTGTGACAACGGGAAGTATTTGATATAATTAGTAGAATATAAGATGCATTGTGGAGAGAGAGAGAGAGGCGAGAGCGTGGTGTTAATATGTGCGTGCGTAGGTATATGCTGCCTCGCTCGGAGGAGTTTTCCCGCTCGCGCGGTCTTTCCCTCGCCTTTCATTGACTGGTGGCTCCGGGCGCGTCCTAGGGGCCTGCTGCCTTGTGACGTCTCGGCCCGTGATTGGCCGACCATCGTGCCCTTGCGAGCTCCTGTGTAACTAACCTCCTGCGTGAGGGTCCCGAGGAGCTAGCCTCCTCAGGACAGTCTTGGCGTGCATGCTTCTAACATCCCTTTGCATACTCTCTCCCGATCACCCCCTTTACCACTGTCTCTCTCTCTGACCTTCTTCTTTTCCATTGCTCCTCACCTTTATTCAATTACTTATCCCCTTGGGTTCTGCATACGGTTTCCATAGCCGGCCCATTGTATTGCATGCGCCGTCCTCTGAGATATTTACATGTACTTAGAATAGGATTGAGGGTTCTTAGTTAGTAGAGGTTAAGAACTCTGTGTGTGTCTCCATTATTGATTAAGTGTTCTTCTATTTTATTTAATGCTAGACTGGGATTAGGTTACTGTAGTCGTTGTTTCCGATGTGTGTATGGTTTGTTTATACCTACACGACTTCGACCGGTCCTGTGGTAGCCTAGGTTGTCTTTTCGGCTGCGTCTTTTGCGAGTGCAGCATTGTGTTGACTGAGGGCTTTGGCCTGTTCCAGTTCCACACTCTGCTTGTCTATTGAGGGTCGCCAGGATAGAACCAGATACTTGTGATCTGGATCTATCAAGAGAGCACCCCAGTCAATTAACGTAACTTAAAGGATGCAGGCTTAAGGACATCGCTAGGCTACGAGCCTGTCTTGCTCAACCCCAGTTCCTTACCTAGAGTATCCCAGCTAGACATTATTAATTGAGTAGACACTTGTTAGTATTTAATATAAGCTCTTTGATATGTACGCATTATTATTCACAGCATTTATTAGTCTAGGTTGTTGCTGAGCCGCACAACCATAGCAGACTGTTTCATTGATGAGGAAGTACTTCTTTTAGTGTTGAGCATTACTACCGTTGCGCATTTATAGTATTCTCGTGTCAGTTAACATTATATGTCCTATCTTTTAGTGTATTCAGTCTACACGTGTGGTGTCCTGCCTCCTGCCTTTATATAATTTAGGATACGAGCATCTTATGAGCATCAGACTTTCTTCAGAAGTTTCCAGGTCTATGCTGTAGGACTATACTTAACTTTCTTTCAGATAGGAGTGAAGAGTTTATTGTTGTTTAGAGTAACTGTATTGAAGCATCTCTTTATTGTATTAAATGTTGCAGTGATTTAATTGATCTTTCCATAGCTTCCCTTTTATGCATTTTAACATAACTTGCATCTTGTTTGTTATCAGGCTATACCAGTGTGGGTTAGCCTGAAGTAGAGTACATTTATGCCCAGTTAAGGATACCCCGTTATCGCAGATTAACTCTGGAGGGTATAGGTGTTTTTTGTTTGCCGGCATATAAGTTCGAGGGTTTGGATCTAGCGTACCGTTGTTGCATAGTGCCCTATTGCTAGTCCAATCATTAAGTGCCCTTGTTTTATTCGTAGCCCCGGTCGTAACATCCTTCACTACTCTCTTCACCACCCTCTTACTCTCCACGTACCTCGCTCGTTTCTGTCTCTCGAAATCTTCATTCCCTCTACTACCCAACCACTCTATATGCCTTCTTCTTTTCTTCCACAGCTATTCTTACCTCTTCTGTCCACCATGCTGTACCTTTCACTCCCCTCCCTCTTCTCCTCACTCCACACACCTCCTCACATGCTGCACAGATCTCATCCTTAAACACCTTGCTCATCTCCTCCACTTCCTCCATAACTTCAAGGTCGAACCCACCTAGTCGTCTTTCCACTGCTCTCCTGTACTCCTCCCTGACTTCCTCCTCCTGCAACCTCTCCACCCTCCTCACCATTCCACCCTCCTCTCACCTCCCTCCAGCTCTCCTCACCCACTTCTTTTGTATCTTAACCTTAGCTACCACTACATAATGATCAGACAGACCCCCTCCAATACCCCTATACACCCTAGCATCCATCACAGATTTCTTCATTCGTTCATCCACACATACATAATCAATCAATGACTTTCGTTCCACCAATGTCTTATCCTTCATCGTCAACATCCGTTTCCACGTTTCCACGTTTCGCTTTATCAATTTGTTCGAACACCGACCCGTGGTAATAACGTTCTTGACATTGTACTTGCAACAAAAGAAGAATTAATAGAGAATTTGAATGTTGGTGATGAATTCAGTAACAGCGACCATCGTACGATAACTTTCACTTTAAACTTTACTAGTAACGAACCAAATAGTAGCATCGAAAAAGTCCCTAATTTCAAGAAAGCAAACTTTAATAAACTTAGAGCTATGTTTAAAGAAACTGACTGGAGCTTTTTAATTAACAATAACGACATAAATAGATCTTGGAAGTTATTCGAAACCACTTACCTAAAAGCAGTGCAAGACTGCATACCATCGAAAATACGGCGTCCAGGCCATAATAATAAGCCCAAATGGTGGAATAAAGATATTTCAAACTCCCTGCTTGCTAAAAAATTTGCTAATGATAGATTAAAATCCTCACAAAATGACGAAGAACGGGTGAAATTTGTAGAGCTACGACGCAAAGCCAAAAAGTTAATTAAGCAAAGTAAAAAGACCCTAGAGTTTCATATTGCGAATCAAAGTAAAACAAACCCGAAAGAATTCTATAGTTATATCAGAAAGAAAAAAGTAGTTACTTCAACTGTTGGACAGTTAGTCGATGAAAAAGGAGAATACACCAAAGACGAAGTACAAATGAGTAATGCCCTCAATACCTTCTTTGCATCAGTTTTTACAACAGAAGACCTCCGTGATATCCCTACACCATCGCCGATTCAGATTGATAATTCAGATGTTCTAAGCAATATCACCGTTACAGAGAGAGAAGTATTGAATTGTTTAGATAAACTCAAGGTAAATAAAACGCGTGGACCTGATACAATCTCGCCTAGAGTTCTAAAGGAAGCTAAGGATGAGCTCTTCAAACCACTGACATTACTATTCAATAAATCCTTGCAGTCTGGAACTATGCCTGATCAGTAGAAGATAGCCAACGTAACACCGATATTCAAAAAAGGCAGCAAATCCCTACCCAGTAACTATCGTCCAATTAGCTTAACCTCAGTTGTATGTAAAATGCTAGAAACGGTCATAAGAGACAGACTCGTAAATCACTTAGAGGAAAATAACATACTTAAAGATACTCAACACGGCTTTCGTAAAAAACGTTCCTGTTTAGAAAACCTCTTAGACTTCTTCCACGATATCCTCAACCTCTACGATGAGAGTAAAGCTGTAGATATTATATACCTTGATTTTCAAAAGGCCTTTGACAAAGTTCCCCACAAACGTTTACTGCTAAAACTAAAAGCACATGGAATACAAGACGGTGTGTTGAAATGGTTAGAATATTGGCTCAGCGACAGAAAGCAAAGAGTAGTCATAAACGGTAAGGCATCTAAATGGACCAATGTAAGTAGCGGGGTACCCCAGGGATTGGTACTAGGACCAATTCTCTTTCTAATTTACATCAACGACATAGATGAGGGTCTCACCTGTACAATCTCAAAATTTGCTGACGATACAAAAATTGCAAATAGCGTACTCTCAAAAGAACAAGTTGACGATATACAACACAATCTAGATAAATTGTCACATTGGGCCCAAATGTGACAAATGAGTTTCAATGCGGATAAATGTAAAGTACTACATATCGGATACCTAAATGAGAAAGCAAACTATTCGATGAATGGCACTCAACTTAAGAATGTAAACAGAGAAACTGATCTGGGAGTAACAATATCGAGTAACCTAAAACCTAGTCAACAATGTTCAGAAGTTGTTAAGAAGGCAAACAAAATAATTGGCTTTATAGGCAGGTCATTTGAGCATAAATCCAAAGACGTTATCCTAACCCTTTACAATTCCTTAGTCCGCCCTCTTCTGGAATACTGCGTTCAATGCTGGTGCCCTTATTACCAAATTACAAGCAAGAACGAGTTCAACGTAGAGTTACCAAAATGATAGAGAATTAAATCTATTTCCTTTAACCCAGCGCAGATTAAGAGGTGACTTAATTCAAGTGTTCAAAATTATCAAAGGCATCGACAATATGAACTGTAGTAAGTACTTCACTATCGACCAATCTAATTACACACGGGGAAACGGTTGCAAAATTATTGGTAAATCTTTTAACTCACACGAATCTAAGAATTTCTTCTTCAATCGACTTGTCAACTTGTGGAATGGGCTTCCCCGAGACGTTATAGACTGCAGCACCGTTGATTCATTTAAACTCCGCCTAGACAAATATCTCGCATCAAACCCGCGACTGACTGCGTTTGTAAATGAATAACATTATTTTATCCTCCCCTCAGTTACTAACCCATATGTCCCCTACTAACTTCCTAGTCCTGCCATGGACATTAGTTCCAGGGCAGTAGTTCCCTTTCCAGTGTTCCCTTACCCACTCTAAACCACTGTTTGGACACTTGATCCTCAGTGTTTTGGAGGACAAGCAGCCTAGAAGGGTCACTAGATCTGTTGTTGCTTGATTTTCTTTGTACTCCTTTGTACTCCTTTGTACCTGTGGATCATTCTGTGTCGGAAGAAGGTGTTGGCTATCCACAGCCTCCTCCCCACACATACGTCCACAAGTGCACTACCATTCCCATTCACCTCTGATGGTACAGTCTACGACAGAACTGCTGTCTTGGGATGAGGCAATGTGCTACTTCACTCACCTTTTGATAGATGGCTCTTTAATCGCTTCTAATAAAAGGGGGCGTAGTTAATATAGAGGTTGGAAGGAGGAGGAGTCAAACGTGTGTGTGTGTGTTCTAGAACAGCACGCAGAATATGTTTATTTTAACATAACACACAGGCTATATTATGTGATTAGCTCATGCTGGATCACAAATAAGTAACACACATCAGGTGTTGCGTTATTTATGGAATTTAATATACAGACAATCAAATATATATCCTTCGCACTTCCCATTCCCCCTCCTCCCCCTCTCTTTTTCACCCCAACTCTCCTTCTTCACCCGCTTGCTCTCCCATCCCTCCCACCTAAATGATACCCTCTAAAATGCGCAGATTAATACTATGCGATTGTTTTGAATTTACATATTCAAAATAAATATTAGGGATGACTAAAATAACAATCATAGATTGATTAGCAATAGGATAACTAGCGAGGCAGCGAACAACACCTGGTGCTCGCTGCCTCGCTAGTTATCCTATTCCTACTTAAGCTACGATTCCCGAAGAACACGTCTATATTTGTTTGTATATATATTAAGTGTAACAATAACACTTACGATTCAAGTTATTTGTGTTGGCTTAAGGAATAAGTTGAATAATACATATACTTATGACCTCCACAATTCGTAATGTTTGGGGAGAAGGCGCTTCAACCTCTCTCCTCTGTCCATCACATGCAAGCACCAACCCACCCACAGCAACAATAACACAGGATACAAAACACACACACACACCCGATAATATAAAACGCACATCACACACATGATCACATACAACGTAATGGGCACAAATCACTCACACATGATAACATAAAACACACACACACACACACACACACACACACTGGTCCAGGCAAACTAGAAAAGGTATTAGCATTATTGAGGAAATGTTGCTGTCTTCAGTGCGTGCCATGGCCATCCTGAGCCTTACGACGTATTCAGATTAATAACACACATAACAAAGCCACTACAACAACTTCATCTCTCTCCAACACCCCTTCTCCCCTCTCTACACTCTTCAGAAAATAGGAAAAGTAGAAAGTAGCTACGAGGTGCCGCTGTAAAGGCTTATCCTCCAATACCTTCACCTGACCTGACCCCCTCCGGGGTTTAGCTGGTCCACAAGGGTGTGTGACATGAACCCAATAGAGAATTTGTGGATCATGTCATGGAGTGGAATGTGGTCCAGGTTAGGATTGGAAAAGGCGGGAGGAGTGGGATCGGGGGGCAGGAGGGGGTGGGGTGGGGGGAATCCGTCGCTGCCCTAATGTGTGACGCCTCCCGGCGTTAACAGAATGGTTGCGTGGGGCATTGCAGCTCGCTAGCGCTCGCCAGGATGGGGGGATGGGCTACAGTTGTCCTAGAATGATCTGCTTTATTTTATTAGTGTCGTGTTGCCACAGACAGTCTAGAAATGGTCTTTGTTTTGGTCTGTGACCGCGCCTTATATTTTATATTCGCTATAATATAAATGTTGCTTGTGTGGGAGGCGAGCGAGAGAGGGTGACGGGGTACACCTGGCAGCGGGGTGAGCTATGACGCGGCTCGCTTGGGCGCTGACGGCGTTGGCGGCCAGGTGGTCAACTAGTCCCTTCCCATCGCGGCCTCGTGTTCTTTACCAGCTCAGAGCTTGCCTGACACGTGTATCGCCTACATCCTTTGCAATTCTGTCCCCCATACTCGCCACTTTGCATACTATTTCTCTCTCTCGACTTCTCCTTTCTCATTCTCTAATCTTTATTAAACTTAACATCCCTTCTGGTTTCAGCATAGACGTTCACCGTCGACCAGTCGTATTGTACGCGAAGCTCTCAGAGATTTCCATGTATTAGGTTAAGGAGGTATTAGGCTTTATTGAGGTTTTTGAGAGACGGACTTTTCCGTATGTGTCCTCTCTCGGGAAGGTTGTAGACTGGTATATGTCTCCCTGGCAAGGTGTTGAGTGATTCTGCTTGGTTATCTAAAGCTAGACTGGGGGTAAGGTTACTGTGTCGTTGTCTCCGATGTGTGCAGTGTTAGCTAAGCCCTGCACGACATCGACAGGTACTGTGGGAGCCTAAGTTGTCTTCGGGTGGGTTTACTTTGCGAGCACAGCGCTGTGGTGTGAGAGGGCCATAGCCTATCCCTCACAACATAGTGCTGCCTCTTTGTGTTGACTTCTGAGGGATCGCCAGGATAGAACTAGGTACTAGAGACCTAGATTTATCAAGAGAGCATCCCCGTCATATAACGTAATCTTCATTATACCACCTTCGGACAACGTTAGGCTACGAGCCGCATGCTCGCCCATTGTTGCCCTGCCTTGATACCCCAGCTAGACTTTATTAACTGAGCAGACACTGGTTAGAGATAAGCCCCCATTATTATATGTATGCAACCTTATTATTCACTGCACTTTTGAGCCGAGGTTGTTGTTGAGTTGCACAACCCTAGTAGGCTGTTGCGTTGTGTCACGAAGCATTTCTTTAGTTGTCGAGCATTACTACCTTTGCGCAGTCTTTATCATTCGCCTGCCTATTATTACTATATGTCCTAGTATTTATTGTGACCCGTATTCTGCATTATAATTGTTCAAGATTCTTTACGAACATCTTCCCAGCATCAGACTTATTTCAGAAGTTTCCAGTTGATGTTGCAGGACTAGCATTGCACTTTCTTTAATACAGGAGTGCCAGTTATTTGAGTATCTACCGTAATGTTAATTAGTCACGTTAACTATCTTTTCTTTGTGTAACCTAATCGAGTAATCTTTTACTGTTTGAGAATAGGCTGTTTCATCGAGCGTCAGCCTAGTGTGTGTGCACCAGTTACCGAGTCATAGGATACCTCGTTGTCCAGGCACGACTCAGGGCGGTAATGGTGTTTTGTTTTCCAGTGTTTAAGGCAGGGGTTGGATCTAGTGTTACCGTTGTTGCATTTTGCCATTATCTAGTCCAATGTTGAAGAGCCCTGTGTCTTTGAGAACCTGGATCGTAACAAATGGCGACCTAGCTCAGGATCTTGTGAACTAAGAGATAATTGCAGGATTGTTGTGGTCATTTGTTTTATTGAGGAATATAGGGGGCACGTTAATTTTTTTTTGGGCAAAGTAGTATAGCACTTGAGAGTTTTCAGACATTTTTGGCAAGTGAATAGTGCTACATAAGAGTTTGGGGTACTTCTTTTCTGAATATTGTGGTGAGAAATTTTTGTGAGCATCATGTCTTATACCGGGTCAGAGGAGAGTGGAGACACAGTACGTACGTAATGTCGAGACTGTGACGCATGTCCAGTGTGAGCATGCTGTACAGAACGCCTAGTCATGCCCCACTCTCGCTAGGATCGTCAGGGCAGGAACTTTGGCTGTAGTCTATGTAGAGTTTCCTAACTTAGTTCATGTGAGCCGTTGTACTATAAGTATTATGAATATGTATTTTGTTTTCATCTGAGTCAACGAGTTCTATTTTATATCATTAGTTATAAGTATTGTGTGTAAACCTTATTTGTAAAGATGGGAAGAGAAACAGCCACAGTTGGGGGTCAGTGGGTGCGCCAGGCCGGAGATGGGCCTAACTCACTCGCATTCCTCCCTCCCTCAGTGCTAGGGGAGCCTTTGTGTATCCCAGAGGAGAGAGAGAAATTACGTAATGGTTGTCAGTGGGCGGTCCTTAGTAGTTCATGTTGGGCTCACTAGAGGGCCGGGTATAAAAGGGAAGTCTAGCCATTTTTTCATCAGAACTCATTAGGCAGAGTGACTTCTCATTTCCCTTGCTAACTATATATATTCTTCTGACTGATGGGAACTTTCTCTACTACCTTACATTCTTATCTCCTCTTCTCCCTGCCTGTTTAACTTCCATGGTCCCGTTGGTGCAGAGCTAGTCAGCCAACGTATTATCGCTTGAGTTCTCACGAGATACTTGCCTATTAGATAGCCTATTTTGGAAGGGTTAACTTAGATTGATTTATGTTTGTTGCACTTGTATATGCATTTCCCTGTGTGTTATTATTATTCCTGTTTTCTGCTAGTCTAGGTAATGCTAGACTGGGGTAAGGCTTTTCTGTGTTACGAGTTGTTGTTTGATGCAGTGGTTAAGCGATAAACCTGCATACTCGTTTCGGTTCAGTGAAGCCTAGGTTGGCTTCGCGGCTGACTGTGTTGAGTTAATAATTTACAGTGCGTGAGGGCAAGAGCCTAACCACCCTGTATTTTATTAACAGTTTGTTTTTACTTTGTCAAGGAGCCGGGAGAAAACCAGATACAAGGGATCTGGATTTCTCAAAGTGCACTTGTTAGTTTTAACGTAATACTTTAAACAGTCGTGAGGACTTCGCTAGGCTACAAGCCGTTTTTGCTCAGTCACTGCTACCTTTTGCCCACAGTACCCCCGCTAGACTTTACTCGATTAGTAGATACAGAATAGTATTGAAGCTTTCCTTATGTATGATATTGTTTATGCACTATTGATTTCATGTGTTGCAAGCTTGGCTACTTTAGTGATTAGTGGCCCACGAGCACAATCCGAGTAGGCTATTGCCGTTGCATTTGCGGAGTACTTCTTTTTAATGTTTGCCATTTACTATTGCATATTCTTTTAATTATTCTTATGCCAATTTAAACCTTTAATAGTTTTTAATTGCCAGTGTTTTTGCTTATTGAATTACTGTTCAAAATCCGATACGTACTTCTTACGAGCATCCGAGAAGCATCTAACTTTTTTCAGAAGATTCCTTGCTCGATGCTTAAGGACTATTAATTAACGTAACGTAATAGTGCCGATCCGAAGTAGAGGGTGGAGGACTTCTTAAGTTCATAGTCAAGGGTGGATTACTTCGGCTTCGGCCAACACTATTCTTCGGTGTTGTTGTTTTTTGTTTGTTGATTGTTGACCAGACTAGATAATTCCTGTCTCTTTATTAGTCTGTTGTTGAACACTAGTACCGAGTTCTTGTATACCCCGTTATAGCAGATTGAACTCTGGAGGGTATTGGTGTTTTTTTGTTCGGCTGGCAGTACTCAGGGGTTGGGATCGTGTGTTTCCGTTGTGGCAGCGAGCCGTATTCGAGTCCTGATTGAGAGCCCTTGTGTACCCGAGTGCCAGTTCGTAACAAGACTGAGGAACAACAGTATGATGAAAGGGTTAATCGGGTGAACTGTGAGGAGGATGCTAGGATATTTTTGCAATGGCCTGTTACTGCCGAGCGGTTGGAGGGTATGGATCGGTACGGTCTTCAATGCCTGGCCACAGCTATCGGTAATGCGGTTACTAGCAGCATGACCAAGGATATCTTGATAACGTGTGTACTGGGCAGGGTGACTGGTGAGCGAGATGGGTTGAGTGCTCAGAGCCCTTCGGCCATGCTTCCCCTACACTCGACTCCCAGCCATCCCAGTAGTTTGCTGACCCCGGGTACGCTTCCACAGTTGGGTGGTGACTGGCAGGGGGGGTTGCCCCTGGGGGGACCACCGGTAATTTCAAACATTGTAGCACCTTCACCTCCTCCAGGGTTAACTCCAGAATTATTGTATCAGCTCGAATTAGCTAAGATCGAAGAGAGAAAGGCAATCAGGGTATCTGAGCTTCAGCTTCACCCAACAAAGGGCAAGTGAGCTCCAGCAGCAAATAGAATTAGCCAAGATAGAAGAGAGAAAACTATCAGTCATGAGCACATAGAGCTAGCAAAAATTCAAGCTGAGTCGACTAGGTACTGTGCCGACATGGACGTAGAGAAGTCGCGAGTAGAGACAACGGGAGAGCGACTTGGGGCTGGTAACCGTGTTCATGAGCAGTCTCTCTCGCACTTATTGAAACTGGTTCCGGTGTTTGATGAGAGTGGTGTAACAGAATTTTTCACACGCTTTGAGAAGAAGTGCCAGGAACACCAGTGGCCAGAGAATAAATGGGCAGCACTTGTATCCTCTAGATTAATAGGCAAGGGTCTTAAAGCCTACGATGCGTTGCCTATAGAGTCTTGTATTATCTATGAGGAACTCAAGGAGGCTGTCCTGAGAGCATACAAACTACAACCAGAGACGTACAGGTTGAAGTTCCGGGGTGTTACCAAGGGTCGGGAGAGCACCTTTTTGGAGCATGCCCGGGAGCTGTCCGATGCTTTTGGGAATTGGCTGAGGTCGGAGAAAGATACTACGTTTGACGACATTAAACAGTTGGTGCTTTTAGAGCAGTTTTTCAAATGCACGGGCGGCGACCTGACGTTAAACCTTAAAGAAAAGCAACCAAAAACTCTACAGGAGGCAGCTGAGATGGCTGACCTCCGGCTATCACTAATTCGTGGGTGCGGGTCTGCCCAGCGTAGTGAGGCAGGTAACAAGGGGCGTGACGCCCCACCCCCCCGAGTTAGTGATATACCTTATGCAAACAAGTACAAGAGCCATGATACCAAGACTGACCACAAGACTAGCACCGTTCCATTTAAGAAGGGTCCGGGCCCTTCCCAGTACCAAGGGAAGCCCAAAGGGGAGTTGGAGTGTTATCATTGTCATCAAAAGGGGCACTTTGCAAGAGTCTGTCCTAGCAAACCACCTACAGCAGCTGTGTCTTTGGCCTGCAACATTGGTGTGTCTCCGAAGTCATCTGAGTTTGCCCAGGGCAGTTCGTCAGAGGCTGAGGCACAGCCAATGCAGAAGCACCTGGGAGGCTCGAACCCTGCTCAGGATGTTTTTTGCGACCATAGAGGGCGGGGTTGCGTGATGTGGGCGGGGAGCAAGCATGGAGTAGAGGTCTTGCGCGATACAAGTGCTTCCCAGACTCTGATGAAAAACTTGACTGGCTACCCTATAAACGCGGCTCGGGTGGTGGTGGTGCAGGGTATTAATGCAACTCGGTCATACCCGCTGGTGCGGTTGGAGTTGGAGGTGGATGGTGTGGCACGTGAATTGGATGTCGGGATTGTGGAGAAACTGCCAGTGGAGGGCGTCGACCTTCTTCTCGGCAACGACTTTGCAATGCCCGCTTCTGAGGTTCTACCCTTAGTCGTTGCCGAGAGGCCGGCCGACGTGAGTAGGGAAGAGCAAGAGTGGGTCGAGCGGTGCCAGACACAACCCATGGCGTGTGTTGTCACCCGAGCTCGGGCAGCTAAAGTGTCACAGCCTAGTCCTCCGTCTTCAGACCAGCGGAGGAACGATCAACAGGAGGAGGCTAAAGCTGGAGTTGGTTTTAAAAGTTTTGACTCGGCGGCTCTCCTGGGTGATTCAGTATTAGCACCATTACTTAATTCTGGAGTAGCCCCTGGGCCTGTCATCGAGAGTGACGAGGCTGGGCATGACGAGTCTCCACGACAGCAACGTTATGCACATCGAGAGAGACAGAGGGAGCAGCCCAGTATCGGGGAAGGTCATGCATTGCTCCGGGAGCAGTTAGATCGCTTGGCACCCTCAGATATACGTCGGTTGCAACTAGAGGACCCTGAGCTCCAAACGTGTGCTAATGGAGCTGTAGAGCTCGACGAGGACGGTGATGCACAGCCAGGAGATTTTTTTTATTTAGAAGGCATCCTCTATAGGCGTTTTCAAGACCCTAAACGTAGTTGGCAAGAAGGGTCCGGAGTAGTGGACCAGTTGGTGGTGCCACGGGAGTGCAGGGATAGCCTACTGAGGTTGGCGCATGACATACCACTGGCAGGACGTCTAGGGGTGAGAAAAACGGTGGCGGCTTTAGAAAAATTGTTTTGGTGGCCGGGGTTGAAGGGGCAGGTGGTAACCTGGATAGCAAGGTGTCATACGTGCCAGAGGGTTGGAAAACCTAACCAAACAATTCCAAGAGCCCCGTTGCACCCCATTCCTGTCAGTGGACCGCCCTTCAGTAAGGTCATCATTGATATGGTCGGACCCCTACCCCCTACTAGTGCCGGTAATAAATTTCTATTAGCTATCATGGATGTGGCCACTCGTTATCCTGATGCATATCCAATGAGAAATGGCACGGCGAAAACTGTTGTCCGGAACCTGCTCTTGTATTGCTCGCGGTATGGTTACCCGCAATAGGTGCAATCAGACCAAGGTTCTAATTTTACCTCTAATCTGTTCAAACAAACTATGATTCAGCATGGAGATGCAACATTGCGACGGAGAGAGAGAGATTGCAGAGAGTTGGTGAGTGGACGGGAGTTAATGATACGAAATGCCTTCCTTTCAACCTTGTCTAGGAGAGCGGTGTGAGAGGAACCTCCCCACACATGTGAACAATACTCAATACAAGGGCGCACTATGCCCCTGTACAGAGCAAGAAGCTGTGCAGGGGGAAAACAAACCTAAGGCAGTTGAGCACACCCAGCTTCTGGGAGGTGCCTTAGCAAGACTGGTAATATGGTCCTTCCATATGAGAGCAGAAGAAAAAGAGACACCAAGAATATTGAGAGAAGATGAAGGGTTGATTTTTGTATTGTTGAAGAATAAGGGATAGTCCGCTGGGAGATCCTGACGAGTAGAGAGATGGAGAAATTGGGTTTTGGAAGCATTAAAGTTAACAAGGTTATCTCTGCCCCAATTGGAAATAGTATTTAGATCAGAATTTAAGACTTGTATGGCTTCATTAAGTTTGTCGTGGAGGGATTGCTGGCTGGGGCGTTCTGAAAAAGTAATGGAGTAGTGTAAGGTTGAGTCGTCTGCGTATGAATGGATGGGAATTAAGTCTTGCCTTAATGATATATATATTTGGTTATAATTTGGTTCAAGCTAGATTACAATGTGATCCAACTTGTATTGATGCGTGGATTGTAACATCCCGTTTCAATTACTTATATATTTATACGATTGTTCACACTAACCAGGACGCCAAGGTTGGCAACTTTGAGAGTTTTGCGACGGAGCATATCTATTTATTTTCTATAACACATTGTATAAGGTAAAGCATAGAATACGAGTTAATAATTAAGAATCAGGGAAGGCAAAAAGAACAATATTATTAAAACACCAAAGTAATTTTGATGGACAGCTTTGAACACGATGATGAGGAAAATTATATATTCGGTTAGGAGAGAGAAGGGGGAGAGAAAAAGAGAGAAGGGGGGAGATAGAGGAAGGCAGCAGAGAGAAGGGGAGGAGGGGGGAATGAGAAGTTCGAAGGATAGAAACTTGATTGTCTGTATATCAAATTCCATAAATAATGCAACACCTGATGTGTGTTACTTATTTGTGATCCAGCATGAGCTAATCTCAAAATATAGCCTGTGTGTTATGTTAAAATAAACTTATTCTGGGTGCTGTTCTAGAACACACACACACACACACACACACACATGTTTGACTGCTCCTCCTTTCAACCTCTATATTAACCCCACCCCCTTTCATTAGAAGCGATTAAAAAGCCATCTATTAAAAGATAAGTGAACTAACACATTGCCTCAGGCCATGACAACAAGTTCTGTCGAAGACTGTACCTCCCACCCTCCCACCACTCCCTCAACTTTCCTATCACCCACCTTACCATTCATATCCCCAATCAGAAATATTCTTTCGTTCTTGTCAAACTTCTCCAGGCACGCCTCCACATTCATCCAGAACTCCTCTTTCATTCTTTCAAGTATATCCTCTGTCGGGGCATACACGCATACAATCACCCACGTTTGTATTCCTACTTTCATTCTCACCCACACAATCCTTGAACCTACAGACCCATACTCTCTTACACATTCCTTCCATTTGCTACTTACAAACAAACATACACCTTCTCTCGCTGTTCCGTCACTCACTCCAGCACACACACCCATTCCACACTCCCACTCTCTCACATCTGAACCTTTCCATTTGGTCTCTGTCATTCCACATACATCCAGCCTGGCATTCACTAACACTTCCAGAATCTCTCTCTCTTTTGTGCCATCATGCATGCCACTAACATTCCACATAGCCATTCTCAGAATGTCCGAAGGTATGTCCTTAGTCGGTCGTTGTTCGTCAACGTAGGTTCCGTCCGCATCCGAGGCTGTTCGTTCGTTTATCTTTGCTTAGATTTTTTTTCCGGGTGGGGGTCGCAAGCCCACCGACCCAACCTCTTTAGTCGCCTCTTAAGACACGCAGAAGGCACGTGGGGCATATTCTATTCCCTAACCCCCAGGGGGGTAACAAGGGTTACAAGTAAAGCACTAAATAATTGATCAATTATAAACATAGTTTACTATGGACTTAACTAATGGGAAAGTGTAGGTTTACCTATTCAAACATTAGTAATTACGAAATCAAAGTACCGTAGAATATGGTGATGATACAATGTGGTTAGCAGAAAAATACTGATTATTAGAAACAGATTAGCGTAAACAAAATATGTAGCTCTGTGCATGGGGTATAATGCTGATGCCCAAGTCTAGGTCGGGTATCCGAACTCAGCAGAAGGTATTTCAATCGTTTATGAAGCATAGTTATTGAGTCATAGATTCATTGGGGGTTGATCGTTCCTATGTTTAATTAAATTCACGGACATGTTTTATGTCTCGGTATAAAGATTCAAAGATTATAATTATTGGGTATGATTCATTTATCAAAACTGTATTACACCAGTTGGTAGGAATTAAAATTATTTCAATTAATCTCTTTGTATTAGGCCTACACTGTAATGAACATGTACAGTCTACGACAGAACTTGTTGTCATGGCCTTAGGCAATGTGTTAGTTCACTTATCTTTTAATAGATGGCCCTTTAATCGCTTCTAATAAAAGGGGGCGGGGTTAATATAGAGGTTGGAAGGAGGAGTCTAACGTGTGTGTGTGTGTGTTCTAGAACAGCACGCAGAATAAGTTTATTATAACATAACGCACAGCCTATATTATTAGATTAGCCCATGCTGGAACACAAATAAGAAACACACATCAGGTGTTGCGTTATTTACGGAATTTAATATACAGACAATCAATTATATCCTTCGCACTTCGCATTCCCCCTCCTCCCCCTCTCTTCACCCGCTTTCTCTCCCCTCCCTCTCTCTCTTTCTCTCTCTCCCTCTCTCTCGCTCGGAAGTAAATGATACCCTCTAAAATACGCAGATTAATACTATGCGATTGTTTTGAATTTACATATACATAATAAATGTTAGGGATGACTAAAATAACAAACATATATTGATTAGGAATAGGATAACTAGCGAGGCAGCGAACAACATCTATTGCTCGCTGCCTCGCTAGTTATCCTATTCCTACTTAAGCTATGATTCCCGAAGAACACGTCTATATTTGTTTGTATATATATTAAGTGTAACAATAAAACTTAGGATTCAATTTATTTGTGTTGGCTTAAGGAATAAGTTGAATAATACATATATAATAATAATACTGCGTTCAATCTTGGTGCCCTTATTACCAAAAAGATATAAACAAGCTAGAACGAGTTCAACGTAGAGTTACCAAAATGATACCTAGCCTAAAGAACAAACCATACGAAGAGCGTCTTAGAGAATTAAATCTATTTCCTTTAATCCAGCGCAGATTAAGAGGTGACTTAATGCAAGTGTTCAAAATCATCAAAGGCATCGACAATATGAACTGTAGTAAGTACTTCACTATCGACCAATCTAATTACACACGGGGAAACGGTTGCAAAATTATTGGTAAATCTTTAAACTCACACGAATCTAAGAATTTCTTCTTCAATCAAGTTGTCAACTTGTGGAATGGGCTTCCCCGAGACGTATAGACTGCAGCACCGTTGATTCATTTAAACTCCGCTTAGACAAATATCTCACATCAAACCCGCGACTGACTGCGTTTGTAAATGAATAACTTTATTTTATCACCCCCTCAGTTACTAACCCATCTGTCCCCTACTAACTTCCTAATCCTGCCACGGACATTAGTTCTAGGGCAGTAGTTCCCTTTCCAATGTTCCCTTACCCACTCTAAACCACTGTTTGGACACTTGATCCTCAGTGTTTCGGAGGACAAGCAGCCTAGAAGGGTCACTAGACCTATTGTTGCTTGATTTCCTTTGTACTCCTTTGTACTTATGACCTCTACAATTTGTTATGTTTGAGGAGACGGCGCTTCAACCTCTCTCCTCTGTTCATCACATGCAAGCACCAACCCACCAACACTAACACAGGATACAAAACACACACACACACTCACACCCAATAAAATAAAACGCACATCACACATATGATCACATACAACGTAATGGGCACAAATCACTCACACATGATAACACAAAACGCACACACACACACACTGGTCCAGGCAAACTAGAAAAGATTTAGCATTATTGAGGAAATGCTGCTGTCTTCAGTGCGTGCCATGGCCATCCTGAGCCTTACGATGTATACAGACTAATAACACACATAACAAAGCCACTACAACAACTTCGTCTCTCTCCAACATCCCTTCTCCCCTCTCTACACTCTTCAGAAAATAGAAGAAGAAAGTAGCTACGAGGGGCCGTTGTAAAAGTTTATCCTTCAATACCTTCACCTGACCTGACCCCATCCGGGGTTTAGCTGGTTCACAAGGGTGTGTGACATGAACCCAATAGAGAATTTGCGGGCCATCATGTCATGAAGTGGAATGTGGTCCAGGTTAGGATTGGAAAGGGCGGGAGGAGTGGGATCGGGGTGCAAGGGGTGGGGGGGGGGGATCCGTCGCCGCCCTAATATTATTTGGAAAATGTTTAAATCAGCTCCAACGAGTATACAGGAGGTAGTTGATGCAGCTTGTGGGTGGAGATCATATTGATTGAATAAATATAAATTGTAAATGTTTACATTTAAGAATCCTTTATATATATTATATAATGTGTATGTGTTTCCAATGTTCACCGTAATATATTGATGGTGAAATAATACATATTACATTAAATTCAAGGTAACATACACAGAGCTATAGTATACTTTTAATTATGTTTGGAGAATAATTTAAACAATTCGAAGTAAAAATATAAAAGTGTAAACAATTTATATCAACTTTTAGACAACATTACCAGATTGCTTGGATTATTGTTAAAAGTTTATGACGCGATTTTGCGTCATATGAGCTCAGTAAGTCCGATAAGTTAGCTTACGATAAAACCGTTGGTGGCAACCTCAGCCTCCTCCGATAATTCTAACGGCCGCAGTGTTGTTGTGAGTGTAGTGCGAGGCAGTGGCAATGATCCCGGGGCTCCCGCCTCCTCGGACTTATTGGAACATAATATGTCTGAAGGAGTTTGTTCAATTCGATGACTTACTTTATAGTAAATCAATACAATGGGTAGCGCCGAACTGTTTACTGATAGTGGGAAGCCACAGTAATTAAGCTAGTAATTAAGAATCCACTGAGAAAAGTTTAATGCAATAAACATAGCGTGTCATATTACATGTTAAGGTAGATTATGAATTGGTCAACCACAGTGCTGTGAATAGTGGTATGGAAGAAACAAAGATTTACTCCAATATCAATTTTTATTTTATTACAAAGAAACACGTTTCGGCTCATCTAAAGTGTTTTCTCTAACTGAGCCGATATTATCTTGTCTTTATGATATAATTATTTGGTTATAATTTGGTCCAAGCTAGATGACAATGTGATCCAACTTGTCTTGATGAGTGGATTGTAACATCCAGTTTCAATTACTTATATATTTATACAATTGTTCACACTAACCAGGACGCCAAGGTTGACAACTTTGAGTGTTTTGCAACGAAGCATATCTATTTATTTTCTATAACACATTGTATAAGGTAAAGAATAGAATACGAGTTAATAATTGAGAATCAGTAAAGGTAAAAAGAACAGTATTAATAAAACACCAAAGTAATTTTTATGGACAGTTTTGACCACGATGATGAGGAAAATTATATATTCGGTTAGGAGAGAGAAGGGGGAGAGAAAAAGAGAGAAGGGGGGAGATAGGGGAAGGCAGCAGAGAGAAGGGGAGGAGGGGGGAATGGGAAGTTCGAAGGATAGAAACTTGATTGTCTGTATATTAAATTCCATAAATAACGCAACACCTGATGTGTGTTACTTATTTGTGATCCAGCATCGGCTAATCTCATAATATAGCCTGTGCGTTATGTTATAATAAACTTATTCTGCGTGCTGTTCTAGAACACACACACGTTTGACTCCTCCTCCTTCCAACCTCTATATTAACCCCGCCCCCTTTTATTAGAAGCGATTAAAGGGCCATCTATTAAAAGATAAGTGAACTAACACATTTCCTCAGGCCATGACAACAAGTTCTGTCGTAGACTGTACAGTAATGGTAATTAATTCTGATCGATTTTGAAATTTCGAACAAAATAAATGAATCTTTGAAATGCAAATACCCAATAAAAAATAGCAAGGAGATTCAATTCAATTCGAGGCTGCTTCAAATAAGTTTGTATCTGAATTAATGTTTATGACTGCAATTAATGAAATCACATTAGGCAATAACTTTGTAATGCCCACATTGTTTGGTTTTATTTAGCCTTCAACGTTGCTTTTATGTACTAACATATGACAGAAATATCTGAAGACCACTTGAGGATCTTAATTTGCTTCATCCAAGATGCCGTCGATCTTTCCTATGTAGAAAGATTTTTTTTTTTTTTTTTTTTTTTTTTTTTTGGTATTAGGCCTAACAAAAATTAAATTGAATTGTTTACGGTATATACAGTGAAGGGAACATTGCTTACATTGTTTCACCCCAAAAACTAATTTGTTTATAATTCAACATTACTGGGTCTAAACTAGGAGATTGTGGAGATGGGGGGAGGTGAAGGGGGTTATCAATGCCAGTGTTCTGATTATAGCACATGCTTGGACGACACTGAATCTTTTACTTTATGTCCTGTAAATAATTAATGATAAATAATTTTGAATTTCATTATAAAATAAAGTGATTTTGTTTTTTTAGTCGGATCTCAGCACTTGAAGTCTATTCTAATACACCCTGTATATAGGGCACTTTCGGTCTCTCTGTTTGAAGGGGATTGGAGTTCTCGCAGAGAGGCTCCAGTCCTGACATTATCCTTGACTTATAGTGTGCTGGCTTAATAATCTATTAGGGTTGATAGCCTGTGAAGTCGTATATTAATTAACTAACTGTCTGTTTGTTCACGAACTACTCCCTCAGTTTTCAAGATGGAGAGCCCATACTTGGCATGCATACTAAGGGGGTGCCAGAATAGTTTTTAACACCTATGGGGCAGGTATTTTGGCCTGATATTACCTCCATTCCCTTCTCATTGTCATGCATAAGCAAGAGCTAGAGCATAATACAATTATATATCCTTGAAAAAACAGTAATAGAGCTTTCCAATGACAACTGAATGATCTCTGTATGACGGTTGGTTATCTTGCAACAATCTTACAAAGGGAAGCCAAAAGTGCTAAATATTAGCGGGATTGACCTGTTTTCGCTATATGTAATGCTGCAGTGTGAGCTATGAGCCCAGACCCCGTGGGCTCCGAATGAGACACCTTTGCACTGCCTGTAACAGCTTGCCTCGCTCCCAGGCCACATAATAGTCGGAAATCGGTGTCCGGGTTTCGTCGGTAAGTGGTTAAGTCCCTCACCCCCCGCCTCAACTCCCTAAAGATGGGGTGCCCATACTTGGCATGCATACTAAGAGGGTGCCAGAATTGATCTTAACCAACTGAGCCCAATATAATATAAATTTATACTCCGGGACCAGCAGGTGGTCAAAATAATTGTTTTCCAGAAAACACCTGGAATGGGTTAGAAATGAAGGAAACGCCACAAAAAAACGATCCCCTAGGTCATTAAGGGGTCCTACGGGGCGCCCGAAAGTCGGAATTAACATGGAGAAATGGGTAGGCAAAAAAATGCAAAAATAAGTTTTTAGGGCGCTCACGCGCACGCGGCTGGACTTTGAGTGTTTTAAACCATTGGCATTGTTCCGTGGGTAACTTATCCAGTTCCCATACAAATCTAAGCCCTCTAGGTGCCATATGACCGGAGTAATTAACCGCGACGCACCCTATGCGGCGCTGGGGTGTACAGTTACATACATTGCCGACGCATAAAGTGCGTCGCTGGGGTTCAGTGGGTTAAGCAAACACAAATGTTGTCCCCTCACCCCCTTGGGGAGGGGGGGGGGCTCCAAATTCCTTCGTTTTCAAGCTGAAGAGCCCTTACTTGGCATGCATACTAAGGGTGTGCCAAAAAAGGTTTTAAGCATTTTTTTGCTAGTCCCTTTACCACCCCGGGGGGGGGGGAGTGCCCCCCTCCCAACTCCCTCAATTTTCAAGATGGAGAGCCCATACTTTGTATAAATAGGTCTGGTTAGGTTAGGTTCATTATTATTTTCCCCCGGGCAGCCCCGAGTACTACAGCTAGTTGTACTATACGCTTTTATCTTTCTTGTCATGTATAACTCATTATAGTAGATGTGATTATTGTTGGTTTAAACAGAACAAAATTAAATTGCTTCTTTACGTGTCATTCAAAGGGAGCGTAATGAAACAAGGGAACTGCGATGTAAGTGTAATTATGTGTCTGTTACACTCACAGGGTTCATTGTTTAGGAATCATAATGTGATGCATGAATTTCTTCCACCCTAGCCAAGAAGAGAGTAATCTCTGTCTAGATTTCTTAATTAAGGAAACTGAAAGTCATGTTTCCTCTAAGTCATGTTATGCGTGTAAGATATCACAATGAACACCCAATGGTCAAGGTATGTAACATGTTTGTTAGGGTTGCAAGCTTCATACGATTATTTCGGCACTTAGCACTAAGGTATATTCATCAAAACTCACACAACTGTAGGAGACCACTATATAATTAGGTAGTTTATGTTATATTTTTAACATCGTTCTTAACACCAATAACACCCCAAGTAAAATTATTGAAAGCGTGTGATTCTCCCAGGATTTGAACCTAGGATATCACATACTGAACTTACACGCTCAAACTATTACACCATAAAGACAGTAGTAACGTAACTAACATAATAATAGCATTACCACCACAACAATAATAATAAAACCATTACCACTAGAACAACATCAATAATAACACCATTACCACAATAACACCATTATCATCACCACAACAATAATAACATCATCACTACAACAACCAAAATACCATTACCACCACCATAACAACAACATAAACATGTAGCCCACCAACAACACATAAAGAAACACGAAATAAATAAAATAATATATAATAAAAGGTTTACCTGTGTAAATGGGTTGACTTGGCACTGATGGTGATATTTGACAACGACTGACTGACTGCCTCAGGGGTTATGAGAGAGAGAGAGAGAGAGAGAGAGAGAGAGAGAGAGAGAGAGAGAGAGAGCGCGCGCGAGAGAGAGGGGCAAACTGCAGGAATGAGGATGGAAGCAATTATAGGACCACCGATTTTTCTCTCTTTAGGCGTGAGGAGGTTAGCTCTCTCTCTCTCGCTTTCTCGTTGTAGACTACAGCACCGTTGATTTTTTTAAATTTCGCCTACAAAAATATCTTGCATCAAACCCGCGACTGACTGCGTTTGTAAATGAATAACTTTATTTTATCCCCCCTCAGTTACTAACCCATCTGTCCCCTACTAACTTCCTAACCCTGCCACGGACATTAGTTCCAGGGCAGTAATTCCCTTTCCAATGTTCCCTTACCCACTTTATTTTATTCCCCTCTCAAATTCATCAAGGATGATTGCGTATACAGTATATATCACTAAGACGTTACTCTCTTTTTCCCAGATATACGAAAGATCACTTATAACTGTGTTATGTTACTAACCCATCTGTCCCCTACTAACTTCCTAATCCTGCCACGGACATTAGTTCCAGAGCAGTATTCCCTTTCCAAATTTATCTTACCCATTCTAAACTACTGTTTGGACACTTGATCCTCAGTGTTTTGGAGGACAAGCAGCCTAGAGGGGTCACTAGACCTGTTGTTGCTTAATTTCCTTTGCACTCCTTTGTACTCTCTCTCTCTCTCTCTAAGCCTTTCATGACGACGGTGGTGATTTTTCATATTGGTTTCAGCTATGTTTATACGATTTTCTGCAGATTAGGAAGGGTCTGTGATAGCTAACAGTATTGATTAAGGATATCTGTAGCATTTAAATTGTTAGACGTCCTTTCTAAGCTCAATAAAATGGTCTAACAGTTGCCAGCATGTAATGAGAAGGGCCTCACCGGTAATAAATGGTCTAACAGTTGCCAGCATGTAATGAGAAGGGCCTCACCGGTAATAAATGGTCTAACAGTTGCCAGCATGTAATGAGAAGGGCCTCACCGGTAATAAATGGTCTAACAGTTGCCAGCATGTAATGAGAAGGGCCTCACCGGTAATAAATGGTCTAACAGTTGCCAGCATGTAATGAGAAGGGCCTCACCGGTAATAAATGGTCTAACAGTTGCCAGCATGTAATGAGAAGGGCCTCACCGGTAATAAATGGTCTAACAGTTGCCAGCATGTAATGAGAAGGGCCTCACCGGTAATAAATGGTCTAACAGTTGCCAGCATGTAATGAGAAGGGCCTCACCGGTAATAAATGGTCTAACAGTTGCCAGCATGTAATGAGAAGGGCCTCACCGGTAATAAATGGTCTAACAGTTGCCAGCATGTAATGAGAAGGGCCTCACCGGTATAAATGGGTTAACCCCTTTAGCACGATGACGTAATTTTCATCATATTCTGGTTACCATTAGACGACTTTCTTTAGCTTATAATGTACCTCTTTGATCTGCAGGGCGTATACTATCAAATTAAACAATCATAATAACATAAGTCCTTCTATAAACTTAATAGAATCGTCTAATATTAGCATGAACAGAGCATCAAAAAGTCGTCATCGTGCTGAAGGGGTTAAAGGATGTAGGATCGACTCAGATATTTTCATCTCTCAAGCTGTAAAGAGTCTATGTTACTATGATCATTCCAATCTAACATTAACCAAATTGGTGCATGGTTGGATCCTTGTATTGTTTGGCATGTGTCTAATTGCTCAATTACATTCATCACTCAACGTTTTACTAATGTGGAGTAATTTATACTGAAAGTTAATGCTGAATGGGTATGTATTGTTTTTGTTATGTAATATACAGTAACTACGTGCTGTATTTGTTCATGGAAATGGTATACTTACTTTAAAACTTATTAATTATATTTTCTAAATCGAAATTAACTTCATAATACACTGTATGTTTCTCATTGAGTATATTTGCAAAATAAAACCACGTAGGTCCACGAACGCCTCCCGAGTTGCTACAACCATCAGCATTGTTACTGACGTTGAACTTTCCTTTCAAGTTATGATTCCCTTCTGTCCACCAGACCTGGAGGGCCAGATTGGTGTTTGGTAGTCATTGATTCTGCTGCTGGCTCATCAAATGTAGTACGTCATATGGGTATATTTAAAAGTCATAATGTAATACATATATACAGTAAATGTAATTCAGAGGCTGCCAGATTAAAGTTGCCAAAGAAAGTTGCTAGGAAAATATAGTCGTGTGAATCCGCCTATGGAGTACCTGGGGTTGAGTTTAAAGGGCGATAAACACTACTTGGTCTGTGGCCTGTGCATACTAAGAACTGATCCACCTACACATAGACTAACCTAACCTATCCAGACACACCTTAATATAAGCATTTATGTCCTCACCAAACACAACATATCCAAAATTACTTAACCTAAACTAAGCTTTATCTAACCGAACTTAACTTAACCAAAACTAACATTGACTCATTTAAGCTATCTTAACATTCATACGTACATGCATGCATAAATTAGATGCTTTGTTTCCAGATGAAGCACCCCAAAAATGCATGACCATGGCAGAAAGTGCTTCCAGGCTCACAGACATTGCCCAACTGTCCCACTCCACAGTGCCACCAAATGGATTAACCCATTGAGCACCAGCTGATTTATAATAAATATACAACGTGGGACCAGCCGGTTGTCAATTTTGTTTTCCTGAAAACACATTGGATGGGTTAGTAATGAGTACAAAAAAATACAAAAACGCTCACTTAGGTCATTTAAGGGTCCTGCGGGGCGGCGGAAAGTCGCAATTAACATGGGGAAATGGGGAGGCAAAATACTGTAAAATCACTCATGCACGTGCCCACACGCACACCGCTGGACTTGGAGGGTTTCCAACCTTTGGTATTGTTGTGTGGGATACTATAGCAGTTCCCATACAAATCTGAACTATCTAGGTGCCATAGACAAGAGTATTTAACACGAACGCAACCACTGTGCTGCTGGGGTTTAGCGTTACATACATAGGCGACGCATAACGCACGTCGCTAGTACTCAAGGGGTTAAGACCATTAGCACTGAAGCAACAGACCCAGATGGCAGTTCCACCGCTGTATTGCTATGTTCTTTACCCCCATGAGGGCCCTGAATGGATGCATACTGATCACAGGAGTATTTTTAAGAGAGGAACCAGTGATCTACTGCTACAGAAGCTGATTGCACCACCGAAGTGGCGAGCGGTGGGTTCGCTGCATCCCTACCCCAAAATAAGAAGAAATTGGAAAAGAGTTAAGTTAATGTAGGGTGTGTAGTGCATAGGATTTTGGACAAGAAAGCAAGAGTGTGTGTATCATAAGATCAATATATAATTGCTCTTTATGAAATTGAGGAACTGACAAAATTAGCAAAGGAGGCCAGGTGGACAAACAGGATATCTAGCAATCCTTATACTCCACCTGAAGCTCTCCCCGGGATTACATCCCTGAATGATTGGTGCCTAGAACCTCCTCCCTAACCCATCCTATGATTTAACTTGACCCAACAGACCTAGACATCAACATATTATTTTGACCGATTTTAACCGAATATAGCCTCTACACTTTAACCTAGAAAATGCTAGACACAACTAGGACTCACCATTGCTCTGTGCTAGACCTAGGGCGATTTGGTGACTTCCAAAACGTAATGAAACCACTTCATTTTGTAGGAAATGCAAGCACGCATCCAACTATATATATATATATATATATATGAAGACCCAAAAGATGCGTGGTAGAGGTGTTATGGTAGTCTGTAGTTGAAAATATGGCACAAAACCAGCAATGAGCGGCTGTGCCTATGGGAGTATTGGTCGGGTGGAGGGAGGACATGGGAAGAGCAAGGTGGAGGCAAGATGGGGGACATAAATGTCATTAGATTTTCACCCCTATAGCCCTGAGAATCACAATTGATTATTGTTATTTGGAGTGGTTTGGTACTGTTTGACACCTCTTCTTTCGAAAGGAGTGTCACAGCCCACCAGTAAAACCTCTCAAGAGGATTGTCACAGCCGTTGGGTTAATGCAACCTAATGCAGCTAGAACATTATCCTAACTCTACCAACTCAAACCTTGGCTTAATTTAACCTAACCTGTTACAAAAATGGCCTAACAGTTATCTACCTTAACTTCGTTTTCTTCAGTCCTGTGTATTTAAGTTATGTCTCTCAACAAATATTTTGAGGTCACATATTCCTGTAATAATCAAGCATTGCGTACTGGTACTATATGTTCAATGTCAATGTTAAAATTCGATAGTTCGTGAGTCATCACATTTATTTTACCTCTCTAAGCAGCCCCATAACAAGAACATTCTTGGGTTAGAAGTAGTGGTAATTTAACCAACACAGAGGATCTAACTAATTACCTTATGTTTTGCTTCAGATAGGTTTATAGCTAAATTGTATTAAATAGCAATTACTATTTGCATTACGACAGTATATCGTCACGTTCATAATGTATTGTCGGCCAAGGCATTCATCGTATATTCCAGAAAATTGGCTAACTCGAAACAGAATTAAATCGATTTCACGTTTGATCGAGTTCTTTGTCAGTCTGTTCCTGACTTATGAATATAGACAACACATATAATAGCAACCTTTTCCGTCGAGTAGTATTTACAGTAAAGTAATCACGACTTTTTGCCCCTGGACTATGAAAGGTTCTTCCTAAGCTAAATATAATGTTCTGGCAGTCGGTAGGATCAACTGTCACAAGTTATTGTGTATTCGATAAAGTATATAACCAACTTATGATCGGCAATATTGTAGGTCACTCAGTTTGCATAGCAACATGTAAATATATTTTAGTTTTCTCTGATAAGTTATAAACTATTATGTGCTCAAATTACTTACAGCTTACATGGAACAAATTGTTATATCATACTGCAGATTCAGTTGAACCTTAATCACAGGTAATATGTCATTAAAGCAGTGACGCAATATTAGACTGAGGATGTTAGATTTGCAATTAGTTACTTTTTTTTTTTTTTTTTTTTTTTTAAGCTCAGAATTAATCGATTTAATTCTGTACAGAAAACAGAGTTTTTCAAGTTTATCTAGGAGTCATGATAACTTGTTCGTTGAACAAATGTAAACATTTTGGCATTTTTATAAAGTGCTTCTGACTGAATCCAAATATTTTGCCCCAGGTATGCCATAACATAGCATTACCATCCAAAAAGGGTCAGTTAATTTTTAGTACTGAGATGTGTAAGTATAACACGTACCGGTAAAAGTAACATCCGATTAGAGAAGGGAACTAACTATTCGACGTGGATGGCAGCACCTTTGTATTGCACGTCATAACATACAATGTTGATTGAAAAGTTGGCCATGCCAGCATCTCATTTACAAAATCTGACTTGTAATTTTCCTTGCTGCAGGCAAGAGGTGATATGTCAACCATATTTGGATGACATTGGACATTTTTAGAAATGTAAGAAATTAAAATTAGCTCCTCAAAATACTCAATCTTGATTAACAAGTGGGCCCCAGTGACGTTCACAAAACCCCAGCCGTCCTTGGCTGTAGCAGGGCGATGCATGTGTCAATAATCACCTATAATCATCTGCAAATATTTCTGGAGATTCCTTGACATATTCTTGTAGCTGAGTGTACCTGAGCATCTAGATAGATATAGATAGTGTGTACCTAGGAATGAAAATATAGTTATTCTAATTAGTAGTTTTAATACGTATTCTGTTTCGTATTTAGTTTTCTGTTTTACAGAGACTAGGCAAGCCTTTGAAGACCTCGCCGAGATAGATGAACAGAACAATATATGGTATATTTCAATCAGCGTTCCAACTTACGTTATCTATCTACAGTAGCTATGATTAGTTATATAGATATCGACCTTCAATAATAACCGCTTAAAATAACATTTAATATACAAGTATAACCAGTGGTGGGCGCGCTCCGGTGGGACCGGTAATGCGGCAGCGCTCCGTGCTCCTCAGACATAAGGTAATGCGGCAGCTCTAACGCGCTCCTTTGGTCAGCCGACCCGATGCGCTTCCCGCTCTGCGCTCATGCGCTCCGCGCTCCCAAAAATAGGTATATAATAAAAACAAGTAAAAAACAGTTTCTAGAAGTTATTTAATTATTTACCTAAATTAATACAATCTTTTGTCTTTCACTTCATTAAATTAAAAAAATTAAAAAAATTAAAAAAAACTCAAGTCATGGTGTCTTTCTGAAGTTTAAGTTTCTCACTTTCTCTGTTTCTGTAATTCTTTATGTCATATCAATGATATGATTGATATCATATCATGGATGACCCGCTGACCAGTCTTCGACGGTATATATACGGCCGGGACTAGGGTCTTGTCAGTTGTCACGCCCAGTGCCAGGTCCGTATATAATTCTATACTGACTCGCCGAAGAAAAATCGTAGCAGCGAAACGACTGCACCTATGGCTTTCATATTTTTAGTTTTTTACCACATGTACAGTTGTGGACAGATGAAACAGATACAGCCTTGGTCTGTCCAAGACCTCAATAGAGGGCAGCACAATTAGTGCCCATAAATTATCTGGTAACAGTGATGGTGTGGGAGTAGGAGGTGAAGGTATGGAGTGGAGGGAGGGAGGCGAGGGAGGGGGAAGGAGGGTACAGGAGTGGGAGGGGTAACCAGGTGGGGGTGGAGGGAAGTGGTTGACCAAATACTTTACTGTGAAAGAACAATTAATCAATAATTAATAGTTATGAGGTACTATGATTGCAAAATATTGGATTGCTAGTATTAATGAAGCATATAGCCTAATACTGCTAAAGTTGTAGCAAATTGAAACAGAGACACCCTCCAATAAAAAAACTGTGTGTTTCTACCTCGAGAATCATAGCTGGGGGGAGGGGAGAAGGTATTATTATTATTATTATTATTATTATTATTATATGGACTAGCACCAAGCCCATGAAAACTATGTGGCACTAAAACTCATGATTAAAATGGCAGAGGTAAGCTAGGCGAATTCAAGAATGATACAAAGCTATGGGAAAAACGTTACAGAAAGGTAAAAGACGAGCACAAGACAGAACATGCATAAAGATATTAAGATACAAAGTGGGGGTGACAAACTATAGAGGGCAACCTAGTAGTAGTGCAGGATAGGGGTAGGTGGTGTGGATTACAAAGAAACCTGTGACTGGAGCGTTAATTATTTTATGAAGAACAATTAATTTAAACTTTGTTAATGGAATAATAAATAAGTTTTCTAACATCTCACTTACCCACCTTCGATTTTGATAGTAATATAACGAATGCCTGTGCATTAAATATTCAACTATGAAAAACATCTTCGCAGAGCCTCATAATACCATAAGCCTTGATAAGATTAGGTAGAGGTGTGTGTGGCATGATAAACGCGCTATAGGCAACTTGCTCTCTCTCTCTCTCTCTCTCTCTCTCTCTCTCTCTCTCTCTCTCTCTCTCTCTCTCTCTCTCTCTCGCTATTGGAACATAAGCACAAACCGTTTGTCGGTTGTATATCTAATTTACTTTGAAACAGTATATATATATATATATATATATATATATATATATATATATATATATATATATATATATATATATATATATATATATATACAGTATTACAGTAAATGAAGCAAGGTTTATCTACCTATTTATCTTTGCTATATTCATTATGTGTTTTAGTCTGCAGTTTTACTGTTATAGCAAACTGGGTCGACCGTGATTATATTTTCACACTACACTATTTGTATTTGCAGTGCAGTTCCTTGATTTTGTAAACTAAATGCTACCATATTTGTTTAGACATAATTGTATGCAACTGACAACACGCGGATGCAGCACTCACTGGCTCTCATGTTTCCGATTTTGACTCCTCTGAATTATCCACTTAATGGCTCAAACTATCCTGTCATTCTCATACTAAATACTTCTGTGTTGTTTATATTTCCCTTAACTCTACTGACTTTCCCAAATTCTTTGAGTATCTCAAATCTTAACTGGAACACATCCTAGCCATCTCTCCTTTCTCAGAAATCACCATCTTAGGAGATTTCAACGTTCACCACCGCCAATGGCTTTCCTCTCATTCCACTGACTAACCTGGTGAACAATCTATATCTTTTCTATCCTAAATGACCTAGACCAGTTGGTTCAGCAACCCACCCGTATCCCAGATAGCTTCGGAGATCAGCCTAACATTCTTGACTTGTTTCTAACTTCTAACCCTTCCTCTTATACTGTTGATCTTTTCCCTTATTTGGGCTCCTCCTACCTATCTCTTTTACCTGTCCCATCTCTCCAGTACGGCCACCCGAATGAGCCGAACTAGCCAGCCGGCGGCACCTGTAGCACTTTGAACCTGCCGACTGGGAGGCTCTCCGGCAGTACTTCTTTGATTTCCCATCGAATTACTTTTGCTTCCGTTGCCGGAGACCCTTGGAGAGTGCTGAACGCATTACCGAGGTAATCCTCTCGGGCATGGAGGCAAACATTCCATTCTCTTTCCCTCAGACTAATGTAAAAAATACTTGGTTTACTCACGCTTGTTCTACTTCTGTCCGCAATAAGGATGAAGCATTCAAACGGTACCTACCGACACCTTCAAACTCCAGAATCTTATTTTTCCTATGTTTCTGCCCAGAATCAAGCCAAATTCTTTCACTCACGAAACACTCTTTCATCGATTCTATATTTAATTCACTGAACTATTCAATATCTAATGATAATGTCGGACAGGTTGGGAGAGAGGTATCTTGACCAGGATTCGAACCCACTCACTCCAGGTATATTTGGAAGAGTTGAGCACCATAAACACTCAGCCATATGCTCATGGCCGAGTGGTTATGTTGCCCAGCTCTTCCAAATATACCTGGAGTGAGTGGGTTCGAATCTTGGTCAGGTTACCTCACTCTGAACTATCCAACTCTAAGCTTTTCCCAAGGTTTCTGATATCTATCCAAACACCTCTCCACCAATTGTTCTTCGTCTTTCCCTCCCTTTTTCCACTCTGACGGCACTACCGTCACTTCTTCCTCTGACAAAGCTAAACTCTTCACCCAAACTTTCGCTAAAAACTCCACCTTGGATGATTCCGGTGTTATTTCTCTCATTCAACCTATCCCAAAGAAGGGGTGATCGCTCTCATCCCTCCAACTATCGTCCAATTGCTCTCATGTCTTGCATCTCCAAAGTTTTGGAAACTATTCTTACTTCAAAATTTCTTAAGCATCTCTCTGCACATATAATCTACTTTCAGATTGCCCCTATGGCTTCCTTAGGGGTCGCTCTACTGGTGATCTTCTTTCATATCTTGTTCATATCTTACTAACTTTTGGTCATCCTCCTTTCATGATTTCGGTGAAACCTTTTCTATTGTGCTAGACATATCTAAGTCCTTTAATAGAGTCTGGCACAAATCTCTAACTTCTAAGCTACCCACCTTTAGTTTCTGTGCCTTTATCTCTATTTCCCTTCCTGGCCGTTCCATAGCTGCAGTTGTGGACGGCCATCTTTCACTTCCTCAACCTATCAACTATCAGGTATTTATTCATATGCTGATGACTCTACCTTACACTATTCAACTAGTTTTTCAGAACCCCCCCCCCCCCTCCCCCAGCAATCAATCTCTCAGAAAGTCACGGGACGATGCCATAAAACACTAATCTTCTGACATATCAACAATTTCCATTTGGGGCAGAAAATATATTGTTGCTTTTGGAGCTTCCAAAACCCATTTCTCCATTTATCTACCCATCAAAAACACCCACAGGACTTTCCCTTATACTTCAACAATACACAAATCAACCCTTCATCTTCTCTCAGTATTCTCGGCGTCTCCTTTTCTCCTGATCTCACTTGGAAAGATCATATTACCACCCTTGCTAAAACAGCTTTCCAGAAGCTGGGTATGCTCAATCGCCTCCGGGGGTTCTTTACCCTGGCACAGCTTCTTGCTCTGTACAGAGGCACAGTGCGTCCATGTATTGAGTATTGTTCACATGTGTGGGGAAGATCCTCTCACACAGCATTTCTTTACAAAGTAGAAAAGAAAACCTTTCGTCTTATTAACTCACGTCCACTCCCTGACTCTCTGCGATCTCTCTCTCTTTGCCGCAAAGTTGCATCTCTCTCGCTATTCTACCGATATTACAATAATCAGTGTTCCTCAGAGCTCTCTCAATGTATATCACCTCCTCTGCGAAGAGTACGTAGAACCCGTCTTCCAACACAATCCCACCCCTACTCTTTGCAACTCTCCAACCCAAGAGTGAAACAATATTCCCAATCTTTCTCCTATTTAACAGCTGAGCTCTGGAAGGCTCTACCCTGAATCCATTTTCCCCTCATCCAATGACTTTAATTACTTTAAACTCCGTGTGTCCAGGCATTTTGGCTCGAACATTCCTTGATTTTGGCCCTGTCACTCTTCCAACTATGGGGAAGGCACTCGTCACAGGCAGTTCTGCCTTTTGTCTCACTAACTCACATAGACAAATTATCTACTAACTATAGGCCTACAATGACCATGCTTTTATTTTAGTCTCGCTCTACAGGTTTTGTGTGAGTAAATTATTTAGTAAGATTAAGATTACCCTCTTTATTGGTTAATAAGGAAGTATAAAATCTAGAGTCACCAATAATGCTATTGTAAAGTCGGTTTGTAACTAAATATATTAAGACATCAATGGACCTTATATTATTGATTGGCAATATTTTTCAAGATTTTATTATTGGTAACCTAAAGAAATATTGAATTAAGACATTTTATGTTACGTGCAATAGTTTGAAAGACCCATAAATTAAATATATATGTATATAATCCATACCAAGTGTGTTTTTCCCACCACTCACCATGGCTCGGTCCCACATCACCGGCCAAAATTACCGCAACCCCAACACTTCGATAAATCTCAATATCTCGGGATTTGTCAAGTGGTACAATGTAAATCAGGGGTATGGATTCATCACAAGATTGGATACCAACACAGATATATTTGTTCACCACAAATCAATATCTAAATCCAATCCTAAATATTATCCATCTCTAGGTGAAGGTGAAGAAGTTGTTTTCAACATTAAACCCGGGAATAAAGGGCCAGAAGCTCACCAAATCACTGGCCCTAGAGGTGCAGCAGTCAAAGGCTCACATCTTGCCCGCCAAAAACATCAAGTCAGCAAGTCACCAAGAAGACTGACAAGACACAACGAGGAACCTGACACCATGGCCAGTATATATGCATGTATTCAGGCTGCCAAACTCATTGCATGCTCAAACAAACATCATCTATGTCAGATAATTCCTCAAATCCTCAAGCACAACGGATTACCAACAATCTACATCCCTCCTGAGGTCTTGGATTCCCGAAAACAACAGAAGAAACCAAGAAGGAAAACAGAACATCACCCCAAAATCACCATCGAAGATGACTCTTCCATCAATTTAGAAGACCTTGAGGAGGAGGACAATGCTGAAGAAGATGATGACGACTACGAAGAAGATCCAGAAGACGAAGAAGAAGAAAATACTGACCATCAAGAGACCACTCCTTCTCCCCCCCCCCCCCCCCCTCCAGTTCTAACCCCTCAACTTGACGAAAGGATTAAGAAGAAACTTGCAAAAGAAAATGAGTTATCAATTTGCGGATGATCTAAAAAAACTTACTCCTGCTATGATGAAAAAAAAAATACCTAAAAGATAACGTATAGTTTGCAATTACGCCTGCAGGAAGACGATTCTTCTCCAAGACAGCTATATTTGGAGCCCAAATAACTTAGTCAAATTAATCTCTTCCCCAGCAGTGAACATCCAAAATAGCTTTTCTTTTTCTTTTTGTTTTCTTTATTTTAATAATACAGTTGCCCTACCCTGAATAAAGCAAGGTGGGATGCCCACTAACTTTTAATCTACTACTTTCTTTCAAAATTTCCTACTTTACCTTCCTGACCAAACCTCTACTTTCCTCCCCCTTCCCCCGCTTGGAAAAAACAAAAACAAAAACAAAATTCGTACAACAACTCCTTCTTTTCAATCATCTTTTAGATACTGACCTTGTTGTTAAGCTTTATGTTATTCACAATTTACTGTTAGATATTATACGAAATCACATAAGGTCATATATTCACATAAATTAAAATTCACCCTGTTTTTTTTTTTTTAGAACGGGATTAAATTATTAATGAGGACTGATAATTCGTTGCTCCCGTTTATGTTTTTGCGCCTTTAATCTCTTCCTGTTTTCTGTAATCTGTTAAAGTTAATTTATCAAGCTTAACCCCTTAACGCTTTCACTTCTACTGATGACGTCAAAACGTAACAACAAATACCTGGTATATCGGAAAGGTTCTGCATAATCGTGTTTTCATTTGATATTAATTAAGCTTACATAACCCTCGCGTCATTATTGTTGAGCATATTATCTACCAAGAGGTTTGATCAATAAATATAACTTAGTTATCAATGTGGGGATATTATTTTATAACATGGTCTTTTGCGCCTCTATACCAAAACTTTGAGGATTGTATTGACACATTATATATAACTGGTTGCTTTTCTTGAACAGGTGTATTGCTATGTAAATATACGGTATATTAGTCATCCTTTGCTTCCTGGTTTCTACTTTGGAGTTAAATTTATACAATTATATTATTTATAGATACATTGAATAATGTTTTATTCATCTATAATATTATATTGTTTAAATTCTTATGGACGTAGATAATGAAAAACAATTATATACCCGTGGCAATGCCAACACTGATAACACCTCCGGTACACTTGGAAAACACTTTAATTGGCGTGTCATTGATACCGTATTCTATACACCTATTATGTATTGCATACTTTCGTTACAACTATGACCTATACACTCACCATTATGCTGAAACACTAACTATAATATTGGAAGTTTGACTGACTCACCAACTGACAAATAATAACAATGACTATTTTTCCCCCTTGTTAGGTAACCAACAGGTAGTTCAGTTGTATCTGACGCTCCCATGTTTGAACAATACCCCGTTCCCGACATCACAACTCAGTAGGCGCTCTAAGCAGAGAACAAACATGAAATAGCACTACATTAGATATTTAAGATATATATTTGAATGCCTATAGGTCATATATATATTGTATACGGAGAGAGAGAGAGAGAACAATAGCAGATTAGCAGCCTGTAGCGCGTTTATTATGCTACACACACCTCACGACTGCAATATTTTGCAATCATAATCCCACACAATGATCAAAACACAACCTTAATTATTCTTTCACAATAAACTACTTGGTCACCTACTCCCCTCCACCCCCACCTGGTCCCACCTTGCCGCTGGTTACCCCTCCAACTCCTGTACCCTCCTCCCCCCCCCCCCCTCGCCTCTCTCCTTCCACCCCATACCTTCACCTACTACCCCCACACCATCACTGTTACCAGATAATTTATGGGCACTAATTGTGCTGCCCTCTATTGAGGTCTTGGACAGACCAAGGCTCCACAACTGTACCTTACCCTTCTGCATACCCACCACTACTATCCCAAACCCCTCCTCCCACCCACTCGCTGACTATCGGTCGCCTCACAAGGAAAACAAAGGAAAATCTGTGGCGGCGAAACGATTAACGATTGCACCAATCGGTTCCATATTTGTGTGACAAGTGCCTTACCCTTCTGCCTTCCCTCCACCACACCCCCAACTGCCTCTCACAACCCACTTCTAGCGTATCCGTACGAAGAAAAGGAAAAAAAGAAAAATCTGTGGTGGCGAAACTACCTCACCAATCGGCTTCATATTTGTAACACGAGTCAATTACGCTTCTACCTTCCCCCCACCATCCCCCAAACCACCCTCCCACCCATACATTCAAGTAACATTCCGATGGTATCGATACCATAAAATGATAAAAGTCTCTGAAGTCTATAGTGTCTTTTAACTCTTTTCAGCTACGTTCGCGACTATGGGGGACCTGATTTCTGGCGAAAATGGACAAGGGGGGTGTTTTTTTTACCATTATCCTTCCTTTCTCACCCAACTTGATAGATTTACCGCCCCCCCCCCCAAAAAAAAACACAAAAAAACTCTGGCACTGGCCAGGTTCTTCCTTTTCCAGGGTATGAAGGTGGCACTGTCAGTCTGTCACTATCATAGTATCACTGTATCACAGTTCACTAACACCGTGAGTAACACCGTACGATGACTGTACACGATAATGCCGTTCTTGAACCTGTTGTTGACAGGAAAAATCGCTTTCGGAGCGCCAGAAAGGAGCGCAAAATTCAAGCTGCGCTCCCCGCCTGCACTCAGAGTTCAGATTGTTGCCGCTCCTCGCTCCGCGCTCCTCTATATTGGTAGTGCGCACCGGATCGCAGAGCGCAGAGCGCCAAATCGGCGCGCCCACGCCCACCACTGAGTATAACTATACAAGTAAGAGGAGACCCATGTAGACAACGACCAAACAGGGCGGTACTACCGGTGAGTGCTATAGGTAGCTGATAATGATAACTCCTGTTCCATCACCTGGCTTTTTTGCTGACTTATTCCGTGCTTTATAAACACAGCAAACAACTCCAGTTTGCCATAAACACTTTCTGTATATGTTAATACACAGTACCACAACCATATTATATACTGCACTATCTTTCTGTATATGTTAATACACAATACCACAACCATATTATATACTGCACTATCTTTTCAAAATTCTATACAAATGGCTCAAATACGTCCTGCCTCGGAGTCCACAGGAGAGGAGACCATAAATCCCCTCATTAGTTTAACCCTTACTGGTTATGAAAGTGAGACACTGGGGAATATAATACTGTAAGGTCTTTGAAATACAAACTATTACTTGAAACTCCGTGTAGCTCTCTCTCTCTCTCTCAGACACACACAAACACACACACTAATCACTGTTAATGGTGATCAATGAACATAGTTCAACACATTCATGGGCAACACTGCCACTTATCTCCCACCTAATGCAGGGTAACGCAGAATTCGGATCTCCACCCGACATAATCTGACATGCTGCCTTTCTATACATTTGTGTAGCCAGTCAGTATGAAGCATGAACTGTTCTATGGATATTTTGTTCTTACATACAATATCTACGCAACCATTATAAATATATATATATATATATATATATTTTTTTTTTTTTATTTATTATTATTTTTTTTTAAGAGACAATGAACGGAGGAAGGAAAAACACAGATAAAACAAAAAGGTCCATGTGCCTAAAGCCATCCTCCATTCATAAATTGTTTGTAACAACTGGATTTAAACATTTGTAGATTGTAAGTTTGTGGAAAGCAATTCGAGGGAAGTGAATTCCAAAGAGTAGTAGCTCTGGGGATAAATGAATTCTGATAAGCAGAAGTTCTGCATTGTGGAGGAGAAAGTGTAAATTCATGGGCACTCTCAGCTGCCCTAGTTCTACGGGGAAAGATGTGGAGAGGCGGCACAATTGAAGCAAGTTCCTCGGAACAATTGCTGTGAAAATATCTGTAGAATAATGCAAGGATGCAACGTTTCTTCGTATGGATAATGTAGGAAGGTCCTGTGTGATTGCAGGGTTATTGATTAATCTAATAGCTTTATTTTGAATTTTGTCCAACTGCCTCAATGCAACCCCTCCACTTCCACCCCACAGAGGTGAACAGTAATCCATCTGAGAACGCACATGACTTTTATATATCACGGCCAACTGCTCGTCAGTGAAGAATTCTCGAACTCTGTACAGGAGTCCCAGTTTTTTAGAGGCATTCTTAGCAATGCTTCTAACATAATGTGTCCAGCTCAAGTTAGTAGTTAATGTTACACCGAGAATGTCAATACTAGGGGAAGTGGGAATATTTACATCATTAAAAAATATATGGGAGTCAGTGAGATTCTGTCGGTTAGAAAATTGAATGTACTTGGTTTTCTGTGCATTAAAGGAAACTAGATTCTTTTGTCCCCATCCATTAATTCTAGAAAGGTCCTGGTTCAGAGAAATTGCAGTGTTTATATTTTTGAATTTATAAGATCGGGTTGGGTGAAAGAATTGGTAAATGTGAAGGAACTGTGGAGTGTTGAGTCATCTGCGTATGAATGTATTGGATTATGAGTGGTAGATATGAGATCATTTATATGAATGAGGAACAGAATTGGGGCCAAAACTGATCCCTGGGGAACACCAGCATTTATTGAGTGAAATTGAGAATAAAGGCCATCTACCATTACAAGTATTTTTCTGTTATGAAGATAAGATGAAATTAGTGGAACTAATGATGCAAGGCCGTAGTGTGACATCTTCGACAATAAGGATTGATGCCAGACTCTATCAAATGCCTTTGATATATCCAGTGCTATTGTATGTGTTTCACCATGTTGGTCTGTAGCTTGGTTGATTTGATGCGTAAGAAGGCAAAGCATGTTTGCAGTTGATCGATATCGTCTAAAACCATATTGCCTATCACTGATTAATTTATTATTCTCAAGATGCTTAATTATGTGATTATTTAATATAATTTCAAAGACTTTACCAAGAGTGGAAGTTATAGCTATTGGTCTGTAGTTTGATGGATCTGAAGAGGCACCTTTTTTAGGAACTGGCTGGATGTTTGCTTCTTTCCAGGGTACTGGGAAGCTGAGGTATGAGTACACAGACGGAATTTGTTTGCCAATACAGGAGCGAGCACCAAGGAGCAATTCTTAAGTACTATTGGAGGAATTTCATCTGGACCAGGAGCCTTATCTACCGAGAGATTCTGCAAAATAGTTTTTGACATGTCTGGTGTGGATCTTAAGTGAGGGAATTTCAGGCGAATTAAAATTAAGTACAGGGACATCTTGATTTATTTCATCTAAGGTTGAGTTGGTGGAGAAAATATCCGCAAGAAGGTTAGCTTTACCTCGTGGTTCACTTACAAGATTGCCAGTCGGAGATTTTAATGGTGGAATGGATCAAGCAGTAGTGAAGTTGGATTTAAATGAGTTAAGAGTAGACCAAAATATTTTGTTATCATTTGGATTATTTAGAAGTTTATTTGCCTGCTTGTGGAGAAAGTTTGATTTAGTTAGGTTTAATACAGTGTTGGCATGATTTCTGATGTTTCTAAAGTAATTAAAGGCTTCATGTGTTTTTGATCTTGTGTATGCATTGTAGGCTATTGCTTTTTGTTCAGTTACTCTAGCACAATTATGGTCAAACCATTTAGGTGAATTAGATATTTTACTGTACTTTTGATGAGGAATAAAAGTTTCCATTCCAATTTTTACAAAATCTTGTATGTGGCTCAAGGTGGAGTGTGCATCATTAGAAAAGAAAGAGGTCTAGGGAATATCAATAAAGAAACCTTGAAGACCCTCCCAGTCTGCCCTATCGTAATGCCATTTAGTCACCAAAACAGGTTCAGAGTGGGAAGGTGTGGTAGGTGATAGACAGGTGGCCTGTATCAGACAGTGATCAGAAGATCCAAGCGGGGAACTCACTGTAACATCATAATTTTCTGAATTGGTTGTTAAAAATAAGTCCAGTAGGTGGGAATTATAATTAGGATTATCTGGTACACGGGTGGGTTGGTTGACTAGTTGAGTGAGATTAAATGAGTCTGCAAATAGCTCACATTCAAGACCAGCATCATCAGTCCTGGCTGAATAAGTGAGCCATTCAACATTATGGACATCACCCAACACAGTGATTTCAGAAGAAGCATTTAAGTTGAGGACACTGAGTTGTGAGGACAGAGAATCAAAAGACTTTGCTCTGGAGGAGTATTTGGGGAACGGTAGATGCAACATATGTATTTAAATTTACCAGCAGAAATTAATTTGTATATAGAATAATCAAAATAGGGACAATTGAAACTAGTAACCTCCTCCAGGGCAATTTCAGATTTTGCGAAGCAACATACACCTCCTTTAGGTCTGAAATTTTGGAGCAGTTGATAACCTGGAAAATTAAATCTAGACGTGTCAGATGTGGATGTTACTTGAGTCTCTGTCAAAAAAAGGAGAGTAGGGGATTCTGCTTGAAGAAATTGGTGTACAGAATATATACAGGGATATATATATATGCTCAGGCCCAATCCCCACTTTTCCTTTTTTTGTTTTTTTTTTTCCTTTATTTTTTTTTATTTTTTGGGGGGGGTATTTTCTTGGGGGTGGCCGACTAAAGACAGAGCAAGAACAGGAAAACACAATACAAAAGGCAAATCAACGAACAAACACAGACACAACACAAATTCACACAAATCTAGGTCACCCAGGAGAATACCCAGAGACCATGGTCACCAAGGTCGCTCCAGCACTCCCCCGGCCCCCGACCACCCGGAAAGGCTCCGATCTCGGCAGGCAGACATGCAGCGGAGCCAAAGCCACAAGCCCTCCCACCACACTTCCAGGCGCACCCTTCATATTAATCGTCTCCCCGGGCCAGGCGCCTGATGGACTATTATCTAGTCCAACTTGCGCCCGACCCCTTCCCCCAAATGACCACGTGTTCACTCAACTATTCACAAGCATTCTCCATTCATTCCTGTTTATTACCACTTTCTTTGCCTGATCTATAGTCATTCCTCTATCATCCAAATCTTGTCTTACACAGTCTCTCTATCTCAATGGGGGTCTTCCTGCCCTTCTATCTCCCCTTGTATCTGACTCATATATTCTCTTTGTAAGCCTTTCATCTCCCATTCGTTCAACATGACCATACCAGCTTAGCACCCTTCTGTCCACTCGGGCTGACAAATGTTTCTGCTGCCCCACTCTCCTACGTATCTCTTCATTCCTCAATCCGTCTCTATGGGTAACTCCACACATACTCCTCAAGCAGCTATCTCCATCACATCCAGCTTTCTTTTATCCTTTTTCTTCAGAGCCCATGTCTCAGCCCCATATATATATATATATATATATATATATATATATATAATGGTTGCGAATAGAATATATAATTGTCACTTCACGCACTATCACAATAGGCTATAATATTAGGTCGATATATCAGAAAAGAAGAAACTTGTAGCAATGTTGAAAATACCATTATATTATGGACGTATGCATCTAATTTATGCAAGTGTTTTAAGTTGTAAACAAAATCGGAAAATAAAAGAGAACAGGGCTAAAATATAAAGTTAATACAGATAAATAGTATATAATTTGTAATATACTCTTCATTATTCATATAAGTGTATTTGTATTAACACATTAAAATTACTAGTAGCTTCGACTACCTATTCAGTGTTTAATGGGGATATTATGAAAAGCAATATATATTTTTGTTCTGTATTCCAACCAATCCCTCTCTGGCATAGGCTGAATGCCTGTACTTTTACCGCTCAACACAGTGAAGCCCATGAGGTCTCGTTCCAGTTTAGGGAGTGAGACATGTGAAGGACCCACTCACGGCTCGAAGCAGCCCCATTTCTGAAGCTGCTTCACCTATGTGCTTTGCTGTCTCACCCCAAGACTCAGACCCTCACTCTCAGAACGCCACCTATTGAGCAATTAACTCCCTAAGTATTTATTCCCTGTCTCATATTTTGAATATGGGAATATGCATACAGTGCTAATTAATCGGGGAACAATGAGGGTATATTTTTGGCGTTTCAGTGGGTTTTGTGGTAATGCACTGATACTAGGTACAGCATAAATTCCATCCCAATAATATCTTCCCATTGACATATAGGGATTCGAACCTGGGTCCACTGGATTATCAGTCTAGTGCCAGAAACATCCACAGTTCTGTAAAGGCTTAGACATGTTTAGAACCAAAAAAAAATCACAGGACTGTACTAAATTTTCCTCTGTTATTCCTTTAATTAAGTATCTACGTTAACATACAGAACGTTTCATATTTGTTCCATCTACTTTACTGTAGATAGAGAACTAAGATTTGTGAAGAACTTGCTATGTAATACTGATTTCCCAAAGAGTTTTACGGATGCTTGTATTGGTAAAACGGTAAACGAAATGATAATTTCATCCAAACCAGTAATTTTGTTCCCGAAAATATCGTCTATTTTCAATTAACGTTCACGGGTGAGAACATCATAAACTTAAAGAAAAGGCTCACTAAATTGTTGCGCGGAATTTACCCTCAATTGCATATTACATTTCCCCGTTAAACGTACAGTCTACGATAGAACTTGTTGTCATGGCCTGAGGCAATGTGTTAGTTCACTTATCTTTTAATAGATGGCCCTTTAATCGCTTCTAATAAAAGGGGGCGGGGTTAGTATAGAGGTTGGAAGGAGGAGGAGTCAAACGTGTGTGTGTGTTCTAGAACAGCACTCAGAACAACTTTATTTTAACATAACACACAGGCTATATTATTAGACTAGCCCATGCCGGATCACAAATAAGTAACACACATCAGGTGTTGCGTTATTTATGGAATTTAATATACAGACAATCAAGTTTCTATCCTTCGAACTTCCCATTCCCCCCTCCTCCCCTTCTCTCTGCTGCCTTCCCCTATCTCCCCCCTTCTCTCTTTTTCTCCTCTGTCTCTCTCTCCTAACCGAATATATAATTTTCCTCATCGTCGTGTTCAAAGCTGTCCATAAAAAATCTTTGGTGTTTAATAATACTGTTCTTTTTACCTCTACTGATTCTCAATAATTAACTCGTATTCTATTCTTTACCTTATACAATGTGTTATAGAAAATAAATATATACAGTATGCTCCGTTGCAAAACACTCAAAGTTGCCAACCTTGGCGTCCTGGTTAGTGTAAACAATCGTATAAATATATAAGTAATTGAAACGGGATGTTACAATCCACGCATCAAGACAAGTTGGATCACATTGTAATCTAGCTTGGACCAAATTATAACCAAATATATATATCATAAAGACTAATATCGGCCCAGTTAGAGAAAACACTTTAGATGAGCCGAAACGTGTTTTTTGTTTGTAATAAAAACAAATTTTCATATTAGAGTACATTTTGTTTTCTTCCATACCACTATTCTCAGCACTGTGGTTGACCAATTCATAATCTACTTTGTTGTTGTTGTTGTTGTTCCCCAAGCTGCCTGGCCGAACAGCCCCAAGGCCCCGTTGAAGGCCAAGGCCATAACCGAGCGCCCCCACAGAACCCTCCCTGCCGACCACAATAAAGCCTGGGTGACCGAAGCCACTCCACGGCTGGGAGCTAAGGAGGGTGTGGAAACGCCCGGGAAACCAAAGACCCACCCAGGGCCCTGTGCCCCTCAGCAATTTTGAAGAGAAAGTTAAGGGGCAAAGGAAAAATGCGACGCTTTGGCTTCCAATCTTGGTAGATTGGGAGGTCAATCCACGGAAGAGGCGCCGTCACTTGAGATCTAGAAAATATATAAGTAAAAGGAACAGTCAGAGTAAGCTATGGGTATGGCAGAGATCTCTCAGTTCTCACTCTGATAGACCAGCCCATCACCACATGACTAGAACCCAATCCTCTCAGCATCAGCTAGGAAAGGCCCTAGAAAGCCGCCTTTGGAGGGGGGATAGCTCCCCTATTTCAACCCCTTTCGGGGTTGGGCACCCGCCTACCTTAACATGTCATATTACATATTACCTTAACATGTAATATGACACGCTATGATTATTGCATTATACTTTTCTCAGTGGATTCTTAATGACTAGCATAATTACTGTGGCTTCCCATTATCAGTAAACAGTTCGGCGTTACCCATTGTAATGATTTACTATAAAGTAAGTCATCAAATTGAACAATTAACGATAATCCAAGAAATCTTGTTATGTTGTTTTAAAGTTGATATACTGTAAATTGTTTAGGCTTTTATATGTTTACTTCGTATTGTTTAAATTATCGTCCAAACATAATTAAAAGTATACTATAGCTCTGTGTATGTTACCTTGAATTTAATTTAATATGTATTATTTCACCATCATTATGTTACGGTGAACATTGGAAACACATACACATTATATAATACATATAAAGGGATGTTAAATGTAAACATTTACAATTTATATTTATTCAATCAATATGATCTCCACCCACAAGCTGCATCAACTACCTCCTGTATTCTCGTTGGAGCTGATTTAAACATTTTCCAACTGATATTAGGGCGGCGGCGGATTCCCCCCCCCCTCCCTACACCCCGATCCAACTCCTCCCGCCCTTTCCAATCCTAACCTGAACCACATTCCACTCCATGACATGATGGCCCACAAATTCTCTATTGGGTGCATGTCACACACCCTTGTGGACCAGCTAAACCCCGGATGGGGTCAGGTCAGGTGAAGGTATTGAGGGATAAGCCTTTACAATGGCACGTCGTAGCTACTTTCTACTTTTTTCTATTTTATTCTGAAGAGTGTAGAGAGGGGAGAAGGGGTGTTGGAGAGAGACGAAGTTGTTATCGTGCTTTGTTATGTGTTATTAGTGTGTATACGTCGTAAGGCTCAGGATGGCCATGACACGCACTGAGACAGCAAGCATTTCCTCAATAATGCTAATACCTTTTCTAGTTAGCCTGGACCAGTGTGTGTGTGTGTGTGTGTGTGTGTGTGTGTGTGTGTGTGTGTGTGTGTGTGTGTGTGTGTGTGTGTGTGCGCGTTTTTAAATGTTAATCCATGTGCGAGTGATTTGTGCCCATGTACGTTTGTATTGTGATCATGTGTGTGATGTGCGTTTTATTTTATGGGTGTGAGTGTGTGTGGTGTCTGTTTTGTATCCTGTGTTTAGTGTTGGTGTGGGTGGGTTGGTGCTTTGAATGTGATGGACAGAGGAGAAGAGGTTGAAGCGGCCGTCCTCCTTAAACATTACAAATTGTGGAGGTGACAAGTATATGTAGTATCCAACTTATTCCTTAAGCCAACACAAATAACCGTAAATCCTAAGTGTTATTGTTACCCTTATATATATATATATAACCAAATATATACGTGTTTCTTCGGGAATCGTAGCTTAATTAGGAATAGGATATCTAGCGAGGCAGCGGGGGGGAGTAACAGGTGTTGTTTCGGCTGCCTCGCTAGTTATCCTATTCCTAATCAATATATATGTGTTACTTTTGTCATCCCTAAAAAAACATTTTATTATTTATTTCATAAGTCGTATGGCGTGTGCATAAACCTTTAACCGTCTTGGTGGTGTAATGGTTAAGGTGTCTAAAAATCTGTTGTGTGATAACCCAGGTTCGAATCCCGGTGGATCTCATATATGCCCTTTTTCATTAATTTCATTGGAGGCGTTTTGGTGGTTGTGG